>CP142451.1:61227500-61830000 GCA_038049695.1 Cinnamomum chago
TGATTCTGAACTGGTGCTTGATTCTAATGAGTTGCTTGTCTCTGATGTTGGTTTTTGTTCCCCTGATTCTGAAGTAATGGGCAGTCCTTGATTGCATGATTCATAGCCCCACATTTGAAACAGGCACCCATGGCCTTACGACATTCAAAAGTTTCATGATTCTTGCCACAATGTCCACAACCCTGTCTCACTTGACTTTGTTCTTGCCTTGGTTTCTTGTTCTGCTGTTGCCTTTGATTCTGCTGCTGATAGTGTTGTTTCTTGTCTTGAACGATCAAGTTGTTAATATCTTCAAACGTATATGCCTGCTTGACTGCCTCGTCATATGTAGCTGGTGGAACTACTCCTATGGCATCTCTCATGATGATCGGATTCAACCCTTCCAAAAACTTCGTTATCTTTTTCCGTTCCGTGTCAATCAACTCGGTAGCATATCTAGCCAATCTTTCAAACTTGGTGACATAGTCTAGCACCGTCATGCTACCTTGCTTGAGCTGCTGAAATTCAATAGCCTTCTGCCTCTTGACATGAGAGGGGATGTACTTATCATGAAACTGTGTCTTAAATGCTGCCCACGCCTTTTCGTTAGCCATCACCGCGTATGGGTCCTAAACTATTTGCCACCACCTATCTGCAAGCCCATAAAATAGTGAAGCTGTGAGGTTGACCTTCTGTATTCCCGTGCACATAAAGACAGTGAAGATTTTCTCGGTATTAACTAGCCAGTCATCTGCCACTAACGGGTCCTCATTGCCCGAAAATTCCTTCGGTGCTCTCTTCCTGAACTTCTCAAATAGCGCATTAGGATCATGATCCCTATTATGGATAACAATCTGTGGACCCAAAGGAGGTGGAACTACGTTCCTGTTCTGAAGAACTTCTAAGAGTTGCCTTTGGACTTGTGCCATTTCGTCAATCTTTCTTTGCTAACTGTTCCTGAAATCTCGCTTGGTTTTCATTAGCCTGCCTTTGTTGCGCTATCATAGCTTGCATTAGTTCTTGAAACTGTGTAGTTGTTGGTGTATTAGATGTGTCTGACTCATTTTGGTTACTGCCTGAAGCATGATGGTTTGGAGCTTTTCTTGGAGGCATGGTGCTGTAAAACAAGGAGTTAGTACACAATAATCATGGTATAAGGGTTTCTAAGGTCCTATACCAACGAATCTATCGAACTCATGAATCCTCGCCACATTCCTAAGACCTTTCTAGTTTCTTTTAAGTGCCTGAAACAAGTCCTGCTCTGATACCAGTCCTGTCGCGACCCCGGAACGGATCCCCGGGCCCGCGACGTGTTGTTTCTAAGATTGTTATGTTTTTTCCCACAGGTTCCCGCGGTGAGGATTCCCGAAGCACGCGGAATCTGACTCAGATGATCAAGTTTGCGGAAGCGTGTAGCAAAGCACATCACGACGAACACCAATAAATCTTTAAGTGCTACGACAAATAATAACAAGACATGTATCAAAAGAAAGGAGTTAACATGGCATTCCCATCAGAATTCAAGTTACGAGACTATACAAAGTAAGTAAAGCTTAGTTACATCCCATAAGAGGCGAACATAGGCCAATACAATTCTCAAAATGATAAAAACTCAAGAACCCCATAACAAAAATTGGCGAAACTCAAGAACCCGCCCGACGTCTAGTTGACATCGTCAGGCTGCCACTCTCTAACTGGGGTTGGCTAAAAAGCCTCCTCCTGACACTCCTCCTCAAAGGCAACGTCACCGGTACCTGGTCACCAACAAACAAGGATCAAACACAACGGTTTGGCAGGTAATCAATTTAGGCATGAGAATGAAAGTAGTAACGTTTAAAGAACATATAAAGACTAAGGTGCGTTTCAAAATACAAGCGAAACTAACATGCATACTTATATATTATGAATAGTTACATTCCACAAAGAACCCATCCTTTCTCTATCATTTATAATGAAAATAGCAAGCACGCACGACAAGGACGATATACATAATATAATCACGACACGATTCCCACATATACGGGGATTCCGACCGCGGAACCGGACACGCACGATGTGTAATAAATACACGATCAGTCTGCAGACAGTCCACATGTTTAAGGACCCCCGGACAGTGGATCAAACTGAAAGGGCAGTCCAAGCTCAGTGGTGTTCACTTAAATTCATGAATACACAAAACACACGAAACACGGTCTAAACATGTCGAGATAAAAAAGGGGGAAGCTCACTTATCAAAACACAATAAACACGACTAGCAAAATGCATAATCAATATGCATAACACGCTTAGGAAGTGATCCCCTTTTTCTTGAAACAATTCTTCAAAACGAGCTTGTACTTAAACTTCAAAACGAGAACACAATGATATTCGTTACATCAAAGCCAACGTACGAATACAAAGCCTGACAAGCACAGGTAAGGACCTTTGATTGATCCTTGTGCAATTGAACCCAAATGTTGGAATATAAAGTAGAATTGGTGCCCCGGAAGTTCAAAGACATCTCAGGTTCGAGTGCACAATATCAGGCTAAAGGTCACTTAACATGTTCTAGTTTTCATTCTTGCAAAACTTCTTCAAAACAAGCACATTGTCAATTTCGGTCAGCTTGCGGTCAGATGGCGGCTAGCCGAAATGGAACCTGGGGGCTAGCCGTAAGCTGACCGTAGGGCTGACCGCTGAAAACCCAGGTCAGATACAGCTCTCTGGTAAAGGAGCCGTAAGGATTTCGGTTGGCTTACGGTTGGCCGAAATGGAAACTGGCGGCTAGCCGTAAGATGACCGTAGGGCTAACCGCTGAACCCTGATGCAGAAGCCAGCTACTGGAGAAGGAACAGCCAAACTCGGTCAGCTCACGGTTAGCCGAAATGGGGATTTTGGCTAGCCGCCAGCCAACCAGCGACTAACCGAAACTACACGGGAAATGCAGCTGAGTTTGGATTTTTCACATTTTCTTCTTCCTTTCTTCTTGTTTCCCATTCCACCCGCACTCCCTGAGCCTCCATGCTCTCCAAGGGTAAAACACACATTTCAAAACACAATTTGAGACATTAAAATCCCATTCTCCAAATCATAACAAAAACCCCAAATTTTTTAATGAATGAGAAGAGTGCAAGGAAAACAAATGCAATGCACATATGCTAACATCCATCCTAGATTGGTTACTTGCCTTAGATCAAAGATGCCACAAACTTCTTGAAGCACTTCACTCAAGCAAATCCAAAGAACTACAAAACCCAAGAAAACCACACAAAACTCACTCAATCTTGAAAACAAGAAACCCATTTTAACAAAAGAGTTTGTAACATGAAAAATAAGATTTTAAGGAACTAAAAAGACTTCATTAAGAAGATGGGTTGGAGTTCTTACCTAGAAAAGGTCACACAAGAGAGAATGAAGACAATGGAGAGCTTGTTCACTTCTAACTCTCAAGCAAAAGGACATCAATGGAGAGCTTGAGATGAGAGGAAGAAGATGATGGTCTTAGAATTCCATTTGGAGACTTCTAGCTTGATCATGCAAGGTGAGGAAGATGGGAGAAAAGAGGGTTTTCTCTCCTTTGGCTGCTCTAGGGTTTGGTTTTAGAATGAAAAGAGTAAAGGAGGGAAAAAGAAGAGAGTTGACTTTAAAGCACTTGCAAGTGGGACCCAATGAACTTGAACCTTGAATTGACAAAAACACGATCTTGCGGGCCTCAGATGACTTCGACGAAGAAGGATAAAACGATCCTCGAAATATCTAGTTTCCAAAAAGTATATTTTTGGCATGGTTTTAAGATCTCGAAAATTGTGTCCAAATTTATGTATAAAAGACAATTTTACCCTCTTGGGCCAGAACTTGGGTTTTTGGGCTTCAAACATGAGTGGGCTGAAAACAAAAGTTGTAACACATAGTAAAGTCACTCAAATGAAATCGAAATCATAAATACACGAAAACCAATACGATCCTCCCAAGCTTACACGTGCACTCAGGCCTTCCTGAGTGTGTCTGACTGATACTAAACGTTCTCAAAATTCCCAAAGCTATGTCCAAGACTAAACTAATCATTTCTAAGCCAACGACGACTAAACCCACTTAGGACTAAACACACACTAATCGTACACTAATCGAAATGGTCTGGGTCGGGGTCTAACAGTCTGGTAGCCATAGAGAGAGACATTGGCTACATGAAGGGAGAACAAAAGAAGATGAAGAATACGGTAAATAAGATCTTCAAGTACCTGTCGGTTATCTCCAAGAGTTGTAGAAGGGATGATGTGGCTGCACCTCCATCTCCGTCTCCTCCTCCACCAGACTCAGATTGAAAGTGGACATCTTTTTTACATCATTTTCTTTTGTATTGGCATGATGTTTTTATTTTTGAAATGGACATGGTGTAATGACTGTGTTTTCTAACTTCCAACTGATGAATGGATATTGACCTTGCTTTAATTTTAAAAGATCTATTTGGTTCTTATTTCCAATCTTATGAAATCTATGTTGTGTGTTGTATGTCTCTCTTTCTTTTATATTGTTTGGAAACGATGTATCTCTATATTCAATGCTATTTGAAGAATCTTGGTTGCAAGTATTCTTGTTTTTCAGATGAGACAATAATTTGATGACAAAGGGGGAGAAAAGTAAGGAGATGTAAATGTCAGAAACTTATGGAGACAATCAATCTGGAGATGTGCAATGTAGAAATAAGGGGAGCACAGATTATAGGGGAGCCAAGATAATGGGGGGGGGGGGGGGGCAAGAGCAAAGGACAAAAGATGCGTTTGAAGTGGTTGATCAACAAAGAGGGAGATTTAGTCTTGTTAGATTGATTGGTGTGTGTGTTCATTGTTGTTTTCCATCAAATTGCAAAGGGGGAGATTGTTAGATCTATGTTGTTTGCAATTTGATGGTTAACTCATCACATCACCTTGAAAGTCCTTTGGATCCTAACCCTAGAGGGGGGGTGAATAGGGTGAGCTACAACTATGACCAATTTTAACTTTTTAACATAAACTAGTCACATGTGATGATAAACAATCAAAATGCGGAAGCTAATAAAACAATCATCACAAAGCAAACACCACAACACCAAGGTTTATAGTGGTTCGGCCTCAATGCCTATATCCACTACCGGCTTGTGATCTAATCACCCCACCGGATTTCCACTATTTATGCTTTTTACTAGGCTAAGCAATAACCCTTACAATGTTGTTTTTCTAGGCTAAACAACAACCTCTCAATGTGCTTTTATAGGCTAAGCAATAACCTTTACAAGATGCTTTTCTTAGGCTAAGCAATAACCTTTACACAATGCTTTTCTTAGGCTAAGCAATAACCTTTACAAAGAAAGATTTCTCTAAGAAAGTGTCTTCACAAAAGATCACTCTAAGAGATACAATTTAAACACAATGGAATTGCCTCTTAAATAGGCTAATGTGAAAGTGAAATTCCAATTACAATCATACACTAAAACAAGTTAAAGTGTGTGCACATGTGTATGAAAGTTTCTAGTTCAATCAATTTTTACAATGATGCTCCTAAATGAATGCTTGATGCATTTTAAAATCAAAGCTTATAAAATGATGATTGAAGAGAAAACTAATCACATAAAAGATTCAAACAACTTTGAAGAAATGAAACAAACAAATTGTATGAATGTTAAAGTCTAAGAACACATGTGATTAGAATAAGAGAGTTTGCAAACCAAACTAATTTACCAAAGATGATTTGAGTTTGCTAAACATCTCTTTACAAACTAGAAATCATGCATAAAAGAAAATACAAAGATTTAAACATGCATAGATTCTAATTTTAATGGAAATCAAAATACAAGTAAAGTGTACCTTTTTAAATCTCAAGTATTTGATTTCCAAATGGCCCTCTAACCTTTCCAACTTCTTCCCCTTTCTTTGGCTCCAATATGGTCTCAAAAGTTCATCTATCAAGCCTTGAAAAAGGTTGGAAAAGAATGGACTTTATAGCCAAAAAGTGCCCAACGGCTAGTCCTCGGTCGACCGACAAACAGGCCTCGGTCGACCGGGATCACACAACGGTCACATTTCTGACCGTTGGTGCTTCAGGGCCCTGTGAGGCTGCAGTGGTCCCGGTCGACCGGCGACACTGGCCACTGACCCCCTGGGACCAAAAAATCCATATTTAGCATAGATGAAGGTATTTCTTTGGGGGGATTTTTGGGCCACTAAACCAAGCTTGGTAACATGTTTTAGATCAATCTAAGATGTATAAAAACATGAAACACAAAGAGCCTAAAATGATTTGAAACTTTAAATCCAAAGGCTAGCTTGATTTCTAAAAACTCTTTTCAAATGAAAATGCATACAAAGATGATTCTGAAAGTGATGAATGTATGCAAGGCACAAACCTAAATTCTAAATATGATTTCTCAAAAGTAATGCACAAAGAATTAGGTTTTCAAAAGAGTTTGGAATCTAAAACCAATGCATCCAAGTTTAGACACAAAACATGCATAAAATAATACTTTTACAAATCTTAAAAGCAATGCATGTATAAAAACCAGATTTCAAGGTTTTCTAAAACAATGCATGAGTGTAAATTCAAATGATATGAATATGTTAATGCATCCATCAAATTGCAAATACAAAATCCCTAACAATCTCCCCCTTTGCAATTTGATGGCAACTTACTTATCATTGAATTAGCACAACAAGTCTTCAGCTCCCCCTAAGCTGGACAAGTCTTGAAATCTTCTTGGATGCTCCTCCTCTTAGCTTGGGCTCTTGGGCTCTTTTCTTCAATCTTCTTGATGCTTGGTGCTTGATCAATCTTCAAGCTTTCTTTTCATCTTCCTCTCTATGGCCAAGCATCTTCTTTAGCTCCAAGCTTTCTTTCTTCTATTTGCTCTCCCCCTTTGAAGAGTAGGAGATCTTTGAGTATTTGAACTCTCTCTCCCCCTTTGACATTAAATTGCAAAGGTACCTACACACATGAAATAAGGAAAATACCTTTAGTAGCACCTGTTAACAAAAGAAATCGAAAATGATAATCATAACAGGCTATCATGTATGGAAGTTATCTCTAAGGGCTCAAAGGCAATCCAAGGGTCAATTTGATCAAAACTAATACTTCCTATGAAGGTTTACACTCCCTCTCAATCCATTATCTCCTTTTGTCAAACTTTTGACAAAGATTTAACTATTAGGTGCAAGAAGAAGATGGTTTAACCAAATGAGGGTCAACTTCAAGAGAAGAGTTAGATTCATTTAACTATAAAGCTCATATGATCAAATTGCCAAAAGAAAGCAAGGTCTAATGGGAAAAGCAATCATGGATACCAATTGGAAAAACAAAGAATACCAATTGAGATTTAAAGATAAGTCTATTAAACACAATCACTCTAAAATGGATTTAAAAATATACCTATTAGGAAAAATCCAAATTAGAGCTATCCATGATATATGGGGTTTACTAAACATAGCATCAATCAATTTAACTATGAAAATCATATGCTATGTAAGTTTTGAAATCATTTCATTCAAACACTAAATATGACTATTAATGTGCAAGAATGAGTGAAATGAAATTCAAACATGAAGCCAACCTCAACTAATAACCAACCACTATTATGAACACATAAACATGGTGGTCATGAGATATACCTATATGAGCAAGAGAGGTGGCAACATGAACATTATGATGCTAATGGAATGTGACATGGAATGTAAACATATAACTATCAAGCTCAATCCAATGTACACAAGGTCTATCACAATCACAAGAAATCAAATCAATCTTAAATTATACCAAATGAAACCAATTGAATTTGACAACATGATTAAAAGCAAGGATGTGACAAACCCAAAAATCCATCAAGCAACATAAAAGGATATTCATCACTTTTAAAGATATGACTAATGAGCATAGTGATGAACAAGGCAAATTGCAATGCAAAAGGATATGACTTTGAAATGCATGCAATTTCCAAAGTGACTAAATCATATGAATTCAACATCTAAGATATCCATCAAACATATAGAAATACAATGAGTGGATTTCAAAGAGTTTCATATGATCAAGAACACTACTATGAAGTTGAAACATGTATAAGGATGACATCACTTAGAGAATTCACATGAATCAACATCATAACCATCCTAAAAGAAATGACTATAAGGCATAGAGGATGGATTTGGGTTCTAGTATGGTTTCTACAAATATTACTAAGATCACAACCATACATTGGAACCACTAGTCATTTGCATATAAAAAGAATGTAAATAAATAAGCAAGGATGCAAACAACATACATCTCCATTTCTAAGATAATGAAACCAAAAGAAAAGGAAATGTGAACATGGAACATGCTTAGATGATTAATAACTAATGAGGTCATAGAGCATTTCCATTCATACAATCTTCAAATCATTTCAATAAACAAAATCCAACAATAAGCATAAAAAGAATGAATTTGAAGATCAATTTTCAACAAAGTATTTGAAAAGATATAACTTAAATGAAACACATACAAGTTGATTTTTCAAAACAATGATTTTCCATATAAAAGTATAACTTAGAAATCCATGGAAAAACTTGAATTGATTCAAATCATTTGTTCAAAAAATCTTACTATGACATCTACATAAATGATTCAAAAACAATTGATCATGAAAAATCTAGCTATGAAAGCTTTTAAAATCACAATCAATTAATCATGTAAAGAAATGCAATGCAAGACATATGTGTGCAAAAAGCAATTCAAACATGATGAAATTATAATCAAATGATTTTTAAAACCATGATATGTAACAAGAATGGTACATGAAAACAAAATCAATTGATCATAAAGAAACAATGCATTTTAAGAAATGTAACTAAGAAAGAACAAAATGCAAATGTAACGTGACCAACAAAGTGATTTAACTTAAAAAGAATAGGTTGGTCAAGAAGGTTCAAGGCCTTAAGGTTTGTCTAAGTAGATAACTTTAGGAATCCACCTAAGGTCTTGGGAGGGTTGAACTTTGAGGTCTATTTTGGACTTCTCACCAACTAAAGGAGATTTGACTTGATAAATTTTCAATTTAAACTTATCACTATGATATTTAGATTTGACTAAATTTAGCTTGGATTGGTGATTAGTCTTTTGAAGTTGGTGGGTTTGTTTCTTAGGGGATTGTTTCACTTTTCTTTTCTTCTTATTTTCTCCCTCTACTTGACTTTTGAATTTTAAATTTAACTTAGCAACTTTATTCAAAAGTTCTTTCATGGGTTGATATAAGGGAGATAGGTTGAGAAGCTTTTTGTTCATAGATTCTTTTAAGCTTGGTTTAACTTGTTTAAACTTTTTAGAATCTATCTTAGGAGACTCCATTTTAAATGATTTACCTTGTTTAGTCTTTTTGGAGTCTTCTTTGATTTTTAGTGTCTTACCCTTCATAGATTTAGGTATTACATTTTTGAGTTCAAAGATGGGTTTAGACACATGGCTTCTTTTCCTTAGTTTGCACTCAAACGAAAAATGCCCTTCAATGCCACAATAATTACATTTGGTTTTGGGCAAAGGAGAAAGAGTGCTAGAGAAAGAGGACTCACCTTTCACAAAAGTGTTGGTGAATTTAGGGTCATGAGACATATTCCTATTAAATCCAAGACCCGTCCTATCTCCATGAGGTTTACCCAATTTAAATAATTTTTCAAGTCTATCTTCACTTTGGGTAAACTTGCACTCATACTTTTGTTTATAGCTTTCAAGTTGAGTGACTTTGGTTATAAGGATTGAATTTTCATTTTTAACTTTTGAAAGTTCATTTTCAATTTCCTTATATTTGCTTAGCTCTTCATTGGCAAGTTTTAATTCAAGTTTAAGTTCATTGATGACATTAGATCCAAGTTCTTGAGTTTTTAACTTACTTTTAATCAACTTGGCTTCTAAATTGCTAAAGTCTTTGTCTTACCTTTTTATTTGATCTCTTAGTTTTAAATTTTCCTTATTGACATCATCATAACCCATCTTTAATTCTCTTAGTTCATCTTGAATGCTAGATTGGTTATTTAAAGAGATCATGAACTTAGATTCTAAACAATTTATAACTTCTTCTTTCTCTCTAAGCTCATCTTTAGAAGAGACTAATTCTTTGTTTAGTCTTTTAGATTCTTCTCTTAACTTTTTGTTTCTCTTTTCAGTCTTTAAGGATAATTCATATAATTCCTCAAAGGCTTGTTGAAGATCTTCTTCATTTTCTTTAATTTCTTCTTCTTTTAATTCACATTGAGATTCTTTTAATTGAATGTTTGAATCTTCAATAGATGGAAGAAAGAGAGGTCTAGAAGAATCTACAAGGTCTAGCATAGTGGAGTCCATTCTAATGATTTTCATAAAAACACAACTCTAGGGTTTTAACTCTAGGTTTTTACACCTAATCAAGAGTTCCAAACACTTGATCCTAAAAGATAGAGCACGAGGCTCTGATACCAATTGAAAGTCCTTTGGATCCTAACCCTAGAGGGGGGGGGGGGGGTGAATAGGGTGAGCTACAACTATGACCAATTTTAACCTCTTAACATAAACTAGTCACATGTGATGATAAACAATCAAAATGCGGAAGCTAATAAAACAATCATCACAAAGCAAACACCACAACACCAAGGTTTATAGTGGTTCGGCCTCAATGCCTACATCCACTACCGGCTTGTGATCTAATCACCCCACCGGATTTCCACTATTTATGTTTTTTACTAGGCTAAGCAATAACCCTTACAATGTTATTTTTCTAGGCTAAACAACAACCTCTCAATGTGCTTTTATAGGCTAAGCAATAACCTTTACAAGATGCTTTTCTTAGGCTAAGCAATAACCTTTACACAATGCTTTTCTTAGGTTAAGCAATAACCTTTACAAAGAAAGATTTCTCTAAGAAAGTGTCTTCACAAAAGATCACTCTAAGAGATACAATTTAAACACAATGGAATTGCCTCTTAAATAGGCTAATGTGAAAGTGAAATTCCAATTACAATCATACACTAAAACAAGTTAAAGTGTGTGCATATGTGTATGAAAGTTTCTAGTTCAATCAATTTTTACAATGATGCTCCTAAATGAATGCTTGATGCATTTTAAAATCAAAGCTTATAAAATGATGATTGAAGAGAAAACTAATCACATAAAAGATTCAAACAACTTTGAAGAAATGAAACAAACAAGTTGTATGAATGTTAAAGTCTAAGAACACATGTGATTAGAATAAGAGAGTTTGCAAACCAAACTAATTTACCAAAGATGATTTGAGTTTGCTAAACATCTCTTTACAAACTAGAAATCATGCATAAAAGAAAATACAAAGATTTAAACATGCATAGATTCTAATTTTAATGGAAATCAAAATACAAGTAAAGTGTACCTTTTTAAATCTCAAGTATTTGATTTCCAAATGGCCCTCTAACCTTTCCAACTTCTTCCCCTTTCTTTGGCTCCAATATGGTCTCAAAAGTTCATCTATCAAGCCTTGAAAAAGGTTGGAAAAGAATGGACTTTATAGCCAAAAAGTGCCCAACGGCTAGTCCTCGGTCGACCGACAAACAGGCCTCGGTCGACCGGGATCACACAACGGTCACATTTCTGACCGTTGGTGCTTCAGGGCCCTGTGAGGCTGCAGTGGTCCAGGTCGACCGGGATACAGGTCTCGGTCGACCGGCGACACTGGCCACTGACCCCCTGGGACCAAAAAATCCATATTTAGCATAGATGAAGGTATTTCTTTGGGGGGATTTTTGGGCCACTAAACCAAGCTTGGTAACATGTTTTAGATCAATCTAAGATGTATAAAAACATGAAACACAAAGAGCCTAAAATGATTTGAAACTTTAAATCCAAAGGCTAGCTTGATTTCTAAAAACTCTTTTCAAATGAAAATGCATACAAAGATGATTCTGAAAGTGATGAATGTATGCAAGGCACAAACCTAAATTCTAAATATGATTTCTCAAAAGTAATGCACAAAGAATTAGGTTTTCAAAAGAGTTTGGAATCTAAAACCAATGCATCCAAGTTTAGACACAAAACATGCATAAAATAATACTTTTACAAATCTTAAAAGCAATGCATGTATAAAAACCAGATTTTAAGGTTTTCTAAAACAATGCATGAGTGTAAATTCAAATGATATGAATATGTTAATGCATCCATCAAATTGCAAATACAAAATCCCTAACACACCTTACATCAAAATTGCATTTTGATTTATTGAAAAGCTTGTTTGAAAATTAACCTTATCTTGTTTTATTCAATATCCCTTTGGTTGATTTCATTTTATGTCAAAATGTATTTTTATTTGGCTTAGAAATCTTTTTATTCTATGTGTTAATTCTTATTCCAAAGATTTTCTAGTAAAAACCTTCAGATTCTCTAACTGTTTTTGTTGTCGATCAGCTTGTCGGTCAAGTGTCGGTTGACCGACATGAGAACCGAGCTGAACCGAGCATTTGTCGGTTCCATTTCCAGCAAGAAGTTTTTTCTTGTCGGTCAGGATGTCGGTCGACCGAAGTAGTCTTTGAACCTGACCGAACTTGTGTCGGTTCCATTTCCAGAGAGCGTGTTTTTCAGTCCTTTTTCTCTGTCGGTCAAGTGTCGGTTCCATGTCGGTCGACCGAATAAGACTCGGCGAACCGACAAGAGTAATGTTTCAAAAATTTATGACCATTGTAATTTTGACCGTTGGGGTCGATCGACCAAACCCTGTTTGTTGGTCGACCGACAAGAGATCCGTTGGACATTGTTTTCATTATTTAAGAAGAACTCTCCTTGTTTTGCGTGCACATCTTATGGAGTCTCTTTGGAGTCCAATCTTGGGAGTTTTCTTGTGAACATTTTTCAAACCCAAGATCAAGTTTTAACACAAAGGAGCAAGGGAAACATCTTAAAGAGACAAAAGCTTGATTACATAAGTTAAACATCTTTGTAAGCTTTGCTCTTCTCATTTGTTACATGCTAATATATTTTATTGGAAAATTTCTTGTACCATGCTAACTTTGAAGAGTTGAATCCTCTATATTATCTTTGATTTATTCTTTATAGGATTCATCACTTAGTCTCATACCAAGTCATTGCTTTCTTATTTAAATCATGCTTACTTCAACTTTCTTGTTTTCATTAGATGCATGATTACTCTACTTGGTTGAGTCTTTAACTAGTTGTTTTCACTCTATGAATTCATAGTAATTCTTTAAGTTATCAAAACAACTTTGCTCCGTCATTACAAGTTCCTTTTGATTTAAATTTTCATACAACTTGCAATTCTTGATTATTGAAATCTTTACAAGTTGTCTTTTGAAAAGAACATGTGATTTGCATACAACTTCAATCTATCATTTATGTTCTTCAAACTTTGAAATGCTTTGAGCACATATCATTTGAGCCTCACTTTCAACTTTGATTGAAGTTCACACACATACATCATGTGCATTCATCTTTGCATTACATAGAGAGTTGTGTGAGTTTGCTTTACACTTTCATATCAGCCTATTTAAGAGGCATTGTAATTGAGCTCTTATTGTATCTCTTAGAGTGTTTGCGTAAACACTTCTTTAAGAGAAATCTTCACTTGTAAAGGTTATTGCTTAGCCTTAAAAAAGCATAGTGTATAGGTTATTGCTAAGCCTTAGAAAAGCATAGTGTATAGGTTATTTCTAAGCCTAAGAAAAGCATATTGTAAAGGTTATTGCTTAGCCTATTGAAAAACATAGATAGTGGAAATCCGGTGGGGTGTTGGATTACAAGCCGGTAGTGGATGCAGGCATTGAGGCCGAACCACTATAAATTATTGTGTGATGGTGCATGCTTTGTGGTGATTGCTTTTAGCTTCCGCATTTATTTTGTTGATAAGCATCACTAGTGACTAATTGTTTTAAAGAAGTTAAAATTGGTCATATTTGGTCACTAAATTAAAGCTTACCCTATTCACCACCCCCCCTCCTCTCGGGTTAGGATCCCGGACTTTCAGAAATAAGAGCATTCTTTTATACTATCAAACATACTAATTGTAAAGTAAAAATTAAAAATTAGAGCTTTCTATTTTAGAGTAAATTAGCGAAAGGTCCCTCAACACGGTCTAGTAAGGCCTCCAGTCCAACAACCTTTTCTCTAAAGCATGTAGTCCATTCAGGTGGACATATTTTGGCGAGAGGTCCCTAAATAATATTTTCATGACTGATTTGCCCTTCCAACTTTTTGGGCATAAAATTTTGAAATTTAAAATTTCAAATCTTCCATTCTCCCTCCTTACATCCTCTCTCTCTCATTTCTGCTACCCAGAGGATCTCAACCGCAAACTTCCCCCACGGACGCTCCCTCACCCCGGGATAGTTGTCTTCGCCGTCGCCGCATAAAAAGAGTGTGTGGAGAGATTTAATCCACATCCACCACATGGAGATTGAACTTGCCGGAAGGGCACTGCCTTGTAGATCGTGGTTAGTAGATCCAATGCAGCCTTTCTTTATTATACTCTGTAGTGATTGCAGAACAACATACGCATGATTAACTCATGCCTTTCATATAACACCAATGAAGCGTCGATGCAAACCACAATGAAGTCTGTCATGAAGGACCAAACCCAAGCATTACAAGGTGGCTTCACCATTGTGGATGCGTGTGCAAAAGGGAACATGCCTGCCTAGACAACCATTCTAGAAGAGATGAACATCTCAAAAGTTGGAAGAATAACTGAAATGCGCAATGTTCAAAGCAATTGGGCTGCTCGTCTTTGTTAGGGATTTTGTGTATTGCAATTTGATGGATGCATTATCATTTTAGCATCATTTGAATTTTTACACATGCATTGATTTAGAAAATTTTGAAATCTTGATTTACACATGCATTGGTTTTAGACTTGTAGAAATATTGATGTATGCATGATTTGATTTTAAACTTGGATGCATTTAAATTTGAAAAGAACTTTTATAAATCAAGCTAGCCTATGTTTTAAATCTTTCAAATCATTTTAGGCTTTTTATGTTTTATATTTTTAAACATCTTAGTTTGATTTAAATCATTATTCCAAGCTTGATTCATTGGCCCAAAATTACCCTCTAAGAAATACTTTGAAATATGGATTTTAGGGGAATTTGGTCCCTGGGCCCGGGTCGACCTGCAGTGTGCTCGGTCAACCGAGCCCATGGATCTGGTCGACCGAGCACACTGCAGGTCGACCGGGAAAGAGCTGTTGGTGCTTTTTTTCAAACGGTCAGATTTTTTACCGTTAAGCCCAGGTCGACCGGGGAAAGGTGCGGGTTGACCGGGGACTTGCAAAAACTCATTTTTTGAGTATAAATACAAGTTCATTCCTTAGAAAATGAGAGGAACTAAAAGGCCCTCCTTGAGATGTTTTGAGGCCAATCAAAGGGGAATGAGCTAAGGGATGATAGGGGTCAAAGCTAAAACTTGGTTCCATTGAGTTAAATCACTAAGTAAGCTTTATTTTTCTTAATCATATGTTTTCATGCTTTGCTTTAATTATTGGTAAATCTTTTCTAGCATGATAAACTATGATTTTTTGTATCCTTAACATGTATATGTTTTGAATTGATTTATTGTTTTGGATGCATCACCTTGATTCAAACCAAGTAGTACTCATATTGGTATATCTAAGTAAATCATGTTATTGGAAACATCTTTGAAATTATATGTAACATGATTTCTATACTTGGTTGAATCTTTGGTTGTTGTTTTTCATCATAAGAAAATCACTTTCAAATCTATCTTATGTTTTGGATTCAACATCTTTATAAATCCTATGTACTTTTGTTTTAAAGTTTCACAACTTGCTTAGCATTGATAGGTATATCATTTTCAAGTTGAATTCATAATTACATATGATTTGTCCCCTAACTTCAATCAAATCTATTTTTGTGTTTTATACTTTCAAATACTTTTAGAATACATATATTGAGCTACATTGTTAATTTGATTGAAATCCCTATGCATCACATGTTTTGTTCTTAGAATTTCACTACTTATTTAGAATACATAGGTATATCTTTTACAAGTTATTATTAACATGTGATTAGCATTCTTTCCTCAATCATAAATATTTTTATGAGCTAAAACTTTCAAAAGCCTTTGGCATACATTTATGATCTTTTATTTTCAAATTGATTGAGAACATCATACATACACATTGTGCATTCATCTTTGCATTCATAGTGTGTGTGTGTGTGTGTGTGTGTGTGTGTGTGTGTGTGTGTGTGTGTGTGTGTGTGTGAATTAGATTTTCACTTTCATATCCGCCTAATTAAGAAGCATTGTATTGAGCTAAAATTGTATCTCCATCAAGTGTATTCTAGACACTACTTAGAGAGATAACCAACATTTTGGTTGTAGAGGTTATTGCTTAGCCTAAGAAAAACATAGTGTAAAAGGTTATTGCTTAGCCTTGGACAGCATAATGTAAATGTTATTGCTTAGCCTATTGAAAAGCATAGATAGTGGAATTCCAGTGGGGTGTTGGATCACAAGCCGGTAGTGGATGTAGGCATTGAGGTCGAACCACTATAAATCATTGTGTGATGGTGCATGCTTTGTAGTGATTATTTTTTTTAGTTTCCGCATTTAGTTTGATAATCATCAATAGTGGCTAATTTAATTTAAGAAAGTTAAAATTGGTCATAATTGGTCACTAATTTGAAGCTCGCCCTATTCACTCCCCCTCTAGGGTTTGGATCACGAACTTTCAGTCTTCTGCGTTCTTGTTAAAGAACAAAAAAGGAGAAGAGAAGGAAGACTGCTGGGCTGCTGGACTTGCCATGGCCAGAGAAGGAAGAGCCCCACGCTACCGCGACGCCTCCCGTCACCAGCCTCTCTCGATCGAAGAAGGAGAAGACAAAGGGGTCTTGTTACCCCTGTTACAGAACCAAAACCGGAGAGAGGAAGGACCCTGTTAGGGTCATGTTTCGGGTCGAGTTCGGGTCGGGTCAGGTTGATCTGGTTCCAGGCTACGTCAGGGTATCAAATGTTGGTTCGAGTCAAACCGGAATCGACCAGGAAGAGAACTTATCTGAGTTTTTGTCAAATTTATCTGAGTTTTTGTCACATTTATCTGAGTTTTGTCAAATTTATCTCAGTTTTTATCAAATTTATCTGACTTTCTGTCAAATTTATCTTAGTTTTTGTCACATTTATCTGAGTTTTGTCAAATTTATCTCAGTTTTTTATCAAATTTATCTGACTTTTTGTCAAATTTATCAGAGTTTTTTCGAAAATCTATTTGAGTTTTTGGCAAACTTATCTGAGTTTTTGGAAAATATATTTGGGTTTCTGACAATTTTATCTCTATTTTGGAAATTTTAACTGAGTTTTTGAACAAATCTTTCTGTGTTTTTTGCAAATTTATCTAAGTTTTAGGCATATTTATTCGCATCTTTTCAAATTTATTTCCAGTTTTTAAAATAAATTTAACTGAGTTTTTGAAAAAATACTTGAATTTTTCACAAATTTTTCTGAAATTTGAGAAATTGGTTTATCTTAGGTTTGGAAAATGTATTTGTGTTTTTTGAAATTTATTTGCGAACAAGAACTTTATTTACTTCTTTTGAAATTTATTTGCATCTTTTGAAATTTATTTACATTTTTTGAATTTTATTTGGATCTTTTGAAATTTATTTACGTCGTTTAAAATTTATTTGGATCTTTTGAAATTGATTTATGTCTTTTTATGTACATCTCTTGAAATTAATTTACATTTTTTGAATTTTATTTGGATCTTTTGAAATTTATTTGCATTTTTTGAAATTTATTTGGATCTTTTAAAATTTATTTACGTCTTTTTAAATTTAGCTATGATCTTTTGAAATTTATTGGGTTTTTTGAAATTATTGCGCTTTTTAAATTTTATTTGCGTTCTATTGAAATTTATTTCCATTTTTTGAAATTTGTTTGTGTGTTTTTGGAGTTTATTTAAAAATCTCATTAATGGGATTTCATTAATCGTGGCCAATTAAATTATAGTTGCCCATTAGTAATGACATATCCCACTAATCATGGGATATGATTTAAAGTAAGGGTAAATTAGACATTTTAGGTCTTCAAATTTGGAAAAATGACCTATCACACTATGAAAAAGGATTGTGGATCTAAGGCCATAAAGTGAAATATTGAGGGATCTATCTCCGAATGCCCCTTTATTTTATACCTTAATCTAATTAGCTCATATTATTAGATTACAGTTTCCCAATGGCCTGTCTCACAATGATGTATATCACTCTTACCAGAGCAAAACTTTACCTTACCATCAACGAAAATGTGAAACGCACATCACACGGATGGCTCAGAACGATGAAAGGTGGGTGGGCTCCACATTAAAAGTGTTATTATTTACTATTGAATTGTTCACTTTGTTTTTCCAACCAACATTGAACATCAATTAATGAGTATTATCCCACACACTTTGGGCTCAGATGATCTAAACCAGCGTTCAAAACTTAACTTGACTCACCTTCACTTGCCCAAATTGACTCAACTCAAAGGACATATAATAAATCAAGTTCCAGTTCCGACTGAGTCTACCAAACAAATGCCTAACCCAACTCAACATTTTTTGAAGAGATAATTAGTGAAAGGTCCCTAGAATTGAATATATCCAGCCTCCAATCCAGGCAAATTCTTTTTAAGGGCTTTGGTCCAAGCAGCTAGACTGTTTGCAGCCAGAGGTCCCTGGATACAATTTTCATGACCGATTTGCCCTTTTCAACTGTTCAGGCATAAAATTTTGAATTTTAAAATTTCAAATCTTCCATTCTCCCTCTCTCAAATCTATCCTACCAAAGGAACCACTTCTTTGTTTCCGGTTTCTGTAAGCTCTGTTTCCGGTTTCTACAATAGTGACGAGCAGCACCATGTAGTCCCACACGCTTGTCCGGTGGAGGCAGCAACGTTGAGGATCAGGTACTCTTCCGCGGCTGCACGTGGTGTCTAGATATCTGGGGCGGCAACAAGTATCGAAATCCCTGTTTGTTTCTGCACTTTGTAACCAAGCCTGATTTCCAACCGCCCTTCCACTTGTCAAAACAAGACAAGGTTTCTTGTTGTCTTTAGTTCATAATAAATAAAGAGTGCACGAGTACCCCAGATTCGAAATCCGGATTTGGGGAAGAAGACATCGATTTGGGGAAGAGGAAGAGGAAGCCCAGGTTCTTGTTTTGACAAATCGGTCTGTACAAATCGAATGTGAAGAGGAAGCCCAGGTTCTGTTGGGGAAGAAGACATCGATTTGGGCTGGGTTTGGTTCCAGGTTGGTTGACCTGACCTGTTTCAGAAGTTAAATTTATCTGAGTTCTGTATTTTTTATCAAATTTATCTGAGTTTTGGACAAATCTATATGAGTTTTTGGCTATTTATCTGACTTCTGAAACAAATTTATCTGAGTTATGGACAAATTTATTTGAGTTCTGTACAAATCTATTTGATTTTTTGGCTACTTATCTGACTTGTTGAATTTATCCTCTGAATAAATTTATCCGAGTTCTGGACAAATCTATCTGACTTTTTGGAAATTTTATTTTAGTTTTCGAAAAATATAGTTGACTTTCTGAAAAATTTATCTCCATTTGGAAAATTTTAACTGAGTTTTTTAATTAAACTCAGGCTGTTCTTTTAAAATTTATTTGCATTTTTTGAAATAAATTTAACTGAGTTTTAGCAAAAATACTTTAGTTTTTGGCAAATTTTTCTGAAATTGGAAAAATTGAGTTATCTTAGTTTCGGCAAATGTAATTGCATCTTTTTAAATTTATTTGCATTTTTTAATTTTATTTGCGTCCTTTGAAATTTATTTACACTTTTTGAAATTTATTTCAATTTTTTGAAATTGAATTTCATCTTTTGAAATTTATTTATATCTTTTGAAATTTATTTACATACCATTCGCTCAGGGTCCAAATGAAAATGCTAATGCAAATGCTCTCATATGATGCAAATTTTTACATACGTAGAAATATTCGAGGGTTAGAGACTTAGAGTAGTATAAATAACACTAATAAATTTAGAAAAAGAATAGGAGGGTTAGAGTATTATAGACTTTGTAAAATTGAAAAGGACACAAAATACCCCTTATATGATCGTTTTATGATTGTTTGGTGGGGGGGTAAAATGGACAATTTTTTTTAAAAAAGTCACTTTTGGGCGGGCCAAGCGGGCCTAGGGCAGCCCACGTGCCAGGCGGGCTTGGTGGTGTTAGGAATTTTCTAGATTGCAATTTGATGGATGCATTATCATTCAAGCATCATTTGATTTACACACATGCATTGTTTTAGATAAACTTGAAATCTTGTTTTGTTCATGCATTGTTTTTAAGAGTTGTAAAAGTTTTGATTTATGCATGATTTGTTTTTAAATCTTGGATGCATTTGTTTTAGAAAAGAGTTTTATAAAATCAAGCTAGCCTATGAGTTTTAAAATCTTTCAAAATGTTTTAGGCTTTTTATGGTTCATGTTTTAAAACCCATAGAATGATTTAAAACATGTTTTAAAGCTTGATTATATGGCCCAAATAAATTCCACAAAGAAAACCTTCAAACATGCAAAGTTGGAATTTTTGGGTGTCCTGGCAGTGTCGCCGGTCGACCGGCGCAGGGGTCCCGGTCGACCGGGAACACTGCAAGGCAGAAATGGCCTGGCGCACCAACGGTCAGAAATCCGACCGTTGTGTGATCCCGGTCGACCGAGACCTGTTTGCAGGTCGACCGAGGACTAGCCGTTGGGCACTTTTTGCTATAAATATGAGTTCTTTCCTTTGCCAAAAGTTGGGAATTTTAAGGCCCTCCTTGAGGGGTTTTGAGGCATATTCAAGGGAAAAGAACCAAGGGATGAAGGGGAGCATTAGGAAAGCTAAAGCTTGGATTAATGAAGTTAAATCACCAAGTAGGCTTTACTTTCCTTAATCATATGTTTTCATGCTTTGTTTTATTTTTGGTAAATCATTTCTAGCATGTTAAACTATGTTTGTGTTGTGTCCTTAACATGTTTTATGTTTTGAGTTGATTTATTGTTTTGGATACAACACCATTTGATTCAATCCAAGTAGTACTTAATCTTGGTAAATCTAAGTAGATCATGTTAATGAAAGAACCTTTGAAATTATATGTAACATGATTCCTATACTTGGTTGAATCTTTGGTTGTTGTTTTCCATCATAAGAAAATGACTTTCAAAACTATCTTATGTTTTGGACTCAACTTCTTTACAAATCATATGTTTTCATGTTTTGTTTTATCTTTGATAAATCTTTAGTAGCATGTTAACCTATGATGTGTTGTATCCTTAGCATGTCTTATACTTTGAATAGAACTATTGTTTTGGATGCATCACCATTTGATTCAATCCAAGTAGTACTCTATCTTTGGTAAATCTAAGTAGATCATGTTAATGAAATATGTAACATGATTCATATACTTGGTTGAATCTTTGGTTGTTGTTTTTCCATCATAAGAAAATCTCTTTCAAATGTATCTTATGTTTTGGATTCAACATCTTTACAAATCATATGTGTATTATTGTTTTAAAGTTTCACAACTTGCCTTACTTTGATAGGTATATCATATTCAAGTTGTATTTATAATTACATATGATTTGTCCCCTAATTTCAATCAAATCTATTTTTATGTTTTGAGCTACATTGTTGATTTGATTGACATCCCTATGCATCACATGTTTAGAGCTAATTAATTTCATACAACTTGTAAATCTTTGATCTCATTAACAAGTTGTTACTTTTAATATGTGATTAGCATTTCCTCAATCATAAATGTTTTTGAGCTAAAACTTTCAAAAGCCTTAGGCATACATTTATGAGCTTTCATTTTCAAAATGATTGAGGACCACACACACACACTTCATGTACTTTCATCTTTGCATTCATAGTGTGAGTGTGTATTAGATTTTCACTTCCATATCCGCCTAATTAAGAGGCATTGTAATGAGCTTAATAGAATCTCCATCAAGTGTATGTTAGACACTAATTTAGTGAGATAACCAACCTATGGTTGAAGAGGTTATTGCTTAGCCTATAAAAGCATAGTGTATAGGTTGATGTTAAGCCTTGAAAAAAACATCAATGTAAGGTTATTGCTTAGCCTTGAAAAGCATATTGTAAAGGTTATTGCTTAGCCTATTGAAAAGCATAAATAGTGGAAATCCGGTGGGGTGTTGGATCACAAGCCGGTAGTGGATGTAGGCATTGAGGCCGAACCACTATAAATCCTTGTGTGATGATGGTGCTTGCTTTGTGGTGATTGTTTTTATTAGCTTCCGCATATTTTTTGATAATCATCACTTATGACTAGTTTGTTTTAAAGAAGTTAAAATTTGTCTTAATTGGTCATAATTGGAGCTCACCCTATTCACCCCCCCTCTAGGGTTCGGATCCCCATGGACTTACAGGTGGGCCTGGCCCAAACGGGCCAATGGGCCCAGCCTCCTCGACCCAGCATGGCCCGTTGACTTTCGGCCCCGGCCCGGCCCATTTGACATCTCTAGTTAGCTTGATAGTCTCCGACAATTGACAAAGATGCTGGTGATCTTGTCTTTTATGACTTGTGACTTGTGAGAAATAAAACCAGAACGGTAAGATGCTTTTCCACCCCTCATTTCGAATGGAGACAATGAAAAGGTGGTGATTTTTTTAAAAGGAAAAAAAGGAATGACAGGCTATGAATTTATCTATCACATTGAATAGAAAGGATCTATAATAAAGCTTTTGAAAAGAAACACTGCCTAGTGTACTACTACTATACAGTTGTGTATATACTAGTTAGCCCTACACGTGCAAAGGCAGGTGCTGCTAATTGTATTAAAAGAGATTTTGGCTATAAATACATAATGTAATAAAATGCAGTTCATTTATTCATCAAAGTCTAGCTTAACAGTCAAAAATTAAAATTCAAAAGTTGACAAAATGATTAAAATAATCCGTTCAACAAATATGCCATGTTTATCTATCAAAAATATCTCTTTTTTAAAAAAATTATTGGTGACGCAATTTTATCGTTGCAAATAAATCATTATTTGCGACGTTTATAATACGTCGCAATTGATACGTAATTAGCGACGTTTATAATACGTCGCAATTGATACGTAATTAGCAACGCTTTAAAACCGTCGCAAATACTCTCTCCAATTGCCACGCTGCAGTCTTTAGCGTAGCTAATCTTTTTGTGACCCCATTATTTGCGACCCCTTTGCGACGCTTAGTTTTTTGCGTCGCAATTACTTATTGCGACGCTTTTTATATTATTTGCGACGCTTTTTTGGCATTGCAAAAAGGCAAAATTGTTGTAGTGCAGCTTGTGATCCAACACCCCACCGGATTTCCACTATTTATGCTTTTCAATAGGCTAAGCAATAACCTTTACAATATGCTTTTCAAGGCTAAGCAATAACCTTTACAATGATGTTTTTCAAGGCTTAACATCAACCTATACATTATGCTTTTATAGGCTAAGCAATAACCACTTCAACCACAAGGTTGGTTATCTCACTAAGTAGTGTCTTAACATACACTTGATGGAGATTTAATTAAGTTCATTACAATGCCTCTTAATTAGGCGGATATGGAAGTGAAAAACTAACTCACACAAACACTTAATGAATGCAAAGATGTATGCTCATGATGCGTGTGTGTGTGTGATGTCCTCAATCATTTTGAAAATGAAAGCTCATAAAGTATGCCTAAGGCTTTTGAAAGTTTTAGCTCATGAAAACATTTATGATTGAGGAAAGAATGCAAGTCACATGTTAAAAGTAACAACTTGTTAATGATATCAAAGATTCACAAGTTGTATGAAATTAATTAGCTCTAAACATGTGATGCATAGGGATGTCAATCAAATCAACAATGTAGCTCAAAACATAAAAATAGATTTGATTGAAATAAGGGGACAAATCATATGTGATTATAAATACAACTTGAATATGATATACCAATCAAAGTAAGGCAAGTTGTGAAACTTTAAAACAATAAAACATATGATTTGTAAAGTTTGTTGAATCCAAAACATAAGATACATTTGAAAGAGATTTTCTTATGATGAAAAACAACAACCAAAGATTCAACCAAGTATATGGATCATGTTACATCTAATTTCAAAGATGTTTCCATTAACATGATCTACTTAGATTTACCAAAGATAAAGTACTACTTGGATTGAATCAAATGATTGTGCATCCAAAACAATAGATCAATTCAAAACATAAAACATGCTAAGGACACAACACATCATAGATTAACATGCTATTAAAGATTTAGCAAAGATAAAACAAAAACATGAAAACATATGATATGTAAAGATGTTGAATCCAAAACATAAGATAGTTTTGAAAAAGATTTTCTTATGTTGAAAAACAACAACCAAAGATTCAACCAAGTATATGGATCATGTTACATATAATTTCAAAGATGTTTCCATTAACATGATCTACTTAGATTTACCAAAAATAAAGTACTACTTGGATTGAATCAAATGGTGTTGTATCCAAAACAATAAATCAACTCAAAACATAAAACATGTTAAGGACACAACACTTCATACATAGTTTATCATGCTACAAAAGATTTACCAAAAGTAAAAAACAAAGCATGAAAACATATGATTAAGGAAAGTAGAGCCTACTTGGTGATTTAACTTCATTAATCCAAGTTTTAGCTTTCCTAATGATCCCCTTCATCCCTTAGTTCATTTCCCTTGAATATGCCTCAAAACCCCTCAAGGAGGGCCTTAAAATTCCCAACTTTTGGCAAAGGAAAGAACTCATATTTATAGCAAAAAGTGCCCAACGGCTAGTCCCCGGTCGACCTGGAAACAGGTCTCGGTTGACCGGGAACACACAATGGTCAGAAATATGACCGTTGGTGCTCCAGGGAGAATTCTGCCTGCAGTGTTCCCGGTCGACCTGGCCCTTCCCGGTCAACCTGGAACACAGCGTTTCTGGCCCGGGACCAAAATTCCCAAAAATGCATATTTTTTGCATATTTCAAAGATTTTCTTGGTGAAACTTTTTGGGCCATTAAATCAAGCTTGAATACATGTTTTAAATCATTCTAAGGGGTTAAAAAACATGAAACACACAAAGCCTAAAAAGATTCAAAACTTTAAAACCAAAGGCTAGCTTGATTTCTAAAACTCTTTTCAAAAACAAATGCATCCAAGTTTTAAAAGCAAATCATGCATAAATTGATACTTTTACAAATCTTAAAAGCCATGCATGTTTAAAACAATATTTCAAGTTTATCTAAATCAATGCAAATGTGTAAATCAAATGATGCTAGAATGATTATGCATCCATCAAATTGCAATCTACAAAATTCCTAACAGCAAGCAGTTAAGGACCCATACATGGTAATGGTTGATCAAGAGGCATGGGCAGCGTTCAAGACGCAGTTTCAGGATAAGTACATTCCCTCCCATGTTAAGAGGCATAAGGCTATTGAATTTCAGCAGCTCAAGCAAGACAGCATGACGGTGCTGGACTACGTCACCAAGTTTGAGAGATTGGCTAGGTATGCTACCGAGTTGATTGACACTGAGTAGAAGAAGATAACGAAGTTCTTGGAAGGGTTGAATCCGATTATTATGAGAGATGCTATAGGAGTAGTTCCACCAGCAATGTATGATGAGGCGGTCAAACGAGCATATAAGTTTGAGGATATTAACAACCTGATCGTTCAAGGCAGGAAGCAGCACTACCAGCAACAGAATCAAAAGCAGCAACACAACAAGAAACCAAGGCAAGAACAAGGTCATGTGAGGCAGGGTTGTGGACATTGTGGCAAGAATCACGAAACTCATGAATGTCGTAAGGCCACAGGTGCCTGTTTCAAATGTGGGGCTATGAACCATGCAATCAAGGATTGCCCACAACTTCAAAATCAAGGGAACATAAACCAACAGCAGAGACAAGCAACCCCTCAGAATCAAGCACCAGTTCAGAATCAGGTTAGACCACCTCAGCAGCAGCAGCAGGCTAGGCCACCAGCACAGAATCAAAATGCTTGTCCTCCACAACAAAATAGACATGGCCAGGGAAGAAAAAACCAAGCACCGAATAGACTACAGATGCATGGACATTTATATTATCTCAACCGTGCGGATGCTGAAGCTGCAGGAGACGTGGTAGAAGGTAAACTTCTTGTTTGTGGGGTAGAAGCCTAGATTTTATTTGATCCTGGATCCACACATTCGTTTTCATCTCCTAGTTTTGCTAAGTTGATTGATGCACCACATAGTGAATTGGATTACATTCTAGTAGTAACCACACCAGTAGGGAAACAAGTTGTGTGTAGAACCTATTACCCTAGCTGTACAGTTTTGTTAGGAGATGCTAATTTACTGGCCAACCTCATTGTTTTGGACATGCATGATTTTGATGTCATCTTAGGCATGGATTGGTTATAGGCATATCATGCCACCATGGATTGTTTTAGTAAAACCATAACATTCAGATTCCAAGGACCACAGGCAGAATTGATATTTCAGGGGAACAGGAGAAAAACTCAGGCAGGGTTTATTTCAGTTTTGAAGGCAAGCAGATTAGTGCAGAGTGGATGTCAGGCATTTATTGCGTTTATCACGGAGGATAAACAGTCCCAAGGGGTGGAGGATATCCCCATTGTGTGTGAATTTCCGGATGTTTTTCCAGAAGAAATCCCGGGATTACCACCAATCAGAGAAGTTGAGTTCACAATTGAGCTCCTACCAGGGACGACTCCGATCTCGATTGCACCATACAGAATGGCTCCAGTAGAAATGGGTGAACTAAAACTCCAGTTGCAGGATTTGTTGAGCAAAGGCTTTATTAGGCCAAGTGTTTCACCTTGGGGAGCACCGGTGTTGTTTGTGAAAAAGAAGGATGGAAGTTTGAGAATGTGCATCGACTACAAGAAGTTGAACCATGTGACCGTGAAGAACAAGTATCCATTGCCAAGGATAGACGAATTATTTGATCAATTGCAAGGAGCAGCCTATTTTTCCAAGATAGACTTGAGGTCAGGGTACCATCAGTTGAGAGTTAGAAACTCAGATGTTCAGAGAACAACCTTTAGAACAAGATATGGGCACTATGAGTTTTTAGTGATGCCCTTTGGTTTGACAAATGCACCCGCATTCTTTATGGCTCTTATGAACAAAGTCTTTGCACCCTATTTGGATCACTCTACGGTAGTATTCATTGATGATGTCCTTGTGTATTCCAAGAGTAAGAAGGAGCATGAAGAACATCTGAGGACAGTGTTGCAACTTTTGAGGGACAACCAGCTTTATGCAAAACTCAGTAAGTGTGAATTCTGGCTAGAGCAAGTTGCTTTTCTAGGCCACATCATCTCCAGAGAAGGTTTAGCAGTTGATCCAGCCAAGATAGAAGCAGTTGTTAATTGGGTGAGGCCAAGCAGCGTGACAGAAATCAGAAGCTTTTTGGGGTTAGCAGGCTATTACAGAAGATTTGTCTAAGGTTTTTCGTCCATTGCAGCACCGTTGACAAAATTGACTAGGAAGAATGTCCCATTTGTTTGGACCGAACAGTGTGAAACAAGTTTTCAAGAGTTGAAAGGAAGGTTAACCACATCCCCAATCCTTACATTACCCTCGGGCAACGGCGGATTTATTGTTTATACAGATGCTTCGAATGTGGGACTGGGTTGTGTATTGATGCAAGATGGCAAGGTGATTGCTTATGGCTCGAGACAGTTAAAGGACCATGAGAAGAACTATGCAACTCATGACTTGGAATTGGCAGCAGTTGTTTTTGCTTTGAAGATGTGAAGACACTACCTCTACGGAGAGAAATTTGAGGTCTATTCAGATCACCGAAGCTTACAATATTTGTTCTCGCAGAAGGATTTAAATATGAGACAGAGACGGTGGATGGAGTATATCAAGGATTATGACTTTCCAATCAAGTATCATCCAGGTAAAGTGAATGTTGTAGCTGATGCATTGAGCAGAAAATCAGTGGTCATAGCCAGTTTGAGAGGAATTGGTGTCTTACAGCAGTTTGAAGAGTTGGGTGTAGAAGTGCAAACCCTGAAATTGGGTGCGATGTTAGCAAATATGACAGTGTCAGAACCTACCTTCATCCAGAAGATCAAGGAAAATCAGTTGCAAGACCCGGACTTGGCTAAGATAGTAGAGGTTATTAAAGAAAAGTCCAGATTTCAAGATGGTGAATGGGATACTGTATTTTCGTGACCGGTTATGTGTGCCAAATGTGGATGACTTGAAGAGAGAAATAATGAATGAAGCTCACAGCACGAGGTATTCTATGCATCTGAGTAGCACGAAGATGTACCACAATTTGAAGAATAGATTTTGGTGGAACAACATGAAGAGAGAGATAGCAGCTTTTGTGTCTCGTTGTCTAACTTGCCAGTTGATCAAAGCAGAGTATCAGAAGCCCCCAGGTTTGTTACAACCGTTGGAGATTCCGGAGTGGAAATGGGAACACATCACCATGGATTTCGTTTTCGGTTTGCCGAATACCAAGAAGGGAAATAATGCAATTTGGATTATTGTAGATCGTCTGACAAAGTCTGCTCATTTCATTCCGATGAAGACAGGGAACATGATGCATATGGCACCACTTGCAAAGTTATTTGTCGATGAGATTGTTAGTAAACATGGTTAACCAGTCTCCATTACTTTAGATAGAGACAGCAGGTTTGTTTCAAAGTTTTGGAAAACTCTTCATGAGTCTATGGGTACCAAACTCCAGTTCAGCACTGCATATCATCCTCAGACCGATGGCCAGTCAAAAAGGATGATACAGACTCTCGAAGACATGTTGCGTGCTTGTGTATTAGATTTCGAGGTTCAATGGGATGAGTGTTTACCGCTTTGTGAATTTGCTTATAACAATAGTTACCACTCTAGCATCAGTATGGCACCTTTCGAGGCACTTTATGGTAGAAGATGCAGAACTCCGATTTGTTGGGAAGAAGTCGGTGAGCGTAGTTTTCATGGACCGACGATAGTTTGAGAGACAAGTGACAAGGTCAAGCTGATTCAGGAACGTTTGAAGATCGCCCGCAGTAGGCAGAAGAGTTATGCAGATACTCGCAGAAGAGAATTGCAGTTTCAGGTGGGTGACAAAGTGTTCTTGAAAATCTCACCAGTTAGAGGGACTTTGAGATTCGGTCAGAAGGGCAAATTGTCTAGAAGGTTTATTGGTCCAAATGAAATTTTGAGCAAGATTAGAGATGTCGCTTATAGACTTGCGTTACCGCCGGAACTCTCCGGGGTACACAATGTATTTCATGTTTCTATGCTCAAGAAATATGTCTCTAGTCCTGCACACATTCTACAACATGAACCTTTAGAGATTTGGGAAGATGCCTCGTATGTGGAAAGGCCGATCAAGATCATCGATACCAAAGAGCAAGAATTGAGAAATCGGACTATTCGTTAGGTCAAGGTACTTTGGGAAAATCACGAGCCAGAAGAAGCCACCTAGGAATTGAGAGAGCAAGTGCAGAGGAAGTATCCAAAGCTTTTACCAGAGGTAATTGTTTGATTTATTTGGTGGACCAAATATCCTAAGGGGTGGAGGATGTTAGACCCCGACCTAGGCTAATTTGATTAGTAT
Organism: Cinnamomum chago; assembly: GCA_038049695.1. Taxonomy (NCBI): domain Eukaryota; kingdom Viridiplantae; phylum Streptophyta; class Magnoliopsida; order Laurales; family Lauraceae; genus Cinnamomum; species Cinnamomum chago. Next base: position 61,257,042 of record CP142451.1, read on the forward strand.
ACGATTAGTGTGTGTTTAGTCCTAAGTGGGTTAGTAGTCGTTGGGTTAGAAATAATTAGTTTTAGTCTTGGACATAGCTTTGGAATTTTGAGAACGTTTAGTATTAGTCAGACACACTCAGGAAGGCCTGAGTGCACGTGTAAGCTTGGGAGGATCGTATCGGTTTCCGTTTTAATTGTGGTTTTGATTTCATTTAAATGATTTTTCGGTGTGTTACAACTTTCGTTTTCAGCCCATTCATATTTGAAGCCCAAAAACCCAAGTTCTGGCCCAAAAAGGGTAAAGTTGTCTTTTATACATAAATTTGGACACAATTTTCGAGATCGCAAAACCATGTCAAAAATAAACTTTTTGGAAACTAGATATTTCGAGGATCATTTTATCCTTCTTCGTCGAATTAATTCGAGGCCCGCAAGACAATGTTTTTGTCTATACAAGGTTCAAGTTCATTGGGTCATTTACAAGTGTTTAAGTCAACTCTCTTTCTCTTCCTCTCTTTTCATTCACAAAACCCTAACCCTAGAGCAGCCAAAGGAGAGAAAGCCTTTCTTTCCACTTTGTTTTCTTAAATGATCAAGCTAGAAGACTCCAAAGAGAATTCCAAGACCATCATCTTCTTCCTCTCATCCTAAGCTTTCCATTGACATAACTTTTTTGAAGCTTCCAGTTGGACAAGAGCTCCATTTTCTTCCTTCCCTCTTGTTTGGCCTTGTGTAGGTAAGAGCTCCAACGTACTCATCTCTTTAATAGAGCCTTTTTAGCTCCAAAAGATCTTGTCTTTCATGTTACAAACCCTTTTGTTAAAATGGGTTTCTTGTTTTCAAGATTGAGTGAGTTGTGTGATTTCATGGGTTTTTTAGTTCTTGGGATTAGCTTGAGTGGAAGTACTTGAAGAGGTTTGTGGCATCTTTGACTAAGGTAAGTAACCAATCTAGGATGGATGATAGTATGTGTGCATTTCATTTATTTTCTTTTCATTCTTCTCATTCATTGGAAATTTATGTCTTGAATCGAAAATTTGGGTATTTTGTTTAGATTGGAGAATGGGAATGTAAGGTTTCAATTTATGCTATGAAATGTGTGTTTTATCCCTTGGAGAGCATGTGGGCTCAAGGAGTTGCAGATGGAATGAGAAACAAGAAGAAGGGAAGAAGAAAATGTAAAAGTCTGAACTGAACTGCACTGCCCGTGCAGTTTCGGCTAACCGCGAGCTGACCGAGCTTGGCGGTTCCTTTTCCAGAAGCTTGCAGTTTTGACAATGAGTTTCGGTCAGCCCTACGGTCAGCTTACGGCTAGCCGCCAGTTTCCATTTCGGCTAAACGTAAGCCAACCGAAATCATTACGGTTCCTTTTCCAGAGAGCTGCATCAGACATGGATTTTCAGCGGTCAGCCCTACGGTCAGCTTACGGCTAGCCGCTAGCTGACCGAAATTGACGATATGCTTGTTTTGAAGAATAATTGTAAGAATGAAAACTAGAACATGTTAAGTGACCTTTAGCCTAATATTGTGCACTCGAACCCTGAGATGTCTTTAAACTTCCGAGGCACCGCTTCTCTTTTGAAATTCCAATACTTGGGCTTTGTCTACACAAAGATCAACCAAAGGTCCTTACATGTGCTTGATAGGCTTTGTGTTCATACTTTAGTTTTGATACAATGAATAACATTGTGTGTTCGTTTCGAATGTTTATGTACAAGCTCGTTTTGAAGATTTGTTTCAAGAAAAAGGGGATCACTTCCTAAGCGTGTTATGCATATTAATTATGCCTTTTGCTAGTTGTGTTTGTTGTGTTTTGATAAGTGATTTTCCCCCTTTTTACCTCGACAAGTTTAGACCGTGTTTCGCGTGTTTCGTGCATTCATGAATTTAAGTGAACACCACTGAGCTTGGACTGCCCTTTCAGTTTGATCCACTGTCTGGGGGTCCTTAAAAATGTGGACTGTCTGCAGACTAGTCGTGTATTTATTACACATCGTGCGTGTCCGGTTCCGCGGCCGAAATCCTCGTATATGTGGGAATCGTGTCGTGATTATATTATGTATATCGTGCTTGTTGTGCGTGCTTGCTCTTTTCATTATATATGATAGAGAAAGGATGGGCTCCTTGTGGAATGTAACTTTTCATGATATAATAAGTATGCATGTTAGTTTCGCTCATATTTTGAAATGTACCTTAATCTTGTAACTGTTTACAATCTAGCAAAATGTCTTTATATGTTTCTTTAAATGTTTACTACTTTATGCTCATTCCTAAATTGATTACCTGCCAAACCGTCGTGTTTGATCCTTGTGTGTTGGTGTCCAAGTGCAGGTGATGTTGCCTTTGAGGAGGAGCGTCTGGAGGAGGCTTTTGAGCCACCCCCAGTTAGAGAGTGGCAGCCCGACGATGTCAACTAGACGTCGGGCGGGTTCTTGAGTTTCGCCATTTTTGTCATGGGGTTCTTGTATTATTTTGAGAATTGTATTGGCCTGTGTTGGCCTCTTATGGGATGTAACTAAACTTAACTTAGTTTATGTAGTCTGATAACTTGAATTATGACGGGAATGCCTTGTTAACTCCTTTCTTTCGATACCGTGTCTTGTTATTATTTGTCATAGCACTTAAGAATTCATTGGTGTTTATCTTCATGTGATTTGCTACATGCTTCCGCAAACTTGATCGTGTAAGACAAATTTCGCGTGTTTTGGGAATCCTCACCGTAGGAACCTATGGGAAAACATAACAATCATTAATTCAACTCGTCGCGGGCTCGGGGTCCGTTCCGAGGTCGCGACACACGGGAGGCTCCAAAGTCAAAAGCCTTCTTCCACAAACCTGGAGAAAGCTTCACTGAAGATTGCCCGATCTCGACGTCCCTGAACCGTCGGATCCTTAAACGGGCAGACAAAAAAGACTCGGAAACGGCTGTCCCTCTAGCCAACCGAATCATGAAAGGGTCATCATCCTACATAACTCCAAGGCGATGGAAGCCGGGACAGTGGTACACATACCACGAATAAAAAATATGGGTTGAAAATACCCTGTTCATAGGGACTCCCAGCCGAACCAAGAAAGCAGCAGCCTGTAGTTCGGTACAAAAGTAGAAGTAAAGAGCTGGCACCAAAGCCAACTGCTCTCCGAACACCATCTGACAAGCTGGAAAAATACAGTGCGGCCTGATGTGTGTTCCATCTCCTATAGCAAAAATACCCTCACCCAACCAATAAGTGAGGTAAACAGCGAGATCTCTTTGCAGTGTGATGTCAGGACAAATGGCGTCTGTACTCTCGAAGAACTTCTTCATGTCATCTTGCATAACAGAGATCTTCTTCGAACCTGGGTTCTTGGCCTTGGCATTCTGGACCATACCATCGGAAGACTCTCCACCGTCAAAGAAGTTGGAGCTGCAATTCCTCCAACTGCTACACCGGTCTTTCGAGCCCTCCTTCTCATTCAAAAAATCATAGAAGGCAACAAGCTGAAAGTACAGGAGCCTGAACTCAGACTGCTCCTCAAGAACGCTATCGATAGTTATAAACTCCTCATAGAGTTTGCCAAGGATAGGCAGCCCGGTGATGACGCTTAATTCCTTCAAGGTAAAACCAATCTCACCATTCGTTACAATGAAGGTGTTGGTTTGTGGAAGGAATGACTTTAGCATGGCCATAAAGGCCTCATCAGAGAAAACCACGGTCTTCCGAAAAGCGTGAGCCGCGCCGAAGATCCCGACCTCCTTCAAAATGGCTGATGGACCGCGCCCCTCCGTTCCTCCTCCGCTGCCATCCGCCCTGGGTCTGTCGGGGTCCGGAAGGAGGGAGAGGGAAGAAAGAAAGGCGGGTATCAACATTTTGTGGGTATGCCATATTTTCTTTTCTACTTGGAATTTAGAGTAGTGATCCGGAGATTCACCTTCACAAGTAGAAAGGAAATCAACTTTTTCCTAACTTTCCATTGCACACATATTTTAAAGAAAAGAGACAAGTTTGTTTTAAATGCTGTGAGAGGCGATTTTCTTTGTTTGCCGTGAAAGGCGATTTTGCCGTGAAAGGCGGTTTACAAATCTCACCAATAATGAAAAGACAAGAAATGTGAATTTTGTGTCTCATTAAGAAAAAATACAATATAATAGAAAAGAAAGAAATGGAATCTAACTTTTCATGCGATTGTGGGGGGACCCGTTCAGATCGACGGTCGCGAGTCATGTATGGACTCCACCATCGTCCTTCAGATGAGAACTTTGATGCTTGATTTCTTGGCTTGGCTCCAACCTCAGATTTTTAGAGGATAAGGACAAAGGTAAGGTCCTATATCCAGTAAAAAGCTGAGTAGACGGGCTGAAAAGCCGCATCTAGCCATGTTGGATAGAAGGAGAGGTGGCCTTGGGGGGGGTGGCCCCCCAAAGGGCTTTGATCACCTTGTAGTGCTTGTTGCAGCAGAGTTTTCTTCAATAGAGGAGAGTTTGTTGCAGAGGTTCTGGACTTTTCTTGGATTTTTCGGAAAGTTTTTGGATAATTTTTCCCTTGGCCCCTTTTCCTTGGAATGGCCCCCTATTTATAGGCATTTGGTAGCCATTTAGGAGAGTTTATGAGCATTTATGGTATTAATGCTCATGATGGGAGGAGTTACAAGTTTTTAATTTCTTGATTTGGTAACTCCTTTTTCCTTGAATTTGATTGGCCGGTGGAGGATAATGGGCATTTAGTTGCCTTTAATCTCCATAATGAGGGGAGTTTCATGGTTTTAATGCCATGAATACTTGGATTTGTAACTCCCATTTGCTTTCTTTTGATTGGGCCGTCCAAGATAATGAGTTAATGACTGTAATAAGTTGTCATAAACAAGTCAATTAACAGCATTAAATGGTCTCCCGGTCACTTGAAGAGTCACGGGCCGCGCCGCGTCCTTTGGAATTCTTTTGGCGATGATCATCGATGGATCTTCATGTTGATCGACATCGGATGATCATGCAATTTCAGACTTTGATTAATATCAACAAGCCGGCGACATCTGTCCAGTCGATTTCTCGATCGGTCGGGCAGAAAGTGCATTTTCTTGATCGGTCGGTTGACAATTTTGAGGTGTCGGATGATGATTCCATGATTCCGGCGGCGGATCCATGATGTCGACGAAGATCGACGGATTTCATGCTAAAAAAATCAGAATTTGGAAAAATCACAGGGGCCAATCAACTCGGGACGCGAAAGATACCCGAGAAACGGGGTTTTTGGGAGAGGTCCGGCGACCCGGACCTCCATGGTCGCCGACGACCATGGGGTTTGTGCCCCATGGTCGGCCGCCTTCCGGTCGCCTTTTCTTCTTCGCTTTTCATCGTTTTTCGCTTCTGTTTTCTCCTGCATTTTTCTTGGAATTTCCTCTCATTTATTGGCTGAATTTCCCTCAAGAAAACCTGACAGGAAGCCGTGCAAATCGGATTGCAAAGTTTCCCATTTTCTGAAAAGCCGAAGACTTTGTTGTGGAGAACTCCCGATTTTTTGTCAAGCTTCGAAACTAGGTCAAACGATGTCGGAATGACCTGAAATTCAACGTGTAGTTTCTTGAGCAGTAGACGAGACCAACCATAGGCTTTTGTTCAGGTTTTGAAGCCGCTTGGGGTCCCGCAAACGCTTGACTTTGATTTCACCACGAGGGAAATGCCGAGCTTTGACTTCTGGTCAAACGATGTCCGATTGACCTGAAATTCGACGGGGAGCCTATTGGAGTCATTTTGAGATGATCCACAAGCTCCGAATTGGGTGCCATGGTCCCGGGGTGCTCCGCTGCTGGTAGGCTTGATTTTGTTTCAGAGCATCAAAACTGGGTCAAACGTCATCGGAATGTCCTGAAATTTGATGTGCAGCCCTTTGGAGGTATGTAGAAGCCGCCCATGTGCTCTGTTTGATGAGTGACGACCTCGGTAATTCTCGCTACCTAAGGACTTGATTTTGCTGCTCGAGAGTTGATGGAGGGTCAAACGGTGTCGGTTTGACTTGAAACTTGACATGTAGCCTTTCAGAGGTATTTTGAGACCATCCGTAGGCTCTGATCGAAGATTTGGGGTCTTCGACACTGTCACCGCCGGGAGCTGCTGCTTAGCTGTTGGAGAAGTGAAGCTATGCCAAATGATGTCGGAATGGCCCGAAACTTCATGTGTACCTCTGTTTTGGCTGTTTTGAATGACCTTGCAGTTTTTGTTTGATTCTTACAAGATCTGATGCTTGAAGTGGCGCCTGCCTATTTGGGGTAGGATGCGGCTCCATGTAGCTTTTGGTGTGAAGAGGCAAAGTGACATTTTTTGGGTCAACAAATGCCCCCTCGAGGTACAGCGACGATGGCTTTTGCAGTCGATGTGCCTCGAAGAGAATCTTGCAGAAGGGCTTCTGACTTGACCAAGAGTCTTTGAGCATTTTTTTTTAAATTTTTATAGAGTAGCCTTTTGAGCTTCCAGGGGATTTTATGGTAGTGGGAAGGATCACGTACCATTTCAAGGCAAAGTTTTGAGAATTGACATTTGGGATTTGGATTTTGGGTTTTGGATTTTTTGGGTTTTGGATTTTCCCTTTTGACCTTGTGAACCTAAAGGCTTTATGTGGCGCATCAGGCGGTCAAGTAGGATTTTTTTTTTTTTGTTTTTGACATTGTGACCTAACAAGCTGTATGTGGCAAGTTAGGGGGTCGGGTTTTTGGTTTTTTGATTTTGGCCTTGTGACCTAACAAGCTGTATGTGACAAGTTAGGGGACCGAAAGTGGGTTTTTGGTTGGCCTTCTGACCTAACAAGCTGTATGTGGTCAAGCATGTACAGGACATCCTTGCTGACAGTGCAGAGGTCGGTCTGGACGTTGCAAGTGCCAAGGCCTTTGTTGATGAAGTCATTGCTTTGGGTGACAAATGGACTGAGACCAAGAATTTCCCAAGCGGTGACTTCTTCAATGAGATGTTTTTGCAGCCATCCGGTAAGATCAAATCTGAAATGGATGAGATCTCACGGGCTCGGAAGCAATTCGTTCGGGAGAGGAACGTTTCCGAGTTGGCTATCATCGAGCTAACACAGGACCTGCACTGTCTTGATAGGGAGGTCACAGAAGCTAGGCAGCGCCTTGAGCAATTGCAAGAACAAAGTGCTGCCAAATGGACTGCCATTGTAGAAGCCCGTGCTAAAGAGGGAACTCTGATTCGCCAGGTTGAAGAAGCCGGTAGCAGCCTCCAGAGAAAGACTCAGGAGTATGAGTAGTGGAAAATTCTCTAGGAAGAGCTTCCTTGTGCCGAAGATGGGTCGCGGCGTTCTGCCGCGTTTTATGGCAAGATCTTGAAGAAGCGCGGCCTGGAAGCTTTAGAGGCTAAGGCCAAGAGTCTGCTTGAGGAGCTGGATCTTTGGTTGAAGACCATGCTAGACTGAGCTCTTGATTTATAACAAACTCTTTTCTTCTTTTCTCTCTTCTTCTTTTTTTGGTACCTCTATGTAAAACATTTTTGGTACTCTATGTACCTTTTACTTAAATTCTTTTTGGTGAAAATAAGCAAAGGTTGGGTGAGAATGTTTATTTGAGAATTTTGATCAAAAGGTTGTCATTTTGTGAAAATCTTTTGTCAAAAGGGTTGTTTTGGCATGAAAGCCAGATTTTGCGGCAAAAGCCAGGGTTTTTTTTTTGTGTGGTTTGAAAGCCGAATTTCGAGATGGCATGAAAATCGAAATTTGGGTTTATGGCATGAGAGCCAAAATTTTGGATGGCGTGGAAGCCGAAATTTTGAGGTGGCATGAAAGCCGATTTTGGTGGCGTGAAAGCCAACTTTTGGGATGGCATGAGAGCCAAAAAAAATTTTGAGATGGCATGAAAGCCGAATTTTGAGATGGCATGAAAGACGAAATTTGGGTTTATGGCATGAGAGCCAAAATTTTGGATGGCGTGGAAGCCGAAATTTTGAGGTGGCATGAAAGCCGATTTTGGTGGCGTGAAAGCCAAATTTTGGGATGGCATGAGAGCCAAAAAAATTTCGAGATGGCATGAAAGTCGAAATTTGGGTTTATGGCATGAGAGCCAAAATTTTGGATGGCGTGGAAGCCGAAATTTTGAGGTGGCATGAAAGCCGATTTTGGTGGCGTGAAAGCCAAATTTTGGGATGGCATGAGAGCCAAATTTTTTTTGAGATGGCATGAAAGCCGAATTTTGAGATGGCATGAAAGCCGATTTTTTTGGGGTGGCATGACAGCCGGTTTTCGTGGCGTAAAAGCTGATTTTTTTTTAAATGGCATGAAAGCCGAGTTTGAGATGGCATGGGAGCTAAAGATTTTTTGTGGCATGAGAGCCAAGATTTGGTTTGTGCCATGAGAGCCGGTTTTGTTTTTGGTGTAAGAACCAGATTTTGTTTTTGGCATGAAAGCCGAAATTTCTTTTTGGCATGGAAGCTAGATTTTTTGTTTTTGGCATGAAAGCCAGATTTTTTTTTTGAAAACCGAGTTTTGTTTTGTTGGCATGGAAGCCGAATTTTGATTTTTGGCATGAAAGCCGGATTTTTGATTTTTTGGCGTGAAAGCCGGATTTTTGGCATGGAAGCCGGGTTTTTTGGCGTGAAAGCCAGGTTTTTGGTTTTCAAAAATGCAAGTATCGACTAAAAGTCGCCTCCCTGCTGAATGGTATTGCAAGTATCGATGGAATGTCGCTTCCTTGCTTATTCGGTTGCGAGTATCGATGGAATGTCGCCTCCCCGCGGATTTGGGTGCAAGTATCGACTAAGCGTCGCTTCCCTGCTTTTTTTCTTCAAAAATTTTGTTTTATGGGTATTGATGGAATGTCGCTTCCCCACGATTTTTGAATTTTTAGGTTTTTTCGAACCTTTGTTTTGGTTTTTGTTTCTTTTGAAATTTGGGTTGTGGATATCAACTGGAACGTTGCGTCTCCACGATTTTTGAAATTTTGGGGTTTTGGAAGTATCGAATGGGTGTCGCATCCTTCCGATTTTGGGTTTTGCAAGTATCGACTGAACGTCGCTTCCCTGCGGTTTTTGAAAAACCATTTTTTCTTTAAAGACATGAGGGTCGTAAATTTTGACTCAAAACCATTTTGGTGGTAAAAGCCGGGGTGGGCTAGGGCTGAAATCCCTAGGTCCTGATTTTGTTTCAAACCATGAATTATGGGTTCAAGGATCGAAAATTTTGGTCAAGTTTGGGAAGAGGCTCCTAAACTTGGATTTTTGGATTTGCTTTTTTCTTTTTTTTGAACAATGAAACGATGAAAGAAACATTGTTTTGAGGGGTTTTTTTTTAGAAATTTCAACAAGAGGATGAAAATTCCAAAAGGAGTGGGTTTGACGAGCAGATACCTAGGAATAGGCTTTGGCCGTGTAGACATTGCTCTGACCGCTTCAAGAACTTTCCATTGATGGGCAGCATACACCTGTCACCCTCCATATTTAGAAGAGCGTATGCGCCGTTGGAGAAGATTTTGTCGATGACGAAAGGTCCCTCCCATTTTGGTTCAAATTTGCCTTTGGATTTGTGAGCAAAAATCATAGGTCTTCTTACTGTAAGAACCAAGTCTCCCTTTCTGTAGGCGCGTTGCCTGACCTTCTTGTCAAAACATCCTGCCATGTGTGCTTGGTAGAGTTCAATGTTTTGTAGAGCTTCGAGCCGTCTCTCATCGAGATTATCCAGCTCTTGAAGTCTCAATTTGACATTGCTTTCTTGCGTCATGTCATTTTGTAGAGATACCCTTAAGGAAGGAATTTGAACTTCCAAAGGGACAACAGCTTCGCATCCATAGACCAAGGAGAATGGTGTGCTATGGGTTGGTCCTCGAACGGTGGTTCGATAGGCCCACAAAGCTTCAGGCAGTTTGTCGCCCCAATCTCTTTTGTGACTAGAGACCATTTTCTTGAGGATTTTGCAGAGCGTCTTGTTGAAGGCCTCTGCTAGTCCATTCGCTGCCGGATTGTACGGAGTTGAAGGACAACTTTGGATTTTGTATTTGTCGTAGAACTTGTAGAATCTGTGATCCCGGAATTGCGGTCCGTTATCATGGATGAATCTTTTAGGTATGCCGAAGCGACAAATGATGTTGGTGCGCAAGAACTGAAGGACTGATGAGGTCTTCATTTCACTAAGCGCGAATGCTTCTGACCACTTGGAGAAATAATCCGTAGCGGCGAAGATGAAGCGATGACCTTTGCTCGATGGAGGGGAGATAGGACCTATGATGTCCATACCCCAGGCTTCAAAAGACCATGAGATTGTTGTAGGATGCAGCCATTCTGGAGGCATGTGGACATAGTCTCCATGAATTTGGCATTGTTGGCAGCGCTTAGCAAATTGCATTGCATCAGCCACCATGGTAGGCCAATAATAACCTAACCTTTTTATCTGATCGTAGAGCTTAGGGCAAGCCTGATGGGCTCCACAAAGACCAGCATGTACTTCTTCGAGTGTTTCTTCAGCTTCTTGTTGTGACAAGCAGCGTAGAAGTACTCCGTTGTAGGATTTTCTATACAGCATTTTTGAAGGAATATCCAAATGAAAGTTCGGGGCTCGTCTTTGGATGCTTACCCGTTCTTTTGGATCTTCAGGTAGGATTCCGAACATTATGTAATCAATGAACGGATCCCTCCAGTCGCTGATCAGAGGTTTAAGGACGGAGATCCGACTTCCAACCACTTGGTGGCATTCAGCAACTGCTTGATGTGTGTTGAGAGGAGGGAGAATCCTTTTTTGAAACACTGTAACTTGCATGTTTTCCCCTTCCTGGATTGCCATAGAGGCAGTAAGTCCAGCCAGGGCATCTGCACGAATGTTTTCACCTCTGAGGATGTGGGTGATGTGACAGATGTCGAACTTTTGTCGAAGCGATTGCGCCTTGTTGTAGTAAGGCAACAGATCGGGCTTCCTGACTTCAAATTTCTGATTCATCTGGTTGACGATCAGTTGAGAGTCTCCAAAAGATTCCAGCGTAGTGATGCCGGATTCGAGGGCGAGTTCCAATCCTATGATCAGGGCTTGGTACTCAGCTGCATTGTTTGAACATGGTTCCAGTAGCGAGAATGCATGCGGAATCATGTATTTATCGGGACTAACAAAGAGAATGCCAATTCCCGATATTTGATTTCCCTTTTCATTTGTCCTGGTTGCGCCATTGAAGTACATGTGCCAGGAAGCATTTGATAAGGAAGTCTCCACACTGTAGACCGGTTCGTCTGGGAGGTCATCCCTGAGTGGAGAATCTTTAGGCAATGGATGCTCGTCGAGGAAGTCTGCTAAAGCTCGGCCTTTGATTGCTTTTTGTGGTACATACCTAATGTCAAATTGTGACAGGAGGATGGACCATTTTGCTAGTCGGGCATTGAGAGAACCTGCTTTTGTGACAAGGACCTTTAGGAGGTTGATCCTCGAAATCAGGTACACTGTGTTGGCTAGCAGGTAGTGACGTAGTTTTTGTATGGCGAACATCACTGCCAAGCATTCTTTTTCGACTGGAGAGTAGCGATGCTCTGCACCTACCAACATGCGGCTAAGGTAATATAGAGCAGCTTCTTTTCCCTCGTCATTCTTTTGTGCAAGTAGAGCGCCTAAAGAACCGTCAAGGGCTCTTGTGTACAAGAGGAATGGTTTTCCAGTTGTGGGGGCAGCCAACACTGGAGGTTTAGTCAGGTATGACTTGATGTCCTGGAATGCGGCTTCACATTCAGCATCCCAGACAAAATCGACACCTTTCTTCATTAACCGAGAGAATGGACGGCACTTCCCTGATAGGTTGGAGATGAACCGTCAGATATATGCCAATCTTCCTTGGAGCCCTTTTAATTGTCTTAGGGTTCTTGGAGATGGCATTTCTAGGATAGCCTTGACTTTGGTGGGGTCAAGCTCTATGCCAACTTTCCGTACTATGAATCCGAGAAACTTACCCGATGAAACACCGAAGAAGCATTTGACGGGATTCATTCGCAATTTGTATTTGCGAAGTCGGAGGAAGACTTCTCGAAGATCTTTGAAATGGTCTTCTTTTCTTTTGCTTTTGACGGCGAGGTCATCGACATAATATTCGACCGTCTTGTGCTGCATATCTTGGAATATCTTCATCATAGCCCTCTGATATGTAGCGCCGGCATTCTTCAGACCGAATGGCATGACAGTGTAGTAATACACGCCAAACGGGGTCTGAAATGCTGTGTGTTTTTCATCTTCAGGATGCATCTTTATCTGATTGTAGCCAGAGAAGCTATCCATGAATGTCATTCGCTCGAACCCACAGGTGTTGTCGATCATCACCTCCGGTATAGGGAGCGGGAATTCATCTTTTGGGCATGCATTGTTTAGGTCTCTGTAATCAATGCAGACCCTGATTTGCCCATTTTTCTTTGTCACGGGGACGATGTTGGCCAACCATTCAGGATGTTGTTCCTCACGGATGAAGCCAACGCTTTTGAGTTTTTGAGCTTCTTGTTCAATTTTGTCCATCACGTCAGGACGGAACCTTCTTTGACCTTGTTTGACAGGCTTGATATCTTTTTGAAGATTGAGTTTGTGGACTGCTATTTTGGGGTCTAAGCCAGGCATCTCAGCGTAAGACCATGCAAAACAATCAACGAACTCATGAAGAAACGCGATATACTCGGGTAACTCATCATCCTTTATATTCTTGCTTATGAATACAGGACGTGGGTTATCAGGTGTTCCCAAGTCTATCTTTTGAACAGAATCTTCAGTTGGAAGGTTTGAAGGTGGTTCCTCCACAATATTTCCGGAGGCTTCCAGCCCAACAAAGCCTTCTGGAGTTCCAAAGGTATCTACAGACCACAGCTCTGCTTTTGTCCATGGGTCTTCTTGATTGGTACTTTTCTCAAGATTTGCTATGAGATGGTCCCAATCACCTGTTGAAACTAGGTCGAAGTAGGACACTTCTTTTGGAGATGATGGTTCTTCTGGGCTAGCAAATCGTGTATCCGTATCATCGGTCAATTCCTCTTCATCATCCGAGAAATCATACCAATTGGGTGAGCTTCCTAAATCTTCGACGGGTGACTCTTCAAAGAGATATCCGGGGAGATCGATGTCTTCATTAATATGAGATGTTGAGGCTTGGTCGGCAAGACGACTTTGCAGCCTTTGTCTCAACTATCTCAAGGGAGCGTCAGGATCATACCCCAGCCCATGTGAAGACTTTTCTATGTGGCGGTGGGGTTTCCAACCTTCCAGTTGACTTTTGGTCAGGGTTGGTTCCAATGGTATGATAATACCACGACCACCTCCCAAACCGATTGGGTTCTGAGCGTCGTAGCCCATTTTCTTCATGATAGCTTGTGCCATTGGACTATACAGGGATAGTTGACGCATACCTTCATTTTGGAAAGGTTCAAGCGAAGAATTTGATGAAGAAACTCCCGATTTATGGAAGAAGATTGGCTTTTCTTCTGCTGATGTTGCTGGAACAACGAAGGAAGCAGATGCCGGATCTTCTATGTCAACGGTTGTCTCCATCGGAGTGAGAGCGGGCTGGACTTGTTGATCATCAGCTTGGCTTGACGATGTGTCGTCTTCTGGCTCTGAGTCCGAATCCGTGTCTTGCAAGATAGACACGAAGGAGACAGCAAACTTGCCCCTAGCCTTTTGTTTTGTCTTCTTTGCTTTGGTGGTGATCACTAGAGGCTTTGAAGACTTGAGGGAGACCATGAAGGGAGATTGATTATTCTCTTCGGTTTTGATAGAGGGTTTGTTTTCTTCCGGTGATTGCTGAGGAGCCTTGCCTTTGTCTTTCTGGAGATTTTCGGCAAAGGGTGATGTTTCTTCCTCCCTTTCTTCTTTTTCATCTTTGTACATCTGAGCATCTGCGAAATAGACTTCTTTGCCTTTGAAGGGTTTTTTGTCTGCAAACACTCGATGTATCAAGCCGTCATTGCCAATGAACTTGATGCACTGATGTAAAGTCGAAGGGACAACACCATTCTCGTGTATCCAGGGGCGTCCGAGAAGGATGTTGTAGCATGAAGGGGTCTTTATTGCATAGACAGTGACTTCGGAGATAAGATCACCGATTTGCAACTTGAACCTGATTTTGCCGATCGGCCTTTGAGCGCTGCCATCATATCCAAAGATGGACACAGACGTGTGGCTCAGCTTGAGTGCCGAAGTGGAGATGAGGTTGAGTGCAGAACCTGGATCGATCTGGATTCTGCGTACTGGCACCTCTTTGATGTACCCGGTGAAGTACAGGGGTCGGTTGTGCTTTGTCTCGCCTAGCAGGAGGTCTTCCTTGGTGAAGGCGATGGTTGCACTTGGTGCTTTTTGAACCGAGAGGCATTCGATGCAGGATCCCTCAGTTTTCTTCTTTTCTCCTTTTGAGGGAGTTTTTGATTTTTTGACCCTATAGTCCATTTCAATTTGTAGGACTTGTGGGGCATGTTTGTCGACATCCGCATCCAGCATTTGTAGTTCTTAAATGAGACCATCACGAGTCTGTGGTGACATTCGTAATAAGTCTAGGATGTGCAGACGTGCAGGTATGTGTTTGAAGTGCTGAATCAAGCGTACTTGAAAGCCTCCTTGGGGCCTGCATTTTCATTATTCTTGCCACTAGGGGCGTTTACAGCTTGTTTTCCCGAAGGATTTACATAAGAAGCAGAAGGTTGGTTGTAGTTTTTGTGGTAATCCCGGCCAGAACGGGTACCTCTACCAACTTCAAGAGCTTCTGGAGAAGGGTCTTTGTTTGGAAGATCACCCTCGAGATCGAGGGGTTGTTCCTTCTCATTTGCTAAAGATGTCTCTGTGTCAGCATTGCCATCTTCAGTAATTGTGTTGCATGGAGCATTTTCCTTGAGGAAGTCCTGAACAGCATCCAGCAACTTTCCTTCTTTATCGAATATTTTGTCGGTCCAGACATCACCGATGAGATCAGGCATTTGGGACCAATTGACCGGATTTTCTCTGAAGAAGATTTCACCGGCTGGAATTTCTTCAAGGTGATCAGTCGGAAGAGGTTTGAGTTCCGATGTCACTGTTCCAGGAGACGAAGCCTGAGAAGGTGTGGTTCCGGAGGAATTATCATCCTGAGCTATTGCATTGCAAGTAACTTTGACGGAAGATGCCTCCAAGATGAACTGTTGGGAATCAGATTCATCCTCAGATGTAAGGGGATCATCGATCCAACAGCTTTCTTCGTTTTCCGGGGTTACCGGAGCAGATTCCTGTAGATTTTCAGGAACTTCCGGTGCTGGGTTGTGACGAAGCTGGTTGATGCGACCTTGTTCTTGCTCTATAGCAAGGTGCTGCAAGATCCTTGCGTATTCATCGAGATCAGGCATGGGGGCCAAATCTTCTTCTTCGTCTGCTCCTTGTGGTTCAACATGGTTGGGTTCCACTGGAGTATTTTCTTGGACAGCCTCTTGGTCTTCTTCATCATCAGACCAGGATCCTTGCGGCTGTAATGGGTTATACCAGATTACTGGCATAAGATGAGATTCAGGGATCCATTCCTCGTTGGAGAGATATTCTCCTGTTTCGAGGGATTCCTCCCACTCATCGATGTCGCTAGCGGTGTCACTGGACTCGTATCCATCCATGGGGAATCCGACCACCGAGTTGCAAGAGTATGATGCCCCCTGCGTAGTTTCATCTTTGAGGTGCGGTGGCATGAAATCACCAAGAGTGAATCTTCTTGCCGCCTTTGAAGTCTTGGGAGGAGACTCTTCTGTTGCCCCCAGTGAAGCGGTAGAGGAGGTCTCTGCCTTTTCAGCGACTTCTTGCTTTTTCGGAGCTTTCTCCTGCTGTTTGAGTTTGCGGAGTTGTCTCCTGGCTTGCCTTCGCTGTTGAGCGGTTGGCTTTGTTTTGACGACCTCCCAATTTTCATCTTCTAGGAGATCGGGGTGTACCCATATGGGCTGTCCGTCTGATGTTGGATATGGAACCAACTCTTGGGACGTTTGGGTCATCTTTATCATCTTGAAGGAAGTAGTGATCTTCTCTTTTGGTGATTTTTGTTTTTGTCCACACGACACCATGTTGACGGAGGCAGACCCATAGTTCTTGTCGAAGGTGATGACTCCGTTTTTCCACATCTCATTTATCTTCTCTCTCACAACAAAGCATTGATTGAGAGGATGCGAGACCATCTAATGGTATGGACAGTACCGAGGGTCGTTGGTTTTGCCAACATCGCCCGGTCATTTGGGGTCAGGCAAGGTGAGTTTACCGTTTGCGAGAAGTGCCCCA
Source organism: Cinnamomum chago (assembly GCA_038049695.1). Taxonomy (NCBI): domain Eukaryota; kingdom Viridiplantae; phylum Streptophyta; class Magnoliopsida; order Laurales; family Lauraceae; genus Cinnamomum; species Cinnamomum chago. The sequence goes on from CP142451.1 coordinate 61,273,210, forward strand.
AAAATTTCTTCAACATCTTCATCGAACGGGTATTTCTTCTCTACTCGTTCTTTGAAGGCATCAGAGAGTTCAGGCTTTTTACCTGCAGCTTTGTTTTCAGCTTTCTTTGGCGGCTGAGGAGCTGAGTTGGTTTGCACATTGAGAACCTCTTTTTTCTTTAGCTTTGAGGTTGCAATGGTGGTCGGCTCTTTCTTTGATGATTTCTAACTGTTGAGGTCTTTGATCACCGTTTCAGCCTCCATAGAAGCTTCTAGGAGTTCACCTAGGTTTTTTGATTTGTTGTCGATGATCATGGAGCGGATTCTTGCTCTCATGTTGTTACGGCAGATGTCGACTAGCGACGCTTGTGGCAATACATCTGAGCATTTGTACGCCATTGCCTTCCACTTGTGAATGAAGTCATATGTTGACTCACTCTCTCCCTGTTTTAGGCTGCAGAGCTGTGCCATAGTAACAGGATGATCCTCACCTTTGAAGTGGGTTAGGAAGCGTGTCTCCAGCATGGCCCAATTTTGAATGGAGTCCTCCGGCAGAGTGGAGTACCAATCAAAGAACGTACCTTTTTAGGGTACTTGCAAAGAGGCGGATTTTGAGGGCATCTTGATCCGCAATAGCTCCCGTCAGGATCTTGAAATGGATGACGTGTTGTCTGGCTGAACCTTTCCCCGTATATGTTTGGAGAGTAGGTTGCTTGAATTTTGTAAGGAACGGGACCGAGTCCATCCATAAGGGATATGGTGGCTTGATCCCATGCTCCTTTAGTGTATCCTCTTCTTTTGCTTTGGCGAGGATATCGTCAACGTCCTTTTTGGTAAGGGCGTGTGACTCACTGTTTTCCGCATTTTCCTCGTTGCCTTGATGGCTCGGAGGAGCTTCATTGTTTGGCGGACGTTGGATAGTGAGAAGGAGGTTTTCCATTAGGGCCTCTATTCTCTGTTGTCCTTGTTCCAGCTGCTGGATGCGTGCAGCTACGTCATCATGTGGCGGAGGTTGCTCAGCATTTGTCACCAAGATGTTCACTCTTCGAGAGTCGAAAGAGGATACAGTCTTGGTGACTGAGCTGGAGCTCATTCTTTTAGATGAAGAGCTCGAGGAGTGATTACTTCGGTGTCCTTGACTTGAAGGAGCGGGAGAATCTTCTCGATGTCTTCTTGTCCGAGTGACGCTGCGAGTCACCGGTCGTCTGACATGGATTTTAGTTGCCGACTTTTGATGTCTTCTGGTTTTTCCAACCATATGGACAACAACAACTTGATTGGGTCTTTCTTTTTCAACCCATTTTTTGGAGACCTAAAGTGCAGAATGCTGGGTTCTTTGCTTCTCTAGTCTCTTTTGTCGATATGCCACACAGCGGCGCATACGACGAGTAATTTGAGCTTCGGTTAGCTCTGGCTGCGCTCTGGCAATGAAGGACGTAGTCCCTGGTGCGCAGCAGCCGAGCTTGTCTTCTTTGAAGACTGGCAGGGAAAGGATCCGAACGCGGTCCATTGCCTGTCGCAGCGAAGCCTTGAATTTGGCGAGTTCGGCCCCTGTTGAGAGGAAGGGTCGACTCGCAGGAGTGCAGGCCTTTGCAGGTTCTTGCGGAGGCCTTACGATGCACGATTTGATTTTGGGCTTGTAGGAGCAAGCCGGCTTGTGCTGAGTTGGTTTTGTTTGGCGGAGGGTAGGTTTCTCCTCTTTCATGTAAGCAAGAGGGTAGAACCGGTTCTCCTTGAGAGGGGCCAGGTATGCTGGCTTTGCAGGTGTTTGTGACCTTCTTTGTTTGGGTGAAGGTCTTGGGGACCAAATCTTTGAGCAGACCTAGTTTCTTGTAGGTTGAGGCTTCGTGGGGTTACCACGGGCTTCAGGTTTTCTGATGGCCGCCTTTGGTGTCGGAGTAGCGACATGTCCAGTGGCAGTTTTCTGCTTCTTGGCAGTTGCGGTTTCTTCTACGGGAAGTGAGAATGGTCCCAGCGACCCGAAGACGATGGTCCGGGGAGTTGAGGTCGACCCGGTGTTCTGGGAGTCGCCAAGGGTGGTGATGCTTTGGCAACTTGCGGGGCGCTTGTAGGTGCGCTTGGTTTGCTTCTCTTGAAGCATCAGCTGGTACTTGTTCTCATCAAAGGTGATGGTTAATGAAGCTGCCATTGTTAGTTTTTGGAAAACTTCTGAAACAAGACCATATCCATTAGTAATCACAAGAATACAGTGATCATAAATGGAAAATACTATGGTTTCGCCTCTTCAAGTCGTCCGAGGGAACATGGCCCAGCCCAAGCAACATGAGGAAGGCAGAAAAGCCATAGAGGGCACAATTGTTCTAAACAGAAGTAGGGTCAGCTCAGAATGAGCGTCCCAGTGACTGCTAGAAGCAATTGTGAACCTTAATTCAAATTACCAAGAAGCAAAGCTCACTCAAGGTAAAATGATATAAGGTTGAGATACAAATGTGTCGGTTGCGAATACAGTAGACCCGAAAGGGCGTACTAGGACCGCTAGGCACAAATGTTGCAAATCGCATCCTTGGAAAGGACACGAGATGGAATTTTTGAAAGGTCAAGATTGGATTCATAAAAGAGAGCAAATGGTATTCCAATCCGAGAATGAGCTCAACATTTCTGCGAGCTCGAAATCCGAAAGGGAAGGAACCAAAATTTCTCAAGTGTGGATCCAAAAGTGACGGAAGTTTTTTTTTTTTTTTTTTTGAAAGTGTCAAGATTGGACTTATAGAAGAGAGCAAATGGTATTCCAATCCGAAAATGAGCTCAACATTTCTGCGAGCTCGAAAATCCGAAAAGGAAGGAACCAGGATTTCTCAAATATGAATCCAAAAGTGATAGAAGTTTTTTTTTTTGTTCTTTTTTTTTAGAAAAATTTTTTTTTGAAGATTTTTTTAAGAGTTCACATAGATCTCCAATTCGATCTTATGAAACCTCAGTTGATAGATCAGCCCCCAGGTAAGGGTAGGATTACTTAATGAACCCGTTTGGAGGACCCTTGCCTAGAACAGTCTAGCTGTCTCCACACTCTGGACAAGGCTTTTCTTAAATCCACTTTGGTCAAAGAACGCAATTGGTGCAACCTTAGTGGATTTTTTTTTTGAAAGATTTTTTTTATGGATTCATAGAAGAGAGCGAATGGTGTTCCATTCCGAAAATGAGTTCAACATTTCTGCGATCTCGAAATCCGAAAAGGAATAAGCCAAAGTTTCTCAACTTAAACCCAAAAGGGAGAAATTTGAAAAAAAAATTTGTAAATCAGATTTTTTTTGTGGATTCATAGAAGAGAGCAAATGGTGTTCCATTCCGAAAATGAGTTCAACATTTCTGCGATCTCGAAATCCGAAAAGGAAGAAGCCAAAGTTTCTCAACTTAAACCCAAAAGAGGGAAATCTGAAAAAAAATTTAAATCAGATTTTTTTTTTTGAGATTTTTTTTTAGAAACGGGAAAGGCTGGAAATAAACTTAAAGAAAGAAACTTCCAAAAATCCCATCTCATGTTTTTTTTTTTTTTAGATGCAAGATCCAACATAGGCCACCAACTAGAATGGAGCCAAAGAATCCAAGCATTGTGTTCTCAAATGAACGGGTCCCACCGGGTATGCCAGCTTGATGGACCGCGCCCCTCCGTTCCTCCTCCGCTGCCAACCGCCCCGGGTCTGTCGGGGTCCGGAAGGAGGGAGAGGGAAGAAAGAAAGGCGGGTATCAACATTTTGTGGGTATGCCAGATTTTCTTTTCTACTTGGAATTTAGAGTAGTGATCCGGAGATTCACCTTCACAAGTAGAAAGGAAATCAACTTTTTCCTAACTTTCCATTGCACACATATTTTAAAGAAAAGAGACAAGTTTGTTTTAAATGCCGTGAGAGGCGATTTTCTTTGTTTGTCGTGAAAGGCGATTTTGCCGTGAAAGGTGGTTTACAAATCTCATCAATAATGAAAAGACAAGAAATGTGAATTTTGTGTCTCTTTAAGAAAAAATACAATACAATAGAAAAGAAAGAAATGGAATCTAACTTTTCATGCGATTGTGGGGGGACCCGTTCAGATCGACGGTCGCGAGTCATGTATGGACTCCGCCATCGTCCTTCAGATGAGAACTTTGATGCTTGATTTCTTGGTTTGGCTCCAACCTCAGATTTTTAGAGGATAAGGACCAAGGTAAGGTCCTATATCCGGTAAAAAGCTGAGTAGACGGGCTGAAAAGCCGCATCTAGCCATGTTGGATAGAAGGAGAGGTGGCCTTGGGGGGGTGGCCCCCCAAGGGGCTTTGATCACCTTGTAGTGCTTGTTGCAGCAGAGTTTTCTTCAATAGAGGAGAGTTTGTTGAAGAGGTTCTGGATTTTTCTTGGATTTTTCGGAGAGTTTTTGGATAATTTTTCCCTTGGCCCCTTTTCCTTGGAATGGCCTCCTATTTATAGGCATTTGGTAGCCATTTAGGAGAGTTTATGAGCATTTATGGTATTAATGCTCATGATGGGAGAAGTTACAAGTTTTTAATTTCTTGATTTGGTAACTCCTTTTTCCTTGAATTTGATTGGCCGGTGGAGGATAATGGGCATTTAGTTGCCTTTAATCTCCATAATGAGGGGAGTTTCATGGTTTTAATGCCATGAATACTTGGATTTGTAACTCCCATTTGCTTTCTTTTGATTGGGCCGTCCAAGATAATGAGTTAATGACTGTAATAAGTTGTCATAAACAAGTCAATTAACAGCATTAAATGGTCTCTCGGTCGCTTGAAGAGTCACGGGCCGCGCCGCGTCCTTTGGAATTCTTTTGGCGATGATCATCGATGGATCTTCATGTTGATCGACATCGGATGATCATGCAATTTCAGACTTTGATTAATATCAACAAGCCGGCGACATCTGTCCAGTCGATTTCTCGATCGGTCGGGCAGAAAGTGCATTTTCTTGATCGGTCGGTTGACAATTTTGAGGTGTCGGATGATGATTCCATGATTCCGGCGGCGGATCCATGATGTCGACGAAGATCGACAGATTTCATGCTAAAAAAATCAGAATTTGGAAAAATCACAGGGGCCAATCAACTCGGGACGCGAAAGATACCCGAAAAACGGGGTTTTTGGGAGAGGTCCGGCGACCCGGACCTCCATGGTCGCCGGCGACCATGGCCCATGGTCGCCGACGACCATGGGGTTTGTGCCCCATGGTCGGCCGCCTTCCAGTCGCCTTTTCTTCTTCGTTTTTCATCGTTTTTCGCTTCTGTTTTCTCCTGCATTTTTCTTGGAATTTCCTCTCATTTATTGGCTGAATTTCCCTCAAGAAAACCTGACAGGAAGCCGTGCAAATTGGATTGCAAAGTTTCCCATTTTCTGAAAAGCCGAAGACTTTGCTGTGGAGAACTCCCGATTTTTTGTCAAGCTTCGAAACTAGGTCAAACGATGTCGGAATGACCTGAAATTCAACGTGTAGTTTCTTGAGCAGTAGACGAGACCAACCATAGGCTTTTGTTCAGGTTTTGAAGCCGCTTGGGGTCCCGCAAACGCTTGACTTTGATTTCACCACGAGGGAAATGCCGAGCTTTGACTTCTGATCAAACGATGTCCGATTGACCTGAAATTCGACGGGGAGCCTATTGGAGTCATTTTGAGATGATCCACAAGCTCCGAATTGGGTGCCATGGTCCCAGGGTGCTCCGCCGCTGGTAGGCTTGATTTTGTTTCCGAGCATCGAAACTGGGTCAAACGTCATCGGAATGTCCTGAAATTTGATGTGCAGCCCTTTGGAGGTATGTAGAAGCCGCCCATGTTCTCTGTTTGATGAGTGACGACCTCAGTAATTCTCGCTACCTAAGGGCTTGATTTTGCTGCTCGAGAGTTGATGGAGGGTCAAACGGTGTCGGTTTGACTTGAAACTTGACATGTAGCCTTCGGAGGTATTTTGAGACCATCCGTAGGCTCTGATCGAAGATTTGGGGTCTTCGACACTGTCGCCGCCGGGAGCTGCTGCTTAGCTGTTGGAGAAGTGAAGCTAGGCCAAATGATGTCGGAATGGCCCGAAACTTCATGTGTACCTCTCTTTTGGCTGTTTTGAATGACCTTACAGTTTTTGTTTGATTCTTACAAGATCTGATGCTTGAAGTGGCGCCTGCCTATTTGGGGTAGGATGCGGCTCCATGTAGCTTTTGGTGTGAAGAGGCAAAGTGACATTTTTTGTGTCAACAATGGCTCCGCTAACCTGCAGGGTGTGATCAGTCCATGATTCCTAGCTCGAATCAGCACTGAAACGACCACGAAGTCGAAAAGGCTTCACCCAACTGCTGCCGTCACCCCAAAAAATACCAAGGACAACTGGTCTCAAATTGACCAACGGATGGTCGGAACCTTGGTAGCCACTGGAGGCATCAACATGTCCATACGAACAGGCGACTTCTCCGCATATCCGGAAGGCCTGCCAACAAAAACCCCTGTCTTTATCACATTGGTCCTCTTCACACAGCTTGGAGGATCTTCCCTCTTGGGACACGTGGGAGAAAGACTCATGATCGAGACAGTCCGATCAAAAGTCGACCGGGTAGAAATAGTTCTCTCCTCACCACCAGATGTGTAAGAGAACTGAAAACATCTCCTTTGGTACGTCAAGTCGTCAGGGACTGAATCGCCAAAGAAGAAGGTAGGTTTGGGCACAACGCTCTGATCGTCCATGACCCAAGGATGATTGCTTACCATAATTCTATAGAACTCCTCATCCTTGAGAGCAATCAATCGCTGTCTCAACTCATCGCGGTTGAGGGAGTCACATTCTTCCAAGTTTCTCTCCACAAACTGGACCTTCTCCCAGGCCTATTGTACGGCCACATTAGGAGATTTGGTAGACCGACGAGGTGCATCAGTAGCAGGTTCTTTGCCCTTGTTCGTTCTGGAGGAACAACTTCAAAGGATGGATAAAAAAAAATCAACCATCAAAGTGACAGAATTTTGCTAAGAAAAAATTCTATAGAAATTTTGGCATGATTCCGGGACAATTCCGAAGAAAAGGGAAACATCCCGAAGAAGATAGGAAACTTGAAGAAGAGCTCAACATCGCTGCGAGCTCGATGAAGCATCCTTGAAGAAGGTTTGAACTCAAACATTGCTGCGAGGTCAAACCAATCTCATCAAATCTCCGCAAGCTTGAAGAATGGCTCAACATTACTGCGAGCTCCAAACTTCGAAACTTGCAAAGCTCCTCAAAATGCAGCAAGATCAGGAAAGGGCTCAACATTGCTGCGAGCTCCAAATCCCAAAACTTGCAAAAGATTTCCAGGTATGCATCATCATGCTCCCATTCAATTTACTAACAGGCATGCATAAAAAAAATCATCATGCATTAGATGCTAGGAAAAACTTTAACCAAAGTTTGACCAATTCCAACCCAACATTGGTCAAAACCAATCAAACTTTGTCAAAGTCATAATTCATGTTGACCTGACCTAGAGATTCTAGCCTTTTTATCTTAATGCATAAAAAAAAAAGGTAAAAAGAAGAGAAAGAAAGAAATATGCATGAACATCTTGAAATGCATAAAACCTCAGCATCATGGTGCATAAATCTCATTCTCATGGTGAACAAAAAAAAAAGCAGAGAGAGAAGTTTAAAAAAAAATTTCTGGGTAGCAGGCCGTGGCCCACTGCCACGTGGCAGTACGGCCAGGTCTGTATGGACCTGTCCATACAGCCAATAAAAAAAACCAAAGTGAAAAAAAAAACGTAAAAAAAAAAGCAGGCAGCACGTGAAAAAAAAACAGAGAAGAAAAATAAGAGAGAAGATAAAGGAAAGAAAGAAAATAAAAGAAGAAAAGAAAATTCTACTTCTACAATGGAAATTTCTTGTGGAGGAAGAAACCTTACTTGAAGCTATTGATGGAGAAGAAGAAAAGCTTGAAGATCTTTGAAGAAGAAGAAGAACTCTTGATCTTGGAGCACTCTTGGAGATTCTTGCAAAGAAAGAAAGCAATGAAGCAAAGATCCGATCCCCTTTTGCTTTTATGGAAGAGAGCAAACCAAAAGAGGAAACAAGGAGAAAAGAAAGGAGGTAAGTGCTAAAAAATAGCAACCTTCCTAAAAAGAAGGGAGATTTGAGATATTCTCTCCCAAAGAGAGATACTTTGAGAAAATCTCCTCCAAAAGAAAGGAAACTTGAGAGATTCTCTCCAAGTAAGAATATTTTTAGATATTCTCTATCCAAAAGAGAGATTTTTTTAGATATTCTTTACAAAATGACACCATGTGAGATCTAAGCCATCCTTAAAAGCTTAAGGTCCCATGGGCTAGCCCACATGAGTCAGGTTTGACCACCTAGGCACTAAAAGGGGCTTCCTTTCAAAAAATTCTTCTTACCAAGAGCATACAAAATGGTTCCATGCCTCTTTTGAGTCGATTGAACCATTAAAAAGAAACAATAAAAAATAAAAAAAGAAAAGAAAGCCTCATGAGCTCCCAAAAAACCAAACCATCCAACCTCTTGAACCAAATTAAGCCAAAATCTTAAAATTGACAACCCATAAAACCCACACCCTGGTCCCCTAACTTGCCACATAAAGCTTGTTAGGTCACAAGGCCAAAACCAAAAAATCCCCGACCCCCTGGCTCGCCACATACAGCTTGTTAGGTCACAAGGTCAAAACCAAAATCCGATCCCCTAACTTGCCACATACAGCTTGTTGGGTCACAAGGTCAAACTCCAAAAATCAAACCCCGACCCCCTAACCTGCCACATACACCTTGTTAGGTCACAAGGTCAAAAACCAAAAATCCTTCTTGATCGCCTGATGTGCCACATAAAGCCCTTGGGTTCACAAGATCAAAAGGAAAACCCAAAATCCAAAACCCAAATCCAACTCCCTCTTGTCATTTTCAAAACTTTGCCTTGAGATGGTACGTGATCCCTCTCACTACCATAAAATCCCCCTGGAAACTCAAAAGGCTATTAAAAAAAAAAGCTCAGAGACTCTTGGTCAAGTCAAAAGCTCTCCTTCAAGTTTTCTATTCGAGGCACACCGACTCCAAAAGCTACTCGTCGCTGTACCTCGAGGGGGCATTTGTTGACACCAAAAAAGTCACTTTGCCTCTTCAACATCAAGAAGCTACATGAAGCCGCATCGTACTGCAAACGGACAATGCCGCTTCCAGCAACAGATCATGTCAGAATCACTTGAAAACTGACAGATCCTTCAAGAAAGCCAAAAGAGGAGTTCACATGAAGTTTTGGGCCATTCCGACATCATTTGCTTAACTTCACTCCTCCGGCAATCAAACAGCGCTCCTAGCGGCGGCGGCGGCGAAGACATTAAAACCTCGATTTGAGCTTATGGATGGTTTCAAAATACCTCCAAAAGGCTCCAAGTCAAATCTCAGGTCATTCCGACAACGTTTGACCCGACTTTGACGCTCCGAAAGAAAATCAAGCCCCTCGGTGGCGAGAACCATCGGGACCATCACTCATCAAACAGAGCACATGGACGGCTTTAACATGCTTCAAAATGGCTACAAGTCAAATTTCAGGTCATTCCGACAACGTTTGACCCGACTTTGACGCTCCAACAGAAAATCAAGGCTACCGGCGGTGGGACACCCCGAAACCATGACATTCAAATCGGAGCTAATGGATCATCTCAAAATGGCTCCAATAGGTTCCCTATCAAATTTCAGGTCAATTGGACATCGGTTGACCGCACATCAAAGCGCGACATCTTCCATACGGCGAAATCAAGCCTAGTAGCGACGGGAACCCAAACGGCTTCAAAACTCAAAACAAAGCCCATGGTTAGTCCCATCTACTACTCAGGAAGCTCCACGTCAAATTTCAGGTCATTCCGACATCGTTTGACCCTGTTTCAACTCTTGATAAAAATCAGCAACTCTGCGCGGCAAAGTCTTCGGCTTTTCCAAAAAATAAGAAACTTTGTGCCCGGTTTTGCACAACCTCTCGTTGGGTTTTCTCCAGGAGAACCAAGCCAAAAAATGAGGAAAAATGTCAAGAAAAATACAGGAGAAAAAAAGAAACAAAAAACCAGAAAAACGGCCGACGAAACGGCGACCAAAGGGGAAAACCCCCCATGGTACCCGGCGACCATGGGTGCATGGTTGCCGGCGACCCTGGAAATCCGGGTCGCCGGATTTCCGCTGCAGGGCCCCGTTTTCCATCCTTTTTCGCGTTTCGGGAATTCCAGCCCCTGTGATTTCCTGAAAATCTGATTTTCGACGCCCGGAAACGACTGATCTTCGTTGACATCTCGGATCTGCCATCAAGAGCATGAAATCGCCATCGATCGCTCCAAGATCGCCAACCGGCCGACCAAGAAAAGCACTTCCTGTCCGACCGATCGAGAAATCGACAAGATAGATGTCACCGGCCCGCTGGTATCAACCAATGTCTGAAGTTGCGTGATCATCCGACATCGATCAGCATGGAGATCCATCGTTGATCATCGCAAGAAGAATTCCAAAAGACGCGGCACGGCCCACGATTCTTCAAATTCCCGGCGACCACTTAATGCTGTTAATTGACCCAACTAAATGTGGTCATTAACTCATTATTTTGGGCGGCCCAATCAGATTCAAGGAAATGGGAGTTACAAGTCCAAGTCATCATGACATTTAAGTTATGAAACTCCTCTCATCATGGAGATTAAAGGCGATTACATGCCCATTATCTCCACCAGCCAATCAGAAGCCAAGAAAAAGGAGTTACAAAATAAAGAAATTAAAACATGTAACTCCTCCCATTATGTGGTTTTAAATACATTAAAGCCCATAAAGTCATCTAAAGGCTACCAAATGCCTATAAAAAGAGGTGATTCCAAGAAGAAAGGATCCCCGAACACAGACACCCATAAAAAGACTCAAAATCCAGAAGCTCTGTTACTCTGAAGAAACTCTGCTGCAACAAACACTCAAAGGTGATCAAAGTCCCTTTGGGGAGGGGGGGGTGTAAGAAAATGCCTCCTCTTCTCCTACTCAACATGGCCAAGACGCGGCTCTTCAGCCCGTCTCTTCGATTTTCATTGGAAATAAGACCTTCCCTTGGTCCTTATCCTCTAAAAAACTGAAGTCCAAGCCAAGCCAAAGAATCAAAGCATCAAGCGTTCTCTTCTGAAGGACGAAGGCGAAGTCCAAACATGACTTGCGACCGTCGATCTGAACTGGTCCCCACGATCTCCTGAGAAGTCAGATTCCCTTTCTAACTTTTCTATTGTACTTTGTATTTTTCTTTAAAAGAAAAAAATCACAATTCTTGTCTTTCTTTATTGATAAGATTTGTAAAACGCCTTTCACGACACCAAATCGCCTCTCACGGCATTAAAAAAAACTGTCTCTTTTTTAAATATATGTGCAATTTGGAAAGTTAGAAAAAGGTTTATTTCCTTTCTACTTGCGAAGGTGGATCTCCGGATCACTGTTTCTAAATTTCAAGTAGAATAGAAAATCTGGCATACCCGTACAAAATATAAGATGCCCTTTTTTTCTCCCCGTTTCCTCCCTCCATTCGACTTTCCTCTCGGCGACCCCGGGGATGGATGGGATAGGAGAGGAAAGAAAGAAATCGGGTCCATCACTAACTGAACCATCGGAGTGCCTTTGGTTGACTGCAACCAGAGTCTCTGACCTTTGTTTCTCCTTCCCTTTCAGGTCTCAGGCATTTGATCTCTCCTAAGAAGTTCTTTACCCATATAAACAAGCCCATAACTATTTAGGCACTTATAGTTACATATAATATTTTGCTTGATTGCCTTGAGAAGTGTGGCAAAACAGATGATGCTCTTAAGCTTTATGAAAAACAAAAGCAGCAGGGATTGACTCTGGATTCTATAACTTATGCAATCCTTGAGCATTTGCAAAGTGGATCTCATTGGGATGTGAGAGTATGCAAACCATCCCCCATTACAGGTTGGGTTGTAAGCCCTTTAAGTTGATGGAGATGAATAGAGCTTAGCTACTTGGTTTTGAGACTGCCATGGAGCTTGTTTCTGGATTTTACATGATCTTTGACCCTTGATTATTATCTGGTCATTTAGTGAACTGGTGCGAAAATCTCTGTTAGGATGTGATTGGTGATTCAGTTGAGGCTTCTTTGATGGACATTGCACTAATACAAACAATGAGGATGTAGTTGGATTTACAGTGCAAGCTAACGATGTTGGAGAATGCTTCTTTTTTCTAAATTGTAGCTGGAGTAAAAGTACTTGAGACTCTATTTGATATAACCAATCTCAAGACCTTTTCAAGTCTTAAATAGCGCATTTGTCTCCTGGATTTTGCAGTTCAGAAACTGAAGCTTGCATGGTGAATGGATTTGGTACTCTCTGCACAATGACATTAGTGGTGAGAGTTTGTAGCATTGTTGAACTATTTTAACTCTTGATGAAGCCATGATATTTCACATACAAATATTTATGATTCTCTACCTATCTTTTGTGATATATTTGGGTATAAAAAAATTCATTGAATAGATAGTTTTATAAAGTTCCTGATGCTGGAGACTCTTTGTTGTTTGTAAATCTTGACAACTGATGGACAAAATTTTCTCCTTTTCATATTTATTCTCATAATTGGTATCTGTCATTTGTATACTTCGAAAATTCATTAATAAATTTGATTTATACCCATTATTGGATGTTTTGGAACTCATTGAATGTAGTATGTAAATCCTGAAAAATCATGGATAAGTTTTCTTGTTTTGCAGGTTTGTTCTTTTAGTTGGTCTCCACCATTTGTGTACTCTTGCCTTATACAATTAAATTATAACCTATTTCATTCTTTTGTTTTAATTGGTCTCAGTTTGTTTTTATGTATGTTCCTCATTTTATGCTATTCTTTTAATTGGTCTCCATCCTGTCTATGACCTCTCCATCACTATGTCAAAATGAGAATTTAATGACATTAGTGAGGCTAAAATTGTGGGCCATTGGCTATCACTTTTTAGCGACGGTCTTAACTTCTCGCAATTGAATCGAGTGACACTTTTCAAAACAAAAAAACTCCATCCTGATCGATCGCGCCCAAATCATAAAAAGAAGAAAAAATGATATCTCGTGCAAATCATTCTCTGTGAACTCATCGTCCAAATCCCCAAATCTTTCTTTGCAAATCACAGTCAAAGCGCCTCTCCTCAGCAGCTTGGATCAGCAACCCTTGTTGGGGAAATTACTTACGAAGAATGTGCAATCATAAAATCAAATAAACAGTTAGCATAAATAATTTGTGTATAAAAGTGAATGATTGTGAATGTGAGAAATTAATCTATGAAAACAATAAAAATGGGCAAGGCACACCAATTAAAATGCTTTCTTAAAGACTTCAATTTACCACATGTCGGTAGTTTAGATGAAATTATGTCCCCAGGATACAATGCCCAACTCCGATTCGAAGCCTACACACTAGAATCAGAAATATGAAATTTCCCTTAAAATCAAAGTAAAAATAAAAAAGAATAAAATACTCTGAGACAATATGCTTCTGAAAATACTGCATTAGACTCATTTGGATCTTCTTGAATTTTCTTCAATGCTTTGGAAAAATTCAAATCACCATAATTTATAATGTTTGAAAGCAACATTTGAAATTGGGTCACATCCACTCAAATGGGCACAAAAGACACATCTCATCCAAAGGTTTGGGATGGTAGTGTATGAGGCTTGGGTTGTTTGATTGGCCGGATGGTAGTGTATGAGGCTTTGGTTTAGGAGATGGGTCTTGGTTTGGGATGGTAGTGTACAACGCTGGACGATGAGATGGGTTGTGTGAGCTGGAGAACGGGAGATGATGGGGAGTTGCTTGGGTTGTTTGATTGGGGCGATAAGTTTTGTAGAGATTGTATGGGCTCGGATAGGCTGTGTCGTGTTTGGTTGGTGGTGGGACTAACTCTGATTTGATGAAGATGCTGATCGGCAGTTTGGATGAATGTTCTTTTTTCTATTTCATTTTCTTTTCTTTTTTAAAGATAGGTGAGACAAAAAATGAATGAGATGGGTTGTTTGGAAATGTGCAGTGAGGGATATAAGAGGAAGAAGTAAGGGTGTCTTTTGGGTTAGAGTTGATTTGCAGTAGTGTGATGTGCGATGGAGAAGGTGGGTTCAATGTCTGTTGGATTGGTGTCGCGACCCCGGACCGGGAATCCGGGATCGGGACATTTGTGAACAATGATTAATGATGATTATCTACATCAACAATATACAACTTATTTAATTTCCCACAGGTGTCCGCGGTGAGGATATCACAACCATCAAGGAATATTTCTTTTTAAGTGCGGAAGCATGTAGCAAATCAAATAGACAACTATCTCTAGTCATGCAAGCATTAACATCAAATATCAAAACTGTATCAGAATGAGCAATGATCTATAGCATGTTACCACTACACCAAAAATGGAGATTAGAGACGGTGGTTTGGAGCGGTCGTCATCCGTTTGTAATTTGAAGCGGTTTTAATCTGTTTTAAGTGAAAAAGCCGTTTCAGATGTTACTAAAACCATCTCATTTAGCCTTCCCTCCATTATATTCACTCATTCCCTCCATTTCTTTACTCGCGCCATTTCACTCCTTCCGTTCCATTCACTTCTTCAAGCAAAGCTGCTCGCGCCATTCCCATCTCCTTCCATTCCATTCACTTCTTCAAGAGTCTCGATAGGCTCATCCTCCCTCTCTCTCCCATCTCCCACAACCCAAATCCGGCAAATCCAGCGAACCCATCTCCCACAACCCATCTCCTATCTCCCGTAACACACCCAAATCCGGCAAATCCAACGCTGCCACCACCCGACATTCTCAGCCTCCTCGACGGCTCCGCCCTCAACTTGGACAGTTGCACGTCTTCCTGGTCATAACTCCCTGTTTCTCCTACTGGAGTTTTTTTTTTTTGGAGGTTACTGTTTCTCATATTGGAGTTTTTTTGGAGATTGGGGCTTTGGACCCTGAAATCGCAATTTCTGGAAGGTTCTACCTCTCTCTATTCGATCAGCTTCTATTGTTGTTGGTAGGTTGCAGATATCTCTTTACTGATCTTCTTTCTTGAATCTTTGCTAGATCTTAGCAAATCTCATTCATGATGCTTTTCATTTCAACGTTATTGTTTCTAGGGACTGAGATATTAACCGTGTTATGTGGAATCTTAGCTAGGATTTTGTAAGATCTGGTTTTGATTATCATTGAGATCGGCATGGATTTTTTATTTTCATGTAGCTTTTTCTTTGGCTGTTTATGAGGTTTGGTGTAGACGTACTAATAAGAAAAATTGTATCTTCAGATGGTAGCAGATCGTTGGATTTCATCCACCATTTCCAAGTCTCTTCAAGTTTCTAAGCTCAAAGGGGTTTTTTGTTGCTTTCTCTGTGTTTGGGCTGGAAAGAAGAAATAAGAGCACGATTAAGGGGGGGGAGGCTTTTTAAGGTGATTCTTTTCTTCTTTCATTATGTTCTTCCAGTGAATGTTTTGCTTTCATATAATACAAAAGATTAATCTTTCTTTCTCTAACTTTTTAAAATGTGTTTTGTTTAGAAGAAAAAAATTGGGAGTTTTAAGGTAACATTTATTGAGTTTTCTGAAATATTTCTTGAGAATGGGAGTGATTTTGAGAATGCCTGTAGCGATTTGTGTGGGGTGGAAATATCGGTGAAGGTGTTTGAGATGTTGTTTCCACTTCTTAGTCTTTTCATTTTTGGTGGATTTTGGGTTTCGGGTTTTGTGTTTCTGGTTGTTTGCTCGCAAATAATTATCTATGGAATTTGTGTTGTATTTGTGATGATGTGTTGTTGTTATGAAGTTCAATTGTAGTTCTTACACTGTAATTTGGGTTTTTTCAATAGTTGGAAGTCACTCTTTAACTAAATCAGTTGCATATATTTGAATTAATCATGACCATCAATTATTTGGCTGCATTGTGGATGTTGTAGTTGGCAAAAGTTATGATGATAGGACAGTGTTGACCAATTTGACTTTGCCCATTGAAGCTTTTGTGTTTGATCTGTTTTGTGGTGTCTTTTCCCAACTGCTATCTGATGATCATTAATAACATGGCTCACAATTTGGATAATTTGGGATCGAGGTTAGTGTAAATGGATATTGCAAGAAGTGTGGATGTGCATTTGATGGAAAACACACCTCTAATGAAAGTAATAATGTCGTCATCCATTTTGTTAGAATCCATTTTAATCGATTTCATAAGAACTGACATTAAGTATTTGGTTTTGTTCAAGGACTCGAGGGCTGTTGTACAGACTTTGCCAGCAACTTACTCAGACATGGAATTAATCTTTTGCAGGCATGGTACTCTCCCCTTTAAATGAAATTTCTCTTTTTGCTTGTTAAAGGGGCACTTGGATAATAGTGTCCATGAACGATTTGGTCAGTATAACAGACTCATTAGAATGATTTGAGTAGTGGTCCATGATTAGATTTATTTGATTCTCTATAATAAGCAGCTGGGCAAAAATTTTGTCATTCAAATCAGCTTGGAATGCTGTTAGTGAAATTCTAAAAACAAATCAGTTTTATACTTCAAGATGCTTGAGTTATTCCTCACAAATCAAGACTATCACTTTATTTTCCCCGAAATGGTGTCTAAAAATCAATCCCAAAAACCGCAACCAGATTAAAAGAAGAGTGGAAGAAAAGGTAAACTCCAGCAATATTATTTATAAATTCACCACCTAATAAATCAAATCAATAAAAGGCAAACACTAATAAAGGAAACAATTAACTAGAGCAGTGTGTGCCTCTGGTCTCTTGGTCTCGTCTATCTCTTCTGTGTGGATGGGTGGAGCTGCTGTTTTCTCCCAGCTTTTCTATCTTCTTTTGCAGCCTGTGCTCCTCTTCAGTTTCCAGCCATTTTCCAGCCTTGAAGTAGTCTTGGTTTGCTCTTCGTTTTGTTCTGTTGGAGAGGCTTTGCCCTGATCTGTGCTTGAGTCTTAGCTTGGTTGCAAATCCAGTTTCTCTCCTCTTCTGTGGAGTGTCTTTTTTCTGCTGCTGGAAGCTTTCTTTTCTGTTTAAGCTGCAGGTGGCTATGTTCGGCCAAGGTATTTTTTGCTCTCTTTTGATGCTATGCTATGCAGTGTAGTGTTTTCCTTTTTTCTGTATGCTTCCCCTGTTACGGGCTTATTCTTGTAATTTTTTGGTTCTGTTTTGCAGTGGGTTGGCGGTTTTTTGTAAGCCACCCTTTGCTGGTTCTCTTTGTAATTGGGGGCTTTTGCCTTTTCCCTCCCTTTCTTTAATACAAATTTTGCCATTCAGCAAAAAAAAAAACTAGAGCAGTGTGCAATTCTTACTGAAACCATGAGCCATAGATAAGACACAAGTCCTTCAATTGATAAAAGCAACCTTTATTTATATTTTTTTATTATTTCTGATTGAAAAGTGGCCTTTAATTTATTAAAACCAAATTTAATAACTGGGAGACATCTAAATTCCCAATTGGAATTGGATCATACCCAAAGTTTACTTTTAAGCTTTCATTCACTCACCATGGTTATGTACAAATTGGTAGGGGGGAAAACCCAAGACGAAGTTTCCTATTTTGTTTCATTTCCAGTTGATGAAATGCTCTCTAGTAAAAACAGAAAGCATGTAAAAGATAAATTAAAAAAAAAAAGGGAAGAGTGAATGGGATGAAATCAAGCATATTAAAGACTTAGAGTGCAAGTTCAGTGGATATGAGAAAAAAGATGAGTTGATTAAACTTGAAAATAGATATGTGATAAACTTGGACACCTAGTAGCAGACTAGCAGCTATTGAACAAAATAGAGTTTGACTTTAATATAGCAAATATGATCAACATATGTGGCCAAAAAGGATACAATCTAGTTTGAGTGCTATGATATCATCGCGTTCCCAGAGGAGAAATTTTAAAGTTGCAGTTAGAGCTGGCTTTGTTCTCTGAAGCTAAATATTGTGCAACAAAGAAGGAAGAAGAGAAAATACTGGTGGCTGAAATGTGTATACTAAGATGAAACTACTATTTTTGACTAAAAAAGATAGCTCAATATTAATTTTTTGAAAATGAAACTACAAATTAACAAAAATCTGAAACGACTGCCTCAATTTGTAAAATAGGTGCCCCAATATGCACTAATCATAGTGAGCCCCATCACTATAACTAAAAGCCTTAAATAACTTTTAAAGAATACCCACAATCACCCTTAATAACTGCATAATCTGATTTTTTTTTTATTTCTGAACACTACAAGTATTTTTTTTTTTTTTCGGGGTGAATCATTCAATGAAACTTTCTTAGCATGTTACCCTGTTGTGTTGTCCCCGGTTAAATGTAACAAAATCATGCAATGCAACAAACAAAAGATACCTTGTAGTGTGTCAATAGGCTGTTCCATAATGGCTGTTTGCTTAAGACCTTAGGATTCCCCAAAATAACAATACCATGGCGGTTTTCCATTGATATGGTTTTGCTTAATATGTCAGGCGCTGCAATCTATCAATAGAGACATATCTTCATCTCTTGATTATAGAAAGAAGCCTAGAGATGGAGTTAGTTATGCTTCTGCATTTTATGATGCAGGTACTTTTGCAAAAATCCCCTTTGCTGGCATACCAGAGGCACTTTGCCCCAAACCTGGTCGCTTGTCCAATACCCAACAGCGAGTTTATGAGGTAGCACATATTCTATCTATCTGGATGATATAAAAGTTACTTCTGATTTCAATTGTCTTAGCTTATGTCAGTTTACTTTATATTCTACTTTCTTGTATATTAGGATTTTGTTAGGTTTCCATGGCAAAATCAGTCAACCCAGAGTTCAAATGCTGTTACTGCTGGTCTTCCTGGTTCATCTGGTGGTTCTGCCAGCTCTGGCCTCTCTCGCGTTTATGGTTCAAGTTCTGGAAAGCCAAACTCTAGCATCTACTCAACTGCACAAATGATTCCAGGGTTCAGTACTGTCCCCCAGTCATTGGATTGATCTATTCTTTTGCATTGTTCATCTGTGCTTATTTAAGAAGTTAAAGCATTTTTAGAACTTAAAATTTCTTTACTAATAGTATAATTCTTTTTAGGCCAGTCCCTGAGAAAAGCTATCAGTAGCAGTGGTTATTATTGTATTGTATTGTATTTAGCAGGCATCCAATTATATTGCTGTATAGAGAAAAAATCAAATAGTAATTGTTGCACCATCTTTTCTTTTTTGTTGCAAGTCATAAAAAAAATGATTTTTTTTCCATGGGAAACTGTTGCACCAAACAAATAAAAATGGTTTTCATCTTTTTTGTGTTCAGGATCTTTCATTTTCAGGTCATTGATGTCTAATCTTTCGGGCCTCAGCACTGCTGTGGGTGCAAATCCAAATCCAAACAAGTCCGTCGAGGTAAAATTTTACTTCTACCTCTAAATTTTCATGGAACAGATGCTTACACAATATGTTGTGAATTTGATTGAATCATGTATCCTTGTAATTCTATCCATGTTCCCTTGTAATTCTACACATCTATTTTAGAACAGGTATTTTAGTTCCTTCTTCATTTTATCATACTCAACTCTGTGGAAGAAAGCAAGTCTAATTGTTGTTCCCCTCTGTGCATTCCATTCTTTGATTTCTGCATTGGGTTGGGATTGTTGCATTTTCCTTTTAATCAGTTGGCTTTCGATTTGATTTTGTGCAGTTGACTTCTTAATGCGATGTAGATTTTCGGGCTTCCATTGAGCTTCGAGAATTTGATCTTCCAAGGAAGTAATGCTGTGTGGTATTTGTGGCTTGATTTCTCAGATGAGGATTTCACTTGTTGACTTTAGATTTGTTTGTTGATAAGCAGATTTTGTTTTGGTGATAATCTTTTGTTGGATTTGGGATTTGTAATCAATTTGTTTTCAACTTACATGATTTTATAGTGATTTCATTTTCTGTTAGGATTTTGTGGCCTGAGTAGCTAATCCCTATATAACATGATGAGCAGGGTTCACGAAAAGAATCTACTGTTCTGTAGGATCAACCAATCTATATGCTACTTGGTAATTAGGCCTTATTAGCTGATTCCAGCATACACAACTATAGGAAAAGAAGGCTTTATTCATTGTTCTCTGTTTCCCCAATTATTCATTGTTCTCTGTTTGCCCCAATTACATTACAAGGGAATCTCAATCATGCAGGCAAATTCTAGCTCCTATTCCAATCTATGGCAATCTTATAATCTAATGAGGCGTCTGTAAGCTATTCATCAAAAGCAGCAAAGCAGCAGAGCACACAAGAAGTTTCTACTTAGTACTAAAATTTTACTTGATAATTACATTTACAACTATGGGTATGGAGATAATGTTCTCTTTCAACCTCCCTTAAACAAATCAACAGCCAATGCAAAACCCAAGTCGATCTCCTATCCTAAGTGTCTTGTCTCTCTTCTATATATTTTACCCGAATTATATTTATCTTTGCTACTTTCATTTTCAATTTAATTACATCTAACTGTTCTAACCTTCTATTTGTTGACAATTACTTAGTCGTTTTGCAAATCATTTGCTTCAATTTTTCCTAGAAAGTCATACTTTTTCTTAACAGATTTTCTTTTTTTACCCACAATGATTACTACTTACCATTCAAAAAAAAAAAAAAGAAAAAGAAAAAGAAAAAGAAATGATTAGTACTACTTATTACAGGTCTTTTACTACCTGGTAGAACTTAATGATTCATTGTCATATGCTTTGGGCACTGGACCTCTTTTTGATGTTTTGGAAGACTCTGATTATGTTCATACTCTTCTTGGTAAGGAGTGAATATGGTGTAGACCTGTGTATGCTTACTCTGAAGCAGTTATGTTTCTTAATGAATAACACAATTTCTTGAAATTTGTCTTCACTAGTCAAAGCTATCGATAAATATGCTAGTCTCAAGTTCAAAGCAGTAGAGTCAAATGAAGCAGCAACAGAGGTGGATCCTAGACTGGAGGCCATTGTGGAAAGGATGCTGGATAAGTATGTTATTTAGTGTAACTCCTCTCTTTATTTGTATTTGCATTTATTTAAAGATAAAAGGCCTTATCTTTTGCTTTTTGCAGGTGTATCTCTGATGGAAGATATCAGCAAGCTCTGGGTAGAGTGTAGAAGTTGGATAAGCTCAAACAAGCAATTATCAGGTTTGATTCCAATTCTGTCTTCTAATTCTTAGAATAATATATATGATGATTGCATGTTTCAATTATGGATGTCAGTCTAACTAGTTGTACTGCAATATTAAGCAACCCACTTTTCTTTGTTGGCAATACTGGATTACATATTATATTTTACCTTTTTTTTCTGTTTTGTTGTGGTCAATAAAATTTAGTGTATGTTTGGATGTTCTAATATGAGTTTGATTAGGGAAATGCAGAAAAAAAACCCCTTCAATTACCAGCCTGTTGCAGTTTAATCTTCTCTTGTTATCTCAAGCCAATTTTGAAATGGATCCTTATCCTGCTCATTCTGTTTCATCATCCTCAGGGCATATTTGGCATTTCCCTCTAGGCCCATTTGGGTTTATGCATATCATGTTGAAGTACCTTGGTTTACACATAATCATGAGTTCAGGCATTTGGATATCCCTGTTAGTTTGCTATGAATCCTATATCCAGTTAGTGCTCATGGGGTATCTTGAAGCAAATAATCACAAAAAACCAAACTATACTAGAGTTCTGGCATGCTTCTATCCATGCTTGAACTTGAGTGGGAGTGTGATACAGATTTTCAAGATGATGAATCTTATCCCATGCACCTCCCTCTTGTAACAAGGATGATGGCTTTCTCTTTGCTGAGTTGAGACTTGAAAGGGATAGAAGAGACTGGCCATACTTATTTAGTTAACTTCCAATGAGATTTCTAGTCGATCAAGGTTCTCGAAACTCTAGAGGTTTCCTTATTGGGATGTGGAGCTTGTAACTAATTAGGGAATAACTAATTATGGGGTAACAAGTTTTACAACAATTTTGAAACTCAAATGAGTAGTTGTTAGGAAACTCATGGGTCCCACTGTGGTTGTGTAGGATCACCTTAAAGAAAAAGATAAGGAAAAACCATTACCTGTTTTAGAATCCCCCTTATGTGTAAACTAAATTTCCCTCTAATTCAATTGCAGTAATTATTTCATAACTCTAATACTCTAAAAAGGTTGGATCATCTGGGAAGAAGTCCATAACTCACCAAGTATTCAGATTTACAGAGGATCTAACTAAATTCCGCTCAGCTATAACTATCATTAATTCATTAGTCCTCACATGTGACTGAGCTTCTGGTAATTTGATTTGCTAGGTAACCAGGATTCTAGGGATCCAAACAGGCCTTTTGAATTCCTAGGAAAGGGGGTTTCATTAATTACTAGGAAATTATTTTTTTGTATAATAAAAATATATGACACGAGTCACATATCAGATCTGATACTCTGTTCATTATGTGTAAAATCTTAATCCTGCCATATTCATAGTGTGTCCATGTTGCATCCATGCCATGTCTTGATGTCATATTCTGGCAGAAAATGCAAGAGGTGTGTCCAGCCTCTACTCATTCATGAATCCAGCAATGTAAGCTGGCAGTTAGAATATTAGGTAGATTTAGGACACTGATTTGGTGCTGGCAGTGATCTAAAAGGCAGTGAGTATCAAGTATCAACACATGGCCCTTGGGATACTTGAAGCTAAAAGGCAGTTTGAATGGAAGTATGGAATGGAAGTTTGCAAATCTTCTTGCAAAAGATGTAGTTTCTAAGACTTCATTGACCATTTCTTCTTTTG
Source organism: Cinnamomum chago (assembly GCA_038049695.1). Taxonomy (NCBI): domain Eukaryota; kingdom Viridiplantae; phylum Streptophyta; class Magnoliopsida; order Laurales; family Lauraceae; genus Cinnamomum; species Cinnamomum chago. The sequence goes on from CP142451.1 coordinate 61,295,885, forward strand.
CTCCAGCTTCTGCTTTGAAATCATGCTAGTGCTTTCAGTCCCAAGATGCTCATATTTCTACATTTTTTGGGGCCTTTGCATTGCTGTACTTGCATTCTAGCTTCTAATCATGGAACAGTGCTCAAATCTGGTTTTCTGTCTATTTTGTAGTTATCCTATTTTCATTGCAGTAGATGCTGTTTTCTCTTCTTTTTCTGCTTTTATGAACCATTTTAATGATGACTTGCTGCTATCAAAGTTGGAGCTGAAATCACAGATATCTTCCAGCTTACGCTGCCAATAGGAGTGAGATCCTTCCAGAAATTAAGATGGATTTGTTTCATGGAAGATACCTTGCTTTCAGTTAATGGTTTTGACTTTCCCAATGGAAATCAAGATTATATGAACTGATATTGACCCAGATAGGGAATAGAGATGATAATTACAACGTTTTTATAAAAAAAATTAAATATAGGAGTAATTTGATGTTTTCAGGAAATTCGTGGGACGAGCCTCTTTTGACTTTTTTTTTTATTGATTGTTGTGAGATTTTTAATGGCCGCCAAATCATTGTTATTGTACTTAGATTAAATCTACGGACTTTCAGGAGAATTTTGAAGAAGAGCTCCAAAAGCATAAAGATGAGGCTGCTTCCAAAGTTGAAGTTGTTTTGAAGAGGTTGGAAGAACAGGGATGCATGATAGAGTCACTTCACAGCTCTGTAAGTCCTATTGTGGGATTGACTTTCTTTTGCAATCCGTAGCATTTTTAAATATCTGACCATCTGTTTTTACATTTGTGATGATACCATTGGTAGTATAATACCATTGGTAGAAACCATCTCTGTGACATAATGCAATCTAGTAAAGACCATTGAGTTAATAAAATCCCTCAAAAAGCTCCATTACAAATCCTCTCCCAATTCCCAATATACATTATCACCACCAAATCCAATCCACTTAAGAATTTTGATAGAAGAACAGCTAGAAGGCCAAGGCATTTGGGAGACCAAGACCTCCACCACCTCTCCTGCGGAAGGTATCAAGACTATACCGCTTAGTCATTCATATTACAAATCCCAAACTTCCAAACATATCAAAAGCAAAAGACAACCCAGAAAAGAAACCAATTACATAACTAGATCCCGTCCCAGGTACAACATTTTGGTAGAATGGGGAAAAACAAAAAAGGATGAAATATCTATACCAACCCAAGTCAGAGACTCCATGTGCCAATCAATGGTAATAGTTGTTAGGATACCCAGTTTCTTTTACATCAAAATGTCATCTAGTTAAATGCTAATTTTTCCCACTGGGGTTCTTTGTTTCATTGTATTACACCTTCCTTTTTTTTATTATTATAGATGGTTCTGCCTTGATAAGTTGTCTGATTTACATAGAGTTTGGAATATTAATGCTCAGGTCTCTTTCTTTGCTTTATAATTGCATTTGGGTTATTGGATATAGCTATGAAGGGAGGTTTCCACCTCATTAATTTATATTTTTTTTTTGTATAGAAGGGGATGGATGGACTCAGAATTGTCGTTTGATATGTTGGAGATTATTTAATTCACTCCAATGTCATCTGTTTGTTTATTGTTGAGTCATATCAGCATAGTAGAGCTGTGTGTTGCTTAAAAATCTCAATTGAGCTTTCTTTTGTATAAGCTTTATATGGAAGATTCATGATGGCCTAACATTACTACATTATTTTGTATCATTTATTAGTTACTTTTGATTGAAGAGGAGCCCCTTGTATGATGATTTTAGCTTGCAATTTTCAGAAAGATATATTTTAAATTTATTCCTAAATCCACCACTTTTACCTTCCAATAATCCAATCCTTGATATATTTTCTGTATTTCCATAAATTGCATTACTTACAGTGTTTCCATTGTTCCCTACATTGAATATCTGAGTTGAAGGATGAAATATGCCCAACCTCTGGTGGAATTTGAATTTGGATAACTAGGTATAGGTGCCTATATCATCTGTGATTGCTTTTTGCATGTATTGTCCTTCTTCTTGAGTTTGTCACTTATATTTTGTCAAGGCTATGAAACAACAATCCAGGGATGTGCAAAATGAGTTCAAAATGAGGCTTAGTCAGGTCACTTTACATTCATGCCTTTTCGTCTCTATGTTAGGACATATGACTTATAGTGAACCATCATTGTGAACTTGCAATTGCCTTTTTTTTTTTTCTTTCAGATCATCACCCAGTTTAAGGAGCAAGGCTTAAATACTGAATTGCACTACAAAAACAGAGAAATGGGGGAGACTTTCAGTATAGTCCCTACAAGTGCAGTCAGGCATGTACCATGAGCTTTAAGCTGTGCCATGTTCACCGGATATGAAATTGTTTTTTTTTTTTTTGGGTGCTTGCTGTAGCTGATTTAATGACATTTGTTTGTTTCTGGTATTCCAGTGGTACAGGCATTCCGGATCTTCTTTTGTTATTGGTTCAGTGGACACATAAAACCATGGAGAAAAAGCTTGTGTTTGTGAGTGAAGTACAGGTGTGAACAATGTAGAATCTATTTAGGCACATTTTTTGTTTACCATGTTTGATATCAACACCTGTTCATACAGTTTTCACATTTATTGTTTACTCATCATTATCATTATCCCATATATTTAAGGTGTCGGCATGCAGTGGAGGTGCAGCGGGTACAGGTGGCAGGGGGAGGAAGAAAGGAAGGAGAGAAGTGGGGGAAGGAAGAGAAGAAAAGGAAAGGGAGAGGGACGTGCACAGGCATGGGTGCAGGGGAGAAGGAGAGAAGAGAGGGGGGAAAGAAATAAAGAAGAGGAGGCAGTGGGTGTGCAGGTGAGTGTGTGCAGGGTGGTGCAGCTAGTGGGTGTGTGCAGGTGGTGGAAGAGGAGGAATTAAACCTTTTCCAAAAGTTATGGGTTGATTTTGAGTTATATGTGTTATGTATTTCTAAATATTGTGAATTGCACATTTAAATTCAAGTTAGTACATTGATTTTTTAAATAAAGTAACAGATGACGTGTGATATTAATGTGCAGGTGTGAATGCTACCATTTATGGTTTTTTTGTGATTTAAAAAATAATGAATTTAATGGCAACTACAAAAAATTATGGTGAAATTATTTAAAAAATGATAATAATAATTAAATTAGGGATGGTTCCAAATTGTCATTTAGCATAGTAAAAACTGATCCAATATCAAAAATTAGAATTTGGAATGATTTTAGAAATTTTGAAAGTGTTTAAAAGCGTTCCAAAATAGACTAACTAATTGGGACACTTAAAATTGGAACGGTTCTACAAAATCTGAAAGTGTTTATAACTTTATCAAAATTCTAAATTTGGAACGGTTTTGGAAAATATAAGTGTTTAGGACCGTTCCAAAAAGGACTACAACCATTCCAAATTTTTGTATTTGGAACGGTAAATGGTCATTTGGCAGTGTTAAGAACCGTCTCAACATTCAACATTTGGAACGGTTCTAAGAATATTGGAACGGTTTTCAACATTTCCTAAAGTTTGAATTTGGCGCGGTTTAGAGCCGTTCCAATGGTTTAGGAACATGGCGATTAGCAGCGGATTTGGACCGTTCCTATTTCTCATAGGAACGGTTTTGAACACTTCCTGTTCGCTGTTTTTGGTGTAGTGTACCCAAAGAAAGTTGAAGTTTATACAAGTAACATTTAATTACATTTCCCCAAAAATAGAGGCCCATAAGGCCAATATGAACAAAACAATAACCCAAAAGAATGGTTAATTAGTTCTCCCAAAATGTTACGCTTCTCATAGCAGTCTGATGTCTACATGACATCGTCCACGCGCCACTCAACTAGAGGTTGCGGCTCACCTACCGCCTCCTCTGGCTCCTCCTTAAGGAAACCGGCAACGGGACCTGAGTGCCAAAGCAAATGTATCAGACACGACGGTCTGGCAAGAGAGTGAAAAGATACAACAACATATAATAGATGAAATATCTCGAAAAGCAAGGAAATCTGTTTAAGCAAGAACTCTCACAAAATAGATAAATCATTTGCTAGAAAATATGTAAACAAGATAAAACATATGAGGTAACCAAGGGATCGGGAACTCACGAGATGGCAATCACATAAAGCTAAGTCCTCTGTCACCAAAGTGACAATAGTATCACGGGACGTTGGTCTCAGTCACACAAGGTGCGGAGATTCAACGCAAATCATATCTACAATATAAATATACGGGACGGGACCACGGTAGCGAACCGGGTATCGGGACGGGACCACGGTATTAGACCGGGTATCGGGATCCAAACTGCAGCTGGTGGGACAGGAGAGGGATTTCCAAGTCGGTGGATCAAACCGGCAAGGTATCCAAGCTTAGTGATGCCGACTCATAGGTTAAACAACAAATCGGGACATATGCAAAATACATCAAGTCCAAGTAAATAAATGAACGGGGCAAGAATACTCAAATGTGTAACCTTCATTTCATATCGGGCAATGCACTTCGGGACAAGTCAATGTTACTAGTGTAACTCTCACGCTTTCGGGAAAAAAAATCCTTTAAGTAGACCTGGAAAAATGAAGAAATATAATGAACTATACCATTTTGAGAAATCTGTTGATTTCGGGATCTATTTAAGTGGATAGGGGTCCCGTATGTCGATTATTGAAATGACTTGGTACTCCTTGAGTTTGAAGACATCCCGGGCTCCTTATACACTTTGGATTTTCAAAACTTCGAATGACATCCTTGTGATATGGTTTCTTTCTCGGATGGCCTCATACAATGCCTAGTGAATCTCCTTTGATCGGCAAAGCTCAGAGCTCGAACGAACCGGAGAGTTCGTTCGAGCGAGGAGCTTTTCGAAACTTGAGGAATTTCAGTTACCTGGCGGTCAACTGGTGGTTAGCCGCCGCTGGGATGGGCGGCTAGCCGCTGGCTGACCGCGGTTGGGCTGCAGAAATGCAGCTTACTGGAAAGCTGACCGCCAAGTGCGGTTTGTGAGAACCCGACCCCTAATCTCTTGGATTAGTGTTGTTTTATTTGAGGATTAGTTTCTTTTAGTGGGATTAGTATTTGTTGGGTTGAGTTTGCGAGCTAGAATGGTTTTTCTTCTAGTTTTAGACTTTTGAGTGCTTTGGTAGCTTGTGGGACCCTTTGGGGGTTCCCTTTTCGGCTTTGCATTTACTTGTGAGATTTTCCCGATTTGTTTCGTATTGTGTTTTTGGCCCGTTGCATTCATCTTGAGGAATCCTACAACTTTCATATTGATCCCGCATCCATTTGAGAACCCGAAACCCGATTTCTTGGCCTTGAGGGCAAAATAGTCTTTTCACGCCAAATCTATACCCAAAAACTCGATATTCCCGAAATCCGTGAAACTCATACTTTTTGGAAACTAGATATTTCGACGATCATTTCTTCCTTCTTCGTCGAATCCATTCGAGGCCCACAAAGAGATGTTTTACCCTTGGCAAGTGTTAAGTGAAGTAGGACCCACACCCACCCATGTTATAAGAGGTCTCTCCACTCCCTTTCTCCCTCATTTCTCCATTCCATCGACTGAAACTTCCCAGCTACAGTGCCAGCAGCCCTCTTCTCCATTTTTTCCATTTATCTTGCTCTAATGGAGCCTCCGAGCCACCAATCCGACGAGGGAACTCCGGCAACTTCTTCTCTTTCATCTCCTCTCTTGTTTGACACCATTTTTGTGGGAAACCAAGGTGGGCAGCCCCTATTGCAAGCTTCTTCTTGTTCATTCATGGCCTTAGAGGTAAAGAATCCTTCCCATTTTCCTTAGATGTGCAATGGCTTTCCCTTAGGTTCTATTTCCTAGCTTGGTTTGAGCCCTTTCCTTGTCTTTCATTGTTTAACCCATTTTAGGGTTTGTTTTGGGGGTTTTTGTAGAGATTGTGGATCTTGAGCTTGAGAGGTGATTAGAAGCTTGATTTGCTAGCTTGGGACCCAAGGCAAGTGGATGAATGGATGGTTTTAATGTTATCAAAGTTTTATGAGAAAATCCTAAGTTTTATTACTTGTTCTTGATAATGTGATATATGTTTCTACGCATGCTTCTGTTAGGGTTTTTGTATATTGCAATTTGATGGATGCATTATCATTCAAGCATCATTTGATTTACACACTTGCATTGGTTTTAAATAAACTTGAAATCTTGTTTTATTCATGCATTGCTTTTAAGATTTGTAAAAGTATTGATTTATGCATGATTTGGTTTTAAATCTTGGATGCATTTGTTTAGAAAAAAGTTTTAGAAAATCAAGCTAGCCTATGAGTTTTAAATCTTTCAAAAAAATTTAGGCTGTTTATGTTCCATGTTTTAAAACCCTTAGAATGATTTAAAACATGTTTTAAAGCTTGATTATATGGCCCAAAATATTCCACAAAGAAAAACTTTGAATTTGCAAAAAAATGGATTTTGGGGCCACTGCAGTGTCGCCGGTCGACCGGCGCAGAGGTCCCGGTCGACCGGGAACACTGCAAGGCAAAAATTTGGCCTGGCGCACCAACGGTCAGAAATATGACCGTTGTGTGTTCTCGGTCGACCGAGGCCTGTGTGCCGGTCGACCGAGGACTAGCCGTTGGCAACTTTTTGCTATAAATATGAGTTCTTTCCCTTGCCAAAAGTTGGGAATTTTTAACCCCTCCTTGAGAGGATTTGAGGCATATCAAAAGGGAAAAGAACCAAGGGATGAAGGGGATGATTAGGAAAGCTAAAGCTTGGATTAATGAAGTTAAACCACCAAGTAGGCTCTTCCTTCCTTAATCATATGTTTTCATGCTTTGTTTTATTTTTGGTAAATCATTTCTAGCATGTTAAACTATGTTTGTGTTGTGTCCTTAACATGTTTTATGTTTTGAGTTGATTTATTGTTTTGGATACAACACCATATGATTCAATCCAAGTAGTACTTGAATTGGTAAATCAAAGTAGATCATGTTAATGAAAGAACCTTTGAAATTATATGTAACATGATTCCTATACTTGGTTGAATCTTTGGTTGTTGTTTTCCATCATAAGAAAATCACTTTCAAAAGTATCTTATGTTTTGGACTCAACTTCTTTACAAATCATATGTTTTCATGTTTTGTTTTATCATTGGTAAATCTTAGTAACATGTTAACCTATGATGTGTTGTATCCTTAGCATGTGTTATATTTTGATTAGATCTATTGTTTTGGATACATCACCATTGATTCATCAAAGTAGTACTTTATCTTTGGTAAATCTAAGTAGATCATGTTAATGAAATATGTAACATGATTCATATACTTTGTTGAATCATTGGTTGTTGTTTTTCCATCATAAGAAAATCTCTCTCAAATGTATCTTATGTTTTGGATCCAACATCATTACAAATCATATGTGTATTATTGTTTTAATGTTTCACAACTTGCCTTACTTTGATTGGTAAATCATTTTCAAGTTGTCCTTATAATTACATATGATTTGTCCCCTCTTTTCAATCAAATCTATTTTTATGTTTTGAGCTTCATTGGTGATCTGATTGACATCCCTATGCATCACATGTTTAGAGCTAATCCATTTCATACAACTTGTGTAACTTTGATATCATTAACAAGTTGTTACTTTTAACATGTGATTGCATTATATCCTCAATCATAAATGTTTTTGAGCTAAAACTTTCAAAAGCCTTAGGCATACATTTATGAGCTTTCATTTTCTAAATGATTGAGGACCACACACACACACTTCATGTGTTTTCATCTTTGCATTCATAGTGTGAGTGTGTATTAGTTTTTCACTTCCATATCCGCCTAATTAAGAGGCATTGTAATGAGCTTAATTGAATCTCCATCAAGTGTATGTTAGACACTAATTTAGTGAGATAACCAACCTATGGTTGAAGAGGTTATTGCTTAGCCTAAGAAAAGCATATTGTAAAGGTTATTGCTTAGCCTATTGAAAAGCATAAATAGTGGAAATCTGGTGGGGTGTTGGTTCACAAGCCGGTAGTGGATGTAGGCATTGAGGCCGAACCACTATAAATCCTTGTGTGATGGTGATTGCTTTGTGGTTATTCTTTTATTAGCTTCCGCATCTTGTATGATAAATCATCACATGTGACTAGTTTGTTTTAAAGAAGTTAAAATTGTTAAAATTGGTCATAGTTGTAGCACACCCTATTCACCCCCCTCTAGGGTTCGGATCCCCATGGACTTACAAGTGGTATCAGAGCGGGTTACTCCATTTTAGGGCTTAACAACCCGGAGTTGATCCTTGCTAGATTTGAACCCTAGTGCTGTCATTTATTGCATATCTTTTTAAAGATTTCCACTATGATTGAAATTGTTTTTCCCTAGCCTCTTTGCACCACTCTAAGACTTTCTCAAGTTATATCTTCTAGAGTTGGTGTCTCTCAAGGACACCTTTTCAAGACCTTAGGTGTATTTTCAAAGGTAGACTATTTGAGTAACCTTAAGGCCTTGATACCCCTAGACCAACCTATGCTTTTTAGTTATATCTTTTTGTTGGTCATGTTACATTTGCATTTTGTTTCTTTAAAGTCACATCTTTTAAAATGCAATGTTTCCTTGTGATCATTTGATTTTGTCTTCATGAACTTTTATAGTTATATCTCATGGTTTTCAAAATCCTTTGGTTGCATTACTTTCATGATGGATTTGCATTTTGTTCATATAGTTATATCTCTTGTAGTGCATATCTATTCATGATCAATTGATTGTGATTACAAATGCTTTCATAGCTAGTTTTTCATGATCAATTGATGTTGGAAAATCATTTGATGATTGTCATAGTTATATCCTTTTTGAATCAAATGATTTGAATCTATTTAGTTTTCCATTGATTTTCAAGTTATATCTCTTGGTATGGAAACTTTGTGAGTGTCTATTGTTTTACAAATTGAAACTTTACAATAGTACACTTCTTGTTTTTCAAATTCACTTGCTCATAATTCTATAAATGATTCTTTGGTAGAAGTTCATATATTGAAATAGTTTGAAAAAACTTTGGAAAATGTTCTAAGCCTTATTAGTTATATTTTTAGAAGCATTTTCCTTGAATTTATTTCCTTGTGCCTAATTATGATTATATCATTTGGAAGGAAATATTTTTTACAAACAATTTGCATCTTTGCTCATTTAGTTATATTTCTTTATGCAAATTGATTTTGATGTCTTACATTGCTTGGTTGGATATGATTTCATTGATTTGCATGTTTGTGCCTATTTTGGTATATAGTTTCATTAATGCAAATTAATGAGTGTTTATGTGCTTTATAGTAAAATCTTGTTTTTGAGCTTTTTAAGTACATATGTGATTTTATGTGCTAAGTTCATTTGGTATAGACCTCATATCCATTTTTCATTGCATTGTAAGCTTAGTACACTTGCTAAGAGTGGAGATGTTACATGATAGATTGATCCTTTTTACCTCATACCTTCTTGTGCTTAATTAGTTATATTCTTTTTTGATGAATGGTATGAGTTAGATCTTGAGTGTTGATTGATCCTCTCTATGCAAATGTCAAATTGTTCTATGTATGGTTGTGATATTGATTATATTTGTTGAAACCATACTAGAACTAAAATCCATCCTTTATGCTTTATAGTCATTTCTATTTGGATGGTTATGATGTTGATTCATGTGTATTTTCTAAGTGTTTTCATTCTTATACATGTTTCAACTTCATAGTAGTGTTATTGATCATATGAAACTCTTTGAAATCTATTCATCATATTTCTATATGTTTGATGGATATCTTAGATGTTGAATTCATATGATTTTGACACTTTGGAAATTGCATGCATTGCCAAGTTATATCCTTTGCATTGCAATTTATCTTGTTCATCACTATGCTCAATAGTTATATCTTTAAAAGTGATGAATATGCATTTGTGATGCTTGATGGAATTTTGTCACATTCTTGCTCTTTATCATGTTATCAAATTCAATTGGATTCAATTAGTATAATGTTTGATTGATTTGATTTCTTGTGAATGTGATAAACCTTGTGTGCATTGGATTGAACTTGATAAGTAATATGATTGTTCCATGTCACACACCATTAGCATCATAATGCTCATGTTGCCACCTCTCTTGCTCATATAGGTATATCTCTTGACCACCATGTTTATGTGTTCATAATATTGGTTGGTTATTAGTTGAGGTTGGCTTCATGCTTGAATTTCATTTCACTCATTCTTGCACTTTAATAAGTCATATTTATTGATTGAATGAAATGATTTTCAAAATCTTACATAGCATATGTTTTTCATAAGTAATATTGATTGATGCTATGTTTGAGTAAACCCCATATCATGGATAGCTCTAATTTGGATTTTTCCTAATAGTTATACTTTTAAATCCATTTTAGAGTGATTGATTTAATAGTCATATCCTTAAATCTCAATTGGTATTCTTTGTCTTTCCAATTGATATCCATGATTGCTTTTCCCATTGACCTAGCTCTCTTTTGGCAATTTGATCATATTGAGCTTTATAGTTAAATGAATCTAATCCTTTCCTTGAAGTTGACCCTCAATTGTTTAAACCATCTTCTTCTTGAACCAAATAGTTAAATCTTTGTCAAGAGTTTGACAAAAGGAGAGAATGGATTGAGGGGGAGTGTAAACCTTCATAGGAAGTATTAGTTTTGATCAAATTGACCCTTGGATTGCCTTTGAGCCCTTAGAGATTACCACCTCACATGATAGCCAGTTATGTATTTCATTTTCGATTTCATTTGTTAACAGGTGCTTCTAAAGGTATTTTCCTTGTTTCATGTGTGTAGGTACCTTTGCAATTTAATGGCAAAGGGGGAGAAATTATTCAAGTTCTCAAAAGGGTAAAGAGAATGTCCAAGCTTCCTAAGGGGAGGTTTTTGTATGATCTTCTACAAGGGGAGAGAATACATACCTTGCCAAAGGGAGAAAGAGGCATGGTCAAAGGGGGAGAGCAAATAGAAGAAAGAAAGCTTGGAGTTAAAGAATATGCTTGGATAAAGAAAGAAAGAAGAAAAGAAAGTTGAAGAATATTTAAGCACCAAGCATCATGAAGAATGAAGCCCAAGAGCCCAAGCTAAGAGAAGAAGCATCCAAGAAGATTTCAAGCCTTGTCCAGCTGAGGGGGAGCTGAAGACTAAGTGTGTTCAGTGGTGAGTGAGTTTGCCATCAAATTGCAAAGGGGGAGATTGTTAGGGTTTTTGTATATTGCAATTTGATGGATGCATTATCATTCAAGCATCATTTGATTTACACACTTGCATTGGTTTTAAATAAACTTGAAATCTTGTTTTATTCATGCATTGCTTTTAAGATTTGTAAAAGTATTGATTTATGCATGATTTGGTTTTAAATCTTGGATGCATTTGTTTAGAAAAAAGTTTTAGAAAATCAAGCTAGCCTATGAGTTTTAAATCTTTCAAAAAATTTTAGGCTGTTTATGTTCCATGTTTTAAAACCCTTAGAATGATTTAAAACATGTTTTAAAGCTTGATTATATGGCCCAAAATATTCCACAAAGAAAAACTTTGAATTTGCAAAAAAATGGATTTTGGGGCCACTGCAGTGTCGCCGGTCGACCGGCGCAGAGGTCCCGGTCGACCGGGAACACTGCAAGGCAAAAATTTGGCCTGGCGCACCAACGGTCAGAAATATGACCGTTGTGTGTTCTCGGTCGACCGAGGCCTGTGTGCCGGTCGACCGAGGACTAGCCGTTGGCAACTTTTTGCTATAAATATGAGTTCTTTCCCTTGCCAAAAGTTGGGAATTTTTAACCCCTCCTTGAGAGGATTTGAGGCATATCAAAAGGGAAAAGAACCAAGGGATGAAGGGGATGATTAGGAAAGCTAAAGCTTGGATTAATGAAGTTAAACCACCAAGTAGGTTCTTCCTTCCTTAATCATATGTTTTCATGCTTTGTTTTATTTTTGGTAAATCATTTCTAGCATGTTAAACTATGTTTGTGTTGTGTCCTTAACATGTTTTATGTTTTGAGTTGATTTATTGTTTTGGATACAACACCGTATGATTCAATCCAAGTAGTACTTGAATTGGTAAATCAAAGTAGATCATGTTAATGAAAGAACCTTTGAAATTATATGTAACATGATTCCTACACTTGGTTGAATCTTTGGTTGTTGTTTTCCATCATAAGAAAATCACTTTCAAAAGTATCTTATGTTTTGGACTCAACTTCTTTACAAATCATATGTTTTCATGTTTTGTTTTATCATTGGTAAATCTTAGTAACATGTTAACCTATGATGTGTTGTATCCTTAGCATGTGTTATATTTTGATTAGATCTATTGTTTTGGATACATCACCATTGATTCATCAAAGTAGTACTTTATCTTTGGTAAATCTAAGTAGATCATGTTAATGAAATATGTAACATGATTCATATACTTTGTTGAATCATTGGTTGTTGTTTTTCCATCATAAGAAAATCTCTCTCAAATGTATCTTATGTTTTGGATCCAACATCATTACAAATCATATGTGTATTATTGTTTTAATGTTTCACAACTTGCCTTACTTTGATTGGTAAATCATTTTCAAGTTGTCCTTATAATTACATATGATTTGTCCCCTCTTTTCAATCAAATCTATTTTTATGTTTTGAGCTTCATTGGTGATTTGATTGACATCCCTATGCATCACATGTTTAGAGCTAATCCATTTCATACAACTTGTGTAACTTTGATATCATTAACAAGTTGTTACTTTTAACATTTGATTGCATTATATCCTCAATCATAAATGTTTTTGAGCTAAAACTTTCAAAAGCCTTAGGCATACATTTATGAGCTTTCATTTTCTAAATGATTGAGGACCACACACACACTTCATGTGTTTTCATCTTTGCATTCATAGTGTGAGTGTGTATTAGTTTTTCACTTCCATATCCGCCTAATTAAGAGGCATTGTAATGAGCTTAATTGAATCTCCATCAAGTGTATGTTAGACACTAATTTAGTGAGATAACCAACCTATGGTTGAAGAGGTTATTGCTTAGCCTAAGAAAAGCATATTGTAAAGGTTATTGCTTAGCCTATTGAAAAGCATAAATAGTGGAAATCCGGTGGGGTGTTGGTTCACAAGCCGGTAGTGGATGTAGGCATTGAGGCCGAACCACTATAAATCCTTGTGTGATGGTGATTGCTTTGTGGTTATTCTTTTGTTAGCTTCCGCATCTTGTATGATAAATCATCACATGTGACTAGTTTGTTTTAAAGAAGTTAAAATTGTTAAAATTGGTCATAGTTGTAGCACACCCTATTCACCCCCCTCTAGGGTTCGGATCCCCATGGACTTACAGCTTCTTGTCATATTTCTATTGATTTCGAAATTGCATATTAATGGTGGTTTATCTCTTGTTAATCTCTTGGAAAAATGTGCTTTCATTTGGTCAAGGTTTGCTCATATGATTTTAAAATGAATGGGGTTGGTTTCCCATTCATGTTTATGTTTACTAGCTTGCATTGATTTGAAATAGATGCTCATTTAATGAGTTTTGCTAAATCATCTATTGTTTTGGAAATGGGATCAATGGTTTTTAATTCCCCCTTGATTATGGCAAATGGACCCTTGTATACAATGGAGATTCTTCCCTTTGGTTTGGTTTTAAGTGAGAAGAAAGGAGATATTTAGTTTTACTTTTTCATTGGAGTTTTCATGAGGAATGTGATTGGCTAAGTCATTTAATGTTTTGTAAACATGTTGGTTTGGCATGTATTGTCCTTTGGTTATATCCTAAATGAATGTTTGTGAAATGGTTTCCTTCTTCCCTTGTATTGGAATTGATGTTGATGGAAGAGGTGAGGAGATGAACCCATATTGGAGTTGTGGAGAAGTGTAAATAGTTGCATTGGAGGAGCTTTTAGCTCAGTTATGTGGCAAGGATTAAGTGAAAGTGAGGAGGATGGTTTTGAGGAGGAAAGTGACTCAAATATGCACACAGTGGGTGATTCCCGCACTGGCGGTCAGCCTACGGTCACCCGGCGGCTAGCCGTCTGGTGACTGGCGGCTAACCGCCAGGTAACCGAAATGTCACGGTTCCTTTTCCAGAGAGCATCATTTTCCCCCTGAAAACGCGGTCAGCCTCACGGTTAGCCAGCGGCTAACCGCGGACCCCATCGGCGGCTAACCGCCAGGTAACCGCACTTGGCGGTCAGCTTTCCAGTAAGCTATTATTTCTGCAGCCCAGCCGCGGTCAGCCAGCGGCTAGCCGCCTGCCCCAGCGGCGGCTGACCGCCAGGTAACCGAAATTCCCCAGATTTCGAAAAGCTCCCCGCTCGAACGAACTCTCCGGTTCGTTCGAGCGTTGAGCTTTGTCGATCAAATGAGATTCACTAGGCATTGTATGAGATCATTCGAGAAAGAAACCATATCACGAAGATGTCATTCGAAATCTTTGAAAATCGTAAAAGTGCATAAGGAGGCCGGAATGTCTTCAAACTCAAGGAGTACCAAGTAATGACCATAATCGACATACGGGACCCCTATTCACTTAAATAGATCTTGAAAGTAATATTTTACCCGAAATTGTTATAGTTCATTGTTTCACCTCTTTTCCCGAGATTTGCATTACATGACTTGTTTTCCCGAAAGCATTGGAGTTACTCTAGTAACAGTTACTTGTCCCGAAGTGCATTGCACCATATGATATGTTAGTGTGCCCTTGAGCACCCCCGTCTTGCCCGTTTGATTATGTATTCATACTTGATTTACTTGCATTGTCTCGATTGGATTTGACCTATGAGTCGGCACCACTAAGCTTGGATAACCCTGTTGGTCTGATCAACCGACTTGGAGATCCCCCTCCCGTCCCGCCAGCTGCAGCTTGGATCCCGCTACCCGGTTATTACCGTGGTCCCGTCCCGATACCCAGTTATTACCGTGGCCTTGTCCCGATACCGCAGATTGCTACTGTGGTCCCCGATGCCCGGCTCGCTACCGTGGTCCCGTATAGTATATGTATATGCATTCATGAGATCCCCTGTTTCTCCTCACCTCGAGTGACTGAGATCAGGGCCTAGTATATGTATATGTATTGATATGAGATCCCCTGTTTCTCCTCACCTCGAGTGACTGAGATCAGGGCCTAGTTATTGCTCTATCGCTTTAGTGATAGAGGACTTAGCTTCGTGTGGTTGCCATCTTGCCAGTTCCCGTTTCCTTGGACACCCGACATGGTTTATATTGCTTACTTGTTTTCAGATAAATGATTCATTGCTTTTATGAAAGTTCTTATTTAGATAAGTGTTAATGCTCTCTATTGTAAATTCAGTCACTGTTATATTGTTTTATGTCCTTTGCACACGTACATGTTTTACATGAATGCCCGATCTGTTGAAGATCCATGCTTTGAAATATGTTTCAAATGACACTTGTTTTGCCAGATCACTGTGTTTATACCGGTTTCAAATGAATATCCGATTTGTTAAATATCCCTGCTTTGAGATATGTTTTAAATGAACACCCAGTTTTATTAAATATCTGTATTTTCACATATCTTTCAAATGGACTTTGGTTTTGCCAGACTGCTATATTTATACATGTTTTAGACGAACACCCGATTGTCAAATATCTATGATTATAGATGATGCAAACGAACACATGTTTTATTAGATGTTCATGTTTTACCCGTGCTTGAAATGAATACAAGTTTTCCCCGAGATTCCCGACTTTGCACCCGTTTAATTATATGCAGCATTTTGAGCAAATCGCATGATTTATCATTTGTATTATTATTCGCTATATTGTGTTCTTTTCATCCACCTGCCAGACCGTCGTGTCTGACCCACTACTTTTGGTACTCAGGTTCAGATTTCTTCGCCCCGAGTTGAGTGCTTTTGTTGGCTGTAGAGCCATGCTTTACAGGTTAGTTTGTCGGCTATGTCATGTAGACATTGAGCTTGACATCGGAGCTACGTCACATTTGGGTAGTGGTTTATAGCTTCTTGTTGTATGGCTTTTGTTAGCCTTTTTCTTGGGATTCTTAATTAATGTACAGTGATAATTGTAACTTGAATATATTTGGGAATGTAATATCCTGTTACTGTCAGCTCTGTAATTTATTGTGTTGGTTACTCCAGTCTGATATGACTCCTGATATAATAGCGATATGCTAAAGGTTGAGTGCGACGCGGAATCCGATGGCCACGGACTTCGGGTCGCAACGCCACAAATGCTTCCGCAAAATATTCAGAATGTGTTGTCTTCACACACGCGGATCCTGGGAGAAGTAAAATATATTTATGCTTTAAATCCCATCTCCCGCCCCCGAGGTTTCGGTTCGGGGGCGTGACACGGTTAGCTGGCGGTTAGCCGCCGATGTGTTCGGCGGTTAGCCGCTGGCTAACCGTGAAGCTGACCGAGTTTTCAGGTGGAGAAGTGTGCTCTCTGGAAAAGCAACCGTAACATTTCGGCTACCTGGCGGTTAGCCGCCAGTCACCAGGATGCTAGCCGCCGGGTGACCGCAGGCTGACCGTCAGGTGCGGGAATCACCCACTGAGTTCAGATTTGAGCCCTTCTCCTCCTCAAAACCATTCTCTCCACTTCCACTTAATCCCTGTAATAATATTGAGCTAAGAGCTCCTCCAATGCCTCTATCTACACTTCTCCAAAGCCCCATCAAATGTTCACTCCATCACTTCTTCCATATCAAGTCTAATACAAAGTAAAGAGGAAGGAAACCATTTTACAAACATTCATTTAGGATATACCCAAAAGACAATAAATGCTAAACCAACATGTTTACAAAACATTAAATGAGGCTATCAAGATGCAAAAAGGGCATTTATTTCAACCATAAACACATTAATGAAAGCATGAAAATCCATAAATGCTTCACCAAACCATTTGAAACTTAAAACACTTCATCATTCACTTGCCTCAAGTCCAAGCTAGCCAAAATCAAGCCTCTACTCACTTCTTAAGCTCACTTCCAAGCAACAATAAAAAACCCCCAAAACAAACCCTAAAATGGGTCAAACAATGAAATGACAAGGAAACCTTTCAATAATAAAGGTGGAGCTTCTCTAAGGCTATAGGAACACAAATCTAGAAGATGAAGAAGAACACTTACTTGGATGACCTTCAAATGAAGAGAGCTATCTCAAAGGGAGTCTCAAAGTTGATGGATTCTTCTACAAAAGGTATCAAAGTGAAACTTGCTAGATGAGGAAGAGGTTGGTGATCTCCATTTCGAGTTTGGTGCAAGATTGATGAGGATTGGAGAAGGAGAAGCAAGAAGAAGAAAGGAAAGTTGCTAGAAAACCCTAGGTCTCTCTCTTGTGCTGGAAAAATGAAAAATGGAAAAATGAAGGGGAAGGGTCTCCTTTGTTAACAATTGAGAGGTTGGGACGTCCCACAACTTAAGGAACTAGTTTGGCTGAAATCATCCATCTTGGGTCCTCGGATGAATTCGACGAAGAAGGAAGAAATGTTCGTCGAAATATCTAGTTTCCAAAAAGTATATGTTTCGCGGGTTTCGGGAATATCAAGTTTTGGGTACAGATTTGGTGTGCAATGACTGTTTTACCCTCAAGGCTATGAAATCGGGTTTCAGGATCTCAAACGGGGACGGGATCAACATGAAAGTTGTAGGGATCATCAAAACGAGTAAAACGGGATTAAAATCATGAATGTAAAAACCTCCGATAAATCCTCAAACATATGCAATGTCATGAAAAGGAACCCTGAAGGGCCCTACTAGCACAAAGCAAATCAAAATCCCCAAAACTATATCAAAAGCTATTACAAACCCAACTTAGCCAAAAACACTAATCAAGCTTAGCACTAACACGCAACTTAATTAACACTAATCGGGTTCACTCGGGTCGGGGTCTTACAATTGGTAGGGTTGGAAGATGATAAGGCAAAGAGGTATTGTCTCAATACCTTATTTTTTGGGAAGTGGGATTTGTTCAAAATTCTTAATGCATGTGAATCTTTTTTCAAATTTGAGGCTTGGAATTTGGGTTTTATTGGGGTTGCGTCATTAGAGCAGGTTTATTTTCTTCTTGTGGAATGTGGGTTTTTGTTAGATACAAATCCCGACTTCTTCCAATATATTGAAATTGTGTGCATGCTGACATATGACACTGTGTAGACTAACTCACATAGAAGAAATCTTCTTCCATGTCAATCTTGAAGTCCCATACACATACTCTTAAAATATATAACCTTCGAGTTCTAGTTCAGCTCTTCTGTCTGGCCTTCGGAGAATTCGTGACTCATTCAAAACATTTTTATTGTCCCCATCAAAGCTACCGAAATTGAAGTTCCTTGCCAACACAATTTTCGAGGTGGAACTTAGAAAACTGTCGCATTCTTGCATACATCACCGCTTCCCCTGGTAGAAATAAGCTAACTCCATTAAATGCTCCAACGGTCATCTAAACACATCGTCAGTTCTGTCTTGCAGAAGTCCTAACATATTGGTCATCATATGGTGCTTCTTTATCCGCTCTTGAATCCCTAAAATCACAACTTTGGAGGCTCCTGATACTCTACCTTCATCCACTGACACACTGAGCGCTGTGTTACTCTAGTGTCGAAGCCTCGCAGGATGCTTCCCTCAAAGGTCATTCCTCAAGTCTTTTAACCTTGGCATGCATAACTCACATTCGAAGTCCAACTCATGTTCACAATCCTAAAATCAAATCTTCCTCCAATGTACTCAAAGGCTCTTGCTAACTCTGATTTTTTTTACTCATTGCTCTTGATCCTCTGCACAATGGCCAGTTCATGACATAGATACGTTCACTAATTAACTCTGCGTCATTCCTCAAACAATTGAAACTCTATACCCAGTGGCGGAACCAAGGGGGGGCTGGCAGGGGCCATGGCCCCCCCATAGTTTTTGAAAATCCCCTTCTCTATTTTGAAAA
This sequence comes from Cinnamomum chago, assembly GCA_038049695.1. Lineage (NCBI taxonomy): Eukaryota > Viridiplantae > Streptophyta > Magnoliopsida > Laurales > Lauraceae > Cinnamomum > Cinnamomum chago. The sequence goes on from CP142451.1 coordinate 61,314,737, forward strand.
TTTTATTAATTTTTATATATGGCCCCTCCAAAATTTCTGGAAACCCCTTTATTCTTTAAAAAACTTTATGAATTCTTACATGTGGCCCCTCTAGATTTTCTAAAAACTCATTCTTCTTTAGAACATTTTATAGTTTTTTACATATGGACCCTCAAAATTTTCAAAAAAACTACTACAAGTTTTAAAAAACCTACATGTGTTTTTCATATGTGGGACCCAAAAATAGATTTTCTATATAGTGGCCCCCCCAAGAAAGAATTTTTGGGTCTGGCCCTGTCTATACCCAAATCTTGAAACTGCTCCACCGAAAATCTGTTCGCCTAACTAAATCAAAATAACCTACTTCATTATCGATGTATCTGTGACGACATTTGTCTTGGGTGGTACTTGGTTGAAAGGTCACATTCCATATGCTTTGGACTGTCCTTGGTTCATAAGTGGTGATTTCCCATAATCTTCTGACTTTCCTTGGTCCATGAGCGGTGATTTCCCATCTTACATTTGTACCCTACCTGCCCAATGTTCAACAAGTCGACAAAATCCCAAAATCTTCATTGTTAGGCGGCTAGGCAAAAATCTACTATGCAGTCAACTTCTTCATCTGTTGTTGAAAACTGACTTCACATACTTCTAACCACACAAATGACACATTCTGCTAAGTCGATTGTTAACAATTCTCCAGTAGAAACTCATCAATTTCGAGAAGCTATCAACTTTTGGCATCCACTTAGAGCTTTCCCATCTAAAAATTGTCTCAATCTTAATGAAATCAATCACTAAATTGGCTTTTGAGGTCTTCTGTCTAAGAAAAATGGCTCAAGTTCCACTAATAATCTGCACTTACTTGCGTTAGCACATTGCATGATGGTCATCGATTTGCTACAATGGGGTCTTCAAGTAATGCTCGTACTCTCCGCTGGCTAACAACTGCTGACATCATCTCTCACCGACTCTATTCGTGATGCTAAAAGGGTTGAAGTTCTGTTGAAGTCCTTTGAAAACCACGTACTGAGCCCACAAAACTCTCATGTTCTGACGCGAACACAAGCAAAAACACACTATATGTGATTTCGGAGATAGTGAACTCTCCCCCACTAAAGGAATTTGGTCCTTCAAACTCCCCAAAGAACTAAAAGAGAAGAGGAGACCAAGAAAGTCTCCCCCACTAGAAGAAAAGCAAACCCAAATTCAACAAAACGACCTCTAGCTCAAACAAAATGAAATCTAGTTAAAGGTCTAACGATTCCTCACCACATGTCTTAAAGTTCCTAGAGTGTTATATTCCCTAGAAACTTGCCCCTCTGTTACCAATCTGTCACGCAGCTATCCGATCTCGGGGTGCAAGTTTGAGAATTAAGAAATAATTATGTTCTCCCAGGATAGGCGTGTGTGGGGAAGATAAATTCCCATCACAAGCAAGAATATTTCCGCGTTTTATGTTCTAGTTTTTGGTACCTCGTTCTAAGGTGGGATTTTGGGTTTTTGCTACTTAGGTGATTCCAGGCCCATTTGATGTGTTTGGGAGTGAATTTGGATTTGCTAGAGGCTAAGGCAAGTGATTACTTTTGAAATTTATATGTATTTGCGTGTCTACATTGATTTCCATGTTCTATTCTATGAATTTTTTAGTTTATGGTACCATGTTTAGTTCACTTTTTTTATCAATTAATTTAGTTATTGGTGTAAGACCCCGACCTAAGTGACCTCGATTAGTACTAATTAAGTCGTATTTTAGTTCTAAGCGTGTTAGTGTGTTTTGACTAAGCTGGGATTAGAATAGCTTTTGTTATAACTTTGGGGAATTTTGAGTGCCTTTGTGACTAATGGGGTCCTTTAGGGGTTCCTTTTATGACTTTGCGTTTACTTGGGGGATTATATGAGATTTTTGTGTTTATTATTTTAATCCCTTTTTATTTATCTCATTAATACCTACAACTTTTATGTTGATCCCGTCCCCATCCAGAATCTCGAAACCTGACTTTCCTAACATTGAGGGCAAAACAATCTTTTTTACACTAAATTTGTACCCAAAATTTGATATTTCCGAAACCTACGAAACATATACTTTTGGAAATTAGATATTTCGATGGTCATTTTTCCCTTCTTCGTCGAATTTGTTCGGAATCCCAAAAACCATGATTTCAGCCCACAAAATTTCAAATGGTGGAGCCCATCTTCACTTGTATAAAATGAGACCTCTCCTTCTCTTTTCCTTTTGTTAGCTCAAGCTCCAAACACCAACTAGGGTTTTTCCCTTTCTCTTATTCCTCTAACCTTTCCACCTCAATCACTATCAAATCTTGCACCAATAAGCAAATGGAGGTTATCTTCTTCTTCCTCTCCTTGAGAGCTCATCATTGATAGCATTTATAGAGGAGGTCATCCGTCTCTAGACCCTTGTGGAACTCATCTTACCCATTTGGAGAACTTCCTAGTAAGAAATCCCTCCCATCTCTTTTATATGTGTCCTTCTAACCTAAGAGAAACTCCCTTTCCATTATTGAAAGCTTTCCTTTCTTGTTCCTTGATTTGACCTATTTAGGGTTTGTATTTTGGGGGTTTTGTTTGTGCTTGTAGGTTATCTTGAGAGAGCTTGACTTGTTGCTTAATTTCTTGTTTAGAGACCCTAAGGCAAGTGGATGATTGATATTATGAGCTTTCAATGGTTTTCATGAGAAATATGATTGATTTTGTTATTTTTATTCATGTTTGCTCAACTTGCATTGATTGTGAAATAAATGCTCATGAAAGAGTTTTGTTAGCTCATTTACTGTCATGGAAAATGTGGTTTATAGTCCTTTATTTATCTCTTGTTTATGGCTCAAATGAACCTTTGTGGTTGTTGGACTTCTTCTCTTTCTTTAGGATTGAATGTGAAATGATTGGAGGAGGATAGAATGGATGTTGTAGAAGATTTAATGATGGTTTGGAAAAGGTTTTGAGCTCCTCATTTGATGTATGCAAGGGGCTCAAAAAGGGGTTGTAAAAAGGATGAGAAAGAGAGGAGAAGAACTGTCCCAGAACCAGTTTCTAGACAGTTCACTCGAGCGGCCTGCGCTTGAGCGAACTTTCCAGAAAAGGGTTCTAACCATTCCAGTGGACTGTTCGCTCGAGCGAACCCTCCCATAATCCATTCTAGAGAATGGTTAGTTCGAGCGAACCGAAATTTCGCTCGAGCCAACTTGAACTGGATGACTTCGCTCGAGCAACCTCAACTTCGATCGAGCGAACCCACGTAGAAAACCATTCCAGAGAGCTCACCGCTCGAACGAACTCCAGGTCCGCTCGAGCGATGGGTACTGTTCATCTGGGGCAATTTTGGGAGCACAAATGAAATGTTTAAATGATTAAGAGAGGTTTGTTGGGAGCCCTATTGTGATGGGAAGACTTATCCTCATTATTTGAAATCCGTTTGAGAAAGAAACCACATTACGAAGACTCATTTGAAATTTTGAAAATCCTAATGTGTATAAGGAGCCCGGAATGTCCCCAAAACTCAAGGAGTACCAAGTTGTCATTAAGTCGACGTACGGGACCCCTATTCACCTTAAACACATCTTGAACCCGATATTTTGCCCGAAACTTCAGTGGTTCATTTGTATTTCCTTGTTCCCGAGATTTATACTACCCGACTTGTTATTCCCAAAAGCATTAAAATTGTATTTGTAATAGTTACTAGTCCAGAAATGTATTGCCGGACATGAAATGACAGTTGTACCTTTGAGCATCCCCGTCCCGCTTGTTTACATACTTGCACTTGATGTATTTTACACATGTCTTGATTTCTGTTATTTGACCTATGAGTCGGCACCACTAAGCTTGGATAACCTTGTCCGTCTGATCCACTGACTTGGAGATCCCCCTCTTGTCCCGCCAGCTGTAATTTGGATCCCGCTACCCGGTTATTACCGTGGTCTTGTCCCGATACCCCGGATTGCTATCGTGGTTCCTGATGCCAGGCTCGCTACCGTGGTCATGTCCCGTATTATTATATGTATATGTATATTTCGTTGATTCTCCTCACTTCGGTGACTGAGATCAACACCCCGATATGCTCTTGTCTTTTCAGTGATAGAGGACTTAGCTTCGTGTGGTTGTCATCTTGCTTGTTCCCAATTTCCTTGGATACCTTACACGATTTAAATTGCATATTTGTTTCTAATAAATGATTCGTTTCTTTTATGAAAGTTATTGTTCAAACAGATTTTAAATGTTTTCCAACGTAAATATATTTATTGTGATATTGATATATCTTTTCACCCACCTGCCAAACCGTCGTGTTTAACCCATTTTTGGTACTCAGGTCCTGATGTGCGTTACCCCGAGGAGGAGCTTGAGGAGGCAGTCGAAGAACCGCAACGTCTAGTCAAGTGGCATGCCGATGATGTCATCTAGACATTCGGTAGTCCAAGATACGTAACATTTTGGATTGTGGATAGCCATTCTTTTGGGGGTTTATATTCTGTTTATATTGGCCTTTGTTGGCCTCTTTTTTGGGGAATGTTAATTAAATGATCTTTTGTACAAACTCTAACAATTACTTTTGGGAAATGCTAATAATCATTGCTCATTCTGATACTCCGTTTACTTATGTGTTATCGTTTTTATGGCTAGAGATTAATTTAATGTTTGATTTACTACATGCTTCTGCACTTAAAAAAAATGTATTATGTTGTTGTGATATCCTCACCGCGGACACCTATGAGAAATTAAATAAATGTGTGCATCTTATCACCACACCATATCACATCACATAGTCCCGATCCCGAATTAGGTCGGTAACCCGGTCCGGGGTCGCGGCAAAACTGGTATCAGAGCGAGACGTGTTTCAAGCAATTAAAAGAAACTAGAAATCTTAAGGATGTGGCGAGGATTCATTAGATTTTTCATTAGCTAGAATCAGGTGAGCAATGTGTAACCCTGTATTTGATTATTATGTGCTAACAACTTGTTTTGCAGCATCATTCCACCTCGTAAGCGACCACTAAACGACAATCCCTCTGCAAGTAACAGTGATCATACAGGGCCAGTTGAGGAAGATATGGTGGATAACAAAATGCCAAATCAATTCCAACAGATGATGCAGGCGATGATTGACCAACAGCGTCAGGCCAATGAGAATCAAGCTAGATTGCAAGAACAAATGCTTAAGAAGGATGAAGATCATGCCAGAGAGTTGGCAGATATGTAGAGGCAATTGCTAGAAGTATTGCAAAGAAGGCCCATATCGATTCAAGCTCAACCCGCAATTGTCATCAATCAAAGACAGCATGACCCGAACGCATTCTTTGAGCGGTTTCGGAAGAGAGCTCCGAAAGAGTTCCTAGGAACAGAAGATCCATTTGTTAGGGATTTTGTATTTGCAATTTGATGGATGCATTTTCAAAATCTTGAAATCTGGTTTTATACATGCATTGGATTTTAGACTTGTAGAATTAATGATTTATGCATGTTTTGTTTTTAAACTTGGATGCATTGGTTTTAGAATCAAAACTCTTTTGAAAACCTAATTCTTTGTGCATTACTTTTGAGAAATTAAATTGAGGATTTAGGTTTGTGCCTTGCATACATTCATCATTTTCAGAATCATTTTTGTATGCATTTGTTTTTGAAAAGAGTTTTAGAAATCAAGCAAGCCTTTGGTTTTAAAGTTTCGAATCATTTTAGGTTTTTTGTGTTTCATGTTTTTAAACATCTTAGATTGATTTAAAACATATTTCCAAGCTTGATTTATTGGCCCAAAAATCCTCTAAACATCTTAGATTGATTTAAAATATATTTCCAAGCTTGATTTATTGGCCCAAAAATCCTCTCCAAGGAATACCTTCAAATGTGTAAAAAATAGGATTTTTGGTCCCAGGGGGTCAACCTGCAGTGTGGCAGGTCGACCCGGCCAGGGACCCTGGTCGACCTGCCACACAGCAGGTTGACTGGGTCCTGAAGCTCCAACGGTCATTTTTTTGACCGTTGTGAAGGGCAGGTCGACCCCCCCTTGTGCCAGGTTGACCCGGGACTAGCCGTTGGACCGTTTTTTGGTATAAAGTCCATTCTTTTCCAACCTTTTTGGAGGCTTGAACCATGAACTTTTGAGACCATTTTGGAGCCAAAGAAAGGGGAAGAAGTTGGAAAGGCTAGAGGGTTTTTTGGAAATCAAATGCTTGACTTTTTATAAGGTACATTTTACTAGTATTTTGATTTCCATTAAAATGAAATCCATGCATGCTTAAATCTTTGTATTTTCACTTATGCATGATTTCTAGAGATGTTTTGCAAACTCATTATCATCTTTGGAATATTAAGAATGGTTTGCAAACTCTCTTGACTAATTCACATGTTCTTAGATTTTAATATTCATACAACTTGTTCATTTCATTTCTTCAAAGTTGTTTGAATCTTTTATGTGATTAGTTCTATCTTCAATCATCATTTTCTTAGCTTTGATTTTAAAATGCATCAAGCATTCATTTAGGAGCTTCATTGTAGAAATTGATTGAAGTAAAGCATTCATACACTTGTGCACACACTTTAGCTTCTTTAGTGTATGTTTGTAATTTGTTTTAAACTTTCATATTAGCCTATTTTAGAGGCAATTACATTGAGCTTCAACTGTATCTCATAGAGTGTTCTTGCATAGACACCTTCTTTGAGAAATCTCTCATTTGTTAAGGTTATTGCTTAGCCTAAGAAAAGCATTGTGTAAAGGTTATTGCTTAGCCTAAGAAAAGCATCTTGTAAAGGTTATTGCTTAGCCTATAAAAGCACATTGAGAGGTTGTTGTTTAGCCTAGAAAAACAACATTGTAAGGGTTATTACTTAGCCTATTGAAAAGCATAAATAGTGGAAATCCGGTGGGGTGATTGGATCACAAGCCGGTAGTGGACGTAGGCATTGAGGCCGAACCACTATGAACCTTTGTGTTGTGGTGCTTGCTTTTATGGTGATTGTTTATATTAGCTTCCGCATTTAGATTGTTTAATCATCACATGTGACTAGTTTATGCTAAGAAATTAAATTTGGTCTTAATTGGTCATATTTGTAGCACACCCTATTCACCCCCCCCCCCTTCTAGGGTTAGGATCCCAGGACTTTACAATTGGTATCAGAGCCTCGTGCTCTATTTTATAGGATCAATTGTTTGAAACTCTTGATTAGGTGTAAAAACCTAGAGTTTATAACCCTAGTGTTGTGCTTTTATGAAAACCATTAGAATGGATTCCACTTCTATAGATAGTTTAGATTCTTGTGTAGATTCTTCTAGACCCCTCATTCTTCCTTCTATTGGAGATTCAAACTCTCAAACTAATGAATCTCAATGTGACATAAAAGAAGAAGAAAATGATTATAATGAAGAAGATCTTCAACAAGCCTATGAAGAATTATACACATTTTCTCTAGAACTTAATAAGAAAAACAATAAATTAAGAGAAGAATCTAAAAGACTAAACAAAGAGCTAGTCTCTTTTAAAGATGAACTTAGAGAAAAAGAAGAAGTAATAAAATGTTTGGACTCTAAGTTCATGATCTCTTTAAATAACTTATCCACTATCAAAGATGAACAAAATGAGATTAAGATAAGTTAGGATGATCTTAAAAAGGAAAACGTAAACCTAAGAGATCAATTAAAAAGGCAAGACAAAGACTTTATCAATTTAGAATCCAAGTTGACAATTTCCATCGAAAATATGTCAAATGTTCAAAGTAAGTTAAAAACCTTAGAACTTGGATCTAATGTTGTTAATGAACTTAATTTCAAATTAAAACTTGCCTATGAAGAGTTAATCAAGTATAAGGAAGTTGAAAATGATTTAGTAAAAGTCAAAAATGAAAATTCAACCCTTATAACTGTAAGTCCATGGGGATCCGAACCCTAGAGGGGGGGTGAATAGGGTGAGCTTCTTTTATGACCAATTTTAACTAATTTTAACTTCTTAAAAACCAACTAGTCACAAGTGATGATTATCAAACAATATGCGGAAGCTAATATAAGCAATCACCACAAAGCAAGCACCATCACACAAGTATTTATAGTGGTTCGGCCTCAATGCCTACATCCACTACCGGCTTGTGATCCAACACCCCACCGGATTTCCACTATTTATGCTTTTCAATAGGCTAAGCAATAACCTTTACAATATGCTTTCCAAGGCTAAGCAATAACCTTACAATGATGTTTTTCAAGGCTTAACATCAACCTATACATTATGCTTTTATAGGCTAAGCAATAACCTCTTCAACCACATGGTTGGTTATCTCACTAAGTTGTGTCTTTAATACACTAGATGGAGATTCAATTAAGCTCATTACATTGCCTCTTAAATAGGCGGATATGGAAGTGAAATACAAATACACACTCACACTATGAATGCAAAGATGAAAACAAATGAAGTGTGTGTGTGTGATCCTCAATCATTTTGAAAATGAAAGTTCATAAATGTAAGCCTAAGGCTTTTGAAAGTTTTAGCTTATAAAACATTTATGATTGAGGATATAATGCAATCACATGTTAAAAGTAACAACTTGTTAATGATATCAAAGTTACACAAGTTGTATGAAATGGATTAGCTCTAAACATGTGATGCATAGGGATGTCAATCAAATCATCAATGAAGCTCAAAACATAAAAATAGATTTGATTGAAAAGAGGGGACAAATCATATGTAATTAAAAGGACAACTTGAAAAAGATTTACCAATCAAAGTAAGGCAAGTTGTGAAGCATTAAAACAATAATACACATATGATTTGTAATGATGTTGGATCCAAAACATAAGATACATTTGAGAGAGATTTTCTTATGATGGAAGAACAACAACCAATGATTCAACAAAGTATATGAATCATGTTACATATTTCATTAACATGATCTACTTAGATTTACCAAAGATAAAGTACTACTTTGATGAATCAATGGTGATGTATCCAAAACAATAGATCTATTCAAAATATAATACATGCTAAGGATACAACACATCATAGGTTAACATGTTACAAGATTTACCAATGATAAAACAAAACATGAAAACATATGATTTGTAAAGAAGTTGAATCCAAAACATAAGTTAGTTTTGAAAGAGATGTTCTTATGATGGAAAACAACAATCAAAGATTCAACCAAGTATATGGATCATGTTACATATGATTTACCAAAGTTCTTTCATTAACATGATCTACTTAGATTTACCAAAGTTAAGTACTACTTCGATTGAATCATGTGATGTTGTATCCAAAACAATAAATCAACTCAAAACATAAAATATGTTAAGGACACAACACAAACATAGTTTAACATGCTAGAAATGATTTACCAAAAATAAAACAAAAGCATGCAAACATATGATTAAGGAAGGAAGAGCCTACTTGGTGGTTTAACTTCATTAATCCAAGCTTTAGCTTTCCTAATCATCCCCTTCATCCCTTGGTTCTCTTCCCTTTTGATATGCCTCAAATCCTCTCAAGGAGGGGTTAAAAATTCCCAACTTTTGGCAAGGGAAAGAACTCATATTTATAGCAAAAATTTGCCAACGGCTAGTTCTCGGTCGACCGGCAAACAGGCCTCGGTCGACCGAGAACACACAACGGTCATATTTCTGACCGTTGGTGCTCCCAGGCAAATTTTGCCTGCAGTTGTCTCGGTCGACCGAGACCTGCCTCTCGGTCGACCGGCGACACTGCCGGGACAACCCCCTTTTGACAAAAAATCCAACTTTTGCCATTTCAAAGTTATTTCTTTGGGGGACCTTTTGGCAACTAAATCAAGCTTGGAAAACATGTTTTAAAGATTCTAATGGTTTTTAAAACATGACATAAAAAGCCTAAAAAGATTCAAAACTTTTAAAAACAAAGGCTTGCTTGATTTCTTGAAAACTCTTTTCTTAAACAAATGCATCCAAGATGAAAATACAAATCATGCATAAATCAATATCTTAAAAACAATGCATGAAGAAAACAAGATTTCAAGTTTATAAAACCAATGCATAAGTGTGTGAAACAAATGATGCTAGAATGAAATGCATCCATCAAATTGCAATCTAGAAAATTCCTAACAATAACCAAAGTCACTCAACTTGAAGGATACAAACATAAGTATGAGTGCAAGTTTACCCAAAGTGAAGAGAGACTTGAAAAATTATTTAAATTGGGTAAACCTCATGGAGATAGGACGGGTCTTGGTTTTAATAAGCATACTTCACATGACCCTAAATTCACCAACACTTTTGTGAAAGGTGAGTCCTCATTCTCTAGCACTCTCTCTCAAATGTCCAAAACTAAATGTCATTATTGTGGTAAAGAAGGACATTTCAAATTTGAGTGCAAATTAAGGAAAAATCATATGTCTCAACCCATCTTTGAACCTAAGAAAGTTAATCTAATTCTATGAAGGGTAAGACTTTGAATAACAAGGAAGACTCTAATAAGTTCAAACAAGTTAAAACAATTCACAAAGAGTCATCCAAGATAGATTTTAAAAAGACTAAACATCAAAGTAAATCTATCAAAAAGAATCTTCTCACTTTCCCTCCTTTAACCTTAGAAATGAAAGAACTCTTGAAAAAGGTTGAAAAGTTAAAAAGGCAAAAAGAGGGAGGAAAAGCTAAAAGAAATGAGAAGAATAAAAAGAAAGTGAAACAATCCCCTACGAAACAAAATCACCAACTTCAAAAGACTAATCACCAATCTAAGCTAAATTTAGTGAAATCTAAATATCATGGTGATAAGTTCAAATTGAAAATTTATCAAGTTAAATCTCCTTTAGTTGGTGGAAATTCTAAACTAGACCTCAAAGTTCAACCCTCTCAAGACCTTAGGTGGATTCCTAAAGTTATCTACTTAGACAAACCTTAAGGCCTTGAACCTCCTTGACCAACCTATTATTTAATAGTTAAATCATATTGTTGGTCATGTTGCATTTGCATTTTGTTTCCATTTAGTTACATTTTTAAAATGCATTGTTTCTTTATGATCAATTGATTTTGTTTTCATTCACCATTCTAAGTTACATATCATGGTTTTCAAAATCATTTTATTACAATTTCATCATGATTAGATTTGCTTTTTGCTCACATTTAGTTTTATGTTTTGCATTGCATTTCTACATGATCAATTGATTGTGATTTCAAAAGCTTTCATAGCTAGATTATTCATGATCAATTGTTGTTGAATCATTTGTGTAGATGTCTTGGTAAGATTTTTTTTTACAAATGATTTGAATCAATTCAAGTTTTTCCATGGATTTCTAAGTTATACTTTTATATGGAAAATCATTGTTTTGAAAAATCAACTTGTATGTGTTTCATTTAAGTTATATCTTTTAAAATAAAATGTTGAAAATTGATCTTCAAAATCATTCTTTTTATGCTCATTGTTGGATTTTGTTTATCAAAATGATTTGAAGATTGTTTGAATGGAAATGCTCTATAACATCATTAGTTATAATCATCTAAGCATGTTCCATGTTCTCATTTCCTTTTCTTTTGGTTTCAATATCTTAGAAATGGAAATGTATGTTGTTTGCATCCTTGCTTATTTGTTTACATTCTTTTTATATGCAAATGATTATTGGTGCCATGTATGGTTGTGATCTTAGTAATATTTGTAGAAACCATACTAGAACCCAAATCCATCCTCTATGCCTTCTAGTCATTTCTTTTAGGATGGTTATGATGTTGATTCATGTGAATTCTCTAAGTGATGTCATCCTTATACATGTTTCAACTTCATAGTAGTGTTCCTAATCATATGAAACTCTTTGAAATCCATTCCTCATATTTCCATATGTTTGATGGATATCTTAGATGTTGAATTCATATGGTTTTGACACTTTGGAAATTGCATGCTTTACCAAGTCATATTCTTTTGCATTGCAATTTACCTTGTTCATCACTATGCTCAATAGTCATATCTTTAAAAGTGATGAATATTCATTTATGATGCTTGTTGGAATTTTGTGTTTGTCACATCCTTGCTCTTAATCATGTTGTCATATTCAATTGGTTTCATTTGGTATAATTTTCCATTGATTTCATATCCAATTGATGTCTTATCTTGTGTATGTGATAGACCTTGTGTACATTGGATTGATCTTGATAGTAATATGTTTACATTCCATGTCACATTCCATTAGCATCATAATGTTCATGTTTGCCACCTCACTTGCTCTTATAGGTAAATCTCATGACCACCATGTTAATGTGTTCATAATATTGGTTGGTTAATTGTTGAGGTTGGCTTCATGCTTGAAATTCATTTCACTCTTCTTGCTCATGATAGTCATATTTTTTGATTGAATGAAATGATTTTAAAACTTACATAGCATATGATTTTCATAAGTTATATTGATTGATGCTATGTTCAGTAAACCCCATTTCATCATGGATAGCTCTAATTTGGATTTATCTTAATAGTTATATTCTTTATAACTCCATTTTAGAGTGGTTGATTTAAAAAGTCTTATCCTTAAATCTCAATTGGTATTCTTTGTTTTTCCAATTGGTATCCATGATTGCTTTTCTCTTTAGACCTTGCTTTCTATTGGTAATTTGATCATAATGAGCCTTATAGTTAAACGAATCTAATCCTTTCCTTGAAGTTGACCCTCATTTGGTTAAACCATCTTCTTCTTCTTCTAATAGTTATATCTTGTCAAAAGTTTGACAAAAGGAGAGAATGGATTGAGGGGGAGTGTAAACCTTCATAGGAAGTATTAGTTTTGATCAAATTCACCCTTGGATTGCCTTTGAACCCTTAGAGATAACTTCCATACATGATAACCTGTTATGAATTTCATTTTCGATTTCTTTTGTTAACAGGTGCTATTAAAGGTATTTTCCTTGTTTCATGTGTGTAAGTACCTTTGCAATTTAATGTCAAAGGGGGAGAGAGCATTCAAGTTCTCAAAAGGGTGAAGAGAATGTCCAAGCTTCCTAAGGAGAGTTGTGTATGATCTTCTACAAGGGGAGAGAATGCATATCTTGCCAAAGGAAGAGAAAGGCATGGTCAAAGGGGGAGAGCTAATAGAAGAAAGAAAGCTTGGAGCTAAAGAAGATGCTTGGCCATAGAGAGGAAGATGTAAAGCAAGCTTGAAGAATGATCAAGCTCCAAGCATCAAGAAGATTGAAGAAAAGAGCCCAAGCTAAGAGGAGGAGCATCCAAGAAGATTTCAAAACTTGTCCAGCTTAGGGGGAGCTAAAGACTTGTGTGTAATCTCAATGATGAGTAAGTTGCCATCAAATTGCAAAGGGGGAGATTATTAAGGATTTTGTATTTGCAATTTGATGGATGCATTTTCACTTTAGCATCATTTGAATTTTCACACATGCATTGTTTTAGAAAATCTTGAAATCTGGTTTTATACATGCATTGGATTTTAGACTTGTAGAATTAATGATTTATGCATGTTTTGTTTTTAAACTTAGATGCACTGGTTTTAGAATCCAAACTCTTTTGAAAACCTAATTCTTTGTGCATTACTTTTGAGAAATCAAATTGAGGATTTAGGTTTGTGCCTTGCATACATTCATCATTTTCAGAATCATTTTTGTATGCATTTGTTTTTGAAAAGAGTTTTAGAAATCAAGCAAGCCTTTGGTTTTAAAGTTTCGAATCATTTTAGGCTTTTTGTGTTTCATGTTTTTAAACATCTTAGATTGATTTAAAACATGTTTCCAAGCTTGATTTATTGGCCCAAAAATCCTCTCCAAGGAATACCTTCAAATGTGTAAAAAATAGGATTTTTGGTCCCAGGGGGTCAACCTGCAGTGTGGCAGGTCGACCCGGCCAGGGACCCGGGTCGACCTGCCACACAGCAGGTTGACTGGGTCCTGAAGCTCCAACGGTCATTTTTTTTTACCGTTGTGAAGGGCAGTGTTGACACAAAAAATGTCACTTTGCCTCTTCACACCAAAAGCTACATGGAGCCGCATCCTACCCCAAATAGGCAGGCGCCACTTCAAGCATCAGATCTTGTCAGAATCAAACAAAAACTGCAAGGTCATTCAAAATAGCCAAAAGAGAGGTACACATGAAGTTTCGGGCCATTCCGACATCATTTGGCCTAGCTTCACTTCTCCAACAGCTAAGCAGCAGCTCCCGGCGGCGACAGTGTCGAAGACCCCAAATCTTCGATCAGAGCCTACGGATGGTCTCAAAATACCTCCGAAAGGCTACATGTCAAGTTTTAAGTCAAACCGACACCGTTTGACCCTCCATCAACTCTCGAGCAGCAAAATCAAGCCCTTAGGTAGCGAGAATTACCGAGGTCGTCACTCATCAAACAGAGCACATGGGCGGCTTCTACATACCTCCAAAGGGCTGCACATCAAATTTCAAGACATTCCGATGACGTTTGACTCAGTTTCGATGCTCGGAAACAAAATCAAGCCTACCAGCGGCGGAGCACCCCGGGACCATGGCACCCAATTCGGAGCTTGTGGATCATCTCAAAATGACTCCAATAGGCTCCCCGTCGAATTTCAGGTCAATCGGACATCGTTTGACCAGAAGTCAAAGCTCGGCATTTCCCTCGTGGTGAAATCAAAGTCAAGCGTTTGCGGGACCCTAAGCGGCTTCAAAACCTGAACAAAAGCCTATGGTTGGTCTTGTCTACTGCTCAAGAAGCTACACGTCGAATTTCAGGTCATTCCAACATCGTTTGACCTAGTTTCGACGCTTGACAAAAAATCGGGAGTTCTCCACAACAAAGTCTTCGGCTTTTCAGAAAATGGGAAACTTTGCAAAATCTGATTTGCACGACTTCCCATCAGGTTTTCTTGAGGGAAATTCAGCCAATAAATGAGAGGAAATTCCAAGAAAAATGCAGGAGAAAATAGAAGCGAAAAACGACGAAAAACGAAGAAGAAAAGGCGACCGGAAGGTGGCCGACCATGGGGCACAAACCCCCTGGTCGCCGGCGACCATGGAGGTCCGGGCCTCCGGACCTCGCCCAAAAACCCCGTTTTTCGGGTATCTTTCGCGTCCCGAGTTGATTGGCCCCTGTGATTTTTCCAAATTTTGATTTTTTGAGCATGAAATCCGTCGATCTTCGTCGACATCGTGGATCCGCCGCCGGAATCATGGAATCATCATCCGACACCTCAAAATTGTCAACCGACCGATCAAGAAAATGCACTTTCTGCCCGACCGCTCGAGAAATCGATTGGACAGATGTCGCCGGCTTGTTGATATTAATCAAAGTCTGAAATTGCATGATCATCCGATGTCGATCAACATGAAGATCCATCGATGATCATCGCCAAAAGAATTCCAAAGGACGCGGCGCGGCCCGTGACTCTTCAAGCGACCGGCTGTTAATTGACTTGTTTATGGCAACTTATTACAGTCATTAACTCATTATCTTGGACGGCCCAATCAAAAGCAAGCAAATGGGAGTTACAAATCCAAGTATTCATGGCATTAAAACCATGAAACTCCCCTCATTATGGAGATTAAAGGCAACTAAATGCCCATTATCCTCCACCGGCCAATCAAATTCAAGGAAAAAGGAGTTACCAAATCAAGAAATTAAAAACTTGTAACTCCTCCCATCATGAGCATTAATACCATAAATGCTCATAAACTCTCCTAAATGGCTACCAAATGCCTATAAATAGGAGGCCATTCCAAGGAAAAGGGCCAGGGAAAAATTATCCAAAAACTCTCCGAAAAATCCAAGAAAAATCCAGAACCTCTGCAACAAACTCTCCTCATTGAAGAAAACTCTGCTGCAACAAGCACTACAAGGTGATCAAAGCCCCTTGGGGGGGGGCACCCCCCTGCCCCAAGGCCACCTCTCCTTCTATCCAACATGGCTAGATGCGGCTTTTCAGCCCGTCTACTCAGCTTTTTACCGGATATAGGACCTTACCTTGGTCCTTATCCTCTAAAAATCTGAGGTTGGAGCCAAGCCAAGAAATCAAGCATCAAAGTTCTCATCTGAAGGACGATGGCGGAGTCTATACATGACTCGCGACCGTCGATCTGAACGGGTCCCCCCACAATCGCATGAAAAGTTAGATTCCATTTCTTTCTTTTCTATTGTATTGTATTTTTTCTTAAAGAGACACAAAATTCACATTTCTTGTCTTTTCATTATTGATGAGATTTGTAAACCGCCTTTCACGGCAAACAAAGAAAATCGCCTCTCACGGCATTCAAAACAAACTTGTCTCTTTTCTTTAAAATATGTGTGCAATGGAAAGTTAGGAAAAAGTTGATTTCCTTTCTACTTGTGAAGGTGAATCTCCGGATCACTACTCTAAATTCCAAGTAGAAAAGAAAATCTGGCATACCCACAAAATGTTGATACCCGCCTTTCTTTCTTCCCTCTCCCTCCTTTCGGACCCCGACAGACCCGGGGCGGATGGCAGCGGAGGAGGAACGGAGGGGCGCAGTCCATCAAGCTGGCACAGCCGGTGGGACCCGTTCATTTGAGAACACAATGCTTGGATTCTTTGGCTCCATTCTAGTTGGTGGCCTATGTTGGATCTTGCATCTAAAAAAAAAACATGAGATGGGATTTTTGGAAGTTTCTTTCTTTAAGTTTATTTCCAGCCTTTCCCGTTTCTAAAAAAAAATCTAAAAAAAAATCTGATTTAATTTTTTTTTCAGATTTCCCTCTTTTGGGTTTAAGTTAAGAAACTTTGGCTTCTTCCTTTTCGGATTTCGAGATCGCAGAAATGTTGAACTCATTTTCGGAATGGAACACCATTTGCTCTCTTCTATGAATCCACAAAAAAATCTGATTTATAATTTTTTTTTTCAGATTTCTCCCTTTTGGGTTTAAGTTGAGAAACTTTGGCTTATTCCTTTTCGGATTTCGAGATCGCAGAAATGTTGAACTCATTTTCGGAATGGAACACCATTCGCTCTCTTCTATGAATCCATAAAAAAAACCTTTAAAAAAAAAGCCACTAAGGTTGCACCAATTGCGTTATTTGACCAAAGTGGATTTAAGAAAAGCCTCGTCCAGAGTGTGGAGATAGCTAGACTGTTCTAGGCAAGGGTCCTCCAAACGGGTTCATTAAGTAATCCTACCCTTACCTGGGGGCTGATCTATCAACTGAGGTTTCATAAGATCGAATTGGAGATCTATGTGAACTCTTAAAAAAAAATCTTCAAAAAAAAATTTTCTAAAAAAAAAAAGAACAAAAAAAAAACTTCTATCACTTTTGGATTCATATTTGAGAAATCCTGGTTCCTTCCTTTTCGGATTTTCGAGCTCGCAGAACTGTTGAGCTCATTTTCGAATTGGAATACCATTTGCTCTCTTCTATAAGTCCAATCTTGACACTTAAAAAAAAAAAAAAAAAAAAATTCCGTCACTTTTGGATCCACACTTGAGAAATTTTGGTTCCTTCCCTTTCGGATTTCGAGCTCGTAGAAATGTTGAGCTCATTCTCGGATTGGAATACCATTTGCTCTCTTTTATGAATCCAATCTTGACCTTTCAAAAATCCCATCTCGTGTCCTTTCCAAGGATGCGATTTGCAACATTTGTGCCTAGCGGTCCTAGTACGCCCTTTCGGGTCTACTGTATTCGCAACCGACATATTTGTATCTCAACCTTATATCATTTTACCTTGAGTGAGCTTTGCTTCTCGGTAATTTGAATTAAGGTTCACAATTGCTTCTAGCAGTCACTGGGACGCTCATTCTGAGCTAACCCTACTTGCGTTTAGAACAATTGTGCCCTCTATGGCTTTTCTGCCTTCCTCATGTTGCTTGGGCTGGGCCATGTTCCCTCGGGCGACTTGAAGAGGCGAAACCATAGTATTTTCCATTTATGATCACCATATTCTTGTGATTACTAATGGATATGGTCTTGTTTCAGAAGTTTTTCTAAAAGCTAACAATGAAAACTTCATTAACCATCACCTTTGATGAGAACAAGTACCAGCTGATGCTTTAGGAGAAGCAAACCAAGCACACCTACAAGCGCCCCGCCAGTTGCCAAAGCATCACCACCCTTGGCGACTCCCAGAACATCGGGTTGACCTCAACTCCTCGGACCATAGTCTTCGGGTCGCTGGGACCATTCCCACTTCCCGTAGAAGAAACCGCAACTGCCAAGAAGCAGAAAATTGCCACCGGACATGTCGCTGCTCCGACACCAAAGGCGGCCATCAGAAAACCTGAAGCCCGTGGTAACCCCACGAAGCCTCAACCTACAAGAAACCAGGTCTGCTCAAAGATTTGGTCCCCAAGACCTTCACCCAAACAAAGAAGGTCACAAACACCTGCAAAGCCAGCATACCTGGCCCCTCTCAAGGAGAATCGGTTCTACCCTCTTGCTTACATGAAAGAGGAGAAACCTACCCTCCGCCAAACAAAACCAACTCAGCACGAGCCGGCTTGCTCCTACAAGCCCAAAATTAAATCGTGCATCGTAAGGCCTCCGCAAGAACCTGCAAAGGCCTGCACTCCTGCGAGTCGACCCTTCCTCTCAACAGGGGCCGAACTCGCCAAATTCAAGGCTTCGCTGCGATAGGCAAAGGACCGCGTCCGGATCCTGTCCCTGCCAGTCTTCAAAGAAGACAAGCTCGGCTGCTGCGCACCAGGGACTACGTCCTTCATTGCCAGAGCGCAGCCAGAGCTAACCGAAGCTCAAATTACTCGTCGTATACGCCGCCGCGTGGCATATCGACAAAAGAGACTAGAGAAGCAAAGAACCCAGCATTCTGCACTTCAGGTCTCCAAAAAATGGGTTGAAAAAGAAAGACCCAATCAAGTTGCTGTTGTCCATATGGTTGGAAAAACCAGAAGACATCAAAATTCGGCAGCTAAAATCCATGTCAGACGACCGGTGACTCGCAGCGTCACTCGGACAAGAAGACATCAAGAAGATTCTCCCGCTCCTTCAAGTCAAGGACACCGGAGTAATCACTCCTCGAGCTCTTCATCTAAAAGAATGAGCTCCAGCTCAGTCACCAAGACTGTATCCTCTTTCGACTCTCGAAGAGTGAACATCTTGGTCAAAAATGCTGAGCAACCTCCGCCACATGATGACGTAGCTGCACGCATCTAGCAGCTGGAACAAGGACAGCAGAGAATAGAGGCCCTAATGGAAAACCTCCTTCTCACTATCCAACGTCCGCCAAACAATGAAGCTCCTCTGAGCCATCAAGGCGACGAGGAAAATGCGGAAAATAGTGAGTCACGCGCCCTTACCAAAAAGGACGTTGACGATATCCTCGCCAAAGCAAAAGAAGATGATACACTAAAGGAGCATGGGATCAAGCCACCATATCCCTTGTGGATGGACTCGGTCCCGTTCCCTACAAAATTCAAGCAACCTACTCTCCAAACATATACGGGGAAAGGTTCAGCCAGACAACACGTCATCCATTTCAAGATCCTGACGGGAGCTATTGCGGATCAAGATGCCCTCAAAATCCGCCTCTTTGCAAGTACCCTAAAAAGGTACGTTCTTTGATTGGTACTCCACTCTGCCGGAGGACTCCATTCAAAATTGGGCCATGCTGGAGACACGTTTCCTAACCCACTTCAAAGGTGAGGATCATCCTGTTACTATGGCACAACTCTGCAGCCTAAAACAGGGAGAGAGTGAGTCAACATATGACTTCATTCACAAGTGGAAGGCAATGGCGTACAAATGCTCAGATGTATTGCCACAAGCGTCGCTAGTCGACATCTTCCGTAACAACATGAGAGCAAGAATCCGCTCCATGATCATCGGCAACAAATCAAAAAACCTAGGTGAACTCCTAGAAGCTTCTATGGAGGCTGAAACGGTGATCAAAGACCTCAACAGTCAGAAATCATCAAAGAAAGAGCCGACCACCATTGCAACCTCAAAGCTAAAGAAAAAAGAGGTTCTCAATGTGCAAACCAAGTCAGCTCCTCAGCCGCCAAAGAAAGCTGAAAACAAAGCTGCAGGTAAAAAGCCTGAATTCTCTGATGCCTTCAAAGAACAAGTAGAGAAGAAATACCCGTTCGATGAAGATGTTGAAGAAATTTTTGGGGCACTTCTCGCAAACAGTAAGCTCACCTTACCTGACCCCAAAAGACCGGGCGATGTTGGCAAAACCAACGATCCTCGGTACTGTCCATACCATCAGATGGTCTCGCATCCTCTCAATCAATGCTTTGTTGTGAGAGAGAAGATAAATGAGATGTCGAAAAACGGAGTCATCACCTTCGACAAGAACTATGGGTCTGCCTCCGTCAACATGGTGTCGTGTGGACAAAAACAAAAATCACCAAAAGAGAAGATCACTACTTCCTTCAAGGTGATAAAGATGACCCAAATGTCCCAAGAGTTGGTTCCATATCCAACATCAGACGGACAACCCATATGGGTACACCACGATCTCCTAGAAGATGAAAATTGGGAGGTCGTCAAAACAAAGCCAACCGCTCAACAGCGAAGGCAAGCCAGGAGACAACTCCGCAAACTCAAACAGCAGGAGAAAGCTCCGAAAAAGCAAGAAGTCGCTGAAAAGGCAGAGACCTCCTCTACCGCTTCACTGGGGGCAACAGAAGAGTCTCCTCCCAAGACTTCAAAGGCGGCAAGAAGATTCACTCTTGGTGATTTCATGCCACCGCACCTCAAAGATGAAACTACGCAGGGGGCATCATACTCTTGCAACTCGGTGGTCGGATTCCCCATGGATGGATACGAGTCCAGTGACACCGCTAGCGACATCGATGAGTGGGAGGAATCCCTCGAAACAGGAGAATATCTCTCTGACGAGGAATGGATCCCTGAATCTCATCTTATGCCAGTAATCTGGTATAACCCATTACAGCCGCAAGGATCCTGGTCTGATGATGAAGAAGACCAAGAGGCTGTCCAAGAAAATACTCCAGTGGAACCCAACCATGTTGAACCACAAGGAGCAGACAAAGAAGAAGATTTGGCCCCCATGCCTGATCTCGATGAATACGCAAGGATCTTGCAGCACCTTGCTATAGAGCAAGAACAAGGTCGCATCAACCAGCTTCGTCACAACCCAGCACCGGAAGTTCCTGAAAATCTACAGGAATCTCCTCCGATAACCCCGGAAAACGAAGAAAGCTGTTGGATCGATGATCCTCTTACATCTGAGGACGAATCTGATTCCCAACAGTTCATCTTGGAGGCATCTTCCGTCAAAGTTACTTGCAATGCAATAGCTCAGGATGATAATTCCTCCGGAACCACACCTTCTCAGGCTTCGTCTCCTGGAACAGTGACATCAGAACTCAAACCTCTTCCGACTGATCACCTTGAAGAAATTCCAGCCGGTGAAATCTTCTTCAGAGAAAATCCGGTCAATTGGTCCCAAATGCCCAATCTCATCGGTGATGTCTGGACCGACAAAATATTCGATAAAGAAGGAAAGTTACTGGATGCTGTTCAGGACTTGCTCCCGGAAAATGCTCCATGCAACACAATTACTGAAGATGGCAATGCTGACACAGAGACATCTTCAGCAAATGAGAAGGAACAACCCCTCGATCTCGAGGGTGATCTTCCAAACAAAGACCCTTCTCCATAAGCTCTTGAAGTTGGTAGAGGTACCCGTTCTGGCCGGGATTACCACAAAAACTACAACCAACCTTCTGCTTCTTATGTAAATCCTTCGGGAAATCAAGCTGTAAACGCCCCTAGTGGCAAGAATAATGAAAATGCAGGCCCCAAGGAGGCTTTCAAGTACGACTTGATTCAGCACTTCAAACACATACCTGCACGTCTGCACATCCTAGACTTATTACGAATGTCACCACAGACTCGTGATAGTCTCATTTCAGAACTACAAATGCTGGATGCGGATGTCGACAAACATGCCCCACAAGTCCTACAAATTGAAATGGACTATAGGGTCAAAAAATCAAAAACTCCCTCAAAAGGAGAAAAGAAGAAAACTGAGGGATCCTGCATCGAATGCCTCTCGGTTCAAAAGGCAGCAAGTGCAACCATCGCCTTCACCAAGGAAGACCTCCTGCTAGGCGAGACAAAGCACAACCGACCCCTGTACTTCACCGGGTACATCAAAGAGGTGCCAGTACGCAGAATCCAGATCGATCCAGGTTCTGCACTCAACCTCATCTCCACTTCGGCACTCGAAGAACTGGGCATTCCGCTTAGCAAGCTGAGCCACACGTCTATGTCCATCTTTGGATATGATGGCAGCGCTCAAAGGCCGATCGGCAAAATTAGGTTCAAGTTGCAAATCGGTGATCTTATCTCCGAGGTCACTGTCTATGCAATAAAGACCCCTTCATGCTACAACATCCTTCTCGGACGCCCCTGGATACACGAGAATGGTGTTGTCCCTTCGATTTTACATCAGTGCATCAAGTTCGTTGGCAATGACGGCTTGATACATCGAGTGTTTGCAAACAAAAAGCCCTTCAAAGGCAAAGAAGTCTATTTCGCAGATGCTCAGATGTACAAAGATGAAAAAGAAGAAAGGGAGGAAGAAATAACACCCTTTGCCGAAAATCTCCAGAAAGACAAAGGCAAGGCTCCTCAGCAATCACCGGAAGAAAACAAACCCTCTATCAAAACCGAAGAGAATAATCAATCTCCCTTCATGGTCTCCCTCAAGTCTTCAAAGCCTCTGGTGATCACCACCAAAGCAAAGAAGACAAAACAAAAGGCTGGGGGGAAGTTTGCTGTCTCCTTCGTGTCTATCTTGCAAGACACGGATTCGGACTCAGAGCCAGAAGACGACACATCGTCAAGCCAAGCTGTTGATCAACAAGTCCAGCCCGCTCTCACTCCGATGGAGACAACCGTTGACATAGAAGATCCGGCATCTGCTTCCTTCATTGTTCCAGCAACATCAGCAGAAGAAAAGCCAATCTTCTTCCATAAATCGGGAGTTTCTTCATCAAATTCTTCACTTGAACCTTTCCAAAATGAAGGTATGCCTCAACTATCCCTGTATAGTCCAATGGCACAAGCTATCATGAAGACAATGGGCTACGACGCTCAGAACCCAATCGGTTTGGGAGGTGGCCGTGGTATTATCACGCCATTGGAACCAACCCTGACCAAAAGTCAACTGGAAGGTTGGAAACCCCACCGCCACATAGAAAAGTCTTCACATGGGCTGGGGTATGATCCTGACGCTCCCTTGAGATAGTTAACACAAAGGCTGCAAAGTCGTCTTGCCGACCAAGCCTCAACATCTCATATTAATGAAGACATCGATCTCCCCGGATATCTCTTTGAAGAGTCACCCGTCGAAGATTTAGGAAGCTCACCCAATTGGTATGATTTCTCGGATGATGAAGAGGAATTGACCGATGATACGGATACACGATTTTCTAGCCCAGAAGAACCATCATCTCCAAAAGAAGTGCCCTACTTCGACCTAGTTTCAACAGGTGATTGGGACCATCTCATAGCAAATCTTGAGAAAAGTACCAATCAAGAAGACCCATGGACAAAAGCAGAGCTGTGGTCTGTAGATACCTTTGGAACTCCAGAAGGCTTTGTTGGGCTGGAAGCCTCCGAAAATATTGTGGAGGAACCACCTTCAAACCTTCCAACTGAAGATTCTGTTCAAAAGATAGACTTGGGAACACCTGATAACCCACGTCCTGTATTCATAAGCAAGAATATAAAGGATGATGAGTTACCCGAGTATATCGCGTTTCTTCATGAGTTCGTTGATTGTTTTGCATGGCCTTATGCTGAGATGCCTGGCTTAGACCCCAAAATAGCAGTCCACAAACTCAATCTTCAAAAAGATATCAAGCCTGTCAAACAAGGCCAAAGAAGGTTCCGTCCTGACGTGATGGACAAAATTGAACAAGAAGCTCAAAAACTCAAAAGCGTTGGCTTCATCCGTGGGGAACAGCATCCTGAATGGTTGGCCAACATCGTCCCCGTGACAAAGAAAAATGGGCAAATCAGGGTCTGCATTGATTACAGAGACCTAAACAATGCATGCCCAAAAGATGAATTCCCGCTCCCTATACCGGAGGTGATGATCGACAACACCTGTGGGTTCGAGCGAATGACATTCATGGATGGCTTCTCTGGCTACAATCAGATAAAAATGCATCCCGAAGATGAAAAACACACAACATTTTGGACCCCGTTTGGCGTGTATTGCTACACTGTCATGCCATTCGGTCTGAAGAATGCCGGCGCTACATATCAGAGGGCTATGATGAAGATATTCCAAGATATGCAGCACAAGACGGTCGAATGTTATGTCGATGACCTCGCCGTCAAAAGAAAAAGAAAAGAAGACCATCTCAAAGATCTTCGAGAAGTCTTCCTCCGACTTCGCAAACACAAACTGCGAATGAATCCCCTCAAATGCTTCTTCGGTGTTTCATCGGGTAAGTTTCTCGGATTCATAGTACGAAAAGCTGGCATAGAGCTTGACCCACCAAAGTCAAGGCTACCCTAGAAATGCCATCTCCAAGAACCCTAAGACAATTAAAAGGGCTCCAAGGAAGATTGGCATACATTCGACGGTTCATCTCCAACCTATCAGGGAAGTGTCGTCCATTCTCTCGGTTAATGAAGAAAGGTGTCGATTTTGTCTGGGATGCTGAATGTGAAGCCGCGTTCCAGGACATCAAGTCATACCTGACTAAACCTCCAGTGTTGGCTGCCCCCACAACTGGAAAACCATTCCTCTTGTACACAAGAGCCCTTGACTGTTCTTTAGGCGCTCTACTCGTACAAAAGAATGACGAGGGAAAAGAAGCTGCTCTATATTACCTTAGCCGCATGTTGGTAGGTGCAGAGCATCGCTACTCTCCAGTCGAAAAAGAATGCTTGGCGGTGATGTTCGCCATACAAAAACTGCGTCACTACCTGCTAGCCAACACAGTGTACCTGATTTCGAGGATCAACCTCCTAAAGTTCCTTGTCACAAAAGCAGGTTCTCTCAATGCCCGACTAGGAAAATGGTCCATCCTCCTGTCACAATTTGACATTAGGTATGTACCACAAAAAGCAATCAAAGGCCAAGCTCTAGCAGACTTCCTCGCGGAGCATCCATTGCCTAAAGATTCTCCACTCAGGGATGACCTCCCAGACGAACCGGTCTACAGTGTGGAGACTTCCTTATCAAATGCTTCCTGGCACATATACTTCGATGGCGCAACCAGGACAAATGAAAAGGGAAATCAAATATCGGGAATTGGCATTCTCTTTGTTAGTCCCGATAAATACATGATTCCGCATGCATTCTCGCTACTGGAACCATGTTCAAACAATGCAGCTGAGTACCAAGCCCTGATCATAGGATTGGAACTCGCCCTCGAATCCGGCATCACTAAGCTGGAAGCTTTTGGAGACTCTCAACTGATCGTCAACCAGATGAATCAAAAATTTGAAGTCAGGAAGCCCGATCTGTTGCCTTACTACAATAAGGCACAATCGCTTCGACAAAAGTTCGACATCTGTCACATCACCCACATCCTCAGAGGTGAAAACATTCATGCAGATGCCCTGGCTGGACTTGCTGCGTCTATGGCAATCCAAGAAGGGGAAAACATGCAAGTTACAGTGTGTCAAAAAAGGATTCTCCCTCCTCTCAACACACATCAAGCAGTTGCTGAATGCCACCAAGTGGTTGGAAGTCGGATCTCCGTCCTTAAACCTATGATCGGCGACTGGACGGATCCGTTCATTGATTACATAATGTTCGGAATCCTACCTGAAGATCCAAAAGAACGGGTAAGCATCCAAAGACGAGCCCGAACTTTCATTTGGATATTCCTTCAAAAATGCTGTATAGAAAATCCTACAACGGAGTACTTCTACGCTGCTTGTCACAATAAGAAGCTGAAGAAACACTCAAAGAAGTACATGCTGGTCTTTGTGGAGCCCATCAGGCTGGCCCTAAGCTCTATGATCAGATAAAAAGGTTAGGTTATTATTGGCCTACCATGGTTGCTAATGCAATGCAATTTGCTAAGCGTTGCCAACAATGCCAAATTCATGGAGACTATGTCCACATGCCTCCAGAATGGCTGCATCTTACAGCGATCTCATGGCCTTTTGAAGCCTGGGGTATGGACATCATAGGTCCTATCTCCCCTCCATCGAGCAAAGGTCATCGCTTCATTTTCGCCGCTACGGATTATTTCTCCAAGTGGTCAGAAGCATTCGCGCTTAGTGAAATGAAGACCTCATCAGTCCTTCAGTTCTTGCGCACCAACATCATTTGTCGCTTCGGCATACCTAAAAGATTCGTCCATGATAACAGACCGCAATTCCAGGATCACAGATTCTACAGGTTCTGCGAAAAATACAAAATCCAAAGTTGTCCTTCAACTCTGTACAATTCGGCAGCGAATGGACTAGCAGAGGCCTTCAACAAGACGCTCTGCAAAATCCTCAAGAAAATGGTCTCTAGTCACAAAAGAGATTGGGGCGACAAACTGCCTGAAGCTTTGTGGGCCTATCGAACCACCGTTCGAGGACCAACCCATAGCACACCATTCTCCTTGGTCTATGGATGCGAAGCTGTTGTCCCTTTGGAAGTTCAAATTCCTTCCTTAAGGGTATCTCTACAAAATGACATGACGCAAGAAAGCAATGTCAAATTGAGACTTCAAGAGCTGGATAATCTCGATGAGAGACGGCTCGAAGCTCTACAAAACATTGAACTCTACCAAGCACGCATGGCAGGATCTTTTGACAAGAAGGTCAGGCAACGCGCTTACAAAAAGGGAGACTTGGTTCTTACAGTAAGAAGACCTATGGTTTTTGCTCACAAATCCAAATGCAAATTTGAACCAAAATGGGAGGGACCTTTCGTCATCGACAAAATATTCTCCAACGGCGCATACGCTCTTCTAAATATGGAGGGTGACAGGTGTATGCTGCCCATCAATGGAAAGTTCTTGAAGCGGTACTACCCTTGAAGGCTTTCCCCACCGGGTCAGAGCAATGTCTACACGGCCAAAGCCTATTCCTAGGTATCTGCTCGTCAAACCCACTCATTTTGGAATTTTCATCCTCTTGTTGAAATTTCTAAAAAAACCCCCTCAAAACAATGTTTCTTTCATCGTTTAATTGTTCAAAAAAAAAAAAAGCAAATCCAAAAATCCAAGTTTAGGAGCCTCTTCCCAAACTTGACCAAAATTTTCGATCCTTGAACCCAAAATTCATGGTTTGAAACAAAATCAGGACCTAGGGATTTCAGCCCTAGTCCACCCCGGCTTTTACCACCAAAATGGTTTTGAGTCAAAATTTACGACCCTCATGTCTTTAAACAAAAAATGGTTTTTCAAAAACCGCAGGGAAGCGACGTTCAGTCGATACTTGCAAAACCCAAAATCGAAAGGATGCGACACCCATTCGATACTTCCAAAACCCCAAAATTTCAAAAATCGTGGAAACGCAACGTTCCAGTTGATATCCACAACCCAAATTTCAAAACAAACAAAAAAAACAAAACAAAGGTTCGAAAAAACCTCAAAATTCAAAAATCGTGGGGAAGCGACATTCCATCGATACCCACAAAACAAAATTTTTGAAGAAAAAAAGCAGGGAAGCGACGCTTAGTCGATACTTGCACCCAAATCCGCGGGGAGGCGACATTCCATCAATACTCGCAACCGAATGAGCAAGGAGGCGACATTCCATCGATACTTGCAATACCATTCAGCAGGGAGGCGACTTTTAGTCGATACTTGCATTTTTGAAAACCAAAAACCTGGCTTTCACGCCAAAAAACCCGGCTTCCATGCCAAAAATCCGGCTTTCACGCCAAAAAATCAAAAATCCGGCTTTCATGCCAAAAATCAAAATTCGGCTTCCATGCCAACAAAACAAAACTCGGTTTTAAAAAAAAAATATCTGCCTTTCATGCCAAAAACAAAAAATCTGGCTTCCATGCCAAAAAGAAATTTCGGCTTTCATGCCAAAAACAAAATCTGGTTCTTACACCAAAAACAAAACCGGCTCTCATGCCACAAACCAAATCTTGGCTCTCATGCCACAAAAAATCTTTGGCTCCCATGCCATCTCAAACTTGGCTTTCATGCCATTTTAAAAAAAAATCGGCTTTTACGCCACGAAAACCGGCTGTCATGCCACCCCAAAAAATTCGGCTTTCATGCCACCTCAAAATTTCGGCTTTCATGCCATCTCAAATTTTTTTTGGCTCTCATGCCATCCCAAAATTTGGCTTTCACGCCACCAAAATCGGCTTTCATGCCACCTCAAAATTTCGGCTTCCACGCCATCCAAAATTTTGGCTCTCATGCCATAAACCCAAATTTCGGCTTTCATGCCATCTCAGAATTCGGCTTTCATGCCATCTCAAATTTTTTTTGGCTTTCATACCATCCCAAAATTTGGCTTTCACGCCACCAAAATCGGCTTTCATGCCACCTCAAAATTTCGGCTTCCACGCCATCTAAAATTTTGGCTCTCATGCCATAAACCCAAATTTCGGCTTTCATGCCATCTCAAAATTCGGCTTTCATGCCATCTCAAATTTTTTTTGGCTCTCATGCCATCCCAAAATTTGGCTTTCACGCCACCAAAATCGGCTTTCATGCCACCTCAAAATTTCGGCTTCCACGCCATCCAAAATTTTGGCTCTCATGCCATAAACCCAAATTTCGGCTTTCATGCCATCTCGAAATTCGGCTTTCAAACCACAAAAAAAAAAAACCCTGGCTTTTGCAGCAAAATCTGGCTTTCATGCCAAAACAACCCTTTTGACAAAAGATTTTCACAAAATGACAACCTTTTGATCAAAATTCTCAAATAAACATTCTCACCCAACCTTTGCTTATTTTCACCAAAAAGAATTTAAGTAAAAGATACATAGAGTACCAAAAATGTTTTACATAGAGGTACCAAAAAAAGAAGAAGAGAGAAAAGAAGAAAAGAGTTTGTTATAAATCAAGAGCTCAGTCTAGCATGGTCTTCAACCAAAGATCCAGCTCCTCAAGCAGACTCTTGGCCTTAGCCTCTAAAGCTTCCAGGCCGCGCTTCTTCAAGATCTTGGCATAAAACGCAGCAGAACGCCGCGACCCATCTTCGGCACGAGGAAGCTCTTCCCAGAGAATTTTCCACTGCTCATACTCCTGAGTCTTTCTCTGGAGGCTGCTACCGGCT
The DNA here is from genome assembly GCA_038049695.1 of Cinnamomum chago. Lineage (NCBI taxonomy): Eukaryota > Viridiplantae > Streptophyta > Magnoliopsida > Laurales > Lauraceae > Cinnamomum > Cinnamomum chago. The sequence goes on from CP142451.1 coordinate 61,343,786, forward strand.
TCTTCAACCTGGCGAATCAGAGTTCCCTCTTTAGCATAGGCTTCTACAATGGTAGTCCATTTGGCAGCACTTTGTTCTTGCAATTGCTCAAGGCGCTGCCTAGCTTCTGTGACCTCCCTATCAAGACAGTGCAGGTCCTGTGTTAGCTCGATGATAACCAACTCGGTAACGTTCCTCTCCCGAACGAATTGCTTCCGAGCCCGTGAGATCTCATCCATTTCAGATTTGATCTTACCGGATGGCTGCAAAAACATCTCATTGAAGAAGTCACCGCTTGGGAAATTCTTGGTCTCAGTCCATTTGTCACCCAAAGCAATGACTTCATCAACAAAGGCCTTGGCACTTGCAACGTCCAGACCGACCTCTGCACTGTCAGCAAGGATGTCCAATACATGCTTGACCATGCCAAAACCAGCTTCCAAATGGCCAGAAGAGAGAGTTTCAACCCATGAGCTCAATACACTCTTCAACACCTTCTTTGCATATTGGAGGGATGGCCCAGATGAAGATTCACCATGATCTGTTGGCTGACTGCCCATGTCAGGTCGTGGTGGAGAAGAAATCAAAAGGCTCTTTCCAATCGGAGCCATTGAAGAAGCAATATCACCACAAAGTCCCGCCTCCGCCATGACGGGACTGGTAGAAGAAGCCCCTACTTCTGGATCGGCTGCTGGCATCTCCTGCTCCGGCCCTGAGGAAGACGAAGGAACTTCTCCTGTTGCTTCACAACCTGCTAGCAAAAACACAAGAAAAGGTATGAATATGATCTTGTCAAAAAAAAAAAAAAAACATTCAATGTCAAGATTATCACTATGAAATACCTATTTCCATAACTGGTGGAGTACTTTCCGCCTCCATCTGCTCATCCGAGGCATCGTCGAAAGCCATATCCATAGATGGCTCGAAGTATGAATCCTCTGGCAAGTCAGCTGACAAAAAAAAAAAAAGTATGTGCATGAACATCTTGGATTGCATAAACCTCATTATCATGGTGAGCAAAAAAAAAAAAAAAGAGAGAGAGAGAGAAAAAAAAACAGTACACGGTAAAAAAAAAAAAAAAAAAAAAAACCGTGAGCAAAAGAAAAAAAAAGAAAGAAAGGAAAGAAGAAAAAAAAAAGAAGAGAAGAAAAAAAAGCGTGTGAAAAAAAGAAGAAGGAAACACGTGAAAAAAAAAGAAGAAGAAGAAAAAAAAAAAAAAAAGAAAAGAAACTTTCTTTCTACTCCTACATGCAATTTCTTAAGAAAAAAAAAAAAAAACTTACTTGAAGCCATGGAGGAAGAAGAAGAAAAGCTTGAAGATCTTTGAAGAAAAGAAGGTCTTGGAGCTCTCTTGAAGACTTTTGCAAAAAGAAAGCAATAGGAGCAAGAGATCCCACCTCCCTTGCTTTTATAGAAGAGAGCAAACCAAAAGAGGAAAGAGGAGAAAAGTAAGGAGGTAAGTGCTAAAAATTGGCAACCTTCCCAAAAGAAAAGGAAACTTGGGATATTCTCTCCCAAAACAAAGATTCCTTGAGAAATTCTCTCTAAAAAGAAAGGGAATGATAGATATTCTCTCCCAAAGAAAGATATTTTGAGAGAATCTCTCCCAAAATCAAGGAAACTTGAGAAAATCTCTCAAAGTAAGGATATTTTTAGATATTCTCCACCCAAAGGAGATATTTTTAGATATTCTCTACAAAAACGACACCATGTGAGATCCAAGCCATCTTTCAAAGCTTAAGGTCCCATGGGTTAGCCCATATGAGCCAGGTTTGACTACCTAGGCATTAAAAGTGGCTTTTAGTCAAAATTCCTCTTACCAAGAGCATACAAAAAAAAAAAAAAAAAAAAAATGGTTCCATGCCTCTTTTGAGTTGATTGGGACATACAAAAATTCCAAGCCTCATGAGCTTCCAAAATCCAAACCATCCCACCTCATGAACCAAATTAAGCCAAAACCTTGAAATTGACATTCTTCCAAAATCCAAAACCACTCCAATGGACTCAAAAAAAAAAAAAATGTCCCAAAGAGTAACCAAAAAACCAAACCATGGTCCCCTAACTTGCCACATACAGCTTGTTAGGTCAGAAGGCCAACCAAAAACCCACTTTCGGTCCCCTAACTTGTCACATACAGCTTGTTAGGTCACAAGGCCAAAATCAAAAAACCAAAAACCCGACCCCCTAACCTGCCACATACAGCTTGTTAGGTCACAAGGTCAAAAACAAAAAAAAAAAACAAAATCCTACTTGACCGCCTGATGCGCCACATAAAGCCTTTAGGTTCACAAGGTCAAAAGGGAAAATCTAAAACCCAAAAAATCCAAAACCCAAAATCCAAATCCCAAATGTCAATTCTCAAAACTTTGCCTTGAAATGGTACGTGATCCCTCCCACTACCATAAAATCCCCTGGAAGCTCAAAAGGTTACTCTATAAAAAAAAAAATGCTCAAAGACTCTTGGTCAAGTCAGAAGCTCTCCTTCAAGATTCTCTTCGAGGCACATCGACTGCAAAAGCCATCGTCGCTGTACCTCGAGGGGGCATTTGTTGACACAAAAAATGTCACTTTGCTTCTTCACACCAAAAGCTGCATGGAGCCGCATCCTACCCCAAATAGGCAGGCGCCACTTCAAGCATCAGATCTTGTCAGAATCAAACAAAAACTGCAAGGTCATTCAAAACAGCCAAAAGAGAGGTACACATGAAGTTTTGGGCCATTCCGACATCATTTGGCCTAGCTTCACTTCTCCAACAGCTAAGCAGCAGCTCCCGGCGGCGACAGTGTCGAAGACCCCAAATCTTCGATCAGAGCCTACGGATGGTCTCAAAATACCTCCGAAAGGCTACATGTCAAGTTTCAAGTCAAACCGACACCGTTTGACCCTCCATCAACTCTCGAGCAGCAAAATCAAGCCCTTAGGTAGCGAGAATTACCGAGATAGTCACTCATGAAACAGAGCACACGGGCGACTTCTACATACCTCCAAAGGGCTGCACATCAAATTTCAAGACATTCCGATGACGTTTGACTCAGTTTCGATGCTCGGAAACAAAATCAAGCCTACTAGCGGCGGAGCACCCCGGGACCATGGCACCCAATTTGGAGCTTGTGGATCATCTCAAAATGACTCCAATAGGCTCCCCGTCGAATTTCAGGTCAATCGGACATCGTTTGACCAGAAGTCAAAGCTCGGCATTTCCCTCGTGGTGAAATCAAAGTCAAGCGTTTGCAGGACCCCAAGCGGCTTCAAAACCTGAACAAAAGCCTGTGGTTGGTCTCGTCTACTGCTCAAGAAGCTACACGTCGAATTTCAGGTCATTCCGACATCGTTTGACCTAGTTTCGACGCTTGACAAAAAATCGGGAGTTCTCCACAACAAAGTCTTCGGCTTTTCAGAAAATGGGAAACTTTGCAATCCGATTTGCATGACTTCCCGTCAGGTTTTCTTGAGGGAAATTCAGCCAATAAATGAGAGGAAATTCCAAGAAAAATGCAGGAGAAAATAGAAGCGAAAAACGATGAAAAACGAAGAAGAAAAGGCGACCGACCATGGGGCACAAACCCCATGGTCGCCGGCGACCATGGAGGTCCGGGCCGCTGGACCTCGCCCAAAAACCCCGTTTTTCGGGTATCTTTCGCGTCCCGAGTTGATTGGCCCCTGTGATTTTTCCAAATTCTGATTTTTTGAGCATGAAATCCGTCGATATTCGTCAACATCGTGGATCCGCCGCCGGAATCATGGAATCATCATCCGACACCTCAAAATTGTCAACCGACCGATAAAGAAAATGCACTTTCTGCCCGACCGATCGAGAAATCGACGGGACAGATGTCGCCGGCTTGTTGATAGTAATCAAAGTCTGAAATTGCATGATCATCCGATGTCGATCAACATGAAGATCCATCGATGATCATCGCCAAAAGAATTCCAAAGGACGCGGCGCGGCCCGTGACTCTTCAAGCGACCGGGAGACCATTTAATGCTGTTAATTGACTTGTTTATGGCAACTTATTACAGTCATTAACTCATTATCTTGGACGACCCAATCAAAAGCAAGCAAATGGGAGTTACAAATCCAAGTATTCATGGCATTAAAACCATGAAACTCCCCTCATTATGGAGATTAAAGGCAACTAAATGCCCATTATCCTCCACCGGCCAATCAAATTCAAGGAAAAAGGAGTTACCAAATCAAGAAATTAAAAACTTGTAACTCCTCCCATCATGAGCATTAATACCATAAATGCTCATAAACTCTCCTAAATGGCTACCAAATGCCTATAAATAGGGGGCCATTCCAAGGAAAAGGGCCAGGGAAAAATTATCCAAAAACTCTCCGAAAAATCTAAGAAAAATCCAGAACCTCTGCAACAAACTCTCCTCATTGAAGAAAACTCTGCTGCAACAAGCACTACAAGGTGATCAAAGCCCCTTGGGGGGGCACCCCCCCTGCCCCAAGGCCACCTCTCCTTCTATCCAACATGGCTAGATGCGGCTTTTCAGCCCGTCTACTCAGCTTTTTACCGGATATAGGACCTTACCTTGGTCCTTATCCTCTAAAAATCTGAGGTTGGAGCCAAGCCAAGAAATCAAGCATCAAAGTTCTCATTTGAAGGACGATGGCGGAGTCCATACATGACTCGCGACTGTCGATCTGAACGGGTCCCCCCACAATCGCATGAAAAGTTAGATTCCATTTCTTTCTTTTCTATTGTATTGTATTTTTTCTTAAAGAGACACAAAATTCACATTTCTTGTCTTTTCATTATTGATGAGATTTGTAAACCGCCTTTCACGGCAAACAAAGAAAATCGCCTCTCACGGCATTCAAAACAAACTTGTCTCTTTTCTTTAAAATATGTGTGCAATGGAAAGTTAGGAAAAAGTTGATTTCCTTTCTACTTGTGAAGGTGAATCTCCGGATCACTACTCTAAATTCCAAGTAGAAAAGAAAATCTGGCATACCCACAAAATGTTGATACCCGCCTTTCTTTCTTCCCTCTCCCTCCTTCCGGACCCCGACAGACCCGGGGCGGATGGCAGCGGAGGAGGAACGGAGGGGCGCGGTCCATCAAGCAGGTCGACCCCCCCCCCTTTTCCCAGGTCGACCCGAGACTAGCCGTTGGACTGTTTTTTGGTATAAAGTCCATTCTTTTCCAACCTTTTTGGAGGCTTGAACCATGAACTTTTGAGACCGTTTTGGAGCCAAAGAAAGGGGAAGAAGTTGGAAAGGCTAGAGGGCTTTTTGGAAATCAAATGCTTGACTTTTTATAAGGTACATTTTACTAGTATTTTGATTTCCATTAAAATGAAATCCATGCATGCTTAAATCTTTGTATTTTCACTTATGCATGATTTCTAGAGATGTTTTGCAAACTCATTATCATCTTTGGAATATTAAGAATGGTTTGCAAACTCTCTTGACTAATTCACATGTTCTTAGATTTTAATATTCATACAACTTGTTTATATCATTTCTTCACAGTTGTTTGAATCTTTTATGTGATTAGTTCTATCTTCAATCATCATTTTCTTAGCTTTGATTTTAAAATGCATCAAGCATTCATTTAGGAGCTTCATTGTAGAAATTGATTGAAGTAAAGCATTCATACACTTGTGCACACACTTTAGCTTCTTTAGTGTATGTTTGTGATTTGTTTTAAACTTTCATATTAGCCTATTTTAGAGGCAATTACATTGAGCTTTAATTGTATCTCATAGAGTGTTCTTGCAGAGACACCTTCTTTGAGAAATCTCTCATTTGTTAAGGTTATTGCTTAGCCTAAGAAAAACATTGTGTAAAGGTTATTGCTTAGCCTAAGAAAAGCATCTTGTAAAGGTTATTGCTTAGCCTATAAAAGCACATTGAGAGGTTGTTGTTTAGCCTAGAAAAACAACATTGTAAGGGTTATTGCTTAGCCTATTGAAAAGCATAAATAGTTGAAATCCGGTGGGGTGATTGGATCACAAGCCGGTAGTGGACGTAGGCATTGAGGCCGAACCACTATAAACCTTTGTGTTGTGGTGCTTGCTTTTGTGGTGATTGTTTATATTAGCTTCCGCATTTAGATTGTTTAATCATCACATGTGACTAGTTTATGCTAAGAAATTAAATTTGGTCTTAATTGGTCATATTTGTAGCACACCCTATTCACCCCCCCCCCCCTCCAGGGTTAGGATCCTAGGACATTACACCATTGGCTGCAGACGATTAGTTAGAGCACACAAAGAACATCTTTGAGATCTTCCAATGCACCGGAGGAGAACGAGTGAAACTTGCAACATCTCTCTTTACCGGTTCAGGAGACATATGGTGGAAGACTGTTAGAGATGAGTACAGGACTATGGCGGATGCAGTTGCATGGACAAACTTCAAGACACAGTTTCATGACAAATATGTACCCACCCACATCAAGAGGCAAAAGGCAGTGGAATTCTAGCAACTTTTGCAAGGGAACATGACAGTCCTCAAATACCTCACTAAGTCCGAGAAATTGTCTAGATATGCTCCAGAATTAGTTGACACGGTGGAGAAAAAGATCGCCAAGTTCCTAAAGGGACTTAACCCCATCATTGAGAGAGATGCCATGGGCGTAGTGCCACCTACCACTTTCGAGGAAGCTATCAAGGGAGCCTATAAATTTGAGAACTTTTACAACAAGATCCTCAGAGTTTAGGGAAAAGGGCAACCTTAGCAGCAGAACTACCAGCAAAAGAACCAGCAGCACAAGAGACATAGGCCAGATCAGAATGTTCGGAATCAGACAGTTTGTATCCACTGTGGGAAGAATCATGAGAGTACCCTGTGTCGTACAGTCTCAGGATCATGTTTCAGATGTGGTTCTATGACCCATCAGATAAAGATTGTCCAAGACAGAACAGGCAGAATCGGCAGCAACAAGGAGCACAACATCCATCACCACCACAGAATGCAATGGTTGTCCAAAATCAGGTAAGGCCACTTCAGCAACAAGCACCACAGCAACAACATAGACCACAGCAGCAGCAACAGGCCCGTCAACAGGGACAGAATCAGAATCAGCGCTCCCCACAACAGAACAGGAACATCCCACAAGGGAAGCCATAACAGGCTCAGAACAGGCCACAATAGCGGGGACAAATTTATGCGGTCAATAGAGCTGACGCAGAGGCTACAAGAAATATAGTGGAAGGTACACTCCTCATTTGGGGAATTAAAGGTAGGATTTTATTTGACCCTGGCTCTACACACTCGTTTTTGTCTCATGCATTTTCTAAGTTGATTGAGGTGCATGATAGAGAACTTGAGTTTATTTTGATTGTGGCAACCCCAGTAGGTAAACAAGTTATTTGTAGAACCTTTTATCCTAGTTGTACAGTTCAGATAGGAGAAGTGGTTTTAACCGCAGATCTCATTTTATTCGAGATGCATGATTTCGATGTCATCCTAGGGATGGATTGGTTAGCAGGGTACCATGCCATAATGGATTGTTTCCATAAGACCCTTACTTTCAAATTAGATGAGACACCAGCAGGAGTGTTGTTTCAGGGAGAGAGGAGGAATCCTTGTGCAAGGTTTATCTCTGCATTGAAAGCTGATAGACTCTTGAAAAGTGGATGTGTAGCCTATTTGGCGTTTATCACTGTGGATAAACGGTTGCAAGGGGTGGAGGAGATCCCAATTGTTTAGGAATTCCCGAATGTTTTTCTGGAGGAGATTCCATGTTTGCCACCCATTAGAGAGATTGACTTCACCATTGAGTTGTTACAAGGGACCGCTCCGATATCTATTGCACCATATCGTATGGCTCCGGCAGAATTGAGAGAATTGAAAATACAGTTGTAATAATTATTAGACAAAGGTTTTATGAGACCGAGCATTTCACCATGGGGAGCTCCAGTTTTGTTTGTTAAGAAGAAAGATGGCTCGATGAGAATGTGTATTGATTACCGAAGATTGAATCAAGTGACCATCAAGAATAAATACCAATTGCTTAGAATAGATGAACTGTTTGACCAATTGCATGGTGCTTCGTATTTTTCGAAGATTGATTTGAGATTAGGTTACCATCAACTGAGAGTTAGAGAATCAGATGTACTGAAGACAACTTTCCGGACAAGATATGACCATTATGAGTTCCTTGTGATGCCATTTGGATAGACTAATGCACCGGTAGTATTCATGGCATTGATGAACAAGATATTTGCACAGTATTTGGATCAGTTTGTGGTAGTGTTCATTGATGATATTTTAGTATACTCTAATACCAAAGAAGAGCATGAAGAGCACTTTAGGATAGCACTGTAATTTTTGAGAGAGAACCAGCTGTATGCGAAGCTCAACAACTGTGAATTCTGGCTAAAACAAGTAGCATTTTTGGGACACATCATTTCCAAAGAAGGATTGTCAGTAGATCCGTCCAAGACTGAGGCAGTAGTGAAGTGGGAAAGACCGAGGAATGTGACAAAAATTAGAAGTTTTCTGGGATTGACAAGCAACTACCGGAGGTTTGTGCAAGGATTTTCATCGATTGCGTCACTGTTGACGAAGTTGACTAGGAAGAATGTGTCGTATATGTGGATAGATCAGTGTGAAGCTAGTTTCCAAGAGCTGAAGAAGCGATTGACTACAGCATCAGTCCTTATCTTACCATCTAGAAGCGAAGGTTTTACCATTTTTCCCGATGCTTCGAATGTTGGACTTGGTTGTGTGTTGATGCAAGAGGGAAAAGTTGTTGCATATGGATCCCGGCAATTGAAAGATCACGAGAAGAACTATGCCACCCATGATCTTGAGTTAGCAGCGGTCGTCTTTGCATTGAAAATGTGGAGACATTACCTCTATGTAGAGAAGTTCGAAGTCCACTCCGACCACCCGTCGCGACCCCGGACTGGGTCCATCTAACTAATTCGGGATCGAGACTTATGTGACGTGAAGTGGTGAAGTATTATGTGTGTACATTCATTTAATTTCCCATAGATGTCCGCGGTGAGGATACTACGAAAACATAAATATTTCTTTTAAATGTGGAAGCGTGTAGCAAATCAAATATTCAGTTCATCTCTAGTTACAAGACAATAACACATGTATAAACCAAGTATCAGAATGAGCAATAATCACTAGTGCCTTCCCAAAATAAATGTTAAAGTTTATATAAAAGATCATTTGATTGACTTTCCCAAAAGAAAGAGGCCAACAAAAGCCAATATAAACAAAAATATAATCCCAAAAGAATGGTCAAACACAACCCAAAATGTGTCGCAACTCAAACAACCGAGTGTCTAGACAACATCATCGGCATGCCACTCAACTAGACACTGCGGTTCACCGACCGCCTCCTCAAGCTCCGCCTCGGGATAGAAAATGTCCGAACATGAGTACCAAAGAGTGGGTCAAACACGACAGTTTGGCAGGTGGTTGAAAAGACATGACAATATAATAATAAATGAATTTACCTTCAAAGGCATTTAACCCTGTTTAGATGATAATTTCCATAAAAGAGATAAATCATTTAATCAAAAACAAGTATGCAATGTAAATCATGGAAAAGTAACCCAGGAAATGGGAAACAAGCAAGATGGCAACCACACGAAGCTAAGTCCTCTATCACCAAAGTGATAAGAGCATATCGAGGCGTTGATCTCAGTCACACGAGGTGAGGAGATTCAACGAAATATATACAGATACATATAATATATGGGACATGACCACTGTAGCGAGCTGGGCATCGGGAACCACGGTAGCAATCTGGGGTATCGGGACAAGACCACGGTAATAATCGGGTAGCGGGATCGAGACTGTAGCTGGCGGGACAAGTGGGGGACCTCCAAGTCGGTGGATCAGACCAACAAGGTTATCCAAGCTTAGTGGTGTCGACTCATAGGTCAAATAACAAAATCAAAGCATGTATAAAATACATCAAGTGCAAGTATGTAAACAAGTGGGACGAGGTGCTCGAAGGCACAACTGCCATTTCATGTCAGGCAATGAACTTCAGGACCATTAACTATATAAAGTACAATTTCAAAGCTTTCGGGAATAACAAGTCATGTAGTATAAATCTCGAGAACAATGAAATACAAATGAACTTTCAAAATCTCAAGATAAGTATCAGGGTTTAAGATTAGTTCAAAGTGAATAGGGATCTCGTATGTCTATATCAATAAAGACTTGGTACTCCTTGAATTTGGGGACATTCTGAGGTTCTTATACACATCAGGGATTTTCAAAACTACAATGGATCTTGGTGAAGTGGTTTCTTTCTCAAACGAATTTCAAATCATAAGAATGGGTATTCTCATCACAATAGGGCTCCCAACCAACCTCTCTCAATCATTTAAACATTTCATTTGTGTTCCCAAAATAGACCCAAATGAACAATACTCATCGCTTGAGCAGACCTTGAGTTTGCTCGAGCGGTGAGCTCTTTGGAATGACTTTCTAGGTGGGTTCGCTCGAGCGAAGTTGAGGTCGCTCGAGCAAACTCATCCAGTTCAGGTTGGCTCTAGCGAAATCTCAGTTCGCTCGAACTAACCATTCTCTGGAACGAGTTCTGGGAGGGTTCGCTCTAGCGAACTGTCCTCTGGAATGGTTCGAACCCTTTTCTGGACACTTCGTTCGAGCGAACTGTCCAGAAACTGGTTTCGGGACAGTTCTTCTCCTCTCTTTCTCATCCTTTCACAACCCCTTTTGAGCCCCATTATACACCAAATATGGAGCTCAAAAACCTTTTCCAAACCAACATCAAATCTCCGACAACATCCATTTCATCCTCCTCCAATAACATCACATCCAAACATGAAGAAAGAAGGGAAGGAAACCACTACACCCAAGAACACATTTGAACTATAAAAAAGAAATAAATAAAGGCTATGAACCAACACATTTCCAAGACATTAAATGCACTAATAAAAACTCTTTCATGAGCATTCATTTCAAATCAATGCACATAAATAAACATGAAAGGAAAACAACAAAATCAACCACATTTCTTATAAAATTATTAAAAGCTCATAATATCACATCATCCACTTCCCTTAGGTCTCTAACAAGCAAATCAAGTCCTAATCACTCCTCCAAGCCAAAATCCAAAGCTACACACAAAAACAAAAAAAAAAAAAACCCTAAATGGGTCAAAACAATGAACAAAAGAGGAAAGCTCACAATAATGGGAATGGAACTTCTTCAAGGCTAGAGGAATACAAATATAAGAGATTAGGGTGAAAGCTTACTTGTAGGTTCTCCAAATGGGCAAGAGTTGTTCAATGAAGATCTTGAAATGGAAGGTTTTCTCCACAAAAGGGTATTAATTGAAAGCTTTGGTGGTGAGGAAGAAGATGGTGACATCCATTCTTCAAGTGATGCTAGGTTGATGGAGGTAATGGGATGGAAAAGCAAGAAGAAGAAGAAAAAGAGAAAACCCCAGTTGATGGTTTGAGCTTGAACTAGAAAAGGGAAAAGGAGAGGAGAGTTCACTTTTTATACAAGTTAAGAGTGGGGTCCACCACTAGAAACCTTTGTGGGTTGAAATCATGATTTTTGGGGTTTCGACCGAATTCGACGAAGAAGGGAAAAATGATCATCAAAATATCTAGTTTCCAAAAAGTATATGTTTCGCGGGTTTCAGGAATATCAAATTTTGGGTACAGATTTAGTGTAAAATGACCATTTTGCCCTCAATGCTAGGAAAAGTCGGGTTTCGGGGTTCTTGACTGTTGACACCAAAAAAGTCACCTTGCCTCCTCAACATCAAGAAGTTGCATCCTACCACAAACAGGCAATGCCACTTCAAGCGTCAAATCTTGTCAGAACCAGATAAAAACTGCAAGATTCTTCAAGACAGCCGAAAGAGGGGTACATTTGAAGTTTCGGGTCATTTTAAAATCATTTTGCTTAACTTCACTCCTCCAACAGTAAAGCAGGCGCTCCCGGCGGCGGTGAAGCCAGAGACCCTTACACACAAAATAGAGCACACAGCTGGCCCCAAGATGCCACTAGGAGGCTCTACATCAAGTTTCAGGCCATTCCGACATCATTTAGCCTAACTTCACTCCTCCGGCAGCTAAACAGGCGCTGCTGATGGCGACAGTGACAAAGACATCAAAACTTCGATCAGAGTCTATGGATGGTTCCAAAATACCCCCAAAACGCTCCATGTCAAATTTCAAGTCAAACCGACAACGTTTGACCCTCCATCAACCCTCAGCAGTAAAATCAAGCCTCTCAGTGGCGAGAACTATCGAGGCCAACACTCATCAAACATGCTTCCAAAGGGCTGCACGTCAAATTTCAGGTCATCCCGACAACGTTTGACCCGACTTTGACTCTTCGAAACAAAATCAAGCCTCCCAGGGGCGGAGCTTCCCGGGACCATGACATCTAAATCGGAGCTAATGGATCATCTCAAAATGACTCCAAGAGGCTCCCTGTCAAATTTCAGGACAATCGGACATCGGTTGATCGTACATCAAAGTGCGGCATCTTCCTCCCGATAAAATCAAGTCTACTGGCGACGAGACCCCACGCGGCTTCGAAACTCAAATAAAATCCCATGGTTGGTCCTATCTACTACTCAGGAGGCTTCACCTCAAATTTTAGGTCATTCCGATATCGTTTGACCTAATTTTGACTCTTGACGGAAAATCGGCTACAAAGTCTTCGGCATTTCCAAAAAATAGGAAACTTTGTGCTCTGATTTGCATGGCTTCTTGTCAGGTTTTCTTCAGGAGAATCAAGCCAGTAAATGAGGAAAAATGTCAAGAAAAATACAGGAGAAAAAAAAAACAAAAAAGATCGAAAAACGGCCTTGGAAATGGCGACCAGAAGGGGAAAAATCCCCATGGTCGTTGGCAACCTTGGCCCATGGTTACCGGCGACGACCCCAGCCCATGGTCGCCGGCAACCCTGGAAGTCCGGGTCGTCGGATTTCTGCAGGGTGGCCCGTTTTCCGCCCATTTCGTATTTTGGGAATTTCAGCCCCTGTGGTCTTAAAAAAATCTAATTTTTGATGCTTGAAATCAACTGATCTTCATCAACATTTCGGATCCACTATCAAAAGCATGAAATCATCATTGATTACTCCAAGATCGCCAACCGACTGACTAAGAAAGTACACTTTCTGTCCGACCGATCAAAAAATCGACAAGACAGATGTCACCGGCCCGCAGGCACCAATCAATGTCTGAAGTTGCATCACCATTCGACATCAAACAACATGTGGATCCATTGGCGATCGTCACAAGAAGAAATCCAAAAGATGCGGCACGGCCCGCGACTCTTCAAATGTCCTGGCGACCACTTAATGCTATTAATTGATCCATTTTATGACAACTTAATGTGATCATTAACCCATTATTTTGGACGGCCCAATTATAATCAAGCAAATGGGAGTTACAAATCCCAACAAACATGGCATTAGAGCCATGAAACTCCTCTCATCATGGAGATTAAAGGCGATTAAATGCCCATCATTCTTCATCGGCCAATCACAAGCCAAGAAAAAGGAGTTACAAAATAAAAGAATTAAAACTTGTAACTCCTCCCATCATGGAGCATCAATGCCATCAATTCTCCTATCATGGGTCATGAATGCCATATATCACCCCATGGCTACCAAGAGCCTATAAAAAGGGGTCATTCCAATATACACACACACACACATATTCATACACACAAGCAAGAAGAAAAACTCTGAAGAAATCCTGCTACTCTGCTGCGGAAACACCAAAAGGTGGTCGAAGCCCCTTGGGGGGCCAACCCCCTAAGGTCCCCTCTCCTTCTATCCAACATGGCCTAAACGCGACTTTTCAGCCCATTTACTCGGTTTTTTTTATTGGATATAGGACTTCCCCTTGGTCTTATCCTCTAAAAAACTGAGATCCAAGCCAAGCCAAAGAATCAAAGCATCATATGTTCTCATCTGAAGGACGATGGCGAAGTCCATACATGACTTGCAACCGTCGATCTGAACGAGTCCCTGCAATCTCTTGAGAAGTCAGATTCTTTTTCTCACTTTTCTATTGTGTTTTGTATTCTTTGTAAAGAGACAAAAAAATCACATTTCTTGTCTTTCATTATTGATGAGATTTGTAAATCGTCTTTCACAGCAAAAATCGCCTTTCACGGCAAACAAAATTGCCTTCTACGGAAAAAATCACCTTTCACGGCAAACAAAACCGCCTTTCACGGCACAACACAAAAAAAAAAAAAAAAAAAAAAACGCCTTTCACGGTAAACAAATGAAATTGCCTCTCATGGCATTAAAAAACTGTGTCTCTTTCTTAAAATATATGTGCAAAGGAAAGTTAGAAAAAAGAGTTGATTTCCTTTTTACTTGTGAAAGTGAATCTCCAAATCACCACTTCAAATTCCAAGTAGAGTAGAAAATCTGGCATACCCGTTTAAAAAAATGTTGATGCCCGCTTTTCTCCTTCGCCGGACCCCAGTGGGTCCGGGGTGGAAGGAGAGGACGAAAGCCGGGTCCATCAAGCTGGCACACCCGGTGGGACCCGTTCATTTGAGAACGTGATGCCTAGATTCTTTGGCTCCTTTCTAGTTAGTGGCCTATGTTGGATCTTGCATAAAAAAAAAACATGAGATGTGATTTTTTGGAAATTTGTATCTGAGTTTATTTCCACTCTTTCTCATTTCGCAAAAAAAAAAGAAGAAATCTGATTTCTCTATCTTGGATTCACTTTTGAGAAACTTTTATCCTCTCCTCTTCGAATTTGATAGTGTTAGTTCTATGGTCTTAATACCAAGGGTATATGATGTAATAAATTGATTAATTTCTTTATTTATCAATACAATTATGTTTTCCTTTCATGAGATGAATGGTGTTTAATTATATACTTGCACATAACCAATATGAATGACATAATGGTTCATGAGATAAACCGGAGTCCACAAATATACTAGATGTAATACATGGGTATGGATGAGATTCACATACAAGAGACATGTATTGCAAATCTTATACTTAAATATCTTCACAACCAATGATGAGATTGGGCATCTCGTCTGACAAGGTTGCAACACTTTGATCACTATGAGATAGTGTGATTTGTCTCGATCATCGGAATGTAAGATTCTGGATCATGGTGCTGGTACATTGGATGTATTTAAGGACCATGAGAAGCACCTTATATACACTGTCCTTACTTTAAGGTCTGCTCTCATAATTCCCTAGCAATAGGCTCATAATCCTGAGACATTAATGAACTCAAGTTTCGATCTATTCATTTACTTTGAGTCACAAATGAGTGAGGCCAATTGTAGGTCAACACCTCGGTGATTTTGGTACGTGGTAGTAGAGCTGTGGGAACATTTAATAGTCAAGATGGAATCTATATTTAATATCCCCTTGTGCCAATTAATGGATTTATCATTGGTAAGTGCGCACCCATTCTGATTAAGAGTTAATTGGATCGGTACTAAATGATCATTATAATTAATTGGGGCTCAAGGATAATAAGATATGGATCTAATTTGGTGGACAGGTCCAATTGATCCATGGATATAGATGGAGGGGCCTACTTGTGGTAATTGGGAAGTTTAGGGTCTTCATTGTAATATATTCCTAAGACTGGAGTTCAATTGCATTTATATAGTGGAGTTATTTGCAATTAACTGTGGGCCCAGATTGCACATGAGATGTGGGGTCGCGTGTCCCAGTTGGAGCCAGCTTTCTAAGGAATCCCTGGTGGTCCCCACGCTAGCCCAAGATATTAGAAAGATACTAATTATAGTAAAACTCTAAAAGGAAATAGAAAGTTACTATTTCTATTTGAAGTGGGACTTCTAATAGTGGTAATAGTAAGTTACTAATTATTAATGGAAGTGAGATTTCTATTTTAATTAGAAAACGAGGAAGTTACTAATCATATTTGAATTAAGACTTCTAATTGTGATTTAGTAAGCAACTAATTATTATGGAAGTAATACTTCTATTTCAATTAGTAAGAGGAGGTTGCTTAAGTGCTATAAAAGAGGAGAGGGGGCTTGGACGTCCAACACTTAACCCATCATAGTGATTCACGCCCATCCCATTCAATTTGTGCAAGAGTTGCACACCTCTCTTCCTCTCCCTCTTCTAGTTTCTCTTCTAGTTTCCTTTAGGGTTTTCTCTTGGAGATTCCACCATCTTCTTGAGAAAAGAGAATCTGATACGGGTCATAGCATGGAAGATCAAAAGGTGTTGGAAATTCTGATTTGATTAGTGAAGGTGTTCATCATCAAAGAAAGAATTCAACTTCTCCATTAGCGCACTACTAAGCTCCAAAGGTATAATCTACATCCTTGTATGTTGTAGATTTCGTGGTTGCATGTTTAGGTGTTGTTTTCTATCTTCTAGATATGATATATTGTTGTACATGATTTATGAGTTTGAGGGAATGCATCCTGGATTGGGTTTGTTGCCTTCTAGATAATTGATCCCTATATCAAACGGGTCCAAAGTTTTTGAAACCTATCTGAAAGGCCCACCTAATTTCCAACAATTGGTATCAGAGTCATACCTCATCTCTAATCATGTTAGATCAACGATCTAGATCTAATCTTTGCATGAGATGCGTAGAGGATTGACCTAGGGCTATGTAAGGATCAGTTATGATTGGGTTTGTTTACTTTATGTAGTAAATCCATGTTTGGATAGTCACAAAAGGGTTTAATTATGATGGAAGGATGGTAGGATGCCATTGAAAGCCTTCAAAAGTGTTTTGGAGGTGTTTGGACTCGAATTGAAAAAACCCAAATTTTCTGGCTTCGTCAGGCGGGTCGACCTGGCCTCGTGCTCGGTCGACCGGGTGCCTGTAGGGTCGGTCGACCGAGCGCTCTGGGGGCCGACTGGGAACACAGGATCACTTTATTATTTGATTCGGATTTTTGGTCCGGGGGCGCTGCCCCTTGGGCCCCCGCGAGCTGACCGGTCAGCTCGACCCCCGCCGGGGGACACCCCTGGACCCCCTCTGCGAAGTGCATGTATTAAAAGGGTGGCTACCTTTGGCATCTTCTTTTTCCACTGTGGTTTGGTAATCTGGTTTTGTGAGATGCTTTGTTGTATGAGATACTAACTTGCAGGTGATAATGTCCTCTCCGTATGGCCCACAAGTCTTTTACTTTCTTTTTATGGTTATTGGTTTATTTGAGGCTAAGTGTAAAGGGCGTCATGGTTTCCTTGGTTTCCCGTGAAAGGGCAAGGCATGGTGAATTTCCCTATAGCCCTTTTATTTCCATATTTAGATTACCATGTAAGTCTCATAATTGAGGCATAGGAATTTATGTAATTTTTCTAAATTTGTAAATTCTGGTGATGTCCGAGACGAGGAAGGAAAGTAAAGTTGGACTCCTAATCAAAGAGTTTGAAGATTACCAAAAGCCTTTTGGTGATTCCCAAAGAGTTTGAGGAATTCCAAAGTTTTGGAAAGTCTATAAGTCCAAGAAGTCTATTCCGTTTGGGCCATGTGGAGGAGAGGACTCGTTTCTAATTTTAGCATTTTCTATTTATGGATGTCTGCTTAATTTAGAGTGTTTCCAAATCTGATCCAAACATAGCAAGTTTCTAAAATTGGTCAAATCAAATTAATTTTTGGAAAGAGTTCTAATTAGTGTTGATGACCCATGAGATGGAGACATTGGTAACACTAATTTAAGAAACTGGACTTTCCTAAAAATAACTTGACCTGGAACCAATCTTTGATCATATCATGAGATGATTTGATGTTCATATATATATATATATATATATGTGTGTGTGTGGGCCCTAATACCTTACAAGGAAATCCTCAATTCTAAAATATTAAGTGAGAGCGAGGCATTTATATTTAGAAATCCCCATAGTTTTCCACCATAGGTCCATTGTAAGGAAAGTATTAGCCTCGCGCCATCTTGAGAATGGCCGTTCCCCACGAAGGGCTTTTACTTGTCTGGTTACTAGATATGGATCTCCTATGGATAGTGTTGGTGAGACGGGGCGGGGGCCCACTCCCCAAGGAGGAGCTGCTCGCAACGGTTGTCATACAATGCTAGTTGGTGGGTCATACTTAACTAAAATAATGATGTAGTATCCCCAAGGATTTGCCTCATTTATTTTAGAAACCGAAGCTAATCGGGAGTCATTCATTATTTGGTATGAGATACCTAGATAATAATGAATGAAGGGGATCATGGAAAGTTAGTCTTAATCCTAATTTTGACCAACTTTGATCCGCACCAATCTAGCTGGTATTCGTACTCCCCAAGGAGGCATACCCCGGGGATTGGGATTCCGATGTATTCTGAATTTAGTGGTTATGAGGATTCCATATAAATTTGGTAGAATACTAAACCCTAATGTCGTTTAAATTCATTAATTGAATGTATGGTTATGTGCTACAGTATTTTAAGCATGAATTCAAATACTTTCAATCCACTTGTGACCATCCTCAACAAGAATAAGTTGATGGAATCGAACTTTATAGACTGGAAAAGGACCCTGGATATTATCCTGACAGCTTCAGGATGCAGATATGTCCTTACCATACCCTCCCTTCCTGAGCTTGAGCTTCATGCACCTCAGTATGAAAAGGACCTTTACACCAAATCGACAAAAGACAATGAGGTAGCCAGATGTTTTATACAGGCATCCATGTCTAGTATTTTACAACACCAATATCAATCCTATAAGTCAGCATACGATATTATATCGAACTTAAAGGAGATGTTTGCAGACCAGGTTAGACCTACTAGGCAAGCTGCTATGAAGGTGCTGATAAACAAACACTAAGATGGCTGAGGGAACCCCAGTACAAAAACATTTGTTGAAAATGAGTCTCGCACTAAATGAGTTAGATGTACTGGGTGTTACGATTGATAAAGAATCGCAGATCGACATGATCCTTCAGTCACTACCGGATTCTTTCAATCATTTCAAGACCAATTATACTAAATTGGAAATGACCATAGCTGAGTTGTCTTGCCAGCTGGTAGTGACTGAGGAAATCATGAAGAAAGAGCAAAATTCCCTCACACTACGTCAAATGGACCAAAAAAATGGCAGCTCAAAACTGTCATTTTCTTTAAAAAAATGACACATTTATCCGTCGTTGGGTCTGTCGTTTATTTCGTAGTTGTTTTTCTAAATTGACAATTTAAAACCGTCGATAATCGTGAAATAAATGACAGTTTTGGTATGTCGCTAAATTTGAAATAAACGACAAATCAAAACTGTCGTTAAAAGGGAAGTTTGACTGGGTAAGTATTCATGTAAAATGACAGTTTTAAGCTGTCGTTGTTTTATTTTCAGGAAAAAAAATAATGATAAAATATGAGAATTAATTTTTTTTTAACCTGTTAAAGTCATATAATGATCACTCCATACATGTACAACATCCATTCATATTCATTCAAATACTAATCTACAAACATTAATGTTTCAAACATCCATTAATCATTCAAATTAACACCCATCTAAAAACATATCCATTGAAAAACTCTCAACATTCATTTATAACAACACTAGAATAGAATATCCATCCGAAACCCAAAATTCAAAATGTCAGACAAGAAACCAAAGTCCATACAACTATTTGTCCATCTAATAACATTCAAATAAATACTAGAGTTGAGCAAAACTAGCTCGGAAAGGTCCTAAATGTAGGCCAAACAAACATAACTCCAGGCACGAGATCTTCCATCTTTCTCACTCCGTCCATTAACTCGACGTCACCGCCCACAATCTCATCTAGAACAATTTTATAGTAATCTGAATTATCCGGTGACACCCCCATCAAACTCCCATAGGCAACAATTGTGTTCTTCCTATAATGTATCAACTTGTAAATTCTGGTTCTCGAGTTTGACTGTGACTCTTGATGTGTGGATGGCGGCTTCACCTACATTATAATTAAAAAGCACTTGATGTGAGTAATCTATATGATTCAATAATTTAAATAAAATTAGAAATCTATATCTTATATGTAATGATGTGTTTTACTTGAGAAGAACTTCCTTGATCGGTCGAAGACCACATTTGCGTCCCACATGAGAAAGGGAAGCAACAATCTTCTCCATGTCCGCCATCCGTGATTTCAACCCATCCACCTCAATCTCGAGGGCCACATGCAATTTATGCTCTTCTTCATAGGCTCTCTTATAAGGATTTGAATGATGCACGATAGATCTTGAGACACCCAACCGTAAGCCCCTGACACGTCCACAATCATCTTGACAAAACACCTATGGAAAAAATATAAAAGGTCAATATCTGCTCATGACATATATTCATTGCTAAATATGAAAATCAGATTGATATCTAAATATAAGCATAAGATGATCCACATACCATTGCAACCCCGTCACTGTCGATATCTTGACCTGCAATAGAGGGGTCCCTTTCACACATTCTACGAATCGTTTCCTATAAAATAAGTTGTTAAATAAAACATGTTAGGAAATTACAACATCATAATTAGCATGACAAATGGATGGCATGCAGTCAGGATTTAAATGATCTTGTTCCATGTTCATTGTGGATGAGTCCTTACAAAGTCATGTGAGGCAAAAGGCTAACATGCATGAGTCTGTCTAGAAACTGCACAACACATTGATTATAATTCTATGTGGTTATAATCTAAATTCAACCATAATATTATGGTAAGGTGTCTACTTCAATAGGTGAGTGGGCCCCACCTCCAAAATTATGGATGTGGATTAGGTGTAGGTCACAGTATCCCAGTCTTCAACTCATTATCTCCATCTTTATCCCCATCATTATCCAATACTGAATCCCTTATACTTTTTAATAAGGCTGGGTTAATCTTAATCTATGATAAAGAACTTTCCACTGGTGGTTGTACCATATTCGATTCACCATACACATTGATTGTGTTTAATCAAATGTTAGATCACCAACTCAAACTAATAGGTGGGTTCCACATCTGACTCATACTTGGATGTGCACTTGATTACAGGCCCTGAACCTTAATTATATATCTAACCTGGTCCTATATACTCAGGCTTCTTTTTGATATAGTGTAGTGCCAGGCCCATCCGATTGACCTGTTAATAGACCTACATATAAGGGATTCTGATTTGCTCTAATCACTTGGAACATCCAAAGGAGGCTTTGCATGTAATTTATAGTAGCATTTTTCTTATAGATGTAAACATTGGTCTCTACAAATTTCGTTGGAGAAAGAATGACACAGAAACAAGAGAGAATGCCTATAGCTACATGGATGGTTAAAGTTAGTCTTCCATTGATATTTCTTTATTTTGAATGTTCTTTAGCACAACAAGGATCTAAATATATGTCAACATCATAAACATTTTATCTTAGCAAGGACGCAAATTCTGTTACATTGATTAGATTGGCCCAACTTAAGATCCTGCAAACAAATGATGGGAAAAAAACATTCACTTTCTACACTATATATGGACAGAAAAGTTTGTTCAGGGTGATGATTGGATCAACTTGTTCAATGTGTTCTCAGATTTCTTAAAACATATGAACCCATTTTGATTCTAGAGGGCAATGAACCCCGATTTTTTATTCAGGTGATTTTCCCCAACCTAAAAGGCCTCCAGTTTGTAAGCTAAGTTTAAGATTGTTTTGAGCAACAAAATCACAATTCAGTAATCAGAAATATGAATCTCAAATAAATGGCTTGACTTCTTGCCGCATGGTGACTTGAAGGAGTGCCATCCTTCTTATAATGTGTCTTGATAAAGATCTTGCACCGAGTAACCTCCCTTTCAGGATGTTGTTTCCGCTGAAAATGCTAGAAGGAAACATTGGCATTACATAATAAATTAAGTAGGGAACTAAAATGGCTTGCAAGAATCATACTTACCAACTTGTCTGCAACTCTTGCTTGCCCTTTTCTACAAGAAGTATGTGGACTCTTCAATGAAGCCCTCACTGCCTTTCCTTTCTTCCTCCTTAATTGTGCCTCATATGTTCCTTCTGCATCCACAAAAGCCTCCCAATCCTCTTTTTTCATGTATTCGGGTAACACATTCTTTCTCTCCACATTAGTGTTATATTTATCATATACTTCGCATTGGAGGTGGCACTTCCAATCCCTCCACGCCGCATTAGCCCTCTTAAGGACGCATGGACGATGGCATTGAGGAACATCATAAAGTGTTTTCACATGACATCATTTACATGATAAAAAAGTCATATATAATATGTAGATGAACAAATCCAAAATACATTAAAAATTACCAACTAAAAATGCACAAGCACTTACAAGGACATGCTGCCATACATTCTCCTTAAGCTGATTAGGCACAGCTTTCCAACTATTGTAGGTCAGTGGCACATGGGTCCTCACAATTCGACCTATGGAACTGGAAAAGGACGCAGCATTTGGCCCTATAGGCTGGCCAGCTGGTGTGAATGTCAACTTTGTGCGACCCACTATTACAAATATCATTAATGAATATAAGGAATATTAAGGTTCATGGGTAAAGATGATTCCACTCATGATACGTACTCTCAATGGAAGATCCACGAACAGTCGACGTGGATGCCGATACCGACGATGCCATTTCATTTGACATAGTACCTACAACAAAAAGTATTAGATTTAGAATTTTCCATAAGCATTATAAGAGAATCATTTGTGTTAAAAAAGGAATGAGTGAAAGAAAAAAAAACAAAGAATGAATATGCATATTAAAAGCCATACATGGTTAATCATTATCACTAATGACATCATCTCGTAAATCTTCTGTTAGGACATTTTCATTCATTCTTGGCTCAAATACTAAGGGATCTTCAAAAGAATCCACATCTTCAGTTAACCTCTTTGGAACATCTAAGACTAAGACAACATGTCGTTCGTCCGCAGGTCTACTATGATCTTTGCAATAGAAGACATGAGTTGCTTGAGAAGCAAGAATAAATGGCTCATCATCTTTTTTTTTTCTTTTTAACCTCCTCAGATTGACATATATCAAGTTTGTTTCTGGATCAACTCTACATCCATGAGCGTCTTCTGTAGCACCCAACCACAATAGAATACTACATGTTTGAAGTCATAATAGCTCAATTCTAGAATTTTTTTGATGATGCCGTAGTAAGTGGCTTCTTCATGCACAAGATTTTTGTCCTTGGAACTTGACCTGAAACCAATCAATGCCTTCAGCGAAACTCCGTTGTTCTGCGTTGTTTTATTCATTTCTGCATCCACCGTATAAAAAACATAACCATTTATCGCATATGTAGTATATGAGATGGCTTCAAAGCTTGGTCCATCAACAAGTCTTTTGATGATACAGTTTTCTTCATTTTCTAACTGTTTTTTAAGCCAAGGAATGTAATCCAATGCCTTTTCAATTTGCATATTCCCTCTGCGATGTCCTGCATTAGAACTATGGCTTTGAAGGTATACATCATAATTCTTGTATTCATTTTGTACAATGTGATTTCACTATTGGACAAAAAAAAGGAGTACATAGGATATGATCCAAATTATGCTTACCTCTCCCATTCGGCATTCTCAAGAGAATGAAACAATACCCACTTGCGTGCTTGTTCGTACTGTACATTTTGAATAATATAGACCTTTCCCTTCTTATCGACAGGGTAGGCAGATGTACCATGCTCATCCATCCATATCCCCCGTCCTTGCTTATGGCAATCCAGGGTACACTGTACATTCTTTGCAATCGTGGTGCTAATGGAAAATATCTTAACTTCTTCCACGGCTTAGGTTTACTTCCTGGCTTTGATATATTCTCCGGTTTCCACCTGCTTGCACCACAAGTAGGACAATCATCCCTATTTTCATTCTCTTTCCAATAAAGTATGCAATCATTTTTGCATGCATGGATAATTTTACACTCCATACGTAAAGAATTGATCATCTTCTTCGCAATGTAGGTGTTATCAGGTAAGGTGTTCTCACAAGGTAAAACATTTTTGAACAGTTGCAACAACTCAGTTAAACTCTCATTAGACCACTTATGTCTAGCCTTCATGCTCAACAAATCAACCGTCACCGACAACTTTGTATGTTCAATGTGACATGAGGGATATAGTGGTTTTATCGCATCATCCATCAACTTCTTGTATCAAATATTCTCTGGTGAATCATTTTGAACTTGAGAAAATTCTTCATCATTAGCTTCATCACAATCTGTAGATGTATTACCCCCCACTTGAGCTTCAACCTTGTCATTGTCTTGCACATGCCCAAATACGTCATTCACCATATCAACCATTCTTGGCAACACAACTTCATTACCGCTACTATTTCCTTCATTTACAAGACTATAAGGATTCATTTCTCCATGGTGGAACCATGTAGTGTAAGTCGTATCGATACCGTTACATATTAAATGTGTACGGATATCTCTTAAAGTCTTTTTCCCTCCTATCAGATTTCGACATTTGACACAGGGACAACAGTACCAATCAACACCTCCTAATTTGTGTTTATTAACTCTTACGAACTCAAAGAATGGCTCAATGCCTTCTAAGTATTCAACAGAAAGCCTTGGTGCTGTCATCCATTCTTTACTTGGGGCCATGTTCTGAAAAGTTAAATACATGGAGCAAGGCACATAAAATGGTTAAATATGAATATATGACTCAATCCCCACATGACCACTAAGTGATTCGGTCTTGGTAAGGGAAATCAAGTTTAAGACATTTAGAACAATGACCTCAATGTCCTCTCAAAACAAAAAAAATAAAAATTACAATGGATATAATCAGAAAATTATACCTAAATGTAGAGTTCATATATAATTCTAAAAGGCAATCTCATTATAGTAGTGAATCAAATCTCCAAGTTTTGACAATAAATGCACAAAATAGCTTCATCAACAAGTAATAGAAAGCCATTTTACAGCCTAAATAATAGTAACAGTAGTACTTAATAAAGTTACTCAAATGCAACCCACTTGATAATTTTTCTCAAATTAGCATTAAAATATTACATTTGTTGTTTATAGACAGGATATGCAAAATTGGATGTAAAAACCACAAGCGTAGGTATCCATGTTAAAGAAACATTAATTGTGGTCATTTACATTGAGATGACATGACTAAATCACTTATTCGTGGATACTGTATGGAAAAGTGAGACATTTTTCTGCAAAAAAAAATGTTTTTTCATCTTTTATCCCATGATGTGATATAGATTTTCATAATGAACAATCGACTATTAACTACCATTGTCTCCAAGCTTAATTAGATATTGCCCTGGAAATTAGGATAGGTTTATATTATGAGAAACCCATTTTTAAAGTTTAAAATAGCATTTGCATGATAAGAAGAACTATTCACAAGACAAGCCATTTTAGATTTAGCATCATACATATGCACATATATACACCACAAACAACCCATTCAATATATCTTGCCTAAGATACCATATTAAATGTATTTAAATCACCATATGCATATATATTCTGCAGAGTTTGAGCCATTGATATTTTTTGCCAAATATACATCCAAATACTCCTGGTAAAATGGCATGGTACAACCAATCTGGCTCAGAACAGAAGAAATGCCTAGATTAACCCCTTAAATTTTTCTCTCCTATACAATTTACTGAGGTTACCAATGCATCTAGTAATCCATTCTTAAAAGATTGAAAAAAATAAATGAATAAATCAAAGCTACCATGAATATCATGTTCTACACAGAGTAAGCAAATTCAAATAGATTCAAATTCTTTAAAATCAATTCAGCCCAACCAAGCCTAACCCAGAAAGAGAAAAAAAAAATGTTAACAACCAAAGCATCATCACTATCATCAAAGACATATCCAATCCATCTAGGGCTGGCTCTCAAAGATCTGAACCAAACAAGAAGGACAGACAAACATAAACTAACATAGAAGGAGGAGGCCCAAACCCTCTTCAACGGGGTTCTCTTTGCTCATATAGATATGATCACATGAACCCATTAGTCTTCCATTCAAACCCCAAAAAGAGATTGAAAAAAAACATCAAATATAAACATGAGGTATCGAGTGGGCTGAATCAAATGGATACATGTTGTAATTAAGTCCACCTTCGAAAGATCTGAACCATTCAAGGCGGATGAACAATAATATGAATTTTGATTGTTAAGTATTTTTTTCATCATGAAATGGCTGTCAATCAGACAATAAGACCATCCATTCAATGTGAATTCTATTTATAAAAAAAAAACTTGTGGATTGTAATTCAATCACATCTAAACCTTATGCACAAACCCCAAAAATAGCAGTTTAATTACCTTATGCACAACGAAGAAGATAAGAGGTGGTTGGATACCTGATCTGGGTGAGAATCGAGAGGTCTTTGGAAGAATATGACCTTTGGAGGAGCAACATTTCCATTTTAACCAATAGCTCCAACAAGCCCATAAGAGACATAGTAGGAGAAAAGAAAAATCAAATAAAGAATGGTTAATGAAGATGAACAAAACCCACGAGTTCTGATACCAAAAAGAAATATATTCAATAATCATAGCATTCCTTTGAATGGGTCTTTTCTTATGCTTCTCATTTACTCTGATCCAACACAGAGCAAAAACAAAGCCAAAACAGGGGAAAAACTTACCACCCAATTCCCATGAAGGAGAAAGAAAAATCATATAAATAATTAGGACTCCTCCAAAGACATACAGTAACATGCAAATGCATTTACACCTTCTTCTATCCATCATTTCTCTTAAACAAAAAGAAATGACCGATCATTTATTTTCCCTAGAAATACATTGAAGATATATATAAAAAAAATAGAAACAACAACAACAATTGTGAGACCCTAAAATCCATAAAGAAGAAGAGAAAACAAATCAAGAATGAAAAGAGGCCATGATTTAGGAAAAGAAAAGTGAAAAGAGGACAACGAAACATACCTAGACAGCGTCGAAGGCTGTGAAGGAGAAAGTATAGTGGGGATGGTCGATGGAGTTGCGGGATGCCGGGCAAAAAAGATATTAAGGGCCCGAAAGACCTTGGGTGCAATAGATATTAAGGGCGCGAAAGCCCTAGGGCGCGAAAATGAAATGGAAGGGGTTTTTGGGTAGTGTCGAGCGGGTTTATATTTAAAAACGACGGTACCTATATATAGATTTTTAAAATGGTACACCGACACTAAGTAGACTGTCGATCTTTTAAAAACGGTGGAGGGTAAACGTCGTTATGAAGGACAGTTTTTAGGTGTTGTTAAATCCAATAAAAACTGCCGTTTTTAACCCATTTTGAGGTAGTGTCATGATAGAAAAGTCATTTGCTAGGACCAAGCCGAAAGGCAAAGACCGAGATAGCAAGAAGAAATCAGTCATCAAGGGTCCTAAGGTGGAGAATGGTTCTACTTATAGTATGGTCATGGCTAAGGGTACGAGAGTAAAAGGAATTGTCCAGAATATCTGTCTAAGAAGAAGACCTCAGGTATGATTGAGTCACTTATTTCTGAAGTTAGTTTTGCAACTAGTACTGCAGAATCTTGGTGTTTGGGCTCCAGGGCAACTGATCACATATGTAATTCATTGCAGGGGTTCAGGGAGACCAGGAAGTTCAGTGACGGAGAAATCATTGTCAACTTAGGATCTGATGATAAGGCAGAGGTTGTTTCAATGGGAGTTATTACATTATGTTTTTCAAATGATAAATTGGTTTTGTTAGACACGTTATATGTACCGTCTTTACGGCGGAATTCAATTTCAGTTTCTAGTATGGTGAATAAGAGTTATTCTATTACTCTTGGTACTGAAATTGTCATAAAGAGATACGGTACTTTTATGTATTCTGACAAGGTAATCAATGAAATTTATTTGTTAATCCCACAATGTATGAGATACATGACACTGAAACAATTAATAGACCATCATTAAAGAGGAAATCACCTTCATCTGATCCAATGAAACTTTGGCACTTGAGGCTAGGTCATATAAACCTAAATAGGATTGACAAGCTAGTGAAAGATGGTATCTTGCCTTCATTGGTGGTAGAACCAATGCCTGTCTGCAAGTCCTGGCTGGAAGGTAAAATGACCAAAAGGCCCTTTTTCATCAAAGGGAATAGGGCCAAAGATTTGTTGGAATTAGTGTATACTGATGTGTGTGGACCCATTAATGTCAGGGCCAGAGGAGGATATCTCTCCGCTGATTTTATGGGATACTTATCAAAAAATGGGATTTTATCCCAGTTGTCTGCTCCTGGTATGCCTCAACAGAATGGAGTAGCAGAAAGAAGGAACCAGACCTCTTTTAGATATGATCAGGTCTATGCTGAGTTTCTCAGGATTCCTTATATCCTTTTGGGGATACACCTTGGATACTGCGATGTACATACTAAACCTCGTACCATCTAAGTCTATACCTAAGACTCCCCGGGAGTTGTGGTCCAGGTGAAAGCCTAGTCTACAACATTTACACATTTAGGGTTGTCCGGCACATGTGCTAAAGGTTAAGACGGATCAGTTGGAAGCGAAGTCGGAAGTATGCACGTTTGTAGGATATCCTAAATGAACTAAAGGTTGGTTATTCTATAATCTTAGAGAGCAGAAAGTGATGGTGAGCACTAATGCGGTTTTTCTGGAGGAAGATTATATGATAGACCGGAAATCTTTAGAAAAGGTGATGTTGGAAGAAATTCAAGAGCAAACAATTCCAAATCCTAGTATGACCAAACCTGAGGAAGAAACGCCCTTACCAGACCCAGTAGTTACACAGTGCCTCGTCGTAGTGGAAGGATCGTCAGACCCCCTGACAGGTTCTCGTTCTTGGGAGAGTCTTACAAGGCAGTCCCAGAAGAATCGGAACAAGATCCCTGTAACTATGATAAAGCAATTAATGACATAGACTCGGGGCGTTGGGAAGATGCTATGAAAGCTGAGATGGAGTTTATGTACTCCAATCAGGTCTGGACACTTGTGGACTTGCCTGCCAATATTAAACCTATTGGGTACAAGTGAGTCTACAAGACAAAGAGAGGACCAGATGGAAGAGTTAAGACCTTCGAGGTCAAGCTTATTGCGAAAGGATATACTCAGAAAGAAGATATCGATTATGAGGAAACCTTATTGCCGGTAGCCATGCTCAAGTCCATCCGGATACTCTTATCCATTGCGACTCATCTTGATTACGAGATTAGGCAAATGGACGTCAAGATGGCGTTTCTGAGCAGTCATCTTGACGAAGACATCTATATGATGCAGCCATACGGTTTTATAGCTAAACAACCAAGAGCAAAGAGTTTGCAAGATGCAGATGTCCATTTATGGACTGAACCAGGCATCTCGAATCTAGAACATTCGGTTTGACTAAGTAATCATGTCAGTTGATTTTGTCAAAATCCGGATGAGTCATGAGTGTACATGAAAAGTAAAGGAGGCAGGGTAATTTTTCTGGTCGACGACATCCTTTTCCTAGAGAGTGGTATATGGATGTTGTCAACAGTAAAAGGTTTAGTTGGCTAAGACTTTTGATATGAAGGGCTTAGGAGAAGCCAGCTACATCCTAGGGATCAAACTCCATTGAGACCGAATAAATAGGATGATAGGCTTATCCCAATATGCGTACATAGATAAGGTGCTGGTACGGTTTGCTATGCAAGACTCCAAGAAGGGTATTACACCTTTCAGGCATGGAGTGCACCTTTCCAAGGATCAGTGTCCCAAGACACCTGAGGAAAAGGAGCAAATGAGGTCGATACCATACGCTTCGGGTGTTGGTAGCCTCATGTATGCTATACTATATACTAGACCGAATATCTGTCATGCATTGGGCTTAGTCAGTAGATATCAGTCTAACCCAGGTCCTAGCCATTGGACTGCCATAAGATGTGTTCTCAAATCCTTGAGAATGACTAAATATCACATGTTGATTTACGACAGTAATGAGTCGGTTACATAGATACTGACTTCCAGTCAGATAAGGATTCCAAGAAATCAACTTCTGGGTATGTGTTTATGCTGTAGCTGCTTGAAAAGCAGCCAAAGAAGCAGATTGGCTCAATAGATTCCTTATGGAACTTGGAGTGGTGCTTTTGGCAGGACAGCTGCTCACAGTTTACTGTGATAACAGCAGGGCAGTCGATAAGTTCAAGGAACCCAGGAGCCAAAAGCATGTACAGAGGTTATAACAAATGGTCAGGGTGATTAGGCAGAGAGGTGATACTGCTATCACCTAGATAGACTCTGCAGCCAATCTAGGAGATCCCTTTACTAAGCCTTTGAGTACCAAAGTATTTGGGTAGTAAGTGGATGGGATCTGCATGAGATGCAACCCTAACCGGCATTGAGCCCAAGTGGGAGATTGTTAGTTTTATGGTCTCAATACCAAGGGTATATGATGTAATAAATTGATTAATTTCTTTATTTATCAATGAGATGAATGGTGTTTAATTATATACTTACACATAACCAATATGAATGAGATAATGGTTCATGAGATGAACCGGAGTCCACAAGTATACTAGATGTAATACATGTGTATGGATGAGATCCACATACAAGAGACATGTATTGCAAATCTTATACTTAAATATCTTCACAACCAGTGATGAGATTGGGCATCTCATCTGACAAGGTTGCAACACTTTGATCACTATGAGATAGTGTGATTTGTCTCGATCATCGGAATGTAAGATTCTGGATCATAGTGCTGGTACATTGGATGTATTGAAGGACCATGAGAAACACCTTATATACACTGTCTTTACTTTAAGATCTGCTCTCATAATTCCCTAGCAATAGGCTCATAACCCTGAGACATTAATGAACTCAAGTTTCTATCTATTCATTTGCTTTGACTCACCAATGAGTGAGGCCAATTGTAGGTCAACACCTCGGTGATTTGGGTACATGGTAGTAGAGTTGTGGGAACATTCAATAGTCAAGATGGAATCTATATTTAATATCCCCATGTGCCAATTGATGGATTTATCATTGGTAAGTGCGCACCCATTCCGATTAAGAGTTAATTGGATTAGTACCAAATGATCATTATAATTAATTAGGGCTCAAGGATAATAAGATATGAATCTAATTTGGTGGACAGGTCCAATTGATCCATGGATATAGATAGAGGGGCCTACTTGTGGTAATTGGAAAGTTTAGGGTCTTCATTGTAATATATTACTAAGACTGGAGTTCAATTGCATTTCTATAGTGGAATTATTTGCAATTAACTGTGGGCCCGGATTGCACATTAGATGTGGGGTCGCGTGTCCCAGTTGGAGCCAGCTTTCTAAGGAATCCCTAGTAGTCCCCACGCTAGCCCAAGATATTAGAAAGATACTAATTATAGTAAAACTCTAAAAGGAAATAGAAAGTTACTATTTCTATTTGAAGTGAGACTTCTAATAGTGGTAATAGTAAGTTACTAATTATTAATGGAAGTGAGACTTCTATTTTAATTAGAAAAAGAGGAAGTTACTAATCATATTTGAAGTAAGACTTCTAATTGTGATTTAGTAAGCAACTAATTATTATGGAAGTAAGACTTCTATTTCAATTAGTAAGAGGAGGTTGCTTAAGTGTTGTAAAAGAGGAGAGGGGGCTTGGACGTCCAACACTTAACCCATCATAGTGATTCATGCCCAGCCCATTCAATTTGTGCAAGAGTTGCACACCTCTCTTCCTCTCCCTCTTCTAGTTTCCTTTAGGGTTTTCTCTTGGAGATTCCACCATCTTCTTGAGAAAAAAGAATCTGATACGGGTCATAGTGTAGAAGATCAAAAGGTGTTGGAGATTCTGATTTGATTAGTGAAGGTGTTCATCATCAAAGAAAGAATTCAACTTCTCCATTAGAGCACTACTGTAAAGTCCGGGGATCCGAACCTAGAGGGGGGGTGAATAGGGTGAGCTTCATTTATGACCAATTTTAATCAATTTAAACTTCTTTAAAACAAACTAGTCACAAGTGATGATTATCAAACAAAATGCGGAAGCTTAATGAAAACAATCACCACAAAGCAAGCACCATCACACAAAGATTTCTAGTGGTTCGGCCTCAATGCCTACATCCACTACCGGCTTGTGATCCAACACCCCACCGGATTTCCACTATTTATGCTTTTCAATAGGCTAAGCAATAACCTTTACAATATGCTTTTCAAGGCTAAGCACTAACCTTTACAATGATGTTTTTCAAGGCTTAACATCAACCTATACATTATGCTTTTATAGGCTAAGCAATAACCTCTTCAACCATAAGGTTGGTTATCTCTCTAATTAGTGTCTATAATACACTTGATGGAGATTCAATTAAGCTCATTACAATGCCTCTTAAATAGGCGGATATGGAAGTGTAAAACTAACTCACACACACACACACACACACACACACTAAATGAATGCAAAGATGTATGCTCATGATGTGTGTGTGTGATGTCCTCAATCATTTTGAAAATGAAAGCTCATAAATGTATGCCTAAGGCTTTTGAAAGTTTTAGCTCATAAAACATTTATGATTGAGGAAATGCTAATCACATATTAAAACTAACTTGTAAAAGATATACATTTGTATCCTAAACAAGTTGTGAAAATTCAAAGACCAAAACATGTGAAGCATAGGGATGTCAATCAAATCAACAATGTAGCTCATAAAACATAAAATGAGATTTGATTGAAATTAGGGGACAAATCATATGTAATTATAAATACAACTTGAAAAAGATATACCTATCAAAGTAAGGCAAGTTGTGAAACTTTAGAACAAATAATACATATGATTTGTAAAGTTTGTTGAATCCAAAACATAAGATACATTTGAAAGAGATTTTCTTATGATGGAAAACAACAACCAAAGATTCAACCAAGTATATGAAGCATGTTACATATAATTTCAAAGATTCTTTCATTAACATGATCTACTTAGATTTACCAAATAAAGTACTACTTGGATTGAATCAATGGTGATGCATCCAAAACAATAGATCAATTCAAAACATAAAACATGCTAAGGACACAACACATCATAGTTTAACATGCTACTAAAGATTTACCAAAGATAAAACAAAAACATGAAAACATATGATTTGTAAAGATGTTGAATCCAAAAACATAAGATAGTTTTGAAAGTGATTTTCTTATGTTGAAAAACAACAACCATAGATTCAACCAAGTATAGGAATCATGTTACATATAATTTCAAAGATTTTTTCATTAACATGATCTACTTAGATTTACCAAAAATAAAGTACTACTTGGATTGAATCAAATGGTGTTGTATCCAAAACAATAAATCAACTCAAAACATAAAACATGTTAAGGACACAACACTACATACATAGTTTATCATGCTACAAAAGATTTACCAAAAGTAAAACAAAGCATGAAAACATATGATTAAGGAAAGTAGAGCCTACTTGGTGATTTAACTTCATTAATCCAAGCTTTAGCTTTCCTAATGATCCCCTTGATCCCTTAGTTCATTTCCCTTCTATTTGCCTCAAAACCCCTCAAGGAGGGCCTTAAAATTCCCAACTTTTGGCAAAGGAAATAACTCATATTTATAGAAAAAAATGCCCAACGGCTAGTCCCCGGTCGACCTGGTAACAGTGCCCGGTCGACCGGCTACACACAACAGTCATATTTCTGAATTGGGAAAGACCGAAGAATGTGACAGAAATCAGGAGTTTTCTGGGGTTGGCAGGTTATTATCGGAGGTTTGTGCAAGGCTTTTCGTCGATTGCGTCACCATTGACAAAGTTGGCAAGGAAAAATGCACCATATGTATGGACAGATCAGTGTGAAGAGAGTTTCCAAGAACTAAAGAAGAGATTGACTACAACACCAGTCCTTACTTTGCCATCCGGAAGCGGCGGTTTCACCATTTTTACCGATGCTTCGAATGTTGGACTCGGTTGTGTTTTGATGCAAGAGGGAAAGGTGATTGCTTATGGGTCTCGACAGTTGAAAGATCACGAGAAGAACTATGCCGCCCATGATCTTGAGTTAGCAGCGGTTGTGTTCGCATTGAAAATGTGGAGACATTACCTCTATGGAGAGCAGTTCGAAGTCCACTCCGATCACCGCAGCTTACAGTATCTGTTTTCTCAGAAGGATTTGAACCTGAGGCAGAGAAGATGGATGGAATATATCAAGGACTATGATTTTCCAATCAAGTACCACCCGGGGAAAGCAAATGTTGTTGCAGATGCCTTGAGTAGGAAATCAGTAGGCTTGGCAAATCTAAGTGGCACTTGTATCTTTGAGCAATTTAAATAGTTGAGTTTAGACCTACAGCCACTAAGGAAAGGTGTACTATTAGCTAACATGACAGTGTCAGAACCTTCTTTCATTCAGAAGATCAAGGATAGTCAGTTGCAAGATCTAGAGTTGGCCAAGATTTCAGAGCATATAGCAGAATGTCCTGACTTCCATTTTGTTGATGGAGTTTTGTATTACCGTGACCGTCTGTGTGTGCCTAACATTGAAGATTTGAGGAATGACATCATGACTGAGGCTTGTAAAGTCCGGGGATCCGAACCCTAGAGGGGGGTGAATAGGGTGAGCTTCATTTATGACCAATTCTAATCAATTTTAACTTCTTTCAAACAAACTAGTCACAAGTGATGATTATCAAACAAAATGCGGAAGCTTAATGAAAACAATCACCACAAAGCAAGAACCATCACACAAGGATTTATAGTGGTTCGGCCTCAATGCCTACATCCACTACCGGCTTGTGATCCAACACCCCACCGGATTTCCACTATTTATGCTTTTCAATAGGCTAAGCAATAACCTTTACAATATGCTTTTCAAGGCTAAGCAATAACCTTTACATTATCCTTTTCAAGGCTAAGCAATAACCTCTTCAACCACAAGGTTGGTTATCTCTCTAATTAGTGTCTATAATACACTTGATGGAGATTCAATTAAGCTCATTATAATGCCTCTTAAATAGGCGGATATGGAAGCGAAAAACTAACTCACACACACACTAAATGAATGCAAAGATGTATGCTCATGATGTGTGTATGATGTCCTCAATCATTTTGAAAATGAAAGCTCATAAATGTATGCCTAAGGCTTTTGAAAGTTTTAGCTCATAAAACATTTATGATTGAGGAAGGAATGCAAGTCACATGTTAAAAGTAACAACTTGTTAATGCGATCAAAGATTCACAAGTTGTATGAAATTAATTAGCTCTAAACATGTGTTGCATAGGGATGTCAATCAAATCAACAATGAAGCTCAATACATAAAAATAGATTTGATTGAAATTAGGGGACAAATCATATGTAATTTTAAATACAACTTGAAAATGATATACCTATCAAAGTAAGGCAAGTTGTGAAACTTTAAAACAATAATACATATGATTTGTAAAGTTTGTTGAATCCAAAACATAAGATACATTTGAAAGAGATTTTCTTACGATGGAAAACAATAACCAAAGATTCAACCAAGTATATAAATCATGTTACATATAATTTCAAAGATTCTTTCATTAACATGATCTACTTAGATTTACCAAATAAAGTACTACTTGGATTGAATCAATGGTGATGCATCCAAAACAATAGATCAATTCAAAACATAAAACATGCTAAGGACACAACACATCATAGTTTAACATGCTACTAAAGATTTACCAAAGATAAAACAAAAACATGAAAACATATGATTTGTAAAGATGTTGAATCCAAGACATAAGATAGTTTTGAAAGTGATTTTCTTATGTTGAAAAACAACAACCATAGATTCAACCAAGTATATGAATCATGTTACATATAATTTCAAAGATTCTTTCATTAACATGATCTACTTAGATTTACCAAAAATAAAGTACTACTTGGATTGAATCAAATGGCGATGTATCCAAAACAATAAATCAACTCAAAACATAAAACATGTTAAGGACACAACACTTCATACATAGTTTATCATGCTACAAAAGATTTACCAAAAGTAAAACAAAGCATGAAAACATATGATTAAGGAAAGTAAAGCCTACTTGGTGATTTAACTTCATTAATCCAAGCTTTAGCTTTCCTAATGATCCCCTTCATCCCTTAGTTCATTTCCTTTTGATTTGCCTCAAAACCCCTCAAGGAGGGCCTCAAAATTCCCAACTTTTGGCAAAGGAAAGAACTCATATTTATAGCCAAAACAACCCAACGGCTAGTCCCCGGTCGACCTGGTAACAGGGCCCGGTCGACCTGGCTATAAACGGTCTTAAAAATGACCGTTGGAAGAGCAACGACTCTTTACCCTAGTCGACCTGCATAGTGTGGCCGGTCGACCGGCCACACTGCTGGTCGACTGCCTGGGACCAAAAATTCCCAACTTTTGCATATTTGAAGGTTTTCTTGAGGGAACTTTTTTGGGCCATAAAATCAAGCTTTAAAACATGTTTTAAATCATTCTAAAGGTTTTAAAACATGGAACATAGAAAGCCAAAAAGATTCGAAACTTTAAAACCAATGGCTAGCTTGATTTGATAAAACTATTTTCTAAAACAAATGCATCCAAGATTAAAAACAAATCATGCAAAAATCAATATATCTTCAAGACTTAAAAACCAATGCATGTATAAAACAAGATTTCAAGATTTCTTAAACCAATGCATATGTGTGTAAATCAAATGATGCTTGAATGATAATGCATCCATCAAATTGCAATCTACAAAAATCCTAACAAGGCTCATAGCACGAAGTACTCTATGCATCCCGGAAGCACAAAGATGTATCAGAACTTGAAGGGTAGATTTTGGTGGAACAATATGAAGAGAGAGATTGCAGCGTTTGTCTCCCGTTGCATGACCTGTTAGTTGATTAAGGCAGAACATCAGAGGCCTCCAGGATTGTTACAACCATTAGAGATCCCGGAATGGAAGTGGGAGCACATTACCATGGACTTTATTTCGAGATTACCGAGGACTAGTAGAGGCAACGATGCGATTTGGGTCATTGTGGACCGTCTCACCAAGTCAGCACACTTCCTTACTATGAAGACAGGGAAGAAGATGCACATGCTATGACGAGATTGTCAGTCGTCATAGGCAGCCAGTCTCTATCACTTCCGACAGAGACAGCAGATTTGTCTCGAGGTTCTGGAAGACATTGCATGAGTCTATGGGTACGAGACTACAGTTTAGCACAGCTTATCACCCGCAGACAGATGGCCAATCAGAGAGGACGATTCAGACTCTTGAGGATATGCTCCGTGCTTATGTGTTAGACTTCAAGACTCAGTGGGATGAGACTCTACCGTTGTGTGAGTTCGCTTACAACAACAGTTACCATTCGAGCATTGGGATGGCTCCTTTTGAGGCTTTGTATGGCAGAAGGTGTAGGACACCTGTTTGTTGGGAAAAGGTCGGAACTCGCAGTTTCCATGGACCGACTATGGTTAGTGAGACCAGCGACAAGATCAAGTTGATTCAAGAGCGTTTGAAAGTGTCCAGGAGTAGACAGAAGAGCTATGCAGACTCCCACCGCAGAGACCTATAGTTCAAGGAAGGAGACAAGGTCTTCTTGAAAGTGTCACCTACAAGGGGAACATTGAGATTTGGACAGAAGGGCAAGTTGTCACGGAGATACATTGGACCCTATGACATTGTGAGCAAGATCGGTGATGTGGCTTATAGATTAGCCTTACCACCTGAGCCATCCGGCGTACACAACATCTTCCATGTGTCCATGCTGAAGAAGTATGTTCTCGATCCTTCGCATGTGCTCCGGCATGAGCCATTAGAGATCAGAGAGAATGCCACCTATGTTGAGAAGCCCGTTGAGATTATTGATACAAAGGAACAAGAGTTGAGGACTCGGACTATTCAGTGGGTAAAGGTGCTATGGGAGAACCATGGACCGGAAGAGGCAACGTGAGAATTACAAGATCAAGTGCAGAAGAAGTACCCACATCTTCTACCAGAGGTGAGTCTTATGTTTCATTTGGAGGACCAAATGCCCTAAGGGGTGGAGGATGTAAGACCCCGACCCAAGTGAACCCGATTAGTACTAATTAAGTTGCGTGTTAGTGCTAAGCTTGATTAGTGATTTTGGCTAAGTTGGGTTTGGAATAGCTTTGATTCTAGTTTTGGGCTACTTTGAATGCTTTGGTAACTAGTAGGGCCCTTTGGGGGTTCCTTTTCATGACATTGCATGTGCTCGAGGATTTATCGGAGAATTTTGCATTCATAGTTTTAATCCCGTTTTATTGGTATTGTCCTTCCATACAACTTTCATGTTGATCCCGTGTCCATTTGAGATCCCGAAAACCTGATTTCTTGGCCTTGAGGGCAAAACAGTCATTGCACACAAAATCTGTACCCAAAACTTGATATCCCCGAAACCGGTGAAACATATACTTTTTGGAAACTAGATATTTCGAAGATCATTTCTTCCTTCTTCGTCGAATTCATTAGAAGTCCCGAAAGAGATGATTTCACCCAAACTACCTTCTTTAGTTGTGGGACCCAACCCCCCATTTGTTAATAAAGGGGAACTCAACCCTTCATTCCTTTCCATTACCTTTTTCCAACACAAGAGAGAAAACCTAGGGTTTTGTGAGCGACTCTTTCTTCTTCTTGCTTCTTCATCCTCAATCCACTCCCAAGCTTGCACCAGGAGGAGATTACAGGCCATCATCGTCTTCACCTCATTGAGAGCTTTCTTTCAATAGTTTTGTGGAGAAAGGCCTCCATTTCCAAGACTCTCTTTGAGCTTACCATTGCCATTAGAGAGCTTGCAAGTAAGTAATCCCCTTCATCATCTAGATTTGTTGTCTCCTAGCCCTTGATGAGCACCATGTGCATTATTGTTAGTTCTTTCAATTTCATTCTTTGTGTAACCCATTTTAGGGTTGTTTTGGGGGGTTTTTGATTGTAGCTTGGAAGTGAGCTTAAGAAGTGATTAGAGGCTTGATTTTTGGCTAGCTTGGACATAAGGCAAGTGAATGATTGGGTGTTTTAAGTTTTAAATGGGTTGGTGAAGCATTTATGGATTTTCATGCTTTCA
This sequence comes from Cinnamomum chago, assembly GCA_038049695.1. Classification (NCBI taxonomy): domain Eukaryota; kingdom Viridiplantae; phylum Streptophyta; class Magnoliopsida; order Laurales; family Lauraceae; genus Cinnamomum; species Cinnamomum chago. Next base: position 61,382,653 of record CP142451.1, read on the forward strand.
TTAATGTGTTTATTGTTGAAATAAATGTTCTTGATGGAGTAATAAAGGATGCATTTATGGTCATAGAGAAGTGTTGGTTCATAGCAATTAATGTTTTCTTGTTTTGTCTCAAATATGTATATTGTGTGAAATGGTTTCCTTCTCCTTTTTCCTTGTATTGAATGTGTTGTTGATGGAGGAGAATGTGATGGATGTGGTTGGAGATTGGAGGTCATTTGAATGGAGATTTATACTCCTCACTTGAGGTATGAAAGTGGTTAAGAAGGGGTTGTAAAAAGGAAGAGTCATTGTGGAGCTGAACTGGTCCGAATTCAGGTTCTGGACAGTTCGCTCGAGCGACCATGACACTTCGCTCGAGCGACCTGTCCAGGAAAGGGTTTGGAGCATTCCAGTAGCTTGGTCGCTCGAGCGGACATCCCAGAACTCATTCCAGAGAGTTGTTCGTTCAAACGCATTTAAATATTCGCTCGACCCAATGAGTTCGCTCAAGCGACTTCAAATTCGCTCGAGCGAACCCACCCAGACAGCCGTTCCAGAGAGCGCCTCGCTCGAGCAAACTCTCCGGTTCGCTCGAGCGATGCTGTTCGTCTGGCATAGGCTATGTTTGGGATGGTGTTTAACTATTTCAATGTTTGGGTCTATTCTCTGGGAACCCCTCGATGGCAACGAGATTTGCTAAACAAGGTATGAGGCCATTCGTGGAAAGAAACCATATCACAAAGATTTCATTCGAAGTTTTGAAACTTCAAGGTGCATAAGGAGCCTGGAATGTCTTCCAACTCGAGGAGTACCAAGTCTTTATTATAACCGACATACGGGGTCCCTATACACTAAATAGATCTCGAAACCAGTATTTTACCCGAAATTGCTATAGTTCATTGTTTCACTTCATTCCAAGATTTATATTATATGATTTGTCTTCCCGAAAGCATGATAGTTACACTAGTAACAGTTATTTGTCCCGAAACATATTGCCCGACATGAAACGACAGTGTGCCCTTGAGCACCCCCCGTCTTGCTCGTTTATTTATTGTACTTGATTTACTTGCATATGTCCCGATTTGTTATTTGACCTATGAGTCGGCATCACTAAGCTTGGATACCTTGTCGGTTTGATCCACCGACTTGGAGATCCCTCTCCCGTCCCGCAAGCTGCAGTTTGGATCCCGATACCCGGTTCGCTACCGTGGTCCCGTCCCATATATTTATATTGTATATATGATTTGAGTTGAATCTCCTCACCTTGTGTGACTGAGATCAACGTCTCGTTATACTGTTGTCACTTTAGTGACAGAGGACTTAGCTTTGTGTGATTGCCATCTTGTTAGTTCCCGATTCCTTGGTTACCCGATATGTTTTTATCTTATTTACCTGTTTTCTAACAAATGATTTATCTACTTTATGAGAGTTCTTGTTGAAGCAGATTTCTATGCTTTTCAAGGTATTTCCTTTATTATTATATGATGTTGTATCTTTTCATTCTCTTGCCGGACCGTCGTGTCTGACCCATTTGCTTTGGTACTCAGGTCTCATTGTCGGTTTCCTTGAGGAGGAGCCGGAGGAGGCGGTAGGTGAGCCACAACCTCTAGTCGAGTGGCGTGCCGACGATGTCATGTAGGCATCGGGTTGCTAAGAGAGGCGTAACATTTTGAGGAGAACTATTTAACCATTCATTGGGTTATTGTTTTGTTTATATTGGCCTTTGTTGGCCTCTAATTTTGGGGATTGTAAATATCTGATCTTTTGTTAAACTTTAACTTACTTTGGGAAACATGCTAATGTTCATTGCTCATTTTGATACAGTCATTTATACTTGATATTGATGCTTCCATGACTAGAGATAGTCCTACTATTTGATTTGCTACATGCTTCCGCACTTAAAAAGAAATATTCATTGATGGTTGTGATATCCTCACCGCGGACACCTGTGGGAAATTAAACAAATGCATGTGGTTATCTATTCATTTCATCACCACCACTAATAATAATGGTCCCGACTCGATAAGTTCCTTCGTGGATTTCCGGTCCGGAGTCGCGACATGTATATCCGACTGGAATCAGCTCATCACTGCCGTAAATCAACATGTAATCTCTAGTCCTTCTCAAGTACTTAAGGATACATTTTACAGCATTCCAATGGTCAGGACCTGGGTTAGACTGATATCTGCTAACTAAGCCCACTGTATGACAGATGTCCGGTCTAGTACATAGCATAGCATACATGAGGCTACCAACAGCCGAAGCGTATGGAATTGCTCTCATTTGCTCCTTTTCCTCTGGGGTCTTGGGACCCTGATCCTTGGAAAGGTGCACTCCATGCCTGAAAGGTGTGATACCCTTCTTGGAGTCCTGCATAGCAAACCATACCAGTACCTTATCTATGTATGCAGCTTGAGATAAGCCAATCATCCTATTTTTCCGATCTCGATGGAGTTTGATCCCTAGGATGTAACTAGCTTCTCCCAAGTCCTTCATATCAAAAGTCTTTGCTAACCAAACTTTCACCATTGACAACATTTCTATATCTTTCCCAAGGAGTAGGATGTCATCGACATATAAAATCAGAAAAACTACCCTGTCACCTTCATTTTTCATGTACACACATGACTCATCCGGATTTTGACTAAAACGAAATGATTTGATTGCCCGGTCAAAATGGATGTTCTAGCTTCGGGATGCCTGCTTTAGTCCATAAATGGATTTCTGCAGCTTGCAAACTCTTTGCTTTTGGTTACTTGCTATAAAACCGTCTGGCTGCATCATATAGATGTCTTCCTCAAGATGGCCGTTGAGAAACGCCGTCTTGACATCCATTTGCCAAATCTCGTAATTGAGATGAGCTGCAATGGATAAGAGTATCCGGATGGACTTGAGCATGGCTACCGGCGAGAAGGTTTCCTCATAATCAATACCCTCTTTCTGAGTATACCCTTTCGCAACAAGCCTGGCCTTAAAGGTCTCAACTCTTCCATCTGGTCCTCTCTTTCTCTTGTAGACCCACTTGCACCCAATAGGTTTGATATTGGCAGGCAAGTCCACAAGTGTCCAGACCTGATTAGAGTACATAGACTCCATCTCAGCTTTCATAGCATCTTGCCAATGTCCCGAATCTATGTCATTAATTGCTTCATCATAGTTACAGGGATCCTGTTCTGGTTCTTCCGAGATTGCCCCGTAAGACTCTCCCAAGAACGAGAACCTATCAGGGGGCCTGATTATTCTCCCACTACGACGAGGCACTGGTGTAACTACTGGGTCTGGTAGGGGCGGTTCTTCCTCATGTTCGGTCATATTTGGATTTGGAATTGATTGTTCTTGAATCTCTTCCAAGATCACCTTTTCTAAAGATTTCCGGTCCATCATATAATCTTCCTCCAGAAAAACCGCATTGGTGCTTACCAGCACTTTTTGCTCTCTGGGATTATAGAATGACCAACCTTTAGTTCCTTTGGGATATCCTATAAATGTGCATACTTCCGACTTCGTTTCCAACTTATCCGTCTTTACTTTCAGCACATGTGCCGGACAACCCCAAATGTGTAAATGTTGTAGACTAGGCTTTCGCCCAGACCACAACTCCCGGAGAGTCTTAGGTACAGACTTAGATGGTACGAGGTTTAGTACGTACATTGCAGTTTCCAAGGCATGTCCCCAAAAGGATCTAGGTAATCCTGAGAACCTCAACATAGATCTAATCATATCTAAAAGAGTTCGGTTCCTTCTTTCAGCTACTCCATTCTGTTGAGGCATACCAAGAGTAGACAACTGGGATAAAATCCCATTTTCTGATAAGTGTGCCATAAAATCTCCAGACAGATATTCTCCTCCTCGATCTGATCGAAGAGTCTTGATACTTTTACCTAATTGCTTTTTCGCTTCCGCTCGAAACTCTTTGAACTTTTCAAAAGCCTCGGACTTGCGGTGCATAAGGTATATGTATCCATATCTTGAGTAATCATCTGTGAAAGTGATGAAGTACTCATATCCTCCTCTGGCTCTTATATTAATGGGCTCACACACATCAATATGTACTAATTCCAATAAATCTTTGGCCCTATTGCCCTTGGATGAAAATGGTCTTTTGGTCATTTTTCCTTCCAGACAGGACTCACAGACAGGCATTGGTTCTACAACCAATGAAGGCAAGATACCATCTTTCACTAGCCTATCAATCCTATTTAGGTTTATATGACCTAGCCTCAAGTGCCAAAGTTTTGTTGGATTAGATGAAGGTGACTTTCTCTTTAATGATGGTCTATTAATTATTTCGGTATCATGTATCTCATACATTGTAGGAGTTAATAGATAAAGCCCATTGGTTACCTTGCCAGAACATATAAAAGTACCGTTTCTCTTTATGACAACTTTAGTACCAAAAGTAATAGAATAACTGATGGACCGCGCCCCTCCGTTCCTCCTCCGTTGCCATCCGCCCCGGGTCTGTCGGGGTCCGGAAGGAGGGAGAGGGAAGAAAGAAAGGCGGGTATCAACATTTTGTGGGTATGCCAGATTTTCTTTTCTACTTGGAATTTAGAGTAGTGATCCGGAGATTCACCTCACAAGTAGAAAGGAAATCAACTTTTTTCTAACTTTCCATTGCACACATATTTTAAAGAAAAGAGACAAGTTTGTTTTGAATGCCGTGAGAGGCGATTTTCTTTGTTTGCCGTGAAAGGCGATTTTGCCGTGAAAGGCGGTTTACAAATCTCATCAATAATGAAAAGACGAGAAATGTGAATTTTGTGTCTCTTTAAGAAAAAATACAATACAATAGAAAAGAAAGAAATGGAATCTAACTTTTCATGCGATTGTGGGGGGACCCGTTCAGATCGACGGTCGCGAGTCATGTATGGACTCCGCCATTGTCCTTCAGATGAGAACTTTTGTGAGAACCCGACCCCTAATCTCTTGGATTAGTATTGTTTTATTTGTGGATTAGTTCTTTTAGTGGGATTAGTAGTTGTTGGGTTGAGTTTGTGAGCTAGAATGAGTTTTCTTCTAGTTTTGGACTTTTGAGTGCTTTGGTAGCTTGTGGGGCCCTTTGGGGGTTCCCTTTTCGGCTTTGCTTTTACTTGTGAGATTTTCCCGATTGGTTTCGTATCGTGTTTTTGGCTCATTGCATTCATCTTGAGGAATCCTACAACTTTCATGTTGATCCCATATCCATTTGAGAACCCGAAAACCGATTTCTTGGCCTTGAGGGCAAAACAGTCTTTTCATACCAAATCTGTACCCAAAACTCGATATTCTCGAAATCCGTGAAACATATACTTTTTGGAAACTAGATATTTCGACGATCATTTCTTCCTTCTTCGTCGAATCCATCCGAGGTCCCGAATTAGATGATTTCAGCCACCCAAGTCCCTTAAGTTGTGGGACCCATTCTCACTTGCTTATAAAAGGATACCCTTCTCCTTCATTCACTCAATTCACCATTGTCCCAGCTGAGCCTAGGGTTTCCCATTGTGCAACTTCTTCTTCTTCTTGCTTCTTCATCTCCAAGCCACACAAATCTTGCACCAAACTAGAAATGGAGATCACCATTCTCTTCTCCACCTTGCAAGCTTTTCATGGATGCCATTAGAAGAGAAATCCACCAACATTGAGACCTTCCTTGAGCTTGTTCTTCTCATTTGAAAGTCATCCAAGTAAGTTCCCTCCTCAAATCTTCTAGATATGTGTTCTTCTTGCCCTTGAGAAGCTCCATTTTCATTATTGGGAGTTCTTTCTTCTTCTTCATTGTTTAACCCATTTTTGGGTTGTTTTGGGGGGTTTTTGTAGAGATTGTTGATCTTGTGCTTGGGAGGTGATTAGGAGCTTGGACTTGCTTGATTAGAGTCAAAGGCAAGTGAATGAATGGATGGTTTTAATGTTATCAAAGTTTTATGAGAATTCCTAAATTTATTACTTATTCTTGGTAATTTGACATATGTTTCCCATATGCTTCTTGCTATAGTTCTATTGATTTCGAAAATGCATATTACGGGTCTCGCTCTATTGATTAAATCTCTTGGAAATTCTGCGTTTCAATTGATCAAGTTTGTTCATATGGTTTTATAAGGAATGAGGTCGGTTTGGCTAGTCATGGTTATGTTTATGAGTTACATTGATTGAAATTGATACTCATTTAAAGAGTTTTGCTAAAACATCTTTGGTTAAGGAAATGTGATCAATAGACTTTGTTTATCCATAGATTTGGGCTCAAATGAACCCCGGTATATGATTGGAACTCTCCTCCTTATTTGGTTTTAAATGAGAAGAAAGGAGATGTTTAGTTATTTGTTTTCATTGGAGTTTTCATGAGGAATGGGGTGAGCTAAGTCATTCAATGTTTTATAAACATATTGGTAGAGTACTTATCATCCTTGTGATAGCCTTTATGAATGTTGTGAAATGGTTTCCTTCTTTCTTTAATTGCATTGGATTTGATATTGATGGAAGAAGTGATGGAATGAACACATGATGGAGTAATGGAGAAGTGTAGATGGATGCATTGGAGGAGCTCTTAGCTCAATTTTCTTGTAGGGACTCAGTAAAAGTGGGGAGAATGGTTTTAAGGAGGAGAAATGGCTGAAAATCTGATTACAGTGGATGTTCCCGCACCTGGCGGTCAGCCTGCGGTCACCTTGCGGCTAGCCGCCTGGCGACTGGCGGCTAACCGCCAGCTAGCCGAAATGTCACGGTGGCTTTTCCAGAGAGCACACTTCTTCTCCTCAAAACCCAGTCAGCTCCACGGTTGGCCAGCGGCTAACCGCCGAACACATCGGCGGCTAACCGCCAGCTAACCGCACTTGGCGGTCAGCTTTCCAGTAAGCTGCATTTCTGCAGCCCAGCCGCGGTCAGCTGTGCGGTCAGCCAGCGGCTAGCCGCCTGCCCCAGCGGCGGCTAACCGCCAGCTAACCGCCAGGTAACCGAAATTCCCCAGATTTTGAAAAGCTCCCCGCTCGAACGAACTCTTCGGTTCGTTCGAGCGTTGAGCTTTGTCGATCAAAGGAGATTCACTAAGCATTGTATGAGGCCATTCGAGAAAGAAACCATATCACAAGGATGTCATTCGAAGTTTTGAAAAGTAGTAAAAGTGCATAAGGAGCCCGGAATGTCTTCAAACTCAAGGAGTACCAAGTAATTGTTATAATCGACATACGGGACCCCTATTCACTTAAATAGATCTTGAAATTAATACTTTTCCCGAAATTGTCATAGTTCATTGTTTCACCTCTTGTCCCGAGATTTGCATTACATGACTTGTTTTCCCGAAAGCATTGAAGTTACATTAGTAACAGTTACTTGTCCCGAAATGTATTGCCCGATATGATATGACAGTGTGCCCTTGAGCACCCCCGTTTACCCGTTTATTTACGTGCCCTTGAGCACCCCCGTTTACCCGTTTATTTACTGTACTTGATTACTTGCATATGTCTCGATTGGTTTTAACCTATGAGTCGGCATCACTAAGCTTGGATACCTTATCAGTCTGATCCACTGACTTGGAAATCCCTCTCCCGTCCCGCCAGCTGCAGTTTGGATCCCGATACCCGGTTATTGCCGTGGTCCCGTCCCGATACCCGGTTCGCTACCGTGGTCCCGTTCCCGTATATTTATTACTGTATATGATTTACGTTGAGTCTCCTCACCTTGTGTGACTGAGACCAACGTCCCGCTCTTGTCACTTCGGTGATAGAGGACTTAGCTTTTTGTGATTGCCATCTTGCCAGTTCCCGATTTCTTGGACACCCGACATGTTTTATATTGCTTATTTGCTTTCCGATAAATGATTCATTTTCTTTATGAAAGTTGTTATTTAAACAAGTGTTAATATTCTCCAATGTAAATTCAGTTATTATTATATTGTCTTCTGTTCTTTGTACCCGCACATGTTTTAAATGAATGTCGGTTGGGCGAATACCCATGCTTTTACATATGTTTCAAACGATCGATTGTTTTACTAGATTTATGTGATTACACATGTTTTAAATGAACACCCGAATTGTCAAATACCCATGCTTTGAAAAATGTTTCAAATGACACTTGTTTTGCCAGATCACTGTGTTTATACCGGTCTCAAATGAATATCCGATTTGTTAAATATCCCTGCTTTGAGATATGTTTTAAATGAACACCCAGTTTTATTAAATATCTGTATTTTCACATATCTTTCAAATGGACTTTGGTTTTGCCAGACTGCTATGGATACCCGATTTGTTGTACACTTGTGTTTTTACTTAAGTTTCAAATGAACGTTTGTTTTGTCAAGCCACTATATTTATACATGTTCTAGACGAACACCTGATTGTCAAATATCTATGATTATAGATGATGCAAACGAACACATGTTTTATTAGATGTTCATGTTTTACCCGTGCTTGAAATGAATACAAGTTTTCCCCGAGATTCCCGACTTTGCACCCGTTTAATTATATGCAGCATTTTGAGCAAATAGCATGATTTATCATTTGTATTATTATTCGCTATATTGTGTTCTTTTCATCCACCTGCCAGACCGTCGTGTCTGACCCACTACTTTTGGTACTCAGGTTCAGATTCCTTGCCCCGAGTTGAGTGTCTTGTTGGCTTTGGAGACATGCCTTGCAGGTTGTTTTGTCGGCTATGTCATGTAGACATTGAGCTTGACATCGGAGCTACGTCACTTTTGGGTAGTGGTTTATAGCTTCTTGTTGTATGGCTTTTGTTAGCCTCTTCTTGGGATTCTTAATTAATGTACATTGATAATTGTAACTTGAATATATTTGGAAATGTAATATCCTGTTACTGTCAGCTCTGTAAATTATTGTAATGATTACTCCAGTCTGATATGATTCTTGATATAATAGCTATGGGCTAAAGGTTGAGTGCGACACGGAATCCGATGGCCACGGACTTCGGGTCGCAACGCCACGAATGCTTCCGCAAAATATTCAGAATGTGTTGTCTTCACACACGCGGATCTTGGGAGAAGTAAAATATAATTTATTCTTAGTCCCATCTCCCGCCCCCGAGGTTTCGGTTCGGGGGCGTGACAACTTTGATGCTTGATTTCTTGGCTTGGCTCCAACCTCAGATTTTTAGAGGATAAGGACCAAGGTAAGGTCCTATATCCGGTAAAAAGCTGAGTAGACGGGCTGAAAAGCCGCATCTAGCCATGTTGGATAGAAGGAGAGGTGGCCTTGGGGGGGGGGGGGGGGTGGCCCCCAAAGGGGCTTTGATCACCTTGTAGTGCTTGTTGCAGCAGAGTTTTCTTCAATAGAGGAGAGTTTGTTGCAGAGGTTCTGGATTTTTCTTGGATTTTTCGGAGAGTTTTTGGATAATTTTTCCCTGGCCCCCTTTTCCTTGGAATGGCCTCCTATTTATAGGGCATTTGGTAGCCATTTAGGAGAGTTTATGAGCATTTATGGTATTAATGCTCATGACGGGAGGAGTTACAAGTTTTTAATTTCTTGATTTGGTAACTCCTTTTTCCTTGAATTTGATTGGCCGGTGGAGGATAATGGGCATTTAGTTGCCTTTAATCTCCATAATGAGGGGAGTTTCATGGTTTTAATGCCATGAATACTTGGATTTGTAACTCCCATTCGCTTGCTTTTGATTGGGCCGTCCAAGATAATGAGTTAATGACTGTAATAAGTTGCCATAAACAAGTCAATTAACAGCATTAAATGGTCTCCCGGTCGCTTGAAGAGTCACGGGCCGCGCCGCGTCCTTTGGAATTCTTTTGGCGATGATCATTGATGGATCTTCATGTTGATCGACATCGGATGATCATGCAATTTCAGACTTCGATTAATATCAACAAGCCGGCGACATCTGTCCAGTCGATTTCTCGATCGGTCGGGCAGAAAGTGCATTTTCTTGATCGGTCGGTTGACAATTTTGAGGTGTCGGATGATGATTCCATGATTCCGGCGGCGGATCCACGATGTCGACGAAGATCGACGGATTTCATGCTAAGAAAATCAGAATTTGGAAAAATCACAGGGGCCAATCAACTCGGGACGCGAAAGATACCCGAAAAACGGGGTTTTTGGGCGAGGTCCGGCGGCCTGGACCTCCATGGTCGCCGGCGACCATGGGGTTTGTGCCCCACGGTCTGCCGCCTTCCGGTCGCCTTTTCTTCTTCGTTTTTTGTCGTTTTTCGCTTCTATTTTCTCCTGCATTTTTCTTGGAATTTCCTCTCATTCATTGGCTGAATTCCCCTCAAGAAAACCTGACGGGAAGCCGTGCAAATCGGATTGCAAAGTTTCCCATTTTCTGAAAAGCCGAAGACTTTGCTGTGGAGAACTCCCGATTTTTTGTCAAGCGTCGAAACTAGGTCAAACGATGTCGGAATGACCTGAAATTCGACGTGTAGCTTCTTGAGCAGTAGACAAGACCAACCATAGACTTTTGTTCAGGTTTTGAAGCCGCTTGGGGTCCCGCAAACGCTTGACTTTGATTTCACCACGAGGGAAATGCCGAGCTTTGACTTCTGGTCAAACGATGTCCGATTGACCTGAAATTCGACGGGGAGCCTATTGGAGTCATTTTGAGATGATCCACAAGCTCCGAATTGGGTGCCATGGTCCCGGGGTGCTCCGCCGCTGGTAGGCTTAATTTTGTTTCCGAGCATCGAAACTGGGTCAAACGTCATCGGAATGTCCTGAAATTTGATGTGCAGCCCTTTGGAGGTATGTAGAAGCCGCCCATGTGCTCTGTTTGATGAGTGACGACCTCGGTAATTCTCGCTACGTAAGGGCTTGATTTTGCTGCTCGAGAGTTGATGGAGGGTCAAATGGTGTCGGTTTGACTTGAAACTTGACATGTAGCCTTTCAGAGGTATTTTGAGACCATCCGTAGGCTCTGACCGAAGATTTGGGGTCTTCGACACTGTCGCCGCCGGGAGCTGCTGCTTAGCTGTTGGAGAAGTGAAGCTAGGCCAAATGATGTCGGAATGGCCCGAAACTTCATGTGTACCTCTCTTTTGGTTGTTTTGAATGACCTTGCAGTTTTTGTTTGATTCTGACAAGATCTGATGCTTGAAGTGGCGCCTGCCTATTTTTGGTAGGATGCAGCTCCATGTAGCTTTTGGTGTGAAGAGGCAAAGTGACATTTTTGGTGTCAACAAATGCCCCCTCGAGGTACAGCGACGATATAGCTTTTGCAGTCGTTGTGCCTCGAAGAGAATCTTGAAGAAGTGCTTCTGACTTGACCAAGAGTCTTTAAGCATTATTTTTTTATAGAGTAGCCTTTTGAGCTTCCAAGGGATTTCATGATAGTGAGAAGAGTCATGTACCGTCTCAAGGCAAGATTTTGAGAATGACACTTGGATTTGGATTTGGTTTTGGTTTTTTGGTTTTTTGGTTTTGATTTTGACCTTGTGACCTAACAAGCTATATGTGGCAGGTTAGGGGGTCAGGTTTTTGGTTTTGGTTTTGACCTTGTGACCTAACAGGCTGTATGTGGCAAGTTAGGGGGTCGGGTTTTGATTTTTGGTTTTGGTTTTGTGACCTAACAAGCTGTATGTGACGAGTTAGGGGACCATGGTTTGGTTTTTTGGTTCACTCTTTGGGACAATTTTGGGTCCATTGGAGTGGTTTGGGCTTTTGTGGAATGTCAATTTCAAGATTTTGGCTTAATTTGGTTCATGAGGTGGGATGGTTTGGATTTTTGGAAACTCATGAAGCTTGGATTTTTGTATGGTATGGTCCAATCAACTCAAAGGAGGCATGGAACCATTTTTGTATGCTCTTGGTAAGAGAAATTTTGACTAAAAGCCACTTTTAGTGCCTAGGTGGTCAAACCTGGCTCATATGGGCTAACCCATGGGACCTTAAGCTTTGATGGATGGCTTAGATCTCAATTGGTGTCATTTTCGTAAAGAATATCTAAAGATATCTCCTTTGGGTGGAGAATATCTAAAAATATCTTTACTTTGAGAGATTTTCTCAAGTTTTCTTGATTTTGGGAGAGATTCTCTCAAAATATCTTCCTTTGGGAGAGAATTTCTCAAAGAATCTTTGTTTTGGGAGAGAATATCCCAAGTTTCCTTTTCTTTTGGGAAGATTGCTAATTTTTAGCACTTACCTCCTTACTTTTCTCCTCTTTCCTCTTTTGGTTTGCTTTCTTCTATAAAAGCAAAGGGGTGGGATCTCTTGCTCCTATTGCTTTTCTTTTTGCAAAAATCTTCAAGAGTGCTCCAAGATCTTCTCTTCTTCAAAGACCTTCAAGTTATTCTTCTTCTTCTCCATGGCTTCAAGTGAGTTTTTTTTTCTCAACAAGAAATTGCATGTAAAAGTAGAAAAAAGTTTCTTTTCTCCTTCTTTTTTTTTCTTCTTTTCTTCTTTTTTTTCACGTGTTTTCCTTTTTTTCACACGTTTTTTTTTCTTTTTTTTTTCTCTTTTTTTTCCTTTCCCTTTTTTTTTCTTTTTTTTTTTGCTGCTGCTGTACGGCCTGGACCGTACAGCCACGTGGCTTGTGGGCCAGCCCAGAAATTTTTTTTGAATGAGGTTTTCTCTCTCTCTCTTTTTTTTTTTTGCTCACCATGATAATGAGGTTTATGCAATCCAAGATGTTCATGCACATACTTTCTTTTTTTTCTTTTTTTTTTTTTTTTTATGCATCAAGATAGAAAGTAGAGTCTCTAGGTTAAGCCAACATGAATTTTGACTTACACAAAGTTTGATTGGTTTTGACCAAGTTGGGTTGGAATTGGTCAAACTTTTTGTCAAAGTTTTCCTAGCGTCTAATGCATGATGATTTTTTTTTTATGCATGATTTTTGTAAATTGGATTGGGAGCATGATGATGCACACCTGAAAATCTTTTGCAAGTCTTGGGATTTGAAGCTCGCAGCAATGTTGAGCTCTTTCCTAGTCTTGCGGGATTTTGAGGAGCTTTGCAAGTTCTGGAATTTGAAGCTCGCAGCAATGTTGAGCTCTTTTCCGATCTTGCGGAGATTTGAGAAGACTAACTTGATCTCGCGGCAATGTTTGAGTTCAAGCTTTCTTTGAGGATCCTTCGTTGATTATGAGCTCGTGGTGATGTTGAGCTCATCTTCAGGCTTCCAATCTTTTTTCGAGGTGTTTCCCTTTTCTTCGGAATTGCCCCGGAGCCATGCCAAAATTTCGCTAGGATTTTTTTTAGCAAAATTCTGTCATTTTGGTGATTTATTTTCTTTCTTTTTCTTCCATTGCAGGTAGTTCCTCCAGAACGAACAAGGGTAAGGAGCCTGTTACCGATGCACCTCGTCGATCTGCCAGATCTTCCAATGCGGCCGTACAGCAGGCCTGGGAGAAGGTCCAGTATGTGGAGAGAAACTTGGAAGAGTGTGACTCGCTCAACCGAGATGAGATGAGACAGTGACTGATCGCTCTCAAGGATGAGGAGTTTTACAAGATTATGGCAAGCAATTGTCCTTGGGTCATGGACGATAAGAGCGTTGTGCCCAAGCCTACCTTTTTCTTTAGTGATGCAGCCCCTAATGACTCGTCATACCAAAGGAGATGCTTTCAGTTCTCTTACATAGCTGATGGTGAGGAGAGAACCATTTCTACCCGATCGACTTTTGATCGTACTATTTCGATCATGAGTCTTTCTCCCACATGCTCTAAGAGAGAAGATCCTCCAAACTGGGTGAAGAGGACCAATGTGGTCAAGACCGGGGTTTTTGTTGGCGGTCCTTCTAGTTATGCAGAGAAGTCGCCTGTCCGTCTGGACATGTTGATGCCGGCTAGCGGCTACCAAGGACCTGATCATCCATCGGTTGATTTGAGACCGGTGGGCCTTGGCATTTTCAGGGGTGATGGCAGCAATTGGGTGAAGCCTTTTCGACTTCGTGGCCGTTTCAGTGTTGACTCGAGCTGGGAGTCGTGGGCTGATCACATCCTGCAGATTGGTGGTGCCATTCTGAAGGAGGCCTAGATTTTTGATGCGGTTCGCGCTTTTAGGCAAACCGTGATTTTCTCCAATGAGGTTTTTATGGCCATGCTGGAGTCCTTCCTTCCACAAACCAACACCTTCATTGTTACGAATGGTGAGATTGGTTTTTCTTTGAAGGAGCTCAGTGCCATTACCGGGCTGCCCATCCTCGGCAAACTCTATGAGGAATTTATGCCGATCGACAGCGTCCTTGAGGAGCAGTCTGAGGAGTTCAGACTTTTGTACTTTCAGCTCGTCGCCTTCTACAATTTTTTGAAGGAGAAGGAGGGCTCGAAAGTCCGGTGCAGCAGTTGGAAGAATTTTGGCTCTTTATCTTCCAACTTCTTTGGCAGTGGAGAATCTTCTGAGAAAGAATCTGGCTTCGAAGAAGATCTCCGTTATGCGAGAAAATCTGAAAGAATTCTTCGCAAGCACAAACGCCATTTGTTCCGACATCGTGCTGCGAAGAGATCTCGCTATGTACCTCACTTACTGGCTAGGTGAGGCTGTCTTTGCTGGAGGAGATGGGACGCACAACAGGCCGCATTGTATTTTTTCGGCTTGTCAGATGGCGTTTGGAGAGCAGCTAGCTTTGGTGCCGGCTCTTTACTCCTATTTATGTACCGAACTTCAGGCTGCTGCTTTCTTGGTCCGGCTTGGGCTCCCCATGAACAGAGTATTTTCAGCCCATATTTTCTATTCGTGGTATGTGTACCACTGTCCTGGCTTTCACCGTTTAGGCGCCGCACAGGATGATGACCCTTTCATGATTCGGTTGGCTAGGGGAAAAGCCGTTTCCGATTCACTTTTGTCTGCCCGCTTGAGAATCCGACGATTCAGGGATGTCGAGATTGGGCAATCTTCAGTGAAGCTTTCTCCGGATTTGCGGAAGAAGGCTTTTGATTTTGGTGTCTCCCGTGATTCCACCAGGGCAGGATCGGGAAGACACTATTCTTTGACCAACGCAGAGAAGAGGTGGCTTTTAAACATACGTGTTGGCACGATGGTGTACCGCAGACATCTTTTTGTTGACATCCAGCCGTATGTCCCTTCGCGTTTTGCGTTGCAGTTAGGCTTCTCTCAAGGCGTTGTTGGAGCGCCTTCGTGCATGGTGAAGCGTTTTGGAGGTTTGCAGGACGGGAGAAATACATGGGCTTTCTATAATGCGGAGGACACTACGGCCATGATTTCCTATCCTGAGTTGCCCACTTTCCGGACTGCTGGCTTCACGAAGTGGTTCGTGGAGAGCTTTGCTGTGTACTGAGGGCTTTCCAAGAAGGAGCTGAATGTCAAGCAATCTCCTGGGAAGGGTCTTGGTAGATCAGATGGCGTCCGTCGAGAGGAAGTTTTGTTCTTCCTTTCTGGAGAGAAGCATAGGATAGGCTTTCTCGAGGAACAGGATGTCATCGGATCCGGAGCCGCACAAGAGATACCTGTTGAGGTCTTGAGACAGCTCGAGGAGGAGGAAGCCGAGATCGACGCTTGGATGCAAGCGGAGCAAATGAAGGCTTCCATAGGGTCCACTGGTAGGAGCGGGCCGTCTGGTGAGGAGCGAAATGGAAGTCCTGACTTTGACAGTGAGGCAGGTACTTCAAGTAAACCGGCTCGTAGAAAAAAGAGGAGGAGAGGACAACGTCGCACTGAGAGACGCCACGAAGACTCTCCTGATCTGGAAGTCCCTCCTACCATTGCTGAAGAGGTATCAGGAGATGCTGATGAGCCTCCAGAGAAGAGGAGTCGTGAAGAAGAGATCGCCGATGATGGTATGATTCTCCTTCCTTTCCATTTCCGCTTCCTTTTTTTTTATAAGAGATTCTTTTTTTTTTTACCTGCTGTTTTCTTTCTTTTGCAGAAGATGAAAACTTGGTGATGCCCGAGGTTCCTGTCGATGAAGGGGTGATGGATCCAGTTGCGGCATCTGAAGAAGAGTTGAGGGACTCTGGGGAGGACCCAGAATCTCCACCTGGTATGCGGATGATTTTTTTTTTCAGCTGACTTGCCAGAGGATTCATACTTCGAGCCATCTATGGATATGGCTTTCGACGATGCCTCGGATGAGCAGATGGAGGCAGGAAGTACTCCACCAGTTATGGAAAAAGGTATTTCATAGTGATAATCTTGACATTGATTTTTTTTTTTACAAGATCATATACCTTTTCTTGTGTTTTTGCCAGCAGGTTGTGAAGCAATAGGAGAAGTTCCTTCGTCTTCCTCAGGGCCAGAGCAGGAGATGCCAGCAGCCGATCCAGTAGTAGGGGCTTCTTCTACCAGTCCCGTCATGGCAGAGGCGGGACTTTGTGGTGATATTGCTTCTTCAGTGGCTCCGATTGGAAAGAGCCTTTTGATTTCTTCTCCACCACGACCTGACATGGGCAGTCAGCCAACAGATCGTGGTGAATCTTCATCTGGGCCATCCCTCCAATATGCAAAGAAGGTGTTGAAGAGTGTATTGAGCTCATGGGTTGAAACTCACTCTTCTGGCCATTTGGAAGCTGGTTTTGGCATGGTCAAGCATGTACAGGACATCCTTGCTGACAATGCAGAGGTCGGTCTGGACGTTGCAAGTGCCAAGGCCTTTGTTAATGAAGTCATTGCTTTGGGTGACAAATGGACTGAGACCAAGAATTTCCCAAGCGGTGACTTCTTCAATGAGATGTTTTTGCAGCCATCCGGTAAGATCAAATCTGAAATGGATGAGATCTCACGGGCTCGGAAGCAATTCGTTCGGGAGAGGAACGTTACCGAGTTGGCTATCATCGAGCTAACACAGGACCTGCACTGTCTTGATAGGGAGGTCATAGAAGCTAGGCAGCGCCTTGAGCAATTGCAAGAACAAAGTGCTGCCAAATGGACTACCATTGTAGAAGCCCGTGCTAAAGAGGGAACTTTGATTCGCCAGGTTGAAGAAGCCGGTAGCAGCCTCCAGAGAAAGACTCAGGAGTATGAGCAGTGGAAAATTCTCTGGGAAGAGCTTCCTCGTGCCGAAGATGGGTCGTGGCGTTCTGCCACGTTTTATGGCAAGATCTTGAAGAAGCACGGCCTGGAAGCTTTAGAGGCTAAGGCCAAGAGTCTGCTTGAGGAGCTGGATCTTTGGTTGAAGACCATGCTAGACTGAGCTCTTGATTTATAATAAACTCTTTTCTTCTTTTCTCTCTTCTTCTTTTTTTGGTACCTCTATGTAAAACATTTTTGGTACTCTATGTACCTTTTACTTAAATTCTTTTTGGTGAAAATAAGCAAAGGTTGGGTGAGAATGTTTATTTGAGAATTTTGATCAAAAGGTTGTCATTTTGTGAAAATCTTTTGTCAAAAGGGTTGTTTTGGCATGAAAGCCAGATTTTGCGGCAAAAGCCAGGGTTTTTTTTTGTGTGGTTTGAAAGCCGAAATTTGGGTTTATGGCATGAGAGCCAAAATTTTGGATGGCGTGGAAGCCGAAATTTTGAGGTGGCATGAAAGCCGATTTTGGTGGCGTGAAAGCCAAATTTTGGGATGGCATGAGAGCCAAAAAAAATTTTGAGATGGCATGAAAGCCGAATTTTGAGGTGGCATGAAAGCCGATTTTTTGGTTTGTGGCATGAAAGCCGATTTTTTTTTTTGTGTAAGAACCAGATTTTGTTTTTGGCATGAAAGCCGATTTTGTTTTTGGTGTAAGAACCAGATTTTGTTTTTGGCATGAAAGCCGAAATTTTTTTTTGGCATGGAAGCCAGATTTTTTGTTTTGAAAACCGAGTTTTTTTTTGTTGGCATGGAAGCTGAATTTTGAGTTTTGGCATAAAAGCCGAGTTTTTGGCGTGAAAGCCAGGTTTTTGGTTTTCAAAAATGCAAGTATCGACTAAAAGTCGCATCCCTGCTGAATGGTATTGCAAGTATCGATGGAATGTCGCCTCCTTGCTCAATCGGTTGCGAGTATCGATGGAATGTCACCTCCTCGCGGATTTGGGTGCAAGTATCGACTAAGCGCCGCTTCCCTGCTTTTGTCTTCAAAAATTTTGTTTTGTGGGTATCGATGGAATGTCGCTTCCCCATGATTTTTTAAGTTTGAGGTTTTTTCGAACCTTTTGTTTTGTTTTTTGTTTGTTTTAAAATTTGGGTTGTGGATATCAACTGGAACGTTGCGTCTCCACGATTTTTGAAATTTTGGGGTTTTAGAAGTATCGAATGGGGTCCGCATCCTTCCGATTTTGGGTTTTGCAAGTATCGACTGAACGTCGCTTCCCTGCGGTTTTTGAAAAACCATTTTTTTGTTTAAAGACACGAGGGTCGTAAATTTTGACTCAAAACCATTTTGGTGGTAAAAGTCGGGGTGGACTAGGGCTGAAATCCCTAGGTCCTGATTTTATTTCAAACCATGAATTTTGGGTTCAAGGATCAAAAATTTTGGTCAAGTTTGGGAAGAGGCTCCTAAACTTGGATTTTTGGATTTGTTTTTTTTTTTTGAACAATGAAACGATGAAAGAGACATTGTTTTGAGGGGTTTTTTTTTATAGAAATTTCAACAAGAGGATGAAAATTCCAAAAGGAGTGGGTTTGGCGAGCAGATACCTAGGAATAGGCTTTGGCCGTGCAGGCGTCGCTCTGACCCGATGGAAGAAGCCTTCAAGGGTAGTACAACTTCAAGAACTTCCCATTGATGGGTAGCATACATCTGTCACCCTCCATGTTTAGAAGAGCGTATGCGCCGTTGGAGAAGACTTTGTCGATGACGAAAGGTCCCTCCCATTTTGGTTCAAATTTGCCTTTGGATTTGTTGGCAAAAACCATTGGTCTTTTTACTGTAGGAACCAAGTCTCCCTTTTTGTAGGCGCGTTGCCTGACAGTCTTGTCAAAAGATCCTGCCATACGTGCTTGGTAGAGTTCAATGCTTTGTAGAGCTTCGAGCCGTCTCTCATCAAGGTTATCCAGCTCTTGGAGTCTCAATTTGACATTACTTTCTTGCGTCATGTCATTTTGCAGAAATACCCTTAAGGAAAGAATTTGAACTTCCAAAGGGGCAACAGCTTCGCATCCATAGACCAAGAAGAATGGTGTGCTATGGGTTGGTCCTCGAACGGTGGTTCGATAGGCCCACAAAGCTTCAGGCAGTTTGTCGCCCCAATCTTTTTTGTGACTAGAGACCATTTTCTTGAGGATTTTGCAGAGCGTTTTGTTGAAAGCCTCTGCTAGTCCATTCGCTGCCGGATTGTACGGAGTTGAAGGACAACTTTGGATTTTGTATTTGTCGCAGGACCTGTAGAATCGGTGATCGCGGAACTGTGGTCCGTTATCATGGACAAATCTTTTAGGTATGCCGAAGCGACAAATTATATTAGTGCGCAAGAATTGAAGGACTGACGAGGTCTTCATTTCGTTGAGCGCGAATGCTTCTGACCACTTGGAGAAATAATCCGTAGCAGCGAAAATGAAGCGATGACCTTTGCTTGATGGGGGAGAGATAGGACCTATGATGTCCATACCCCAGGCTTCAAAAGGCCATGAGATTGTTGTAGGATGTAACCATTCCGGAGGCATGTGGACATAATCTCCATGAACTTGGCATTGTTGGCAGCGCTTAGCAAATTGCATTGCATCAGCCACCATGGTAGGCCAATAATAACCTAACCTTTTTATCTGATCGTAGAGCTTAGGCCCAGCCTGATGGGCTCCACAAAGACCAGCATGTACTTCTTTGAGTGTTTCCTCAGCCTCTTGTTGTGACAAGCAGCGTAGAAGTACTCCATTGTAGGATTTCCTATAAAGCATTTTTGAAGGAATATCCAAATGAAAGTTTGGGGTTCGCCTTTGGATGCTTACCCGCTCTTTTGGATCCTCAGGTAGGATTCCGAACATGATGTAATCAATGAACGGATCCCTCCAGTCGCTGATCAGAGGTTTAAGGACGGAGATCCGACTTCCAACCACTTGGTGGCATTCAGCAACTTCTTGATGTGTGTTGAGAGGAGGGAGAATCCTTTTTTGACACACTGTAACTTGCATGTTTTCCCCTTCTTGGATTGCCATAGACGCAGCAAGTCTAGCCAGGGCATCTGCACGAATGTTTTCACCTCTGAGGATGTGGGTGATGTGACAGATGTCGAACTTTTGTCGAAGCGATTGTGCTTTGTTGTAGTAAGGCAACAGATCGGGCTTCCTGACTTCAAATTTCTGATTCATCTGGTTGACGATCAGTTGAGAGTCTCCAAAAGCTTCCAGCGTAGTGATACCGGATTCAAGGGCGAGCTCCAATCCTACGATGAGGGCTTGGTACTCAACTACATTGTTTGAACATGGTTCCAGTAGCGAGAATGCGTGTGGAATCATGTATTTGTCGGGACTAACAAAGAGAATGCCAATTCCCGATATTTGATTTCCCTTTTCACTTGTCCTGGTTGCGCCATCGAAGTACATGTGCCAGGAAGCATTTGATAAGGAAGTCTCCACACTGTAGACCGGTTCGTCTGGGAGGTCATCCCTGAGTGGAGAATCTTTAGGCAATGGATGCTCCGCGAGGAAGTCTGCTAGAGCTTGGCCTTTGATTGCTTTTTGTGGTACATACCTAATGTCAAATTGTGACAGGAGGATGGACCATTTTGCCAGTCGGCCATTGAGAGAACCTGCTTTTGTGACAAGGACCTTTAGGAGGTTGATCCTCAAAATCAGGTACACTGTGTTGGATAACAGGTAGTGCCGCAGTTTTTGTACGGCGAACATTACTGCCAAGCATTCTTTTCGACTGGAGAGTAGCGATGCTCTGCACCTATCAACATGCGGCTAAGGTAATATAGAGCAACTTCTTTTCCCTCGTCATTCTTTTGTGCGAGTAGAGCGCCTAAAGAACAGTCAAGGGCTCTTGTGTACAAGAGGAATGGTTTTCCAGTTGTGGGGGCAGCCAACACTGGAGGTTTAGTCAGGTATGACTTGATGTCCTGGAACGCGGCTTCACATTCAGCATCCCAGACAAAATCGACACCTTTCTTCATTAACCGAGAGAATGGACGACACTTCCTTGATAGGTTGGAGATGAACCGTCGAATGTATGCCAATCTTCCTTAGAGCCCTTTTAATTGTCTTAGGGTTCTTGGAGATGGCATTTCTAGGATAGCCTTGACTTTGATGGGGTCAAGCTCTATGCCAGCTTTCCGTACTATGAATCCAAGAAACTTACCCGATGAAACACCGAAGAAGCATTTGAGGGGATTCATTCGCAGTTTCTATTTGCGAAGTCGGAGGAAGACTTCTCGAAGATCTTTGAGATGGTCTTCTTTTCTTTTGCTTTTGACGGCGAGGTCATCGACATAACATTCGACCGTCTTGTGCTGCATATCTTGGAAGATCTTCATCATAGCCCTCTGATATGTAGCGCCGGCATTCTTCAGACCGAATGGCATGACAGTGTAGCAATACACGCCAAACGGGGTTCGAAATGCTGTGTTTTTCATCTTTAGGATGCATCTTAATCTGATTGTAGCCAGAGAAGCCATCCATGAATGTCATTCGCTTGAACCCACAGGTGTTGTCGATCATCACCTCCGGTATAGGGAGCGGGAATTCATCTTTTGGGCATGCATTGTTTAGGTCTCTGTAATCAATGCAGACCCTGATTTGCCCATTTTTCTTTGTCACGGGGACGATGTTGGCCAACCATTCAGGATGCTGTTCCTCACGGATGAAGCCAACGCTTTTGAGTTTTTGAGCTTCTTGTTCAATTTTGTCCATCACGTCAGGACGGAACCTTCTTTGACCTTGTTTGACAGGCTTGATATCTTTTTGAAAATTGAGTTTGTGGACTGCTATTTTGGGGTCTAAGCCAGGCATCTCAGCGTAAGACCATGCAAAACAATCAACGAACTCATGAAGAAACGCGATATACTCGGGTAACTCATCATCCTTTATATTCTTGCTTATGAATACAGGACGTGGGTTATCAGGTGTTCCCAAGTCTATCTTTTGAACAGAATCTTCAGTTGGAAGGTTTGAAGGTGGTTCCTCCACAATATTTTCGGAGGCTTCTAGCCCAATAAAGCCTTCTGGAGTTCCAAAGGTATCTACAGACCCCGGCTCTGCTTTTGTCCATGGGTCTTCTTGATTGGTACTTTTCTCAAGATTTGCTATGAGATGGTCCCAATCACCTGTTGAAACTAGGTCGAAGTAGGGCACTTCTTTGGAGATGATGGTTCTTCTGGGCTAGAAAATCGTGTATCCGTATCATCGGTCAATTCCTCTTCATCATCCGAGAAATCATACCAATTGGGTGAGCTTCCTAAATCTTCGACGGGTGACTCTTCAAAGAGATATCCCGGGAGATCGATGTCTTCATTAATATGAGATGTTAAGGCTTGGTCGGCAAGACGACTTTGCAGCCTTTGTGTCAACTGTCTCAAGGGAGCGTCAAGATCATACCCCAGCCCATGTGAAGACTTTTCTATGTGGCGGTGGGGTTTCCAACCTTCCAGTTGACTTTTGGTCAGGGTTGGTTCCAATGGCGTGATAATACCACGGCCACCTCCCAAACCGATTGGGTTCTGAGCGTCGTAGCCCATTTTCTTCATGATAGCTTGTGCCATTGGACTATACAGGGATAGTTGAGGCATACCTTCATTTTGGAAAGGTTCAAGCGAAGAATTTGATGAAGAAACTCCCGATTTATGGAAGAAGATTGGCTTTTCTTCTGCTGATGTTGCTGGAACAACGAAGGAAGCAGATGCCGGATCTTCTATGTCAACAGTTGTCTCCATCGGAGTGAGAGCGGGCTGGACTTGTTGATCATCAGCTTGGCTTGACGATGTGTCGTCTTCTGGCTCTGAGTCCGAATCCGTGTCTTGCAAGATAGACACGAAGGAGACAGCAAACTTGCCCCCAGCCTTTTGTTTTGTCTTCTTTGCTTTGGTGGTGATCACCAGAGGCTTTGAAGACTTGAGGGAGACCATGAAGGGAGATTGATTATTCTCTTCGGTTTTGATAGAGGGTTTGTTTTCTTCCGGTGATTGCTGAGGAGCCTTGCCTTTGTCTTTTTGGAGATTTTTGGCAAAGGGTGCTGTTTCTTCCTCCCTTTCTTCTTTTTCATCTTTGTACATCTGAGCATCTACGAAATAGACTTCTTTGCCTTTGAAGGGCTTTTTGTCTGCAAACACTCGATGTATCAAGCCGTCATTGCCAACGAACTTGATGCACTGATGTAAAGTCGAAGGGACAACACCATTCTCGTGTATCCAGGGGCGTCCGAGAAGGATGTTGTAGCATGAAGGGGTCTTTATTGCATAGACAGTGACCTCGGAGATAAGATCACCGATTTGCAACTTGAACCTGATTTTGCCGATCGGCCTTTGAGCGCTGCCATCACATCTAAAGATGGACACAGACGTGTGGCTCAGCTTGCTAGGCGGAATGCCCAGTTCTTCTAGTGCCGAAGTGGAGATGAGGTTGAGGGCAGAACCTGGATCGATCTGGATTCTGCGTACTGGCACTTCTTTGATGTACCCGGTGAAGTACAGGGGTCGGTTGTGCTTTGTCTCGCCTAGCAGGAGGTCTTCCTTGGTGAAGGCGATGGTTGCACTTGCTGCTTTTTGAACCGAGAGGCATTCGATGCAGGATCCCTCGGTTTTCTTCTTTTCTCCTTTTGAGGGAGTTTTTGATTTTTTGACCCTATAATCCATTTCAATTTGTAGGACTTGTGGGGCATGTTTGTCGACATCCGCATCCAGCATTTGTAGTTCTGAAATGAGACTATCACGAGTCTGTGGTGACATTCGTAATAAGTCTAGGATGTACAGACGTGCAGGTATGTGTTTGAAGTGCTGAATCAAGTCGTACTTGAAAGCCTCCTTGGGGCCTGCATTTTCATTATTCCTGCCACTAGGGGCGTTTACAGCTTGTTTTCTTGAAGGATTTACATAAGAAGCAGAAGGTTGGTTGTAGTTTTTGTGGTAATCCCGGCCAGAACGGGTACCTCTACCAACTTCAAGAGCTTCTGGAGAAGGGTCTTTGTTTGGAAGATCACCCTCGAGATCGAGGGGTTGTTCCTTCTCATTTGCTGAAGATGTCTCTGTGTCAGCATTGCCATCTTCAGTAATTGTGTTGCATGGAGCATTTTCCGAGAGCAAGTCCTGAACAGCATCCAGCAACTTTCCTTCTTTATCAAATATTTTGCCGGTCTAGACATCACCGATGAGATCGGGCATTTGGGACCAATTGACCGGATTTTCTCTGAAGAAGATTTCACCGGCTGGAATTTCTTCAAGGTGATCAGTCGGAAGAGGTTTGAGTTCCGATGTCACTGTTCCAGGAGACGAAGCCTGAGAAGGTGTGGTTCCGGAGGAATTATCATCCTGAGCTATTGCATTGCAAGTAACTTTGACGGAAGATGCCTCCAAGATGAACTGTTGGGAATCAGATTCGTCCTCAGATGTAAGAGGATCATCGATCCAACAACTTTCTTCGTTTTCCGGGGTTACCGGAGGAGATTCCTGTAGATTTTCAGGAACTTCCGGTGCTGGGTTGTGATGAAGCTGGTTGATGCGACCTTGTTCTTGCTCTATAGCAAGGTGCTGCAAGATCCTTGCGTATTCATCGAGATCAGGCATGGGGGCCAAATCTTCTTATTCGTCTGCTCCTTGTGGTTCAACATGGTTGGGTTCCACTGGAGTATTTTCTTGGACAGCCTCTTGGTCTTCTTCATCATCAGACCAGGATCCTTGCGGCTGTAATGGGTTATACCAGATTACTGGCATAAGATGAGATTCAGGGATCCATTCCTCGTCGGAGAGATATTCTCCTGTTTCGAGGGATTCCTCCCACTCATCGATGTCGCTAGCGGTGTCACTGGACTCGTATCCATCCATGGGGAATCCGACCATCGAGTTGCAAGAGTATGATGCCCCCTACGTAGTTTCATCTTTGAGGTGCGGTGGCATGAAATCACCAAGAGTGAATCTTCTTGTCGCCTTTGAAGTCTTGGGAGGAGACTCTTCTGTTGCCCCCAGTGAAGCGGTAGAGGAGGTCTCTGCCTTTTCAGCGACTTCTTGCTTTTTCGGAGCTTTCTCCTGCTGTTTGAGTTTGCGGAGTTGTCTCCTGGCTTGCCTTCGCTGTTGAGCGGTTGGCTTTGTTTTGACGACCTCCCAATTTTCATCTTCTAGGAGATCGGGGTGTACCCATATGGGCTGTCCGTCTGATGTTGGTTATGGAACCAACTCTTGGGACGTTTGGGTCATCTTTATCATCTTGAAGGAAGTAGTGATCTTCTCTTTTGGTGATTTTTGTTTTTGTCCACACGACACCATGTTGATGGAGGCAGACCCATAGTTCTTGTCGAAGGTGATGACTCCGTTTTTCCACATCTCATTTATCTTCTCTCTCACAACAAAGCATTGATTGAGAGGATGCGAGACCATCTGATGGTATGGACAGTACCGAGGATCGTTGGTTTTGCCAACATCGCCCGGTCTTTTGGGGTCAGGCAAGGTGAGTTTACCGTTTGCGAGAAGTGCCCCAAAAATTTCTTCAACATCTTCATCGAACGGGTATTTCTTCTCTACTCGTTCTTTGAAGGCATCAGAGAGTTCAGGCTTTTTACCTGCAGCTTTGTTTTCAGCTTTCTTTGGCGGCTGAGGAGCTGACTTGGTTTGCACATTGAGAACCTCTTTTTTCTTTAGCTTTGAGGTTGCAATGGTGGTCGGCTCTTTCTTTGATGATTTCTGACTGTTGAGGTCTTTGATCACCGTTTCAGCCTCCATAGAAGCTTCTAGGAGTTCACCTAGGTTTTTTGATTTGTTGCCGATGATCATGGAGCGGATTCTTGCTCTCATGTTGTTACGGCAGATGTCGACTAGCGACACTTGTGGCAATACATCTGAGCATTTGTACGCCATTGCCTTCCACTTGTGAATGAAGTCATATGTTGACTCACTCTCTCCCTGTTTTAGGCTGCAGAGCTGCGCCATAGTAACAGGATGATCCTCACCTTTGAAGTGGGTTAGGAAGCGTGTCTCCAGCATGGCCCAATTTTGAATGGAGTCCTCCGGCAGAGTGGAGTACCAATCAAAGGCCGTACCTTTTAGGGTACTTGTAAAGAGGCGGATTTTGAGGGCATCTTGATCCGCAATAGCTCCCGTCAGGATCTTGAAATGGATGACGTGTTGTCTGGCTGAACCTTTCCCCGTATATGTTTGGAGAGTAGGTTGCTTGAATTTTGTAGGGAACGGGACCGAGTCCATCCACAAGGGATATGGTGGCTTGATCCCATGCTCCTTTAGTGTATCCTCTTCTTTTGCTTTGGCGAGGATATCGTCAACGTCTTTTTTGGTAAGGGCGCGTGACTCACTGTTTTCCGCATTTTCCTCGTCGCCTTGATGGCTCGGAGGAGCTTCATTGTTTGGCGGACGTTGGACAGTGAGAAGGAGGTTTTCCATTAGGGCCTCTATTCTCTGCTGTCCTTGTTCCAGCTGCTGGATGCGTGCAGCTACATCATCATGTGGCGGAGGTTGCTCAGCATTTGTGACCAAGATGTTCACTCTTCGAGAGTCGAAAGAGGATACAGTCTTGGTGACTGAGCTGGACCTCATTCTTTTAGATGAAGAGCTCAAGGAGTGATTACTCCGGTGTCCTTGACTTGAAGGAGCGGGAGAATCTTCTTGATGTCTTCTTGTCCGAGTGACGCTGCGAGTCATCGGTCGTCTGACATGGATTTTAGTTGCCGACTTTTGATGTCTTCTGGTTTTTCCAACCATATGGACAACAGCAACTTGATTGGGTCTTTCTTTTTCAACCCATTTTTTGGAGACCTGAAGTGCAGAATGCTGGGTTCTTTGCTTCTCTAGTCTCTTTTGTCGATATGCCACGCGGCGGCGCATACGACGAGTAATTTGAGCTTCGGTTAGCTCTGGCTGCGCTCTGGCAATGAAGGACGTAGTCCCTGGTGCGCAGCAGCCGAGCTTGTCTTCTTTGAAGACTGGCAGGGACAGGATCCGGACGCAGTCCTTTGCCTGTAGCAACGAAGCCTTGAATTTGGCGAGTTCGGCCCCTGTTGAGAGGAAGGGTTGACTCGCAGGAGTGCAGGCCTTTGCAGGTTCTTGCGGAGGCCTTACGATGCACGATTTGATTTTGGGCTTGTAGGAGCAAGCCGGCTCGTGCTGAGTTGGTTTTGTTTGGTGGAGGGTAGGTTTCTCCTCTTTCATGTAAGCAAGAGGGTAGAACCGGTTCTCCTTGAGAGGGGCCAGGTATGCTGGCTTTGCAGGTGTTTGTGACCTTCTTTGTTTGGGTGAAGGTCTTCGGGACCAAATCTTTGAGCAGACCTGGTTTCTTGTAGGTTGAGGCTTCGTGGGGTTACCACGGGCTTCAGGTTTTCTGATGGCCGCCTTTGGTGTCGGAGCAGCGACATGTCCGGTGGCAGTTTTCTGCTTCTTGGCAGTTGCGGTTTCTTCTATGGGAAGTGGGAATGGTCCCAGCGACCCGAAGACGATGGTCCGGGGAGTTGAGGTTGACCCGGTGTTCTGGGAGTCGCCAAGGGTGGTGATGCTTTGGCAACTGGCGGGGCGCTTGTAGGTGCGCTTGGTTTGCTTCTCTTGAAGCATCAGCTGGTACTTGTTCTCATCAAAGGTGATGGTTAATGAAGCTGCCATTGTTAGTTTTTGGAAAACTTCTGAAACAAGACCATATCCATTAGTAATCACAAGAATATGGTGATCATAAATGGAAAATACTATGGTTTCGCCTCTTCAAGTCGCCCGAGGGAACATGGCCCAGCCCAAGCAACATGAGGAAGGCAGAAAAGCCATAGAGGGCACAATTGTTCTAAACGCAAGTAGGGTCAGCTCAGAATGAGCGTCCCAGTGACTGCTAGAAGCAATTGTGAATCTTAATTCAAATTACCGAGAAGCAAAGCTCACTCATGGTAAAATGATATAAGGTTGAGATACAAATGTGTTGGTTGCGAATACAGTAGACCCGAAAGGGCGTACTAGGACCGCTAGGCACAAATGTTGCAAATCGCATCCTTGGAAAGGACACGAGATGGGATTTTTGAAAGGTCAAGATTGGATTCATAAAAGAGAGCAAATGGTATTCCAATCCGAGAATGAGCTCAACATTTCTGCGAGCTCGAAATCCGAAAGGGAAGGAACCAAAATTTCTCAAGTGTGGATCCAAAAGTGACGGAAGTTTTTTTTTTTTTTTTTTTTGAAAGTGTCAAGATTGGACTTATAGAAGAGAGCAAATGGTATTCCAATCCGAAAATGAGCTCAACATTTCTGCGAGCTCGAAAATCCGAAAAGGAAGGAACCAGGATTTCTCAAATATGAATCCAAAAGTGGTAGAAGTTTTTTTTTTTTTTTGTTCTTTTTTTTTTAGAAAACTTTTTTTTGAAGATTTTTTTAAGAGTTCACATAGATCTCCAATTCGATCTTATGAAACCTCAGTTGATAGATCAGCCCCCAGGTAAGGGTAGGATTACTTAATGAACCCGTTTGGAGGACCCTTGCCTAGAACAGTCTAGCTGTCTCCACACTCTGGACAAGGCTTTTCTTAAATCCACTTTGGTCAAAGAACGCAATTGGTGCAACCTTAGTGGCTTTTTTTTTGAAAGATTTTTTTTATGGATTCATAGAAGAGAGCGAATGGTGTTCCATTCCGAAAATGAGTTCAACATTTCTGCAATCTCGAAATCCGAAAAGGAATAAGCCAAAGTTTCTCAACTTAAACCCAAAAGGGAGAAATCTGGAAAAAAAAATTGTAAATCAGATTTTTTTTGTGGATTCATAGAAGAGAGCAAATGGTGTTCCATTCCGAAAATGAGTTCAACATTTCTGCGATCTCGAAATCCGAAAAGGAAGAAGCCAAAGTTTCTCAACTTAAACCCAAAAGAGGGAAATCTGAAAAAAAATTTAAATCAGATTTTTTTTTTTGAGATTTTTTTTTTAGAAACGGGAAAGGCTAGAAATAAACTTAAAGAAAGAAACTTCCAAAAATCCCATCTCATGTTTTTTTTTTTTTTTTAGATGCAAGATCCAACATAGGCCACCAACTAGAATGGAGCCAAAGAATCCAAGCATTGTGTTCTCAAATGAACGGGTCCCACCGGGTGTGCCAGCTTGTTGGACCGCGCCCCTTCGTTCCTCCTCTGCTGCCATCCGCCCCGGGTCTGTCGGGGTCCGGAAGGAGGGAGAGGGAAGAAAGAAAGGCGGGTATCAACATTTTATGGGTATGCCGGATTTTCTTTTCTACTTGGAATTTAGAGTAGTGATCCGGAGATTCACCTTCACAAGTAGAAAGGAAATCAACTTTTTCCTAACTTTCCATTGCACACATATTTTAAAGAAAAGAGACAAGTTTGTTTTGAATGCCGTGAGAGGCGATTTTCTTTGTTTGCCATGAAAGGCGATTTTGCCGTGAAAGGCGGTTTACAAATCTCATCAATAATGAAAAGACAAGAAATGTGAATTTTGTGTCTCTTTAAGAAAAATTACAATACAATAGAAAAGAAAGAAATGGAATCTAACTTTTCATGCGATTGTGGGGGGACCCGTTCAGATCGACGGTCGCGAGTCATGTATGGACTCCGCCATCGTCCTTCAGATGAGAACTTTGATGCTTGATTTCATGGCTTGGCTCCAACCTCAGATTTTTAGAGGATAAGGACCAAGGTAAGGTCCTATATCCGGTAAAAAGCTGAGTAGACGGGCTGAAAAGCCGCATCTAGCCATGTTGGATAGAAGGAGAGGTGGCCTTGGGGGGGGGCGGGGCTTTGATCACCTTGTAGTGCTTGTTGCAGCAGAGTTTTCTTCAATAGAGGAGAGTTTGTTGCAGAGGTTCTGGATTTTTCTTGGATTTTTCGGAGAGTTTTTGGATAATTTTTCCCTGGCCCCCCTTTCCTTGGAATGGCCTCCTATTTATATGCATTTGGTAGTCATTTAGGAGAGTTTATGAGCATTTATGGTATTAATGCTCATGATGGGAGGAGTTACAAGTTTTTAATTTCTTGATTTGGTAACTCCTTTTTCCTTGAATTTGATTGGCCGGTGGAGGATAATGGGCATTTAGTTGCCTTTAATCTCCATAATGAGGGGAGTTTCATGGTTTTAATGCCATGAATACTTGGATTTGTAACTCCCATTCGCTTGCTTTTGATTGGGCTGTCCAAGATAATGAGTTAATGACTGTAATAAGTTGCCATAAACAAGTCAATTAACAGCATTAAATGGTCTCCCGGTCGCTTGAAGAGTCACAGCCCGCGCCGCGTCCTTTGGAATTCTTTTGGCGATGATCATTGATGGATTTTCATGTTGATCGACATCGGATGATCATGCAATTTCAGACTTCGATTAATATCAACAAGCCGGCGACATCTGTCCAGTCGATTTCTCGATCGGTCGGGCAGAAAGTGCATTTTCTTGATCGGTCGGTTGACAATTTTGAGGTGTCGGATGATGATTCCATGATTCCGGCGGCGGATCCACGATGTCGACGAAGATCGACGGATTTCATGCTCAAAAAATCAGAATTTGGAAAAATCACAGGGGCCAATCAACTCGGGACGCGAAAGATACCCGAAAAATGGGGTTTTTGGGCGAGGTCCGGGCCATGGTCGCCAGCGACCATGGGGTTTGTGCCCCATGGTCGGCCGCCTTCCGGTCGCCTTTTCTTCTTCGTTTTTCGTCGTTTTTCGCTTCTGTTTTCTCCTGCATTTTTCTTGGAATTTCCTCTCATTCATTGGCTGAATTTCCCTCAAGAAAACCTGACGGGAAGCCGTGCAAATCGGATTGCAAAGTTTCCCATTTTCTGAAAAGCCGAAGACTTTGCTGTGGAGAACTCCCGATTTTTTGTCAAGCGTCGAAACTAGGTCAAACGATGTCGGAATGACCTGAAATTCGAGGTGTAGCTTTTTGAGCAGTAGACGAGACCAACCATAGGCTTTTGTTCAGATTTTGAAGCCGTTTGGGGTCCCGCAAACGCTTGACTTTGATTTCACCACGAGGGAAATGCGGAGCTTTGACTTCTGGTCAAACGATGTCCGATTGACCTGAAATTCGACGGGGAGCCTATTGGAGTCATTTTGCGATGATCCACAAGCTCTAAATTGGGTGCCATGGTCCCGGGGTGCTCCGCCGCTAGTAGGCTTGATTTTGTTTCCGAGCATCGAAACTGGGTCAAACGTCATCGGAATGTCCTGAAATTTGATGTGCAGCCCTTTGGAGGTATGTAGAAGCCGCCCATGTGCTCTGTTTGATGAGTGACGACCTCGGTAATTCTCGTTACCTAAGGGCTTGATTTTGCTGCTCGAGAGTTGATGGAGGGTCAAACGGTGTCGGTTTGACTTGAAACTTGACATGTAGCCGTTCGGAGGTATTTTGAGACCATCCGTAGGCTCTGATCGAAGATTTGGGGTCTTCAACACTGTCGCCGCCGGGAGCTGCTGCTTAGCTGTTGGAGAAGTGAAGCTAGGCCAAATGATGTCGGAATGGCCCGAAACTTCATGTGTACCTCTCTTTTGGTTGTTTTGAATGACCTTGCAGTTTTTGTTTGATTTTGACAAGATCTGATGCTTGAAGTGGCGCCTGCCTATTTTTGGTAGGATGCGGCTCCATGTAGCTTTTGGTGTGAAGAGGCAAAGTGACATTTTTGGTGTGAACAATAACTTTTGTTCACCAAACTAGAAACTGAAATTAAATTCCACCTCAAAGATGGTACATATAGAGTGTCTGACAAAACCAACTTATTATCTTGAAAACATAAAGTAATAACTCCTACTGAGACCGCATCCGCCTTAGCATCAGATCCTAGGTTGACAATTATTTCGCCGTCACTGAGTTTCCTGGTTTCCCTGAACCCCTGCAACGAATTACATATGTGATTAGTTGCCCCGGAGTCCACACACCAAGATTCTGAAGTACCAGTTGCAAAACTAACTTCAGTAACAAGTGACTCAATCATACCTGAGGTCTTCTTTTTAGACAGATATTCTGGACAATTCCTCTTCCAATGTCCTGTCATACCAGAATGGAAACACTTTCCTTTTGTCCCTGCTCCCTTAGCCTTGCCAACACCACCATTAGGACCATTCTCCACCTTAGGACCCTTCAGAACTGATTTCTTCTTGCCTTTCTGCCCTTTGCCTTTTGGTTTGGACTTGGCAAATGACTTTTCTGTCATCAGGGCAGTTGGCTTTTTCTTCATAATCCCTTCAGTCACCACCAGCTAGCTAGATAGCTCAGCCAGAGTCAGATTCATTTTATTCATGTTGTAATTGACCTTGAAATTGTTAAATGACTCTGGTAGTGACTCAAGGATTATATCAATCTGCGATTCTGCATCAATCGCAACCCCCAGTACATCTAACTCATTCAATGAGTCCATCATTTTCAACATATGGTCCTGTGCTGGTGTGCCTTCAGCCATCTTGGTGCTTATAAGCACCCTCATAGCAGCCTGTCTTGCAGGCCTGCCCTGTTCCGCAAACATCTCCTTTAAGTTTGATATAATATCATATGCAGTCTTAAAGGATTGATGTTGGTGTTGTAAAACACTAGACATAGATGCCTGTATGTAACATCTGGCCATCTCATCGTCTTTGGCCCACTTGGTGTAAAGTTCCTTTTCTTTCTATGATGCTTCTGGCAATGGCTCATCAAGGGGGGGGGGGGGGTTTGGTAAGGACATATTTGTATCCTGAAGCTGTCAGGACAATAACCAGGTTCCGTTTCCAGTCTACATAATTGGATCCCACCAATTTATTCTGGTTGAGGATGGTCGCAAGTGGATTGAAAGTGTTGGAATTCATGCTGAAAATACTGTAGCACATAACCATACATTCAATTAATGAATTTTAAATGACATTAGGGTTTAGTATTCTACCAAATTTATATGGAATCCTTATAACCATTAAATTCAGAATACATCGGAATCCCAATCCCCGGGGTATGCCTCCTTGGGGAGTGCGAATACCTCCTAGATTGGTGCGGATCAAAGTTGGTCAAAATTAAGATTAAGACTAACTTTCCATGGTCCCCTTCATTCATTATTATCTAGGTATCTCATACCAAATGATGAATGACTCCCGATTAGCTTTGGTTTCTAAAATACATGAGGCAAATCCTTGGGGATACTACATCATTATTTTAGTTAAGTGTGACCCACCAACTAGCATTGCATGACAACCGTTGCGAGCAGCTCCTCCTTGGGGAGTGGGCCCCCGCCTCGTCTCACCAACACTATCCATAGGAGATCCATATCTAGTAACCAGACAAGTAAAAGCCCTCCGTGGGGAACGACCATACTCGAGATGGCGCGAGGCTAATACTTTCCTTACAATGGACCTATGATGGAAAACCATGGGGATTTCTAAATATAAATGCCTCGCTCCCACTTAATATTTTAGAATTGAGGATTTCTTTGTAAGGTATTAGGGCCCACATGTATACTTATGTACATCAAATCATCTCATGATATGATCTAATATTGGTTCCAAGTCAAGTTATTTTAAGGAAAGTCTAGTTTCTAAATTAGTGTTACCAATGTGTCCATCTCATGGGTCATCAACACTAATTAGAACTCTTTCCAAAAATTAATTTGATTTGACCAATTTTTAGTAACTTGCTATGTTTGGATCAGATCTGGAAAAAATTCTAATTTAAGCATGCATCCATAAATAGAAATTGCAAAAATAGAAACTAGTCCTCTCCTCCACATGGCCCAAGCGGAATAGACTTCTTGGACTTCTAGACTTTCCAAAACTTTGGAATTCCTCAAACTCTTTGGGAAACTCCAAAACTCTCTTGGTAATCTTCAAACTCTTTGATTAGAAGTCCAACATCGCTTTCCATCTTCGTCTCGGACATCGCCAGAATTTACAAATTTAAGAAAAATTACATAAATTCCTATGCCTCAATTATGAGACTTACATGGTAATCTAAACATGGAAATAAAAGGGCTATAGGGAAATTCATCATGCCTTGCCCTTTCATGGGAAACCAAGGAAACCATGATGCCCTTTACATTTAGCCTTAAATAAACCAATAACCATAAATAGAAAGCAAAAGACTTGTGGGCCATATGGAGAGGATATTATCATCTGCAAGTTAGTATCTCATACAACCATACAAATCACAGAAATAGGCTGCCAAATAATGTTGGAAAAATAGGAAGTAAAAGTAGACTCGAAACTTGAAAAATCAGTTTCTGCAGCATTCTTCACAGAAGGCCCGGTCGATAGGCCTGCAAGTCAACCGGTCGAATGAGCGCGGGGCCAGGTCGACCGGACTGACGAATTTCTGCAACTTGGGTTTTCTGTTTCGTGTCCATTCTTCCCCAAATCACTTCCAAAGTGTTCCAATGGCTTCCTACCATCCTTCCATCATTATTAAACCCTTTTGTGACTATCCAAACATGAATTTACTATCAAACCAAGCAAATCCATTAAAATTGATCCTTACATAGCCCTTGCTTCATCTTCTTCACATCTCATGCAAAGATCAGAGCAAGCTTGCTAGTCTAACATGATTAGAGATGAGGTTAGTCTCTGATACCAATTGTTGGAATATAAGTGGGCCTTCCAAACAGGTTTCAAAACTTTTGACCCACTTGATGCAGGGATCAATTGTCTAGAATGCAACAAACCCAATCCAGGATGCAATTCCCTCAATCTCATAGCCATGTACAGCAACATATACTATCTATAAGATAGAAAACAGTACATAAACATGCTACCACGAAATCCACAACATGCCAGGATGTAGATATACCTTTGGAGCTTTGTTGTGCTCTAATGGAGGATTTGAATTCTTTACTTTGATGATGAACAACTTCACAATCCAATTCAGAATCTTCAACTCCTTTTGATCTTCCACGCTATGTCCCGTATTAGATCTCTTTTCTCAAGAAGATGGTGGAATCCTCAAGAGAAAACCCTACTAGTAACTCTAAGGAACCAAAGGTGAAAGAGAAGGGAACTTTTAGAAGAAGAGGACTTGTACAACTCTTGCACAAGGGGGCTGAAAGTGCTCTATGTGTTATGCCCGAATTTGAGAGGATTATTCCTCTATTTATAGCCCTCTATAACTCCTCTTTTCCTATTTGAAATAGAAGTTTAACTCCCATTACAAATTAGTAAACATCTCCCTCAATTGTTGCCATAGAAGTCTTACTTCTACAACAATTAGTAGCTTTCTCCTTTCTAATTAAAATAGAAGTCCTACTTCCATTAATAATTAGTAGCTTACCATTACCACTATTAGAAGTCTCACTTCAAATAGAAATGTAACCTTCCTTTTAGAGTTCAAGTAGAATTAGTATCTTTCTAATAAATTGGGCTAGCGTGGGGACCACTAGGGATTCTTTAGAAAGCTAGCTCCAACTGGGACACGCGACACCACATCTCATGTGCAATCCGGGCCCACAGTTAATTGCAAATAACTCCACTATATAAATGCAATTGCACTCCAGTCTTAGGAATAAATTACAATGAAGGCCCTAAACTTCCACAGTACCACAAGTAGGCCCCTCCATCTATATCCATGGATCAAATGGACCTGTCCACCAAATTAGATCCATATCTTATTATCCTTGAGCCCTAATTAATTATAATGATCATTTGGTACCGATCCAATTAACTCTTAATCGGAATGGGTGCGCACTTACCAATGATAAATCCATTAATTGGCACAAGGGGATATTAAAGATAGATTCCATCTTGACCATTTAATGTTCCCACAGCTCTACTATCAAGTACCCAAATCACCGAGGTGTTGACCTACAATTGGCCTCACTCATTGGTGACTCAAAGTAAATGAATAGATAGAAACTTGAGTTCATTAATGTCTCAGGATTATGAGCCTATTGCTAGGGAACTATGAGAGCGGACCTTAAAATAAAGACAGTGTATATAAGGTGCATCTCATGGTCCTTCAATACATCCAATGTACCAGCATCATGATCCAGAATCTTACATTCTGATGATCGAGATAAATCACACTATCTCATAGTGATCAAAATGCTGCAACCTTGTCAGATGAGGTGTCCAATCTCATCACTAGTTGTGAAGATATTTAAGTATAAGATTTGTAATACATATCTCCTGTATGTAGATCTCATCCATACACATGTATTACATCTAGTATACTTGTGGACTCCGGTTCATCTCATGAACCATTATGTCATTTGTATTAGTTATGTGCAAGTATATAAAATACCATTCATCTCATGAAAGGAAAGGCATGAATTGTATTGATAAATAAAGAAATTAATCAATTTATTACATCATATACCCTTGGTATTGAGACCATAAACTAACAATTATAGAAAGTGCTTCACGCTTTTTCGCGAATCTAAACTGCTCGTCATGCAAATGTGTATTAGTTGGGATACAGTGAATATAGTTACCAATCATGGTTTGCACGGGATTTAGAGAGTAGTCCTCAAAATTGTCTATTGCATATGAAACGGAGAAGTTGTAGAATCAAACTCTCATTTGAGAAAAACATGTAATCACTAACCTTTTGAAAACATGTAATCACTAACCTTTTGAAACTAGTCCAATTGAGAATTTGCAATATTGAAAGCATGGTCCCTGCACTGTCATTTGGACTAAAAGCCTATTTTTCTCATTTCACTACTGTTTTGAATGGAACACAATGCGAATTCAAAATGTTGATGAGTGCCGGAGTTTTTTTGCTTTTTTCTCCTGAGCATAAAAAACAATCTTAAATTTTAGGGACATTTTCTGTACGGTCACCTACAGTAGCTCATATCCCTCCCATGTTACCAAAGTTCAGCATATTACCAAGACGTTCTCCGTACAGCCCGTACCGCTGGGCAGAGCACAAGCTGAGTCTTTTTTGCGATATCACAACATATATTGCGATACCGCAAGTTTTTAATTTGCGATATCGCAAATTAATTTGCGGTATCGCAATTTTTTTAGTTGCGATATCGTAAATTATGTTGCGATATCGCAAAGAGACATGTTAAAAGTCAACGAATGCATTTCTGTTTATAATTGCTTTCCGTTCCGTTGCTTTCGTCGATCTCTGGCCTAGGTTATCTACTTCTCTGCTCTTTATAAGCATTGTTTCTGCCACATATTAAGTGATTTCTTTTGCATGTCAACCTTAGGCCATTATCATAAATAGCAATTGAATTTCCTGCCACATCTTTGTCTTAGGTATTTATTCCATGTTTCCCACCTTGTATGTATCTCCCTCTTAGTTATTGTATTATTTTTTTCTTCTTTTGTGTCTTTTGAAAAAAAAAGTTAGAATACAAGGAATCCCACTTGTAGAAACATTTGAAATATTTTGTGTAAATATTAATAGTGACCTTAGGTTGGACTTGTGGTGCCTCATTCTTTTATGAACATCCTGTTGTTAATATATTAAAAAATCCCCTTGTTCTCATCATGAATTACCAACAACTGGATTTGGCCTGGACGTCTAGTTGCAAAAAATAATGAAGCATGTCTTGTTCATCCCGTCCTACGGTGGGCCCCAGCACAAATTCTGTATAAATGTCCATATATTCTTTTAGCATTTGCCTATTATTGTGGCATTACAGACATCATTTTGATCATTATCTTAAACTGCTAATGATTTTTTTTAATGCTATATATAAGTAAATGGTTTAGATTCTTTAGTAGTTATCAACAAATGGTGATATTCATTAGATGAACGGTCTTGATTAATTTCACAATTATTTTATTTAAATGGGTGTTTTATGGTGTGTGTATATATACTTTTGCTAAATGTAGAGAATTAGTACCAATGAGATGTAAAATAAATTTGCTAAAATATCTAATGTAGAATTGATTAAGATAATGCATTTATTTTTTTTAACAGACAATGCATTGTTATTTGTTTGTTAATGTTATAGAAATATGTAGCTTCATGATATCCTAAATGTCAATGCTTAGATTTTAACTCTTTTAATTTTCCATGTATGCATATAGTAGTTTTTTATTTTACATATAACAACCTTCAAATCTTAGTAATTCCAAACATTCATCTTATTTACTAAAAAAATACTTATTCCGATATTTATTTTCAGACATTAAATCTTCATGGATTATATGGATGTTTGTGAGTAACTTCAAAAATATTCAAAACTAAATCTTATTATTCGAAATTTGTGTTCTACTTCGTAGGATGGATAATACTGAGATATGTATAATATGCCATTATAATGGTATATTAGACGTAAGCAATCCATTGCCAGTCTACATTGGCGGTGAGCAGAAGGTAATATGGGTTGATGTCAATATAACTTTCAATCAACTACTCGGAAAGATAAACGAAGAAACTGGTTGGGAGCTTCATGATGAGCATATAAATATGCAATATCAGTTTCATAATGGCCGAAGCTTCACGTTCATAACCATAAGAAGTGATGATGATCTCCATCGGATGTTTAGATTATTCCAAAATGGAAGTCAAGCTATATTTATGTATTTGCATTCAAATAGTGAAGCAAGTGCAAGTCGACAACATCTAAGGTCTACATACGCTCGGCCTAACAGCCCGCGAGGGAATAGACCGTCATTTAATTTGAACAGGTACCACCACAACCCATCTTAATAAATGTAGTAATTGCTGATCTGTTTAATATCTTATTTTAGTTATGTTACTGATTGTTTTATGACATGGTGATTCACGCAGGGGGAATTTGATGATATATACAAATACCACAAACTTTTCCAACGGTGAAAAGGATACAGGTGGCCCTTCAACAAGAGAGGATGTTTACAGGTTTGGTTCGCTATACATCTGATTTGATTATATTATGTAATTTATATATGATTGACTATTTGCCATGCAGGTGCGACGTCTCATCTTATCCTGTTCGAAGCCATTTTGACCTGAACACGCCTATTGTACCTCATGATAACCCATTTGTAGACGCCATGCTTGAAGATTTAATAGCTCCCATTAATCTTGCAGAAGATGAAAATGAAAAATTCTCTAATAGAAGGGATGAAGTTGTCATGGATTGGATGGAAACGGAAACAGTATCCAAAATTCCTTGTTTTGATGGAGGGTGCAATGTAGTGGAGGAGGGGGCTAAAAATGATGAAGATGATTTTGATATTGATGTTGACCCTAGAGAATATATATTGCAAAATGGCATAGGACCAGGAAGAACATGGCATGCACAAGAAGGATTGGGTCATGCATCAAATGTTGTGAGTGTAGAAGATGTTATTGATACTTTAGTTCCTAATGATGACCATATTGGTGTGGATCACCACGAGGCATCTTTTCGTGAAATGTGGAATGGAAGACGGTTTCAGACTCGTGAATCATTTAGGAATGCATTGAGAAAATTTGCAATGTACAGTAATTTTGATCTTCATGGGTGAAAAGGTCTATGACAGAATTAAGTGGAAGGTGTGGTGATCATCAATGTCCTTGGCGCATCCATGGATCTATCTTGCAGTCCGGCCCTGAGTTTATTGTGCGAACTTATTCAGAAAAACAAACTTGTTCGAAGCCAATGATGGGACTCGCACATTCTCAAGCCACATCGGCGTTGATTGCCGATTGGATAAAAGAACGGTTGCGTATCCATCCAAGTTACACTCCAAAAGAAATTGCGACAGACTTTCAATTAGAGTTTGGCATCCATATCAGCTACAGGAAAGCTTGGCTAGCAAAAGAGAAAGCATTGATTGACATACGTGGTTCTTATGAAGATTCATACAGAATCCTGCCTAGTTATTGTATTGAACTAGAACGGACAAATCCAGGCAGCGTGTCTCATCTGATCAGGGAAGATGATGATTCATTCCAGAGGTTATTTTGGGCTTTTGGCTCAAGTATTCGCTCTTTCAAGAGTTCATTACGCCCATTAATAGCTGTTGATGGTGCCCACCTTCGTGGAAAATACCCTGGAGTTTTGTTTGTTGCCGTGACATATGATGGCGACCGTAAGTTATTTCCAGTCGCCTTTGCCATAGCCGAGATAGAGGATAGAGATACCTGGGAATGGTTCCTTGCAGAGTTGGATGTGAACTTAGGGCCCTTTCCAAATTTAACCATTGTATCTGATAGACAAAAGGGTCTCATACGAGCCGTTCAAGAGCGTTTTCCTCACGCTAGTCATACTCATCTTTCAATCTTGTTGCTCTACCTAGAGTCCTATACAAATTTGCTAGACAGGCTGGCCCCAATGTCCTAAACAACTCAAGGAGGTATCCGTTCCCCCTCGACCCGGAAGTATTGCTACAAATTTGTTGGGCCACTAAGCAAAATAGGTATGCACGGGTATAACGTTGTACAATCTCTTCAGATGCCCCCTCTGGACATCTGCCAAAATGGAGACGAAACCAAGTGTACTTTATTTGTGCACCCATGCATTCCAAAGCTTGGTTGGGAACTATCCCTAATAATTCAAAACATAATGCTCTCATCATTTCTACCTTGGCAATTGTACGACCCGTAACTAGCCTTCCATCGATGGGAACGCCATAAATATAGGCAACATCTTCCAATGTTATTGTCGCCTCGCCGAAGTTAAAATGGAAAGTATTAGTCTCGGGTCTCCATCTCTCCACCAGCGCCCATATAATGCCATGGTGGATTTTCATTTTACCAATTGAGGCCAGATTGTGTAGGCCGACCAGACGGACAATTTCTTCTTGACTTTCTTTTAATTCCCAGAATTCATTTAGAGGGTCAGCTGGGATGCACTTCAGTGGGCCAAGCTCCTGCAATTAACAAATACATAACATCATAACAAGAGAGTCGCGAGGAACCATCTGAAAATAATAGAATTATGTTAAAGTTTAGAAATGAATTGACTCTACCTGCCCTTCCCATATCACTTTTGATATATGATTATCTTGATCAGTAAGGATATGTTTATCCAAAGGACCGGGATCCATCTTTCAACTATCCAGTCACAACAAGAATAAAAGTTAAAAATACAAAATATGGCATGATTAACGATTAGATATTGATGCATAGGAATAAAAAGGAAATGAAATGCTTTAATGTAAAACAAGTCAAACATGAGACCTAGGTCATATAAGCCACTTGCAAGTTTTAATACAAGTCAAACTTCTGCCCCTAATTCTCTTTATAAAAATAACCACTAACAATCCTAATACATTAAAAAAAGACTTACAAAAGAAAGTTATAATTTAACATTGATTTTAGCATGGGCTGCATATATTTTATTTTCTGTATAAATTACTCATGTAAATGCATTACAATAACATGGACTACTTGTATTAGGCCCTGCTTTCTGATGGTATTGAACATAAAACCACATGGCCCACCCTATGACCATTGATATATTTCTAAAAAGATAAATGGTTAAGTGATCTTATAAAGCTCATCCTTCATGAGCACATGGTGAGCATGTACTATATGGTCCTTGATGTTCCATGAAACCTGCAGAATTGATGGTAATAATAATAAGAGAGAGTGTATTTGTATCCTCTTTTCTTAATGATTTGTAGGCATATGTATGGGAGTAGTCATATTCTATTAGAAAATTGCTACTTCTCAACAAAATGCTGTAATAAATTAAATGCCTTAAACCTTGGTTAACCCACAATTGTTTTTAAATTTGAAACATCCACAAATGTTCACCATCCATTTGATGTCTGCCAATTGGACCATTATCATCATCCATTTAGAATCAATTTAGTTCTTTCTAATAAAAAGGGATCCATGACCTCAATGGTTTGGATTAACATTCAGGAATACAATATGTGCACAATGGCAGTTCGCATAACATATGAACTAAATCAAGCACAGTATTCAAAGCTTATGCATCCTTTTCAAGATTAGGTGACAGATTAAAAAAAATAAAAAAAAATATAAGGAGATTAATGTTAACAAAACAACAACACAACAAACAAAAGAGGCCCTGCTCAAATTGTGGTGATTTGTTGTTTTCCTTGTTACAAGCTGATGGGAAAATGTGATTGATTTTAGTGTGGAAGAGGCATTGTGGATTTGGTGATTTGGAGCATTTCAATTCTATCAATAGATGGGTCTGTTATGGATAGTTGAATGGTAGATTTCTTTTTGAAAAAAAAAATTAAATATCTGATTTTGATAGGACTTGTTTTTTTTTTTTTTGAGTTGGGGTGGATTATAAGGTTATGAGTTTTGCCCTAATTTACTGCTCTAGTATGCTGATGAAAGTTGCAACATTTTTCAATTGATTGATGTTTTTTAATCTTCTTAGTGTATAATATCTAATATTGTTCAGTGAGGGTGAAAAGGACTTGTGGTTTGGATTGATTACTGTTCTGAATGTATGAAGTGTTCAATGTTTAATATTGTTCATAGGGAGTGGAAAGGATCAATTTTTCATTTCTCTTAATTTTCTGATTTTTTTCATGACCTTTTTCTTTCATTCTGGTGGGTAAGGCTTTAATTGGGTGGCATTTGAGTGTTCTTCATCCTGTCAAAATAATCACAAAAATCTTTGTTTCATGTAGAACCTGAGTGTGGAATTCCATATGTACTTTAAGAGCCCATAACAGAATTTCATTCAAATGTCAGAAGACAAGAATTTATACAGTTGTGGGGAAGATGTTGCCTTAATAGAATGCATCTCATTCACAAGTTATAAAAAGAAAGGAAGGAAAAGAAAGGAGAATGTTTCTTGAAACTGCATGACATAGTTGGGATGTTAGCCTTCAATGCCCTGTTTTTCCACAAGATTACATGAAAATAATTTTAGTCAAACACTACCCCGACCAAGTTTCTGTGCTTTCATTTAGGCTTTTTAATGTAATATATTTCAATTTTGTTCTACTTAAACAATCATATCTAATTTTTTTCTTAATCAGGCATTGTTGTAAAGGCTTCTTATTCTACTGCTAGTAATTCTAGTCAAAATAATGGCTCAATTGGCCAAAAAAACCTGTTTCTGGGAGCTAAGGCATCTAGGATTAATGGGATAAATAGCATATATTTAACATCATCATCCAGACAAAGTCGTGTTCTTGACACCTATGAAGATGAGTATGAGGGGGCTGTAATTAATCCCGAAACATTACCATTCGATACAAGCACTTTTGCTTCTTCCCTTCAGGCTTCCCTTTCTCATTGGAGGTCAAAGGTAATTTCTCATACCTTGTTTCTTCTCCCTGTAGATGGACTTTTTGCATCCTACAAAATGCGGTTTGTTCATGTTTGATGATTTCTTGACAGGGAAAGAAGGGTGTGTGGCTTAAGTTGCCAACGGAACAATCAGAGCTTGTTCCTATTGCTGTAAAGGTATGTTTCTGCTAAGTGTTCTTGTTGTAGCTCTGCTTTTGTAAACAGTGTTATCAACCTATAGTCTTGACAAGTACGCCAGTTTAAGTTCACACTTTGTTTATGATAACTCTGACCTATTCTTTCTCCCTGATATTGAACTTTAGCTAATCCATCACCCTCTATTGCTCTCAATGTGGCTTACCAAGTACCAACACCTTTACTAGCCTTGTGTGTGTGTGTTGCAGTACTAATTCAGGGCTTGTTTGATACTAAGTAAATTCTTGTGTGATCATTTAAATCCTCTCTTCCTTTCTTTTCCACAATGTCTTACCGGATAGGTTATTGTCCCTAGCCGAGCATCCGAATCGATGATTGTGTTTTGTATCTCATAGAATGGTGGATCTTCTGAAATAATTTCAGGGTTACCTGTTCTTATCACAAAACCGTGCAGAATCAGCTATGGCAGCCTTCATTAAAAAAAATGCAACTAGAAAAATTTAACCAGCATTAAAAAAAACTTTCTAGAAAAATCAAAACTTTCCATTAAAAAACAAGAGCACAACGACCTGCAAGAGAGGGGCAATCAAACCATAACGCCCTACTGTAAGTCCATGGGGATCCGAACCCTAGAGGGGGGGTGAATAGGGTGAGCTCCAATTATGACCAATTTTAACTAATTTTAA
The DNA here is from genome assembly GCA_038049695.1 of Cinnamomum chago. Lineage (NCBI taxonomy): Eukaryota > Viridiplantae > Streptophyta > Magnoliopsida > Laurales > Lauraceae > Cinnamomum > Cinnamomum chago. The sequence goes on from CP142451.1 coordinate 61,426,393, forward strand.
CTTCTTTAAAACCAACTAGTCACAAGTGATGATTATCAAACAATATGCGGAAGCTAATAAAACAATCACCACAAAGCAAGCACCATCACACAAGGATTTATAGTGGTTCGGCCTCAATGCCTACATCCACTACCGGCTTGTGATCCAACACCCCACCGGATTTCCACTATTTATGCTTTTTACTAGGCTAAGCAATAACCCTTACAATATGCTTTCCAAGGCTTAGCAATAACCTTACATTGATGTTTTTCAAGGCTTAACATCAACCTATACATTATGCTTTTATAGGCTAAGCAATAACCTCTTCAACCATAGGTTGGTTATCTCACTAAATTGTGTCTTTAATACACTAGATGGAGATTCATTTAGGCTCATTACAATGCCTCTTAAATAGGCGGATATGGAAGTGAAATACAAATACACACTCACACTATGAATGCAAAGATGAAAACAAATGAAGTGTGTGTGTGTGATCCTCAATCATTTAGAAAATAAAAGCTCATAAATGTATGCCTAAGGCTTTTGAAAATTTTAGCTCAAAAACATTTATGATTGAGGAAGTAATGCAATCACATGTTAAAAGTAACAACTTGTTAATGATATCAAAGTTACACAAGTTGTATGAAATGGATTAGCTCTAAACATGTGATGCATAGGGATGTCAATCAAATCATCAATGAAGCTCAAAACATAAAAATAGATTTGATTGAAAAGAGGGGACAAATCATATGTAATTATAAGGACAACTTGAAAATGATTTACCAATCAAAGAAAGGCAAGTTGTGAAACTTTTAAAACAATAATACACATATGATTTGTAATGATGTTGAATCCAAAACATAAGATACATTTGAAGGAGATTTTCTTATGATGGAGAAACAACACCCAAAGATTCAACAAAGTATATGAATCATGTTACATCTTTCATTAACATGATCTACTTAGATTTACCAATAAAGTACTACTTTGATGAATCAATGGTGATGTATCCAAAACAATAGATCTATTCAAAATATAGAATATGCTAAGGATACAACATATCATATATTAACATGTTACAAAGATTTACCAATGATAAAACAAAACATGAAAACATATGATTTGTAAAGAGGTTGAGTCCAAAACATAAGTTAGTTTTGAAAGAGATGTTCTTATGATGGAAAACAACAACCAAAAATTCAACCAAGTATATGGATCATGTTACATATGATTTCAAAGGTTCTTTCATTAACATGATCTACTTTGATTTACCAATTCAAGTACTACTTGGATTGAATCATATGGTGTTGTATCCAAAACAATAAATCAACTCAAAACATAACACATGTTAAGGACACAACACAAACATAGTTTAACATGCTAGAAATGATTTACCAAAAATAAAACAAAAGCATGAAAACATATGATTAAGGAAGGAAGAGCCTACTTGGTGGTTTAACTTCATTAATCCAAGCTTTAGCTTTCCTAATCATCCCCTTCATCCCTTGGTTCTTTTCCCTTTTGATATGCCTCAAATCCTCTCAAGGAGGGGTTAAAAATTCCCAACTTTTGGCAAGGGAAAGAACTCATATTTATAGGGAAAAGTGGCCAACGGCTAGTTCTCGGTCGACCGGCAAACAGGCCTCGGTCGACCGAGAACACACAACGGTCATATTTCTGACCGTTGGTGCTCCCAGGCAATTTTTGCCTGCAGTTGTCTCGGTCGACCGAGACCTGCCTCTCGGTCGACCGGCGACACTGCCGGGACAGCCCCCTTTTTGCAAAATTTCCAACTTTTGCACTTTTCAAAGTTATTTCTTTGGGGGACCTTTTGGCCACTAAATCAAGCTTGGAAAACATGTTTTAAAGATTTTAAAGGTTTTTAAAACATGATATAAAAAGCCTAAAAAGTTTCAAAACTTTTAAAACAAAGGCTTGCTTGATTTCTTGAAAACTCTTTTCTAAAACAAATGCATCCAAGATTTAAAAACAAATCATGCATAAAACAAGATCTTAAAAACAATGCATGAATAAATCAAGATTTCAAGTTTACTTTAAAACCAATGCAAGTGTGTAAATCAAATGATGCTAGAATGATATGCATCCATCAAATTGCAATCTAGAAAATTCCTAACACCTACAAACACCAAGACCTACAAATCCAAGCCTCATTGCCAAACAAGAAGAACAAACAACAACGAATCAAAACCAAATTAAAGACTGCATTTGAAGGAATTGAACGCACCTGATTGATTAAGATCGACCTGATCTATTCACTCAGATGAAAGAAAACCCAAAAAATAGCCGCTGGGGAGATGAGGATGGAGACGATGAAGCTTCGTCGCCGTTGAATGGACGTTGGGACCTTGCGTATTTGCAAATAGGTTGGCGAGGGAGGAGGATGGTGAAATTCGGCTGGGGAGAGAGTTACCGTTGGTGAAATTAGGGATAGTCGAACAAGGAGGGATAAACGGATGAAAAAGGGGTTTTATGTGTTGTGATATCGCAACATAATTTGCGATATCGCAACTCAAAAAATTGCGATACCGCAAATTAATATACGGTATCGCAAATTAAAAACTTGCGGTATCGCAATATATCTTATGATATCGCAAAAAAGACTCAGCTTGTGTTCTGCCCAGCGGTACGGGCTGTACGGAGAACGTCTTGGTAATATGTTGAACTTTAGTAACAGGGGAGGGATATGAGCTACTGTAGGTGACCGTACAGAAAATCTCCCTAAATTTTAATTTGAATTAACATATAATAATTAATCAAATCAAAATTAAAAGAATTGCATGAAAATCAAGATGGAATGGAACGGGTCAAATTGATCTATCTAGGTTTCTGTCACTGTAATAGGTTGGCCATCGTTTACTTGCTCATGATCCGGCGAAGGTGCTGTCCAATACAATTTGACAGTAAGTAGAAGTTTCTCCCTTACTTTTGGCCCATCTTCATGGTCCACAATCTGGCTGTCCCATCTCATTCCATCAATCATACTCTTGATCTTTACCAATACATCGACATCATCTCTAATGATAATAGTCAGTGGCATGTTTTAGAGATCTATATCAATTGAGATTCTCTTTCTGGGTTTATCATTCTTTGACTCAGAGGGCATGTTTTCATAGCCCAGTTAATATTCCAATGGTCCTTTGGAACTTTCTTTTGGGTGGTTTTAGTAGGTGAAAGTTTCTCCTGCAGAAGTATATATCATATTCCTTTTTTTTTTCCTTGAAAGCTCAACTTTTCCATCTGCTTTATGCCTTTTGTGATCTTTTTCCATTTTGTTATATATTCCTTGCATTTCTTTTGATTCCTACTTCTTCTGTTATAGTTTCATGTAGTTTAAATTTGAAAAATCATAAGAGGAGCATTTCACAGGTTACATTTCATCCTATTCATATCATCATATATAGATAAGATTGCAACCTATTCTTCTTCCTAGCTTTTTCTCATTTTTCTCCCTCCTGTTTTGCAGAAAGTTAGAAATGGAAGGATAAGCAGCAGACAATAGAGAGAGAGAGAGAGGTATTTTTCAGTAACATAAGGATGTCTTCTCTCTCATGTTCAGGACCTTTCATTCAATCATCAGACAAACCCACATCTCTCACACTCCTATTTCAGTGGCTGAAATTCATATTCCTCTCTCCATGTCCTCAGCATGCACTGTTCTCCGTTGACCTCGTTTTCTTTCTCATCCTCTTCATCTTCGCAATCCAAAAGCTGTACTATTATCATTAGGAAAATTTAGGAAAAGATTTATATAGATACATGTTTATCTTTCATTTATAATCTAATTCATTGAAAAGATTCTAATGTTGTTTTTGTTATTGCAGATTGATGGACGCTTTGGGGTCGGTTGCAGATTAGCTAAATGTGTTTTATTTTTTTAGTTAATTTGTATATGTATATTGGACATATATACGGGACTATATCATTATTGATTGTAATATTTGTATTCGTTTAATGAGATGAATGATTTAATGAAAAATGGAGATGGTTCTTTGTTTATTTAGCAACTTTTGTTTGCATACATTTTTTTAAATTGAACAGGTTTGATATAGGTGTACAAACAGGTTTAATGGAAAAAAGAAAATTATAATGGAAAAAAATTATAAAAATAAAATCAAACACTTTTACCGACGTTTTGTTTTCGTCGGTAAAAGTGGTTTTAATTTTTAATTCGATTTTGCCGACGAAACAAACCGTCGGTAAACATCCCCCGCTTAGTTTTACCGACGGAAAAAATACGTCAGTAAAATCGTTTTTATTTTTTGTTTACCTTTACCGACGAAAAATTAACGTCGATAAGAGTCTTTTTATTTTTCCGTTTACTTTTGCCGACGAAAACAAACGTCGGAAAAAGTCTTTTTTTTTAATTTTTTTCGTTTTCTTTTGCCGACGAAAAAAAACGTCGGTAAAAGTCTTTTTTTTTTTTTTTAATTTTCCCGTTTTCTTTTGCCGACGAAAAAAACCGTCGGCAAAAGTGTTTTTATTTTTTAATTTTTTTTTTACCGACGCAAAATAAACGTCGGAAAAAGTATTTATTAAATATTTAGAAATGTAAAGTAGTTTTACCGGCGTTTTTAAAACGTCGGTAAAGTCCGTAAAAATTAAAATTTTTACCGACGAAAACAAATTTCGTCGGCAAAAGGTTTTGTCCACCATTTGTTACCGACGTCTGGCCGACGAAAATATTTTCATCGGTAAAACTTTTACCGATGTTTTTATGACTTTTGGCGAAAAAAAATTTCGTCGCTAAAAGTGCAGTTTGTTGTAGTGAGACCGAATTGGAAACCTATGTGTACCCTTCAAAAAATATCTCTTCAAAAGAAAAAAAAAAGTTTTGTCACTTTTGAGTTCAGATTTGAGAAATCTTGGTTCTCTCCTTTTCAGATTTAGTGCTCGCAGAAATGTTTGAGCCTGTGTTCTGATTGGAACACCATTTGCTCTCTTTGATGAATTCAATCTTGACATTTCAAAAAAAAGAGTCACTTTTGGGTTCAGATTCGAGAAATTCCGGTTCCTTCCCTTTCGGACTCAGTGCTCGTAGAAATATTTGAGCTTGTGTTCAGATTGGAATACCATTTGTTCTCCTTTATGAATCCAATCTTGACCTTTCAAAAAGAAAATCCCATCTCGTGTCCTTTCCAATGATGCGATTTACAACATTTGTGCCTAGCGGTGCTAGTACCCCCTTGAGCCTTGCTTCTCGGTAATTTGAATTAAGGTTTACAATTGCTCCTAGCAGTCACTAGAACGCTCACCCTGAGCCTACCATACTTGCATTTAGAACAATTGTACCCTTTATGGCTTTTTGCCTTCTTCATCTTGCTTGGGCTGGGCCATTTCCACTCGAGCGATTTGAAAAGACAAAACCATAGTTATCTTCCATTTATGATCACCATATTCTTGTGATTTCTAATGGATGTGGTCTTCTTTCAGAAGTTTTCCAAAACTAACAATGACAGCTTCATTGACCATCAGCTACAATGAGAACAAGTACCAACTTCTGCTTTAAGAAAAACAGAACAAGCGCACTCACAAGTGCCCTGGCAGCTGCCGAAGCGTCATCTCCCTCGGTAACTCTCAAAACACTGGGTCGATCACTACTCCTCGAACCATCGTCTTCGGGTCGCTGGGACCATTCCCACTCCCCGCAGAAGAAATTATACCTGCCAAGAAGCAGAAAACTGCCCCTGAGCGTGTCACTATCATGACACCAAGGGCAACAATTAAGAAGCCTAAAGCCCGTGGCACTCCCACGAAGCCTCAACCTATAAGAAACCAAGTCTGCCCCAAGACCTGGTCCCGGAGACCGTCGCCAACGCAAAGGAGGTCCCGAACATCTATAAAGCCAGTGTACCTGCCCCTCTCAAAGAGAACCAATTCTACCCTCTCTCTTGCATGAAAGAGGAGAAACCTACCCTCCACCAAACAAACAAATCAACCCAGCATAAGCCAGTTTGCTCCTACAAGCCCAAAATCAAGTCATGCATCACCAGGCCTCTACAAGAACCTGTTAAGGCCTACACTCATGCGAGTTGGCCCTTCATCTCAACAGGGGTCGAACTCGCAAAATTCAAAGCCTTGCTACGACAGGCAAGGGATCGCTTCCGAATCCTGACCGCCTAGCTTCAAAGAAGACAAGCTCGACTGCTGGACATGGGGGACTACGTCCTTCATCACCAAAGCCTAGCCAGAACTGACTGAAGCTCAAATTGCTCATCATATACGTCGATGCCCGGCGTATCAACAAAAGAGACTAGAGAAGCAAAGAACTTAGCATTCTACCCTTCAGGTCTCTAACAAATGGGTCGAAAAAGAAAGACCCAACCGAGTTGTTGCTGTCTATATGGTTGGCAAAACCAGAAGACGCCAGAAGTCGGCAACCAAAATTCATGTCAGACGACCGGTGACTCGCAGCGTCTCTCGGACGCGAAGACATCAGGTGGATTCTCCCGCTCCTTCAAGCCAAGGACATCGGAGTAACCACTCCTCGAACTCTTCGTCCAAAAGATTGAGCTCCTGCTTAGTCACCAAGACGATATCTTGATTCAATTCTAGACGGATGAATGTCTTGGTTACAGATACTTAGCAGCCTCCACCGCATGATGATGTAACCGTTCGCATCCAGCAGTTGGAGCAAGGATAGCAAAGAATTGACACTCTGATGGGAAACCTCCTTCTCACTTTCCAGCGTCCACCTAACAATGAAGCTCCTTTGAGTCATCAAGTTGATGAGGTTAATGGGGAAACAATGAGTCACGCGCCCTTACCAAAAAGGACATTGACGATATCCTTGCCAAAGCAAAAGAAGAGGATACACTGAAGGAATATGGGATCAAGCCACCATATCCCTTATGGATGGACTCGGTTCCGTTTCCTACAAAATTTAAACAACCTACTCTCCAAACATAAACGGGGAAAGGTTCAGCCAGACGGCATGTCAACCACTTCAAGATCCTAACGGGAGCTATTGTGGATCAAGATGCCCTCAAGATCAGTCTCTTTGCAAGTACCCTAAAAGGTACGACCTTTGATTGGTACTCCACTTTGCCAGAGGACTCCATTCAAAACTGGGCCATGCTGGAGACACGCTTCCTGACCCACTTCAAAGGTGAAGATCATCCTGTTACTATGGCACAACTCTGCAGCCTAAAACAAGGAGAGAATGAGTCAACATACGACGTTATTCACAAGTGGAAGGTGATGACGTGCATGTGCTCAGATGTACTTCCACAAGCATCGCTGGTCGACATTTTGCCGTAACAACATGAGAGCAAGGATCCATTCCATGATTATCGACAACAAATCAAAAAACCCGGGAGAACTCGTAGAAGCAACTATGGAGGCTGAAACGATGATCAAAGACCTCAACAGCCATAAATCATCAAAGAAAGAGATGATTACCATTACGACCTCAAACCAAAGAAAAATGAGGTTCTTAATGTATAAACCAAGTCAGCTCCTCCGCAGCCAAAGAAAGCTGAAAACAAAACTGCAGGTAAGAAACCTGAACTCTCTGAGGCCTTCAAAGAACGAGTAGAGAAGAAATACCCGTTCAATGAAGATGTTGAAGAAATCTTTGAGGCTCTCTTAGCAAATGGAAAACTCACCTTGCCGGACCCCAAAAGACCATGAGATGTTGCCAAAACCAATGATCCCCGGTATTGTCCATATCACCAGTTGGTCTTGCATCCTCTCAATCAATGCTTCATTGTGAGAGAAAAGATCAACGAGATGTGGAAAAATGGAGTCATCACCTTTGACAAAAACTATGGGTCTGCCTCCGTCAATATGGTGTCATATGGACAAACTTTCAAATCACCAAAGGAAAAGATCACTACTTTCTTCAAGGTGATACAAATGACTCAAACGTCCCAAGAGCTGGTCCCTTACCCAACACCAGATGGACAACCCATATGGGTGTATCCCGATCTCCTTGAAGATGAAAATTGGGAGATCGTCAAAACAAAGCCTGCCGCTCAACAGCAAAGGCAAGCCAAAAAACAACCCCGCAAGCTCAAACAGCAGGAGAAAGCTCAATCAAAGTAAGAAGTCCCTAAAAAGGCAGAGACCTCTTCCACTGCTTCACTAGGGGCAACGGAAGAATTCCTTCCCAAGACTTCAAAGGTGATAAGAAAATTCACCCTTGGTGATTTCATGCCACCTCATTACAGAAATGAAACTATGCAGGGGGCATCATACTCTTGGAACTCGGTAATTGAATTCTCTACGGATGGATACGAGTCCAGTCATACTACCAGTGATACCGATGAATGGGAGGAATCTCTTGAAACAGGAGAATAGCTCTCCGATGAGGAATGGATTCCCGAATCTCATCTTATGTCAGTAATCTGGTACAACTCATTACAGCCACAAGGATCCCGGTCTGATGATGAAGAAGACCAAGAGGTTGTTCAAGAAAATGTTGTTGATCCTGTTAGTTTATGGTCTCAATACCATGGGTATATGATGTAATAAATTGATTAAGTTCTTTATTTATCAATACAATTTATGTTTTTCCTTTCATGAGATGAATGGTGTTCTATATACTTGCACATAACTAATACAAATGACATAATGGTTCATGAGATGAACCGGAGTCCACAAGTATACTAAATGTAATACATGTGTATGGATGAGATCCACATACAGGAGATATGTATTACAAATCTTATACTTAAATATCTTCACAACCAATGATGAGATTGGACACCTCATCTGACAAGGTTGCAGCATTTTGATCACTATGAGATAGTGTGATTTATCTCGATCATCAGAATGTAAGATTCTGGATCATGATGCGGGTACATTGGATGTATTGAAAGACCATGAAAAGCACCTTATATACACTGTCTTTATTTAAGGTCTGCTGTCATAATTCCCTAGCAATAGGCTCATAATCCTGAGACATTAATGAACTCAAGTTTCTATCTATTCATTTACTTTGAGTCACCAATGAGTGAGGCCAATTGTAGGTCAACACCTCGGTGATTTGGGTACGTGGTAGTAGAGTTGTGGGAACATTCAATGGTCAAGATGGAATCCATCTTTAATATCCCCTTGTGCCAATTAATGGATTTATCATTGGTAAGTGCGCACCCATTCCGATTAAGAGTTAATTGGATAGGTACCATATGATCATTATAATTAATTGGGGCTCAAGGATAATAAGATATGGATCTAATTTGGTGGACAGATCCATTTGATCCACGGATATAGATGGAGGGGCCTACTTGTGGTACTGTGGAAGTTTAGGGTCTTCATTATAATTTATTCCTAAGACTGGAGTGCAATTGCATTTATATAATGGAGTTATTTGCAATTAACTGTGGGCCCGGATTGCACATGAGATGTAGGGTCGCGTGTCCCAGTTGGAGCCAGCTTTCTAAGGAATTCCTAGTGGTCCCCACGCTAGCCCAATATATTAGAAAGATACCAATTCTACTTAAACTCTAAAAGGAAGGTTACTATTTCTATTTGAAGTGAGACTTCTAATTGTGGTAATGGTAAGCTACTAATTAATAATGGAAGTAGGACTTCTATTTTAATTAGAAAGGAGAAAGTTACTAATGGTTGTGGAAGTAAGACTTCTATGGCAATTAGTAAGGGAGATGTTTACTAATTTGTAATGGGAGTTAAACTTCTATTTCAAATAGGAAAAAAGGATTTATGGAGGGCTATAAATAGAGGAATACTCCTCTCAAATTCGTGCATAATTAATAGAGCACTGTTCAGCCCCTTGTGCAAGAGTTGTACAAGTCTTCTTCCTCTCAAAGTTCCCCTCTCTTTCACCTTTGGTTCCTTAGAGTTACTAGTAGGGTTTTCTCTTGAGGATTCCACCATCTTCTTGAGAAAAGAGATCTAATACGGGACATAGCGTTGGAAGATCAAAAGGAGTTGAAGATTCTGATTTGGATTGTGAAGTTGTTCATCACCAAAGTAAAGAAATCAAATCCTCCATTAGAGCACAACAAAGCTCCAAAGGTATATCTACATCCTTGTATGTTGTGTATTTCGTGGAAGCATGTTTATGTTCTGTTTTCTATCTTCTAGATAGTGTTTGTTGCTGTACATGGCTATGAGATTGAGGGAATTGCATCCTGGATTGGATTTGTTGCATTCTAGACAATTGATCCCTGCATTAAGTGGGTCAAAAGTTTTTGAAACCTGTCTGGAAGGCCCACCTATATTCCAACAGATCCAGCACAAGCAAGCGCTAGCTCCAATGGAAACCAACATTGATGAACCACAAGGAGCAGATGATGAAGAAGATTTGGCTCATATGCCCGATCTCAAAGAATATGCAAGAATCTTGCAACGTCTTGCCATAGAGTGGGAGCAGGATCGCATCAATGAGCTTCGTCATAATCAAAATCCAGAATCAGAAATTTCAGAAAATTTACAAACATCTCCACTGGTAACCCCGGAAAATGAAGAAAACTGCTGGATTAATGATCCTCTCACATCTGAAGACGAGTCTGAATCTCAATAGTGCATTCTAGAGGCATCTCCTATCGGGGTTACTTGCAATACGATAGTTTGGGACGATATGCCACTGAAGCTTTATCCGCCGAGGCCTCAGATTCTCAGACTACGTCCAGTAGCATATCTTCTGGAGCTACATCTCCTCAGGTGACTGCCACAGAGGTATCATCTTCTCAGCCTTTGTCTCCTGAAACTGTGACATCGGAACTCAAGCCTCTTCCGACTAATCATCTTGAAGAAGCTCCTGCCAATGAAGTCTTCTTTAAAGAAAATCCGGTCAATTGTTCCCAGATACCTAACCTCATAGGCGATGTTTGGAACGATAAATTACTTAGCAAACAAGAGAAGTTGCTAGATGTTGTTCAGGACTTGTTCCTGGAAAATGCTCCGTGCAACGCGATCACTGAAGACGGCAATGTTAGGGATTTTGTGTTTTGCAATTTGATTGATGCATTATCATTTTAGTATCATTTGAATTTTCACACATGCATTGATTTAGAAATTCTTGAAATCTTGATTTACACATGCATTATTTTTTAGACTTGTAGAAATATTGATTTATGCTTGTTTTGATTTTAAACTTGGATGCATTTAGTTTTCAAAATAAGATTTTCGAATCAAGCTTGCGCTTGCCTATGGTTTTAAAACTTTCAAATCATTTTAGGCATTTTAGGTTTCATGTTTTTAAAACTCTTAGAATGATTTAAAACATGTTTCCAGGCTTGATTCAATGGCCTAGTCCTCCAAGACCAAGTTTCCCTTTAAAAATCATTTTTATGAATCTTTATAATCAGGGAAAGTTAGGTCAACTGAACCATTGTTGGTCAGCTGTCGGTTCTGATTTCAGAATATGAAATCTGTGTTTTCTGGGAACTTCGGTCACCTGTCGGTCGACCGAACTTCAGTTCGGTTAATCGACAAGTGAATTTCGGTCAGCAAACTTTCGAAATATATGACCATTGGAATATGACCGTTGAGTTCGGTCAACCGACAAGCTAGCCGTTGGACAACATTTTCTATAAATTAAAGTTCATTTCTTGACCAAATTTGAGGATCCAATGGATACTCCTTGAGGTATTTTGAGACCAAACAAAGGGGAAAGGGCTAAGGGAGGCTAGTTGGTCAAAAAGGGAAGCTAAAGCTTGGAATCATAAGTAAATCTTCTATGTAAGCTTAGTATTCCTTTTCATATGTTTTTATGCTTTGCTTAAATTATTAGTAAATCTTTTTAGGCATGTTAACTATGATTTGTTGTATCCTTAACATATATATGTGTTGAATTGATTTATTATTTTGGATAAATCACCTTGATTCAAACCAAGTAGGACTCAAATTAGTACATCTAAGTAAATCATGTTTTGGAATCATCTTTGAAATTATATATAACATGATTCCTATACTTGGTTGAATCTTTGGTTGTTGTTTTTCGTCATAAGAAAATCACTTTCAAGTCTATCTTATATTTTGGATTCAATAACTTCACAAATCAAATGTATTTTGTTTTAAAGTTTCATACAACTTGCTTAGCATTGATATACATCATTTTCAAGTTGCTTTTTAAATTACATGTGATTTGTTCATGCACTTCAATCAAATCTATTTTTGTGTTTTACACTTTCAAAAGCTTTAAGCTTGCATTCATTGAGCTATCATTTTTAACTTGATTGAAGTTATTCACACACACACACCATGTGCATTCATCTTCGTATTTCATAAAGTGTTGTGTGAGTTTGTTTTAATTTTCATATCAGCCTAATTAAGAGGCAAATGTAATGAGCTTTAATTGTATCTCTTAAAGTGTTTGTGTAGACACTTCTTTGAGAAAATTATCTTCTAAAGGTTATTGCTTAGCCTAAGAAAAGCATAGTGTAGAGGTTATTGCTTAGCCTTGGAAAAGCATCTTGTAGAGGTTATTGCTTAGCCTAGAAAAGCACATTGATAGGTTGTTGTTTAGCCTAGAAAAAACATCATTGTAAAGGTTATTGCTTAGCCAATTGAAAAGCATAGATAGTGGAAATCCGGTGGGGTGTTGGATCACAAGCCGGTAGTGGATGTAGGCATTGAGGCCGAACCACTATAAATCATTGTGTGATGGTGACTGCTTTGTGATGATTATTTTTGTTAGCTTCCGCATTTTAGTTCTATATCATCACTTGTGGCTAATTTAATTTAAAGAAGTTAAAATTGGTCATAATTGGTCACTAATTTGAAGCTCACCCTATTCACCCCCCCCCCCCCCCCCTCTAGGGTTCGGATCCCGGACTTTCAGCCAATACTGCTACAAAGACGTCTTCAGCAAATGACAATGATCACCCCTTGATCCCGAGAACGATCTTCCAAAAGGAGACCCTTCTCTAGAATCTCTTGAAGTTGGTAGAGGTACTCGCTCTGGCCGGGATTACCAAAAAATTACAACCAACCTTCTTCTTCTTATGTAAATCCTTCAGAAAAGCAAGTTGTAAACGCCCCAACTGGCAACAATAATGAAAATGCATGCCTGAAGGAGACTTTCAAGTACGACTTGATTGAGCACTTCAAACACATACATGCACGATTGCGCATCCTTGACTTATTACGAATGTCTCCACAGACTCGTGATAATCTCATTTCAAAACTACAAAGGCTGAATGGAGATGTCGACAGACATGCCCCACAAGTTCTACAAATTGAAATGGACTATAGGGTCAAAAAATCAAGTACTTCCTCAAAGGGACAAAAGAAAAAAACCGAGTGATCAAGCATTGAATGCCTCTCTGTTTGAAAACCATCAAGTGCAGCAATTGCCTTCGATAAGGATGACCTCCTACTAGGCGAGACAAAGCACAACCGACCCTTGAACTTCATGGGGTACGTCAAAGAAATGCCAATACACAGAGTCCAAATCGACCCAGGTTCTGCACTCAACCTCATTTATACTTCGACACTCGAAGAGCTGGGCATCCCACCTAGCAAGCTCAGTCACACGTCTGTATCCATCTTTGGATATGATGGGAGCGCTCAAAGGCCTATCGGCAAAATTAGGTTCAAGTTGCAAATTGGTGACCTTATCTCTGAAGTCACTGTGTACGTAATAAGAACCCCTTCATGCTACAACATCCTTCTTGGATGCCCCTGGATACACGAGAATGGTGTTGTCCCTTCAACTCTACATCAGTGCATCAAGTTCGTAAGCAACGACGGCTTAATACATCGAGCGTTTGCAGATAAAAATCCCTTCAGAGGCAATGATGTTCATTTTGTAGATGCTCAAATGTATAAAGATGAAAAAGAAGAAAAGGAGGAAGAAACAACACCCTTTATCGAAAATCTCCAGAAAGAGAAGGGCAAGGCTCCTCAGCAATCATCAGAAGAAAAAAACCTTCCAGCAAATCTGAAGAGAGCAGTCATTCTCCATTCGTTGTCTCTCTCAAATCTTCAAAGCCATTGGTAATCACCACCAAAGCGAAGAAGACAAAACAAAAGACTGGGGGCAAGTTTACTGTTTCCTTTATGTCTATCATCCAAGACACAGAATCGGACTCAGAGCCAGAAGATGATACACTGTCAAGCCATTCTCATACTCAGCAAGTTCAACCCGCTCTCACTCCATTAGAGACACCTGCCGACGTAGAAGACCTTGCGTCTGCTTTCTTCGTCATCCCGGCAACTTCGACAGAAGAAAAAATAATCTTCTTCCACAAATCGGAAGCCTCTTCATCAAATTCTTCGCTTGAACTTTTCCAAAATGAAGGTGTAAGACCCCGACCCGAGTGAACCCGATTAGTGCTAATTAAGTTGCGTGTTAGTGCCAAGCTTGATTAGTGATTTTGGCTTAGTTGGGTTTGGTATAGCTTTGGTATTAGTTTTGGAGAGTTTTGATTGTTTTGTGTTAGTAGGGCCCTTTGGGGGTTCATTTTCATGAAATTGCACATGTTTGAGGATTTATCGGAGATTTTTGCATTCATGATTTTAATCCCGTTTTATTCGTATTGACAAGCTCTACAACTTTCATGTTGATCCCGTCCCCGTTTGAGATCCCGAAACCCGATTTCATAGCCTTGAGGGCAAAACAGTCATTGCACACAAAATCTGTACCCAAAACTTGATATTCCCGAAACCCGTGAAACATATACTTTTTGGAAACTAGAAATTTCGACGATCATTTCTTCCTTCTTTGTCGAATCCATCCGAGGTCCCGAAAGAGATGATTTCAGCCAAACAAGCTTCCTAAGTTGTGGGACCCAACTCCATTTGTTAACAAAGAGAAACCCATTTTCCCCATTCATTTCATTCTTCTTTTTCCAGCACAAAAAGAACCTAGGGTTTGCTTTTGGCAACTTTTCTTCTCCTCTTGCTCTCTCCACCTCCAATCCACACCAAGCTTGCATCAATCAAGAAATGGAAGTTATCATTCTCCTACCCACCTTGCAAGCTTCCTTTTGATACCATTTGTAGAAGAATCCACCAACTTTGAGATCTTCATTGAACTAAACCTTGCCATTTGTAGAACCTACAAGTAAGTAATCCTTCCATTCTTATAGATTTGTATTCTCCTAGCCCTAGAGGAACTCCATCTTCATTATTGCAAAGTTTCCCTTTCTATTTCATTGTTTGACTCTTTTAGGGTTTGTTTTTGGGGATTTTTGTTCATAGCTTGGATTCCTTGCTCGGAAGAGTATTAGAGCTTGATTACATTGTTAGAAGACCCAAGGCAAGTGGATGTTTTGATTTTTATAAGCTTTCAATGATTTTGGTATTTTCCACTCATGCCTATTTATTGCATTGGTTTGAAATGAATGTCCATGCTAGAGTTTGGTAGTGCATTTATGACTTATAAGTGTATTGGTGAATGTCATTTAATTCTCTTCTTGTTGTACTAAATGTACTCTATTGTGAAATGGTTTCCTTCTTTCTTTGTATGGAATGGGATGTGGATGGAAGAAGTGATGAATGAACACATATTGGAGTTTTGGGGAAGTATAGATAGATGCATTGGAGGAGCTCCCAGCTCAGTTATATTGCAGGGACTAAGTGGAAGTGAGAAGAATGGTTTTGAGGAGGAGAAAAGGCTCAAATCTGAACACAGTGGGTGATTCCCGCACCTGGCAGTCAGCTTGCGGTCACCCGGCGGCTAGCCGCCTGGTGACTGGCGGTTAACCGCCAGCTAGCCGAAATGTCGCGGTGGCTTTTCTAGAGAGCACACTTCTCCACCTGAAAACTTGGTCAGCTCCACGGTTAGCCAGCGGCTAACCGCCGAACCCATCGGCGGCTAACTGCCAGCTAACCGCTCCTTGGCGATTAGCTTTCCAGTAAGCTGCATTTTTGGCAGCCCAGCCGCGGTCAGCCAGCGGCTAGCCGCCCATCCGAGCGGCGGCTAACCGCCAGGTGACCGAAATTTCCCAGGTTTCGGAGAGCTCCTCGCTCGAGCGCTGAGCTTTGTCAATCAAAGGAGATTCACTAGGCATTGTATGAGGCCATCCGAGAAAGAAACCATATCACAAGGATGTCATTCGAAGTTTTGAAAATTCAAAGTGTATAAGGAGCCCGAAATGTCCCCAAACTCAAGAGTACCAAATTATTATTAGATTGACATACGGGATCCCTATTCATTTCAAATAAATCTTGAACCGATGCTTTACCCGAAATTTCGATTGGTTATGGTACTTTATCGATCCCGAGATCTATACTACATGCCTTGTTTTCCCGAAAGTATTGATGTACACTTGAAATGGTTACTTGACCCGAAGTGCATTGCACCACTTGATATGATAGTGTGCCCTTGAGCACCCCCGTCTTGCCCGTTTGTTTATATACTTGTACTTGATTTAATTGCATATGTCTCGATTGTATTTGACCTATGAGTCGGCACCACTAAGCTTGGATAACCCTGTAGGTCTGATCCACCGACTTGGAGATCCCCCTTTTGTCCCGCCAGCTGCAGTTTGGATCCCGCTACCCGGTTATTACCGTGGTCTTGTCCCGATGCCGCAGATTGCTACTATGGTCCCCGATGCCCGGCTCGCTACCGTGGTCATGTATAGTATTGTATATGTATATGTATATGTATTAAATGAGATCCATTGTTTCTCCTCACCTCGAGTGACTGAGATCAGTGCCTAGTTATTGCTCTATTACTTTAGTGATAGAGAACTTAGCTTCGTGTGGTTGCCATCTTGCTTGTTTCCAGTTTCCTTGGTCACCTTACATGTTTTACATTGCATCATTGTAATTGAATAAATGTTTTATCCCTTTCATAGAAATGATTATTTAAACAGGTTTACATGTTTTGAAGATAAATTCATTTATTATCATACTATCATTGTATTTGCCTCCATTTGCCAAACCGTCGTGTTTGACCCACTCTTTGGTACTCAGGTCCCGTTGTCGGTTATCCCGAGGAGGAGCTCGAGGAGGTGGTCGTAGAACCGCAGCAGCTAGTTGAGTGGCGTGCTGACGACGTCATGTAGACGTCCGGTTGCTTCGAGAGACTTCATATTTTTGGGGAACTGTTTAACCATTCTTTTGATTGGTCTTTTGGGTTATATTGGCCTTTGTTGGCCCCTAATTTTTGGGAATGTAATTAAATGATATTTGTATAAATTTTAACTTACTTTGGGGTAACATGCTATAGATCATTGCTCTGTCTGATACAATATCTTTATACTTGTGATATTGTTTATGACCAAGGATGGTTTGACTATTTGATTCGCTACACGCTTCCGCACTTAAAAAGAAATGTTCATTGATGGTTGTGATATCCTCACCGCGGACACCTGTGGGAAATTAAATAAGTTGTATATTGTCGATGTAGATCCTTCAATCATTAATTACACATTTAGTCCCGATCCCGGATTAGGATTCCCGATCCGGGGTCGCGACAGAAGGTATGCCTCAACTATTCCTGTATAGTCCAATGGCACAAGCTATCATTAAGAAAATGGGCTATGATGCTCAGAATCCAATCAGTTTGGGAGGAGACGATGGTATTCTCACACCATTGGAACCCACCCTGGCCAAAAGTCAACTGGAGGATTGAAAACTCTATCGTCATATAGACAAGTCTTCATACGGGTTGGGGTATGATTGTAAGACCCCGACCCGAGTGACCTCAATTAGCGTTAATTAATTTGTGCTTTAGTTCTAAGTGTGATTAGTGATTTTGGCTAAGTTGGGTTTGGATCAGCTTTTGAAATAGTTTTGGGGAATTTTGAGTGCCTTCGTGACTAGTGGGGCCCTTCGGGGGTTCCTTATATGACCTTACGATTACGTAGGGGATTATCTGAGATTCCTATTATTTGTATTTTTATCCCATTTTACTTATCTCGTTAATCCTGAAAACTTTCATGTTGCTCCCGTTCCCGTTCGAGACCCCGAAACCCGATTTCCTAGCCTTGAGGGTGAAATAGTCATTGTACACCAAATTTGTACCCAAAACTTAATATCCTTGAAATCTGCGAAACATATACTTTTTTGAAACTAAAAATTTCGACGATCACTTTCCTCTTCTTCGTCGAATTCATTCGAAGTCCCGAAAGCCACGATTTCAGCCCAACAAGTTTCTTAAGTGGTGGGACCCAACCCCATTTGCTATAAAGAGGGAAACCCATTCTTTCTTTCTTCTCTTCTCCTTTTTCCAGCACAAGTGCAGCCAACCTAGGGTTTTTCTTCTTCTTCTCATCTCAATCTCCCACCAAACTTGCACCAACATCAAAATGGACTTCATCATTCTCTTCATCACCTTGAAGGCTACCTCTTGATACCATTTGTGAAGAAAACCTCCCATTCCAAGATCTTCATTGAGCTAACTCTTGCCATTAGAGGACCTTACAAGTAAGTTCCCTCCCTTATCTTCTAGATATGTGTTCTTGTGACCCTAGAGAAGCTCCATCTCCATTATTGAAAGTTCTCTCCTTCTATTTCATTGTTTGACCCATTTTAGGGTTTGTTTTTGGGGATTTTGTTTGTACTTATAGGATTCTTGAGAGAGCTTGGTTAGTAGCTTGATTTCTTGGTAAGAAGACCCAAGGCAAGTGGATGAATTGATGTTTTGAGTTTTGAATGGTTTTCATGAGAAGTATCAATGATTTCATTATTTCTTTCATGCTTTTATTGAGGTGCATTGATTTGAAATAAATGTTCATAATGAATCTTGTTAGCTTGTTTAATCCTTACAGATGTTAGCATTTATGGCCTATCATTTAATGCTTTTAAGTGACTTAGATGAATGCTTGTGATTTGGTGGATTTTCTCCTCTTTTGTGATTGATTGAGAATGGAAGGAAAGTGAAGGGAGAAATGTAAAATGAAAGAGTGGAAGTGTTGAATGATGAATTGGAGGAGTCTTGGACTCATTTTATTTGCAGGAATGTAGGGGGGATGATGTGAGGATGGTTTAAGGGAAAAAAGGGGCTCAAATCTGAACACAGTGGGGAGTTTACCGTACCCGGCGGTCAACTAGTGGTCACATGTCAGCTAGCCGCCTGGTGACCTGTGGCTAACCGCCAGATAACCGAACTGTCGCGATTACATTTCCAGAGAGCACCATTTTTTCTTGAACCCAGCGGTCAGCCTCACGGTTATCCAGTGGCTAACCGCCGAACCCAGCGGCGGCTAACCGCCAGCTAACTGTTAGGGTTTTTGTAGATTGCAATTTGATGGATGCATTATTCATTCAAGCATCATTTGATTTACTCACTTGCATTGTTTTAGATAAACTTGAAATCTTGTTTTATTCATGCATTGCTTTTAAGATTTGTAAAAGTATCAATTTATGCATGATTTGCTTTTAAAACTTGGATGCATTTGTTTTTGAAAAGAGTTTTAGAAATCAAGCTAGCCTTTGGTTTTAAAGTTTTTAATCATTTTAGGCTTTGTGTGTTTCATGTTTTTAAACCCCTTAGAATGATTTAAAACATGTATTCAAGCTTGATTTAGTGGCCCAAAAAGTTCCACAAAGAAAATCTTTGAAATATGCTAAGTTGGAATTTTTGGCCCCGGCAGTGTGGCCGGTCGACCGGCCCAGGGGTCCAGATCGACCGGGAACACTGCAGGCAGAAAATGCCCTGGGGCACCAACGGTCATATTTCTGACCGTTGTGTGTTCCCGGTCGACCGGGGACTAGACGTTGGGCACTTTTTGCTATATATATGAGTTCTTTCCTTTGCCAAAAGTTGGGAATTTTAAGGCCCTCCTTGAGGGGTTTTGAGGCATATCAAAGGGAAATGAACTAAGGGATGAAAGGGATCTTTAGGAAAGCTAAAGCTTGGATTAATGAAGTTAAATCACCAAGTAGGCTCTACTTTCCTTAATCATATGTTTTTCATGCTTTGTTTTATTTTTGGTAAATCATTTGTAGCATGATAAACTATGTTTGTGTTGTGTCCTTAACATGTTTTATGTTTTGAATTGATTTATTGTTTTGGATACATCACCATTGATTTAATCCAAGTAGTACTTTAGCTTTGGTAAATCTAAGTAGATCATGTTAATGAAAGAACCTTTGAAATTATATGTAACATGATCCATATACTTGGTTGAATCTTTGGTTGTTGTTTTCCATCATAAGAAAATCACTTTCAAAACTATCTTATGTTTTGGATTCAACTTCTTTACAAATCATATGTTTTCATGTTTTGTTTTATCTTTGATAAATCTTTAGTAGCATGTTAAACTATGATGTGTTGTATCCTTAGCATGTTCTATATTTTGAATAGATCTATTGTTTTGGATGCATCACCATTTGATTCAATCCAAGTAGTACTTTATTTGGTAAATCTAAGTAGATCATGTTAATGGAAAAATCTTTGAAATCATATGTAACATGATCCATATACTTGGTTGAATCTTTGGATGCTGTTTTTCCATCATAATAAAATCTCTTTCAAATGTATCTTATGTTTTGGATTCAACAAACTTTACAAATCATATGTATTATTGTTTTAAAATTTCACAACTTGCTTTGCATTGATTGGTATATCATATTCAAGTTGTATTTATAATTACATATGATTTGTCCCCTAATTTCAATCAAATCTACTTTTATGTTTTATGAGCTGCATTGATGATTTGATTGACATCCCTATGCATCACATGTTTAGAGCTAGTTAATTTCATACAACTTGTGTATCTTTGACATCATTAACAAGTTGTTACTTTTAACATGTGACTTGCATTACCTCCTCAATCATAAATGTTTTCATGAGCTAAAACTTTCAAAAGCCTTAGGCATACTTTATGAGCTTTCATTTTCAAAATGATTGAGGACATCACACACACATCATGTACTTTCATCTTTGCATTCATAGTGTGTGTGTATTAGATTTTCACTTCCATATCCGCCTATTTAAGAGGCATTGTAATGAGCTTAATTGAATCTCCATCAAGTGTATGTTAGACACTAATTTAGTGAGATAACCAACCTATGGTTGAAGAGGTTATTGCTTAGCCTATAAAAGCATAGTGTATAGGTTGATGTTGAGCCTTGAAAAACATCATTGTAAAGGTTATTGCTAAGCCTTGAAAAGCATATTGTAAAGGTTATTGCTTAGCCTATTGAAAAGCATAAATAGTGGAAATCCGGTGGGGTGTTGGTTCACAAGCCGGTAGTGGATGTAGGCATTGAGGCCGAACCACTATAAATTCTTGTGTGATGGTGATTGCTTTGTGGTAATTCTTTTGTTAGCTTCCGCATCTTGTATGATTAATCATCACATGTGACTAGTTTGTTTTAAAGAAGTTAAAATTGGTCATAGTTGTAGCACACCCTATTCACCCCCCCTCTAGGGTTCGGATCCCCAGGACTTACAAGTGGTATCAGAGCGGGTTACTCCATTTTAGGGCTTAACAACCCGGAGTTGATCCTTGCTAGATTAGAACCCTAGTGTTGTGATTTATTGCATATCTTTTTAAAGATTTCCACTATGTTTGAAATTGATATTTCCCCTAGTATCATTGCACCACTCTAAGACCTTTTCAAGTTATATCTTCAAGAGTTGGTGAGTCCTCTATATAAACTCTCAAGGACAACCTTTTCAAAACCTTAGGTGAATCTTCATTGGTACACATTTAGACTAACCTTAAGGCCTTGATCCCCCTAGACCAACCTATTCTTTTTAGTTATATCTATTTGTTGGTCATAGTACATTTGCATTTTGTTTCTTTTAATCACATCTTTTAAAATGCAATGTTTCTTTGTGATCATTTGATTTTGTCTTCATGAACTTTTAAGTTATATCTCATGGTTTTCAAAATCCCTTGATTGCAATATTTTCATGATGGATTTGCATTTTGTTCATATAGTTATATCTCTTGTAGTGCATATCTATTCATGATAAATTGATTGTGATTACAAATGCTTTCATAGCTAGATTTTTCATGATCAATTCATGTTGGAAAATCATTTGATGTTGTCATAGTTATATATTCTTTGTAAATCAAATGATTTGGAGCAATTTAAGTTTTCCATTGTTTTTCAAGCTATATCTCATGGTATGGAAAATTTGTGAGTGTCTATTGTTTTACAAATTGAAATTTTACAATAGTACATTCTTGTTTTTCAAATTCACTTGTTCATAATTCTATAAATGACTCTTTGTTAGAATTTCAAATATTGAAGTGATTTGAGAAACTTTGGAAAATGTTCTAAGCTTTATTGGTTGTATTTATAGAAGCATTTTCCTTGAATTTATTTCCTTGTGCCTAATTATGATTATATCATTTGAAAGGAAATAATTTTGACAAACAATTTGCATCTTTGCTCATTTAGTTACATTCTTTATGCAAATTGATTTTGATGTCTTACATTGCTTGGTTGGATATGGTTTCATTGATTTGCATGTTTGTGCCTAACTTGGTATATATATTTTCATTAATGCAAATTGATGTTTGGTTATGTGCTTTATAGTAAAATCTTGTTTTTGAGCTTTTTAAGTACATATGTGATTTTATGTGCTAAGTTCATTTGGTTTAAACCTCATATCCATTGTCCATTGCATTGTAGGCTTAGTACATTTGCTAAGAGTGGAGATGTTGCATGATAGATTGCTACCTTTAACTCCATACCTTCTTGTGCTCATTAGTTATATTCTTTTTTGATGATATGGTATGGGTTAGATCTTGAGTGTTGATTGATCCTCTCTATGCAAATGTCAAATCGTTCTATGTATGGTTGTGATCTTAGTTATATTTGTAGAAATCATACTAGAACTAAAATCCATCCTCTATGCACTATAGTCATATCTTTTTGGATGGTTATGATGTTGATTCATGGATATTTTCTTAGTGATGTCATTCTTATACATGTTCAACTTCATAGTAGTGTTCTTAATCATATGAAACTCTTTGAAATCCATTCCTCGTATTTCTATATGTTTGATGGATATCTTAGATGTTGAATTCATATGATTTTGACACTTTGGAAATTGCATGCTTTACCTAGTCATATCCTTTTGCATTGCAATTTGCCTTGTTCATCACTATGCTCAATAGTCATATCTTTAAAAGTGATGAATATGCATGTATGATGCTTGATGGAATGTTGTGTTTGTCACATCCTTGCTCTTTATCATGTTGTCAAATTCAATTGGTTTCATTTGGTATAATTTAAGATTGATTTGATTTCTTGTGATTGTGATAGACCTTGTGTACATTGGATTGAGCTTAATAGTTACATATTTGTTCCATGTCACACACCATTAGCATCATAAATTTCATGTTTGCCGCCTCTCTTGCTCATATAGGTATATCTCATGACCACCATGTTTATGTGTTCATAATATTGGTTGGTTATTAGTTGAGGTTGGCTTCATGATTGAATTTCATTTCACTCATTCTTGCACATTAATAGTCATATTTATTGTTTGAATGAAATGATTTCAAAACTTACATAGCATATGATTTTCATAGTTAAATTATTTAATGCTATGTTTAGTAAACCCCATTTCTTCATGGATAGCTCTAATTTGGATTTTTCCTAATAGTTATATTTTTAAATCCATTTTAGAGTGATTGTGTTTAAAAGTCTTATCCTTAAATCTCAATTGGTATTCTTGGTTTTTCCAATTGGTATCCATGATTGCTTTTCTCATTGACCTTAGTCTCTTTTGGCAATTTGATCATATGAGCCTTATAGTTAAATGAATCTAATCATTTCCTTGAAGTTGACCCTCATTTGGTTAAACCATCTACTTCTTGAACCAAATAGTTATATCTTGTCAAAAGTTTGACAAAAGAAGAGAATGGATTGAGGGGGAGTCTAAACCTTCAAAGGAAGTATTAGTTTTGATCAAATTGACCCTTGGATTGTCTTTGAACCCTTAGAGACTACTACCATACATGATCACCTGTTATGATTATCATTTTCGATTTCTTTTGTTAACAGGTGCTACTAAAGGTATTCTCCTTGTTTCATGTGTGTAGGTACCTTTGCAATTTAATGTCAAAGGTGGAGAAAGAATTCAAGTTTTCAAAAGGGTGAAGAGAATGTCCAAGCTTCCTAAGGAGAGTTGTGTATAATCTTCTACAATGGGAGAGAATGCATATCTAGCCAAAGGGGGAGAGAGGCATGGTCAAAGGGGGAGAGCAAATAGAAGAAAGAAAGCTTGGAGCTAAAGAAGATGCTTGGCCATAAAGAAAGAAAGATTGAAGAATGATCAAGTACCAAGCATCAAGAAGATTGAAGAAATAGTCCAAGAGCCCAAGCTAAGAGGAGGAGCATCCAAGAAGATTTCAAGACTTGTCCAGCTTAGGGGGAGCTGAAGACTAAGTGTGTATTTTCAGTGGTGAGTGTGTTGCCATCAAATTGCAAAGGGGGAGATTGTTAGGGTTTTTGTAGATAGCAATTTGATGGATGCATTATTCATTCAAGCATCATTTGATTTACTCACTTGCATTGTTTTAGATAAACTTGAAATCTTGTTTTATTCATGCATTGCTTTTAAGATTTGTAAAAGTATCAATTTATGCATGATTTGCTTTTAAAACTTGGATGCATTTGTTTTTGAAAAGAGTTTTAGAAATCAAGCAAGCCTTTGGTTTTAAAGATTTGAATCAATTTAGGCTTTGTGTGTTTCATGTTTTTAAACCCCTTAGAATGATTTAAAACATGTATTCAAGCTTGATTTAGTGGCCCAAAAAGTTCCACAAAGAAAATCTTTGAAATATGCTAAGTTGGAATTTTTGGCCCCAGCAGTGTGGCCGGTCGACCGGCCCAAGGGTCCCGGTCGACCGGGAACACTGCAGGCAGAAAATGCCCTGGGCACCAACGGTCATATTTCTGACCGTTGTGTGTTCCCGGTCGACCGAGACCTGTTTCCAGGTCGACCGGGGACTAGCCGTTGGGCACTTTTTGCTATATATATGAGTTCTTTCCTTTGCCAAAAGTTGGGAATTTTAAGGCCCTCCTTGAGGGGTTTTGAGGCATATCAAAGGGAAATGAACTAAGGGATGAAGGGGATCTTTAGGAAAGCTAAAGCTTGGATTAATGAAGTTAAATCACCAAGTAGGCTCTACTTTCCTTAATCATATGTTTTTCATGCTTTGTTTTATTTTTGGTAAATCATTTGTAGCATGATAAACTATGTTTGTGTTGTGTCCTTAACATGTTTTATGTTTTGAATTGATTTATTGTTTTGGATACATCACCATTGATTTAATCCAAGTAGTACTTTATCTTTGGTAAATCTAAGTAGATCATGTTAATGAAAGAACCTTTGAAATTATATGTAACATGATCCATATACTTGGTTGAATCTTTGGTTGTTGTTTTCCATCATAAGAAAATCACTTTCAAAACTATCTTATGTTTTGGATTCAACTTCTTTACAAATCATATGTTTTCATGTTTTGTTTTATCTTTGATAAATCTTTAGTAGCATGTTAAACTATGATGTGTTGTATCCTTAGCATGTTCTATATTTTGAATAGATCTATTGTTTTGGATGCATCACCATTTGATTCAATCCAAGTAGTACTTTATTTGGTAAATCTAAGTAGATCATGTTAATGGAAAAATCTTTGAAATCATATGTAACATGATCCATATACTTGGTTGAATCTTTGGATGCTGTTTTTCCATCATAAGAAAATCTCTTTCAAATGTATCTTATGTTTTGGATTCAACAAACTTTACAAATCATATGTATTATTGTTTTAAAATTTCACAACTTGCTTTGCATTGATTGGTATATCATATTCAAGTTGTATTTATAATTACATATGATTTGTCCCCTAATTTCAATCAAATCTACTTTTATGTTTTATGAGCTGCATTGATGATTTGATTGACATCCCTAAGCATCACATGTTTAGAGCTAGTTAATTTCATACAACTTGTGTATCTTTGACATCATTAACAAGTTGTTACTTTTAACATGTGACTTGCATTACCTCCTCAATCATAAATGTTTTCATGAGCTAAAACTTTCAAAAGCCTTAGGCATACTTTATGAGCTTTCATTTTCAAAATGATTGAGGACATCACACACACACATCATGTACTTTCATCTTTGCATTCATAGTGTGTGTGTGTATTAGATTTTCACTTCCATATCCGCCTATTTAAGAGGCATTGTAATGAGCTTAATTGAATCTCCATCAAGTGTATGTTAGACACTAATTTAGTGAGATAACCAACCTATGGTTGAAGAGGTTATTGCTTAGCCTATAAAAGCATAGTGTATAGGTTGATGTTGAGCCTTGAAAAACATCATTGTAAAGGTTATTTCTAAGCCTTGAAAAGCATATTGTAAAGGTTATTGCTTAGCCTATTGAAAAGCATAAATAGTGGAAATCCGGTGGGGCGTTGGTTCACAAGCCGGTAGTGGATGTAGGCATTGAGGCCGAACCACTATAAATTCTTGTGTGATGGTGATTGCTTTGTGGTGATTCTTTTGTTAGCTTCCGCATCTTGTATGATTAATCATCACATGTGACTAGTTTGTTTTAAAGAAGTTAAAATTGGTCATAGTTGTAGCACACCCTATTCACCCCCCCCCCCCCTCTGGGGTTCGGATCCCCAGGACTTACACTAACCGCACCATTTCGGTTCCATTTCTAGTAGCTGCATTTTGTCAGACCAACCATGGTCAGCCGCGCGGTCAGCCAGAGGCTAACCGCTGAACCTATCGGCGGCTAACCGCCATCTAACCGCTAGGTGACCGAAATTACCCAGGAATTTTTAAATGAAGAGAAATTTAGAGGCTTTCTGTCCCAATCATTTGTGAACCTTTCTAGAGAATGATGGGGACTGTTCACCTGGAAATATGTATAAAGCCCATTTGAGAAAGAAATCACATCACGAAGATTCATCAAATATTTTGAAATTATCGAGGTGTATAAGGAGCCCAGAATGTCTCCAAACTCAAGAGTACCAAGATGTTATTAAATTGACATACAAGACCCCTATTCACCCTAGACAAATCTTGAACCCGATATTTTGCCCGAAACTTCAATATTTCATTTGTATTCCCTTGCTCCCGAGATTTATGCTACATGACTTGTTATTTCCGAAATGCATTGCCTGACATGAGATGACAGTTGTTCCTTGAGAACCCCATCCCGCTCGTTTACATACTTGCACTTGGTGTATTTTATACATGTTCCGATTTCTCGCATATGACCTATGAGTCGGCATCTCTAAGCTTGGATAACCATGTCGGTTTGATTCACTGACTTGGAGATCCCCGTCTCATCCCGCCAGATGCATTTTGGATCCCGATGCCCAGTTTATTACCGTGGTTCCGTCCCAGTACCTGGTTCGCTACCGTGGTCCCGTCCCGTATATTTATATTGTATATGTATGATTCGTTGAATCTCCTCACCTCGTGTGACTGAGAGCAACGCCCCGATATACTCTTGTCACTTTGGTGATAAAGGAATTAGCTTCGTGTGATTGCCATCTTGTTAGTTCCTGATTCCTTGGATACCTTACATGTTTTATATTACTTATTTGTTTTCCAGTAAATGATCCATTTCTTTTATGAAAGTTATTGTGTAAACAGGTGTTAAATATTTTCCAAGGTATTTCATTTATTATATATTATTATATCTTTTCATCTGCCTGTCAAACCGTCTTGTCTGATCCTTTCTCTTTGGTACTCAGGTCCAGGCGTTAATTATCCCGAGACGGAGGTTGAGGAGGCCGTCGGTGAACCGCAACGTTTAGTTGAGTGGCATGCCGATGATGTCGTTTAGACATTTGGTTGCCACGAGAGACGTATCATTTTGGGAATTGTCTAACTCATTCTTTGAGGGATTATTTTGGATTGTACTGGCCTTTGTTGGCCTTTATTTTTGGGACGTTAATTAAATGATCTTTTGTTTTAACTTTAACAATTACTTTTGGGAAACGCTAATGATCATTGCTCACTCTGACATCAAGTTATTTGCATATGTTATCAGTCTTGAAATTTTGAAATGATTTACCAATTTGATTTGCTACACGGTTCCATACTTAAACAAATGTTACATTGATGTGATATCCTCACCGCGGACACCTGTGGGAAATTAAATAAATGTGTGCATCTTATCACCACACTTTGACATTACATCACATCATTCACTTAGTCCCAATCCCGGATTAGGACCTCGGTATCCCGATCTGGGGTCGTGACAATGATCTTGACACTCCCATGAGACAGTTGACACAAAGGCTGCAAAGTCGTTTTTCTGACCAAGCCTCAACATCTCGTGTCCATGAAGACATTGATCTCCCTGGATATCTCTTTGAGGAGTCACCTGTCAAGGATCCAGGAAGCTCTTCCAATTGGTATTTCTCTGACGATGAAGAAGAACCGTCCTCTCCAAAATAAGTACCATACTTCAACCCAGTTTCAACAGGTGATTGGGATCAGCTCATTGTAAGTCTTGAGAAGAGTACCGATCCAGAACACCCATGGTAAAAAATGAAGCCTTGGTCTGTAAATGCCTTTGGAACTTCGGAAGGTCTTGTTGAGTTGGAAGCCTCCGAAAACATTGTGGAGGAACCACTTTCAAACCTTCCAATAGAAGATCCTATTCAATAGGTAGACTTGGGGACACCTGATAACCCACGTCCTGTATTCATAAGTAAAGAATATAAAAGATGATGAGTTACCCGAGTATATCGCTTTTCTTCGTGAGTTCATTGATTGTTTTGAATGGTCTTATGCTGAAATGCCTGGCTTAGACCCCAAAATAGCAGTCCACAAACTCAATCTGCAAAAAGATATCAAGCATGTCAAACAAGGCCAAAGAAGATTTCGTCCCGATGTGATGGACAAAATCGAACAAGAAGTTCAGAAACTCAAAAGCGTTGGCTTCATCCGCGACGAACAACATCCTGAATGGTTGGCCAACATCGTCCCCGTGACAAAGAAAAATGGGCAGATAAGGGTCTGTATTGACTATAAAGACTTGAATAGTGCATGCCCTAAAGATAAATTTCCGCTCCCCATACCAGAGGTGATGATCGACAACACCTACGGACTCGAGCGAATGTCATTCATGGATGGCTTCTCTGGCTGCAATCAGATAAAGATGCATCCTAAAGATGAAAGGCATACATCATTTCGGACTCCATTTGGTGCGTATTGTTACACAGTCATGCCATTTGGTCTGAAAAATGCTGGTGCAACATATCAAAAGGCTATGATGAAGATATTCCAAGATATGCAGCACAAGACGGTCGAATGTTATGTTGACTACCTCGCCGTCAAAAGCCTAAGAAAAAAAGGCCATCTCACAGATCTTCGAGAAGTCTTCCTCCAACTTCCAAACACAAACTGCGGATGAATCCACGAAAATGCTTCTTTGGTGTATCATCGGGTAAGTTCCTCAGATTCATAGTTCGGAAAGGTGGAATAGAACTTGACCCCACCAAAGTCAAGGCTATCATAGAAATGTCATCTCCAAGAACCCTAAGAGAACTAAAAGGGCTTCAAGGAGGGTTGGCATACATTCGACGGTAGATCTCCAATCTATTAGGGAAATGCCATCCATTCTCTCATTTGATGAAGAAAGGTGTGGACTTTGTTTGGGATGCTGAATGTGAAGCAACATTTCAAGACATCAAGAGCTCTATAGAAAATCCTTCATTTGGATATTCCTTAAA
The DNA here is from genome assembly GCA_038049695.1 of Cinnamomum chago. NCBI lineage: Eukaryota > Viridiplantae > Streptophyta > Magnoliopsida > Laurales > Lauraceae > Cinnamomum > Cinnamomum chago. The sequence continues at coordinate 61,455,937 of CP142451.1, forward strand.
AAATGCTTTATAGAAAATCCTTCAACGGAGTACTTCTACGTTGCTTGTCACAACAAGAGGCCGAGGAAACTCTCAAAGAAGTACATGCTGGTCTTTGTGGAGCTCATCAGGCCTATCCTAAACTCTACGATCAGATAAAAAGGTTAGGTTAATATTGGCCTACCATGGGAACGGACGCTATGAAAATTGCTAAACGCTGCCAACAATGCCAAATTCATGGAGATTATGTCCACATGCCTCTAGAATGGTTACATCCTACAGCGATCTCATGGCTTTTCGAAGCCTGGGGTATGGACATCATAGGTCCTATCTCTCCCCCATCAAGCAAAGGTCATCACGTCATCTTAGCCGCTATGGATTATTTCTTCAAGTGGTCAGAAGCATTTCCACTCAGCGAAATGAAGACCTCATCAGTTTTCCAATTCTTGCGTACCAACATTATATGTCGCTTCGGCATACCTAAAAGATTCATCCATGATAACGGACCACAATTCCGGGATCACAGATTCTACAGGTTCTGTGACAAGTACAAGATCCAAAGTTGTCCTTCAACTCCATATAATCCGACAGCGAACGGACTAGCAGAAGCCTTCAACAAGACACTCCGCAAAATTCTAAAGAAAATGATCTTTAGTCACAAAAAAGACTGGGGCGACAAACTACCTGAAGTTTTGTGGGCCTCTCGACCCACCGTTCGAGGACCAACCCATAGCACACCATTTTCATTGGTCTATGGATGCGAAGTTGTCGTCCCTTTGGAAGTACAAATTCCTTCCTTAAGGGTATCTTTACAAAATGACATGACGTAAGAAAGCAATGTCAAATTGAGACTCCAAGAGTTGGATAATCTCGATGAGAGACGGCTTGAAACTCTACAAAGCATTGAATTGTACCAAACATGCATGGCAGGATCTTTCGACAAGAAGGTCAGGCAACGCGCCTACAAAAAGGGAGACTTGGTTCTTGCAGTAAAAAGGCCAATGGTTTTTGCTAAAAATTCAAAGGCAAATTTGAACCAAAATGGGAGGGACCCTTCGTCATCAACAAAGTCTTCTCCAACGGCGCATACGCTCTGCTAAACATGGAAGACGACAGATGTATGCTGCCCATCAACGACAAATTCCTAAAGCGGTACTACCCTTGAAGACTTACGCCACTGGGTCAGAGCGATGCCTATATGGCCGAAGCCTATTCTTAGAGCCTATATGGCCACAACCTATTCTTAGGTACTTGCTCGTCAAACCTACTCCTTTTGGAATTTTCATCCTTATGTTGAAATTTCTAAAAAAAAGAAAAACTCAAAACAATGTTACTTTCATAGTTTCATTGTTAAAAAAAAAATCCAAAAATCCAAGTTTAGGAGCGCCTTCCCGGACTTTACCAAAAATTTTTATCCTTGAACCCGAAATTCATGGTTTGAAATAAAAATCAGGACTCAGGAATTTCCACCCTAGTCCGCCCTGACTTTTATAACAAAAAATGGTTTTGAGTCAAAATTTACGACCCTCGTGTCTTTAAACAAAAATAGTTTTTTTCAAACCGCGGGGAAGCGACACTCAGTCAATACTCGCAAAACCCAAAAATCGGAAGGATGCGAACCCCATTCGATACTTTCAAAATTTCAAAATCGCAAGGAAGCGGCACTTTGTCGATACTTGTAAAATCTCAAAAAAATAGTGGAGACGCAACATTCCAGTTGATATCCATAACCCAAATTTCAAAAATCATGGGGAAGCAACATTCAGTCGATACCCGTAAAACCAATTTTTTTGAAAAAACCAAGGAAGCGACGTTCAGTCGATATTTGCACCCCAATTCGCGAGGAGGCGACATTCCATCGATACTCGCATTCAAATAAGCAAGGAGGCGGCATTCCATCAATACTTGCAAGACCATTCAGCAAGGAGGCGACTTTTAGTCGATACTCGCATTTTTGAAAACCAAAACCTGGCTTTTATGCCAAAAATCAGCTTTCAAGCCAAGAAAAAAAAATCTCGGCTTTTACGCCAAAAAATAAAAAACCCGGCTTTTATGCCAAAAATCTAAAATTTGGCTTTCATGCCAACAAAATAAAACTTGGTTTCCAAAAAATCTGGCTTTTAAGCCAACAAACAAATTTCGGCTTCCATGTCAAAAACAAAAAACTGGCTCCCATGCCAAAGAAAAAACAAATTTCGGCTTTCATGCCATTTCAAACTCAGCTTTCATGCCATCTCAAAACTTGGCTTTCAATCCATAAAAAAAAAAAAAAAGAAAAAAAAAACCTAGGCTTTTTGCCATAAAATCTAGCTTTCATGTCAAAACAATCCTTTGACAAAAGATTTTCAAAAAATGACAACCTTTTGGTCAAATTTTCAAACAAACATTCTCATCCAACTTTTGCTTATTTTCATAAAAAAGAATTTAAGTAAAAGGTATATAGAGTACCAAAAATGTTTTTACATGGAGTTACTAAAGAGAAGAAGAAAAAGAGTTTGTAACAAAAATTAGGAGTTCAGTCTAACATGGTGTTTAACTCCTCAAGCAAACTCTTGGCATTAGCCTCTAAAGCTTCCAAACCACACTTCTTCAAAATTTTTCCATAAAATGCGACAGAAAGCCGCCACTCATCTGCAGCACGGGGAAGTTCTTCCTAAAAATTTTGTCATTGCTCGTATTTCTGAGCCTTCCTCCGGAGATTGCTGTCAGCCTCCTCAACCTGGCGAATCAGAGTCCCCTCTCTAGCACGAGCTTCCACAATAACGGTCCACTTGGTAGTAGCTTGTTCCTCCAATAGCTTGAGACGCTCCCTGACCTCAACGACCTCCCTATCAAGACGACGTAGGTCTTCTATTAGCTCGATGATACCTAACTCGGTGACATTCCTCTCCCAAACGAATTGCTTCCCAGTCCGCGAGATCTCGTTCAGTTCAGACTTGGCCTTGCCAGAAGGCTTCAAAAACATCTCGTTGAAAAAGTCACTGTTTGGGAAGCTCTTGGTCTCATTCCATTTGTTGCCCAGAGTAATGACTTCATCAACAAAAGCCTTCGCACTTACAATGTCCAGACCGACCTCTTTGCTATCAACAAGGAAATCCTGCACATGCTTGATCATGCCAAAGCCGGCTTCCAAATGGCCAGAAGAAAGAGTTTCGACCCATGAGCTCGAGACGCTCTTCAACACTTTCTTCACATTCTGAAGAGATGGCCCGGATGAAGGCTCGCCCTCTCCATCGGTTGACCGCCCGTGTTATGCCCTATTGGAGGAGTGATCATCAGACTCTTTCTAATCGGAGACACTGGCAAAGGAATCTCCTCAGAAGATTTCACCCCTGCCACATTGAAACTGGAAGAAGAAGTCCCTACTTCTGGATCAACTGTAGGCATCCCCTGCTCTGGCCCTGAGAAAGACGGAGGAACTGTTAGGTTCTTGTTTGTTGCAATTTTGATGGATGCACATTCACATTCACTGTCAAATGATCACACACTCATGCTTTTAGTTTTGACTTTGGAATCTTGGATTCTACTTGCATTTGCATATTGTCGCGACCCCGGACCGGGCCCCCACGAAGGAACCGATCCGGAGTCGGGACATTTGTGGTGATTAACCACCACATCTGTTTAAATGATAACAACATACATTTATTTAATTTCCCACAGGTGTCCGCGGTGAGGATATCACAACCATCAATGAATATTGCTGTTAAGTGCGGAAGCATGTAGCAAATCAAATAGTCAGACTATCCTTAGTCATGAAGACAATAACATCAAGTATCAATACTGTATCAGAATGAGCAATGACCAATAAAATGTTTCCCAAAAGTAGTTCAAGTTTTAACAAAGGATCATTTAATTACATTTCCCAAAATTAGAGGCCAACAAAGGCCAATATAGACAAAACGATAACCCATTGAATGGTAAAATAGTTTTCCCCAAAATGAAACGCCTCTCTTAGCAACCCGATGTCTACATGACATCGTCGGCACGCCACTCGACGAGGGGTTGCGGTTCACCTACCGCTGCCTCCGGCTCCTCCTCAAGGAAACCGGCAACGGGACCTGAGTACCAAAGCAAATGGGTCAGACACGACGGTCTGGCAAGAGAGTGAAAAGATACAACAACATATAATAGAGGAAATATCTTGAAACGCATAGAAATCTGTTTAAACAAGAACTCTCATAAAGTAGATAAATCATTTGCTAGAAAACAGGTAAACAAGATAAAACATAAAAGGTAACCAAGGAATCGGGAACTAACAAGATGGCAATCACATGAAGCTAAGTCCTCTGTCACTAAAGTGACAACAGTATAACGGGACGTTGATCTCAGTCACATGAGGTGAGGAGAATCAACGCAAATCATATATACAATATAAATATACGGGACGGGACCACGGTAGCGAACCGGGTATCGGGACGGGACCACGGTAATAAACCAGGTATCGGGATCCAAACTGTAGCTGGCGGGACGGGAGAGGGATCTCCAAGTCGGTGGATCAAACCGACAAGGTTATCCAAGCTTAGTGATGCCGACTCATAGGTCAAATAACAAATCGAGACATATACAAGTAAATCAAGTACAATAAATAACGAGCAAGACGGGGGTGCTCAAGGGCACACTGTCATTTCATGTCGGGCAATACATTTCGGGATAATTAACTGTTACTAGTGTAACTATCATGTTTTCAGGAAAACAAATCATATAGTGTAATCTTGGAATGAAGTGAACCACTGAATTATAACAATCTCGGGTAAAATACTGGTTTCAAGATCTATTTAAGTGAATAGGGGTCCCGTATGTCGATTATAATAAAGACTTGGTACTCTTCGAATTTGAAGACATTCCGGGCTCCTTATGCACCTTGAAGTTTCAAAACTTCGAATGAAATCTTTGTGACATGGTTTCTTCCTCAAATGGCCTCATACAATGCTTAATAAATCTCCTTGACATAGAGGGGTTCCCAGAGAATAGACCCAACCATTGAAACAATTGAACATTGTCCCAAACATAGCCTATGCTAGACGAACCGCATCGCTCGAGCGGACTGGAGGGTTCGCTCGAGCGAGTCGCTCGCTGGAATGGTGGTCTAGGTGGGTTCGCTCGAGCGAAGTGGAGGTCGCTCGAACGAACTCATTGGGTCGAGCGAATATTTAAGTGCGTTCAAACGAACAACTCTCTGGAATGAGTTCTGGGATGTCCGAGCGACCAAGCTACTGGAATGCTCCGAACCCTTTCCTGGACAGGTCGCTCGAGCGAAGTGTCATGGTCGCTGGAGCGAACTGTCAAGAACCTGAATTCGGACCAGTTCAGCTCCTCAATAACTCTTCCTTTTCACAACCCCTTCTTAACCACTTTCATACATCAAATAAGGAGTATAAATCTCCATTCAAATGACCTCAAATCTCCAACCACAACCATCCCATTCTCCTCCATCCATATCACATTCCATACAAGCAAAGAGGGGAGGAAACCATTTCACACAATATACATATTCAAGACAAAACAAGAAAACATTAATTGCTATGAACCAACACTTCTCTATGACCATAAATGCATCCTTTAATACTCCAACAAGAACATTTATTTCAACAATAAACACATTAATGAAAGCATGAAAATCCATAAATGCTTCACCAAAGCATTTAAAACTTAAAACGCCCAATCATTCACTTGCCTTAGGTCTTCAAATCAAGTAGCTCGAGCTCTAACAAGTCTCTCAAAATAAAGGTCCAAGGTACAAGGAAGATCCCAAAATAAAACCCTAAAATGATCAAACAATGAAATAACAAGGAAACCTTCCAATAATGAAGGTGGAGCCTCTCTATGGCCAAAGGACTACAAATCTAGAAGATGAAGGGGATTACTTACTTGCAAAGTCCTCTAATGGCATTGATAAGCTCAAAGAAAGTCTTGGAAATGGAGGCTTTTCCCCACAAAACTATTGAAAGAAAGCTCTCAATGAGGTGAAGAAGATGATGGCCTCTAATCTCTTCTTGGTGCAAGCTTGGGAGTGAATTGAGGATGAAGAAGCAAGAAGAAGAAAGAGTTGCTCACAAACCCTAGGTTTTCTCTCTTGTGTTGGAAAAAGGAAATGGAAGGGAAGAAGGGCTTCCTTATACCCAAATGGGGAGTGGGCTCCACCACTAACAAGTCTAATTGGGCTGAAATCATCTCTTTCAGGACCTCGGATGAATTCGACGAAGAAGGAAGAAATGATCGTCGAAATATCTAGTTTCCAAAAAGTATATGTTTCACGAGTTTCGGGAATATCAAATTTTGGGTACAGGTTTAGTGTAAAAAGACTGTTTTGCCCCTCAAGGCTATGAAATCGGGTTTCGGGGTCTCGAACGAGGACGGGATCAACATGAAAGTTGTAAGGATTAACAATATAAATAAAACAGGATTAAAATAATGAATGCAAAATCTCCGATAAATCCTCAAGTGCATGCAAAGTCAATAAAAAGGAACCCCCAAAGGGCCCCACTAAGCACAAGCGATCAAAAATCCCCAAAACTATATCAAAAGCTATTCCAAGCCCAACTTAGCCCAAAATCACTAATCAAGCTTAGAACTAACACACAACTTAATTAGCACTAATCGGGTTCACTCGGGTCGGGGTCTTACACATATGTTTTTGAAATGAATTTTTCATGAATGTTTTTAGAATTCAAATTCGCTTTTGAAAACCTAATTCTTCGTGCATGATTTTGGAAAATCAAATTGAGAATTTAGGTTTATGCCTTGCATACATCTTTCATTTTTAGAATCATTTTAGTATGCATGAACCACACTGGCCTTGAGTTCCAAGTTGCAACTTTGGGATTTTGAAAAATCTGCAGGAACTCTTCCCAGGTCAGTTTGGTCGGTCGATCGACCCCTGTGCCCGGTCGACCGGCCCAACTGGCCTGCTGGAAAATAGCCAGTGTACCCGGTCGATCGAGCCAGGCCCAGGTTGACCGGGTAACTAACCGTTGGGCCAATATGACCGTTGGGCCAGGTCGACCCGGGGGTCATGGGGTCGACCGGGCCAACTAGCCGTTGGACTGTTTGTTGCTTTAAAGTCCATTCCATTCCATCCTTTCTAAGTGCTTGATTTTTGAATCTTTGAAACTCCATTGAACCCAAAGGAAGTGGAATAAGCCAAGAAAGCTAGAAGGTCATTGGAAATCAAATGTTTGAGTTTTTAAAAGGTAAATCTTACTAGTTAACTTTGATTTCCATTCCAATTAAAATCAATGCATATTTAACTCTTTGTATTTTTATAAATGCATGATTTCTAGCTTTTAAAGAGATGTTTAGCAAACTCAATATCATCTTTGGAAAATTAGATTGCTTTGCAAACATCCTTGTTTAATTCACATGTGTTCTTAGCCTTTTATCTTCATACAACTTGTTTAGTTCTTTTCTTCAAGTTGTTTGAATCACTCATGTGATTAGCATCTATCTTCAATCATCATTTTCTGAGCTTAGATTTTAAAATGCATTAAGCATTCATTTAAGAGCTTCATTTTAGAATTTGATTGAAGTAAAACACTCATACACTTTGTTCACACACTTTAGTAAATTGTTGTGTATGTTTGTACATTGATTTACACTTTAATATCAGCCTATTTAAGAGGCATTTTAATTGTGCTTAAATTGTATCTCTTAGAGTGCTCTTTTTGTGAAGACACCTTCTTAGAGAAATCCTTCATTTGTAAAGGTTATTGCTTAGCCTAAGAAAAGCATTGTGTAAAGGTTATTGCTTAGCCTAGAAAAGCATCTTGTAAAGGTTGTTGTTTAGCCTAGAAAAACAACATTGCAAAGGTTATTGCTTAGCCTATTAAAAAGCATAGTTAGTGGAAATCCGGTGGGGTGATTGGATCACAAACCGGTAGTGGATGTAGGCATTGAGGCCGAACCACTATAAACCTTTGTGTTGTGGTGTTTGCTTGTGGTGATTTCTATTGTAAGCTTCTGCATCTTGTTTGGTAAATCATCATTTGTGACTAGTTTACTTTATAGAAATTAAAATTGGATAAAATTGGTCATATTTGTAGCTCACCCTATTCACCCCCCCCTCTAGGGTTAGGATCCCAGGACTTTCAATTGGTATCCGAGCCTCGTGCTTTATCTTATAGGATCAAGTGTTTTGGAACTCTTGATTAAGTGTAAAAACCTAGAGTCAAAACCCTAGTGTTGTGCTTTCATGAAAATCATTAGGATGGATTCCACTTTGATAGATAGTTTAGATTCTTGTGTAGATTCTTCTAGACCCCTCCTTCTTCCATCTATTGGAGATTCAAACCTTCAAATAAATGAATTTCAATGTGAATTAAAAGAAGAAGAATATGATGAAGATGACCTTCAACAAGCCTTTGAGGAATTATATGAATTATCTTTAAAGCTTGAAAAGAAAAACAAAAAATTAAGAGAAGAATCTAAAAATCTAAATAAACAATTAGTCTCTTCTAAAGATGAACTTAGAGAAAAAGAAGAAGCCATACAATGTTTAGACTCTAAGTTTATGATCTCTTTACATAACCTATCTAATATCAAAGATGAACTAAATGAGATTAAGATAAGTTATGATGAGCTTAATAAAGAAAATTTTAATCTAAGAGATCAAATACAAAGGCAAGAAAAAGACTTTATCAATTTAGAATCCAAGTTGACAATTTCCAAGGAAAACTTGTCAAATGTTCAAAGTAATTTTAAAAACTTAGAACTTGGATCTAATGTTGTTAATGAATTTAAATTAGAATTAAAACTTGCCAATGAAGAACTAAACAACTATAAGGAAATTGAAAATGATTTATTAAAAGTCAAAAATGAAAATTCAATCCTTATAACCAAAGTCACTCAACTTGAAGGATACAAACAAAAGTATGAGTGCAAATTTACCCAAGGTGAAGAGAGACTTGAAAAGTTGTTTAAATTGGGTAAATCTCATGGAGATAGGACGGGTCTTGGTTTTGATAAGTATACTTCACATGGCCCTAAATTCACCAACACTTTTGTGAAAGGTGAGTCCTCCTTCTCTAGCACTCTTTCTCCTATGTCCAAAATTAAACGTCATTATTGTGGTAAGGAAGGGCATTTCAAGTTTGAGTGCAAATTAAGGAAAAGTCATATGTCTAAACCCATCTTTGAACCTAAGAAAATTAAATCTAATTCTATGAAGGGTAAGACTTTGAATTCCAAGGAAGACTCTAAGAAGTTCAAACAAGTTAAAACATTTCAAAAAGAGTCATCCAAGATAGATTTTAAAAAGACAAAAAATCAAAATAAATCTATCAAAAAGAAACTTCTCTCTTTTCCTCCTTTAACCTTAGAAATGAAAGAATTCTTGAAAAAGGTTGAAAAGTTAAAATTAAAGTTCAAAAGACAAAAAGAGGGAGGAAAAGCTAAAAGAAATGAGAAGAATAAAAAGAATATGAAACACCAACTTCATAAGACTAATCATCAATCTAAAATAGTCAAACCTCAAAGATTTGATGTCAAGTCTAAAAGAATTCAATCCTTATCTCCTTTAGTTGGTGGAAATTCTAAAATAGTCTCCAAAGCTCAAGACCTTAGGTGGATTCCTAAAGTTAGATACTTAGACAAACCTTAAGGCCTTGAACCTCATTGACCAACCTATCCTTTATAGTTAAATCTTTTTGTTGGTCATGTTACAATTGCATTTTGTTCTTTCTTAGTTATATTTCTTAAAATGCAATGTTTATTTGTGATCAATTGATTTTATCTTCATACACCTTTCTAGTTGCATATCATGGTTTTCAAAATCATTTGATTATAATTTCATCATGTTAGAATTGCTTTTTGTTCATATTTAGTTATATCTCTTGCATTGCATTTCTACATGTTCAATTGATTGTGATTACAAAAGCTTTCTAGCTAGAATAGTCATGATCGATTGTTGTTTTAAGTCATTTGCATCTTTGTTTATTTAGTTATATTCGTTTTATATGCAAATGTCAATTGGTTCCATGTATGGTTGTGATATTGGTTATATTAGTAGAAACCATACTAGAACTCAAATCCATCCTCTATGCTTTCTAGTCATTTCTTTTTGGATGGTTATGATGTTGATTCATGTATATTCTCTAAGTGATTTCATCCTTATACATGTTTCAACTTCATAGTAGTGATCTTGATCATATGAAACTCTTTGAAATTCATTCCTCATATATCTATATGTTTGATGGATGTCTTAGTAGTTGAATTCATATGATTTTGACACTTTGAAAATTGCATGCTTTACCAAGTCATATCCTTTTGCATTGCAATTTATCTTGTTCATCACTATGCTCATTAGTTATATCTTTAAAAGTGATGAATAACCATTTATGATTCTTGATGGAATTTTGTGTTTGCCACATTCTTGCTCTTTGTCATGTTGTCAAATTCAATTGGTTTCAATTGGTATAATTTTCGATTGATTTGATTTCTTGTGAATGTGATAAACCTTGTGTACATTGGATTGAACTTGATAGTAATATATTTGCTCCATGTCACACTCCATTAGCATCATAATTTTCATGTTTGCCACCTCTCTTGCTCAAATAGGTAAATCTCATGACCACCATGTTTATGTAATCATAATCTTGGTTGGTTATTAGTTGAGGTTGGCTTCATGTTTGAATTTCATTTCACTCATTCTTGCACATTAATAGTCATATGTATTGATTGAATGAAATGATTTCAAAACTTTCATAGCATATGATTTTCATAGTTAAATTATTTAATGCTATGTTTAAGTAAACCTCATATCATCATGGATAACTCTATTTTGGATTTATCTTAATAGTTATATTCTTTATAACTCCATTTTAGAGTGATTGTGTTAATAGACTTATCTTTGAATCTCAATTGGTATTCTTTGTTTTTCCAATTAGTATCCATGATTGCTTTTCTCATTAGACCTTGCTTTCTTTTGGTAATTTGATTATATTGAGCTTTATAGTTAAACATGTCTAATCCTTTCCTTAAAGTTTTCCCTCAATTGGTTAAACCATCTTCTCCTTGCACCAAATAGTTATATCTTTGTCAAAAGTTTGACAAGAGGAGAGAATGGATTGAGGGGGAGTGTAAACCTTCATAGGAAGTATTAGTTTTTGATCAAATTTACCCTTGGATTGACTTTGAACCCTTAAAGATTACTTCCATACATGATAACCTGTTATGTATTTCATTTTCGATTTCTTTTGTTAACAGGTGCTACTAAAAGGTATTTTCCTTATTTCATGTGTGTAGGTACCTTTGCAATTTAATGTCAAAGGGGGAGAGAGCATTCAAGTTCTCTAAAGGGGAAGAGAATGTCCAAGCTTCCTAAGGGGAGATATTGTAGGATCTTCTACAGGGGGAGAGAATGCATATCTTGCCAAAGGGGGAGAGAGGCATGGTCAAAGGGGAGAGAAGAGTAGAAGATCTGAAGATCAGACAGAAAGAAGACCAAACAAAGGGGGAGAGAAGAACAACTCTAACCAAGGGAGAGAGAAATCATCTTGGAAAGATTAAAGTCAAAAGCTCTCGACAAATTGGTCATGCCGTCGAAGCTACATTCAAGAGATTTCTAGATCAGAGCAGTTAAGAAGATCCAAAGTCCTACAAGTGTTGTGATCATAGGAGTTGCCATCAAATTGCAAATGGGGAGATTGTTAGGTTTTTGTTTGTTGCAATTTTGATGGATGCACATTTACATTCACCGTCAAATGATCACACACTCATGCTTTTAGTTTTGACTTTGGAATCTTGGATTCTACTTGCATTTCCATATGTTCTTGAAATGAATTTTTCATGCATGTTTTTAGAATTCAAATTCGCTTTTGAAAACCTAATTCTTTGTGCATGATTTTGGAAAATCAAATTGAGAATTTAGGTTTGTGCCTTGCATACATCTTTCATTTTTAGAATCATTTTAGTATGCATGAAGCAAACTGGCCTTGAGTTCCAAGTTACAACTTTGGGATTTTGAAAAATCTACAGGAACTCTTCCCATGTCAGTTTGGTCGGTCGACCGACCCCTGTGCCCAGTCGACCGGCCCAACTGGCCTGCTGGAAAACAGCCAGTGTACCCAGTTGATCGAGCCAGGCCCAGGTCGACCGGGTAACTAATCGTTGGGCCAATATGACCGTTGGGCCAGGTCGACCCGGGGGTCATGGGGTCGACCGGGCCAACTAACCATTGGACTGTTTTTTGCTTTAAAGTCCATTCCATTCCATCCTTTCTAAGTGCTTGATTTTTTAATCTTTGAAACTCCATTGAACCGAAAGGAAGTGGAATAAGCCAAGAAAGCTAGAAGGTCATTGGAAATCAAATGTTTGAGTTTTTAAAAGGTAAATCTTACTAGTTAACTTTGATTTCCATTCCAATTAAAATCAATGCATATTTAACTCTTTGTATTTTTATAAATGCATGATTTCTAGCTTTTAAAGAGATGTTTAGCAAACTCAATATCATCTTTGGAAAATTAGATTGCTTTGCAAACATCCTTGTTTAATTCACATGTGTTCTTAGTCTTTTATCTTCATACAACTTGTTTAGTTCTTTTCTTCAAGTTGTTTGAATCATTCATGTGATTAGCATCTATCTTCAATCATCATTTTCTGAGCTTAGATTTTAAAATGCATTAAGCATTCATTTAAGAGCTTCATTTTAGAATTTGATTGAAGTAAAACACTCATACACTTAGTTCACACACTTTAGTAAATTGTTGTGTATGTTTGTACGTTGATTTACACTTTAATATCAGCCTATTTAAGAGGCATTTTAATTGTGCTTAAATTGTATCTCTTAGAGTGCTCGTTTTGTGAAGACACCTTCTTAGAGAAATCCTTCATTTGTAAAGGTTATGGCTTAGCCTAAGAAAAGCATTGTGTAAAGGTTATTGCTTAGCCTAGAAAAGCATCTTGTAAAGGTTGTTGTTTAGCCTAGAAAAACAACATTGTAAAGGTTATTGCTTAGCCTATTAAAAAGCATAGTTAGTGGAAATCCGGTGGGGTGATTGGATCACAAACCAGTAGTGGATGGAGGCATTGAGGCCGAACCACTATAAACCTTTGTGTTGTGGTGTTTGCTTGTGGTGATTTCTATTGTAAGCTTCTGCATCTTGTTTGGTAAATCATCATTTGTGACTAGTTTACTTTATAGAAATTAAAATTGGATAAAATTGGTCATATTTGTAGCTCACCCTATTCACCCCCCCCCCCCCTCTACGGTTAGGATCCCAGGACTTTCAGGAAGTTCTCCTGTTACTTCACAACCTGCCAGCAAAACAAAACAAAAAAGGCATGAACATGATCCTATTGAAAAATCATTATCATCAGGGTTATTGCTATTAATACCTTCTTCGACGATCGGCGGAATACTTTCTGCCTCCATGAGTTCATCCGAAGCATCGTCAAAGGTCGCATCCATGGATGGCTCGAAGTCGTCGGAATCCTGTGGCAAGTCAGCTGACAAGAAAACAAGCAATATGTTAGCAAATGACGGCACAGACACAAAAAAATACAAGGAAGTCATACCAGGTGAAGATTCTGGAATCACTCCAGAGTCCCTCGGTTTTTCTTCTTATGCCACAATCGGATCCGTCACTGCCTCATCGGCTGGAACCTCTGGCATCACTAAATCATCATCTCCCACTGAAAAAGAGAGAGAAGGCAAATCAGGACAAGAAAATCTTAACGAAAAGGAACGGAAAGAGAAAAATGAAGAATCATACCTTCACTAACGGTCTCTTCCTCTCGACTCCTCTTTTCCAGAGGCTCATCGACGTCCTCTGACATCTCTTTAGCAATGGTGGGAGGGACTTCTGGATCAGGAGAGTCTTCGTGCCGCCTCTTATTACGGTGCTGCCCTCTCTTCCTCTTGCTTCTACCGCCCCATCGTCAAAGTCAACACCTTTGCTTGACTCCTCGCCGGATGGTCTGCTCTTCCCAGGGGACTCCATGGAAGCCTTCGTTCGTTCCACTTGTATCCAAGCTTCGATCTCGGTCTCCTCCTCCTCTAGCTGCTTCAAGACCTCACCAGGTATTTCTTGTACAACTCCTGATTTGATGATGTCCTGTTCACCGAGAAAGCCTATCTTGGGCTTCTCTCCAGAAAGGAAAGCTAGAACTTCCTCTCGTCGGACTCCATCTGATTTGCCAAGACCCTTCCTAGAAGACTGCTTGACATCGAACTCCTTCTTGGAAAGCCCCCGGTACACCAAAAAGCTCTCTACGAACCATTTCATAAAGCCAGTAGTTCGGAAAGTGGGTAACTCAGGTTAGAAAATCATGGCAGTAGTGTCCTCCGCACTGTAAAATGCCCATGCATTCCTCCCATCCTGCAAACCTCCAAAACGCTTCACCATGCTTGAAGGCGCTCCAACAAAGCCTTGAGAGAAGTCCAACTACAACGTAAAATGCAAGGGGATATACAGTTGGATATCAATAAAAAGATGTCTACGGCACACCATCATACCAACATGTATGTTAAAAAACCACATCTTCTCTGCATTGGTCAAAGAATAGTGTCTTCCTGACCCTGCCCTAGTGGAATCACGAGAGAGACCAAAGTCAAAAGCCTTCTTCCGCAGATCTGGAGAAAGCTTCACTGAAGACTGCCCAATCTCGACGTCCCTGAAACGTCGAATTCTCAAACGGGCAAACAAAAGAGATTCGGTAACGGCTACTCCTCTAGCCAACCGAATCATGAATGGATCATTGTCATGTGCAGCGCCCCAGCTGATGGAAGCTAGGGCAGTGGTATGCATACCACGAATAAAATATATGAGCTAAAAATACCTTGTTCATAGGGAGCCCAAGCCGAACCAGGAAAGCAGCAGCCTGTAGTTTGGTAAACAAATAGGAGTAAAGAGCAGGCACCAAAGCAAGGCGCTCTCCAAATGCCATCTGACAAGCAAGAAAGTTACAATGCGGCTTGATGTGCGTTCCATCTCCTCCAGCAAAAACAGCCTCACTCAGCCAGTAAGTGAGGTAAATAGTGAGATCCCTCCGCAACACAATATTAGAACAATTGGCACCTGTGCTCATGAAGAAGTTCTTCAAGTCTTCTCGCGTGACAGAAGTCTTCTTGGGTCGTGCTATTAGAAGACTCCCTGCTGTCAAAGAAGTTGGGGAACAAAGAGCCAAAACTCCTCCAACTGTTGGACTTGACTTTCGAGCCCTCCTTCTCCTTCAAAACGTCGTAGAAGGCGACAAGCTGAAAGTACAAAAGCCTGAATTCTTCAGACTGCTTCTCAAGGACGCTGTCAACAGGCATGAACTCCTCATATAGTTTACCAAGGACAGGCAGCTAGGTGATGGTGCTCAATTCCTTCAGAGAAAAATCAATCTCACCATTCGTGACAATGAAGGTGTTGGTTTGTGGAAGGAATGACTCCAGCATGGCCATGAAGGCATCATCGGAAAAAACCACGACTTGCTGAAAAGCACGAACCGCATCTAAGATCTCGGCCTCCTTCAGAACGGTCACGCTAACCTGCAGGATTGGATCAGTCCATGACTCCCAACTTGAGTCAGCACTGAAACGGCCACGAAGTCGAAAAGGCTTCACCCAATTGCTGTCGTCCCCCTGAAAAATGCCAAGGCCCACCAGTCTCAAATCGACCTTGGTAACCGCTGGCTGGCATCAACATGTCCATGTGGACACGCGACTACTCTGCATAACCGGAAGGACCGCCAACAAAAACCCCGGTCTTGATCACATTAGTCCTCTTCACCCTGCTCGGAGGATCTTCCCTCTTAGGGCATGTGGGAGAAAGGCTCATGATCTATATAGTGTGATCAAAGGTTGATCGGGTATAAATAGTTCTCTCCTCACCATCTGCTGTGTAAGAGAACTGAAAACACCTTCTTTGGTACGTCAGATCGGCAAGGACTTTATCGCCAAAGGAGAAGGTAGGCTTGGGCACAACGCTCAGAACGTCCATGACCTAAGGACGGTTGCTTACCATAATCTTGTAAAACTCCTCATCATTGAGAGCAAACAATCGTTGTCTCATCTCATCACAATTGAGGGAGTCACATTCTTCCAAGTTTCTCTCCACAAACTAGACCTTCTCCCAGGCCTGCTGTACGACCACATTAGGAGACCTGGTAGACCAGCGAGGTGCATCAGTAATAGGCTCTTTGCCCTTGTTCATTCTGGAGGAACTACCTACAAAGGATGGAAAAGAAAAGAATTAATCATCAAAGTGATAGAATTTTGCTAAAAATTCTAGTGAAATTTTGACATGGTTCCGGGACAATTCCGAAGAAAAGGGAAACACCCCGAAAAAGATAGGAAACTTAAAGATGAGCTCAACACCACTACAAGCTCATAGTCAATGGAGCATTCTCAAAGAAGTCTTGAACTCAGACATTACTGCGAGATCAAGTTAGTCTTCTCAAATCTCCACAAGCTTGAAGAAGGGCTCAACATTGCTGCGAGCTCCAAACTCCAAAACTTATAAAGCTCCTCAAAATCCCGCAAGACTAAGAAAGGGCTCAACATCGCTGCGAGCTCCAAATCCCAATATGCTCATCATCATGCTTCCAAATCAATTTACTAAAAATCATGCATCAAAGAAAATCATCATGCATTAGATGCTAGGAAAACCTTAACTAAAGTTTGTCCAATTCCAACCCAACTTGGTCAAAACCAATCAAACTTTGTCCAAGTCAAAAATCATGGTGGCTTGACCTAAAGACTCTAGACTTCTATATTGATGAATAAAATAAAAATGCATGAACATCTTGAAATTGCATAAACCTCATTATCATGGTGAGCAAAAAAGAGGGAAAGCAAAAAAAAAAAAAAAAAGAGGAAAGAGAAAATTTTCTTCAAAAAAAATAAAAGGGAAGTCGTGGCCCACTGCCACGTGGCAGTACGGACCCAGAAGAAAAAAAAAAGAAAACCGTGAGAAAAAAAAAAGAAACTGCACATGTAAAAAAAAGGGGGGAGAAGAAAACACGTGGAAAAAAAAAGAAAGAAAGAAAAAGAAGAAAAGAAAAGAGAGGAAAAGAAAAGAAAGAAACTTTTTCTACTTCTACATGGAGTTTCTTGTGAAGGAATAAAACTTACTTGAAGCCATGGTTGGAGAAGAAAGAAAAGCTTGAAGATCTTTGAAGAGGAAGAGAAGTTCTTGATCTTGGAGCACTCTTGAAGATTCTTGCAAAAAGAAAACAATGAAGCAAAGATCCAACCTCACCTTGCTTTTATAAAGGAGAGGAAACAAGGAGAAAAACTAGATGGTAAGTGCTAAAAATTAGCAACTTTCCCAAAAGAAAGGAGATTTAAGATATTCTCTGTTAAAAATAAGATTCTTTGAGAAATTATCTCCAAAAAGAAAGGGAATGAGAAATATTCTCTCCCAAAGAAAGCTACTTTGAGAAAATCTCTCCCAAAAACAAGGAAGCTTGAGAGATTCTCTCCAAGTAAGGATATTTTTAGATATTCTCTACCAACAAGAGATATTTTTAGATATTCTTTATAAAATGACACCACATGAGATCTAGGTCATCTTTAAAAGCTTAAGATCCCATGGGTTAGCCCGTATGATCTAGGTTTGACTACCTAGGCACTAAAAGGGGCTTCCTATCAAAAATCTCCTTTACCAAGAGCATACAAAATGGTTCAATGCCTCTTTTTGAGTTGATTGAACCATTCAAAAAAAAAATAGAGAGAGAGAAGAAAGCCTCATGAGTTTCCAAAAACCAAAACCATCCAACCTCATGAACCAAATTGAGCGAAAATCTTGAAATTGACATTCCACAAAAAACCAAACTCTGGTCCTCCTAACTCGCCACATATAGCTTGTTAGGTCACAAGGTCAAAACCAAAGCCAAATCTGACCCCCCCCCCCCCCCAATTTGCCACATATAGCTTCTTGTGTCACAAGGTCAAAAAAAGAAAAATCAAACCCGGACCCCCTAACCTGACACATACAACTTGTTAGGTCACAAGGTCAAAAACCAAAAAATCCTCTTGACCGCCTAATGTGCCACATAAAGCCCTTAGGTTCACAAGGTCAAAAGGAAAACCCAAAATCCAAAATCAAAAAATCCAACTCCCCCATGTCGTTTTCAAAACTTTGCCTTGAGACGGTATGTGATCTTTCTCACTACCATAAAATTCCCTTGGAAAATCAAAAAGCTATTAAAAAAATGATGAAAATGATGCTCAAAGACCCTTGGTCAAGTCAAAAGCTCTCCTTCAAATTTGTCTTCGAGGCACATCGACTCCAAAAGCTGCTCGTCGCTGTACCTCGAGGGGCATTTGTTGACACCAAAAAAGTCACCTAGCATTGATTGTGAAATAAATGCTCATGAAAGAGTTTTGTTAGCTCATTTATTGTCATGGAAAATGTGGTTTATAGTCCTTTACTTATCTCTTGTTTATGGCTCAAATGAACATTTGTGGTTGTTCGACTTCTTCTCTTTCTTTAGGATTGAATGTGAAATGATTGGAGGAGGATAGAATGGATGTAATAGAAGAATTAATGATGGTTTGGAAAAGGTCTTGAGCTCCTCATTTGGTGTATGCAAGGGGCTTAAAAAGGGGTTGTAAAAAGGATGATAAAGAGAGGAGAAGAACTGTCCTAGAACCAGTTTCTGGACAGTTCGCTTGAGCGACTTGCCCTCGAGTGAACCATCCAGAAAAGGGTTCAAACCATTCCAGTGGACAGTTCGCTCGAGCGAACCCTCCTAGAACCCATTCCAGAGAATGGTTAGTTCGAGAGAACCGAAATTTCGCTCGAGCCAACTTGGACTCGATGAGTTCACTCGAGCCAACCCACGCAAAAAACCATTCCAGAGAGCTCACCACTCGAACGAACTCGAGGTCTGCTCGAGCGATGGGTACTGTTCATTTGGGGCTATTTTGGGAGAACAAATGAAATGTTTAAATGATTGAGAGAGGTTTGTTGGGAGCCTTATTGTGATGGGAAGACTTATCCTCATTATTTGAAATCCGTTTAAGAAATAAACCACATCACGAAGACTCATTTGAAGTTTTGAAAATCCTAAGGTGTATAAGGAGCCCAGAATGTCCCTAACCTCAAGGAGTACCAAGTTGTTATTAAATCGACGTACGGGACCCCTACTCACCTTAAACAAATCTTGAACCTGATATTTTGCCCGAAACTTCAATCATTCATTTGTATTTCCTTGTTCCCGAGATTTATACTACCTGACTAGTTATCCTCGAAATCATTAAAATTGTACTTGTAATAGTTACTAGTCCAAAAATGCATTGCCCGACATGAAATGACATTTATACCTTTGAGCATCCTCGTCCCGCTTGTTTACATACTTGCACTTGATGTATTTACACATGTCTTGGTTTCTGTTATTTGACATATGAGTCAGCACCACTAAACTTGGACAACCTTGCCGGTCTGATCCACCAACTTGGAGATCCCCCTCTTGTCCCACCAACTACAGTTTGGATCCTGCTACCCGGTTATTACCGTGGTCTTGTCCCGATACCCCAGATTACTATCGTGGTTCCTGATGCCAGGCTCGCTACAGTAGTAATGTCCCATATTATTATATGTATATGTATATTTCATTCATTCTCCTCGCTTCGGTGACTGAGATAATGCCCCGATATGCTCTTGTCACTTCGGTGATAGAGGACTTAGCTTCGTGTGGTTGCCATCTTGCTTATTCCCGATTTCCTTGGATACCTTACACGCTTTAAATTGCGTATTTGTTTCTAATAAATGATTTATTTCTTTTATGAAAGTTATTATTCAAACAAATTTTAAATGCTTTCCAAGGTAAATAAATTTATTGTGATATTGTTATATCTTTTCACCTACCTGCCAAACCGTCGTGTTTCACCCATTTTTGGTACTCAGGTCCCGATGTCTGTTACCCCAAGGAGGAGCTTGAGGAGGCGGTCGGAGAACCGTAGCGTCTAATCGAGTGGCATGTCGATGATGTCATATAGACATTTGGTTGTCCAAGATACGTAACATTTTGGGTTGTGGATAACCATTCTTTTGGGGGTTTATATTCTGTTTATATTGGCCTTTGTTGGCCTCCATTTTTGGGAATGTTAATTAAATGATTTTTTGTACAAACTCTATATTTACTTTTGGGAAATGCTAATGATCATTGCTCTTGCTGATACTCTGTTTACATATGTGTTTTCATTTTTATGGCTAGAGATGAATTGAATGTTTGATTTATTACACGCTTCCGCACTTAAACAAAAATGTATTATGTTGTTGTGATATCCTCACCGTAGACACCTGTGGGAAATTAAATAAATGTGTGCATCTTATCACCGCACCTTATCACATCACATAGTCCCGATCCCGGATTAGGTCGGTAACCCAGTCCGGGGTTGCGACAGAACTGGTATTAGAGCGAGACGTGTTTCAAGCAATTAAAAGAAACTAGAAATCCTAAGGACGTGGCGAGGATTCGTTAGATTTTTCGTTAGCTAGAATCGCGTGAGCAATGTTTAACCCTGTATTTGATTATTATGTGCTAACAACTTGTTTTGCAGCATCATGCCACCTCTTAAGCGACCACTAAACGGTAATCCCTTCGCAGGTAACAGTGATCATATAGGGCTAGTTGAGGAAGATATGGTTGATAACAACATGCCAAATCAATTCCAACAGATGATGCAGGCGATGCTTGACCAACAACGTCAGGCTAATGAGAATCAAGCTAGATTGCAAGAACAGATGCTTAAGAAGGATGAAGATCATGCCAGAGAGTTGGCAGATATGCAGAGGCAATTGCTAGAAGTATTGCAAAGAAGGCCCGAACCGATTCAAGCTCAACCCGCAATTGTCATCAATCAAAGACAGCATGACCCGAACGCATTGTTTGAACAGTTTCGGAAGAGAGCTCCGAAAGAGTTCCTAGGAACAGAAGATCCATTGGCTGCAGATGATTGGTTAGAGCATACAGAGAACATCTTCGAGATCTTCCAATGCACTGGAGGAAAACGAGTGAAACTTGCAACATCTCTCTTTACCGGTTCAGCAGACATATGGTGGAAGACAGTTAGAGATGAGTACAAGACTGTGGCGGATGCAGTTGCATGGACAAACTTCAAGACACGATTTCATGACAAATATGTACCCACCCACATCAAGAGGCAAAAGGCAGTGGAATTCCAGCAACTTGTGCAAGGGAACATGACGGTCCCCGAATACCTCACTAAGTTCGAGAGATTGTCTAGATATGCTCCAGAATTAGTGGATATGGTGGAGAAAAGGAACGCCAAGTTCCTAGAAGGACTTAACCCCATCATTGAGAGAGATGCCACAGGTGTAGTGCCACCTACCACTTTCGAGGAAGCTGTCAAAAGAGCCTACAAATTCGAGAACTATCACAACAAGATCCTCAGAGTTCAGGGAAAATGGCAACCTCAGCAGCATAAGAACCAGTAGCACAAGAGACATAGGCCAGATTAGACTGTTCGAAATCAGACAATTTGTATCCACTGTGGGAAGAATCATGAGAGTACCCAGTGTCGTACAGTCTCAGGAGCATGTTTCAGATGTGGTTCTATGACCCATCAGATGAAAGATTGTCCAAGACAGAACATGCAGAATCAGCAGTAGCAGGTGTTAGAGTTTTTGTTTTGTTGTAATTTGATAGGATGCATCCATTTTCATAGCTTGACCTCTCATTCATTCATGTTCTTAATCTTAGGATCCTCATGCATATTTCTCATTCATAATCTTTGTTTTCATCATATGTTATGCATGGTTTTCAAATTCTTTATGTCTCTCAAGTTCATGGAGTTTTGAGTTCGGATTTTCAAGCTTCTAAGTGTTTAATCTTTAAGTTCAAAAATCTCTCAAGCTTTCCAAAGTTCCCTTTCTTTAAATCTTTGTTTTATTTGGAGTTTTCATGACTTTAGAAATTCAGTTTTCGCCCTTTTTCAGTCATGAATTCATGCTTGAGAAATGTGTCTCAAAGTCCCCTGGAAAGATGCCCTCTAAGTTGCAAGTTTCTAAAATTTCAGAAATTCTGGGCTGTCTTCAGGTCGACCTGCCTGTGTGTGCGGTCGACCGGGCCCGACCGGGAACTCTGCGGGTCGACAGGGATTTTTTAGCTGTAGCCTCTCCAACGGATTTATTTATAGTTGTTGTGTGTACCCGGTCGACCCGGCCCTGTACCAGGTGACCGGGCACTAGCCGTTGGGAACTTTTTCTTTATAAAGTGTGTCTTTTTGTTTGGAAAAAGTTGTTGAACTTTCAAGGACTTTTGAGGCCAAAGTCTTACAACTTTTTAAGAGCATTATTGAAGGGATTATGTGTCACGCCCCCGAACCGAAACCTCGGGGGCGGGAGATGGGATTAAGGATAAATGTATTTTTCTCCCAAGATCCGCGTGTGTGAAGACAACACATTCTGAATATTTTGCGGAAGCATTTGTGGCGTTGCGACCCGAAGTCCGTGGCCATCGGATTCCGTGTCGCACTCAACCTTTAGCCCATAGCTATTATCTCAAGAATCATACCAGACTGGAGTAACCATCACAATAACTTACAGAGCTGACAGTAACAGGATATTACATTCCCGAATATGTTCAAGTTACAATTATCAATGTACATTAATTAAGAATCCCGAGAAAAAGGCTAATAAAAGCCATACAACAATAAGCTATAAACTACTACCCAAATGTGACGTAGCTCCGATGTCAGACTCAATGTCTACATGACATAGCCGACAAAACAACCTGCAAGGCATGGCTCCAAAGCCAACAAAACACTCAACTCGGGGCGAAGAAATCTGAACCTGAGTACCAAAAGTAGTGGGTCAGACACGACGGTCTGGCAGGTGGATGAAAAGATAACAAATATACTAAAGAATAGAACATATACTAAATCATGCTAATCGATCAAGTACTGCATATAATTAAACGGGTGCAAAGTCGGGAATCTCGGGGAAAACTTGTATTCATTTCAAGCACGGGTAAAGCATGAACATCTAATAAAACAAGTGTTCATTTACATCATCTATAATCATAGATATTTGACAATCGGGTATTCGTCTAAAACATGTATAAATATAGTGGTTTGACAAGACAAACGTTCATTTGAAACTTAAGTAAAACACAAGTATACAACAAATCAGGTATCCATAACAGTCTAGCAAAACCAATGTCCATTTGAAACCTATGTAGAAATACGGATATTTAATAAATCGGTTATCATGTAAAATAGGTATAAACATAGGAATCTGGCAAAACAAGTGTCATTTGAAACCTATTTCAAAGCATGGGTATTTAACAATTCGGGTATTCATTTAAAAACAGGTATAAACGTAGGGATCTTGCAAACAAATGTCATCTGAAACATATTTCAAAGCATGGATATTTAGAAATCGGGTAATCATTTAAAGCATGTATAAACATGGGAATCTCACAAGTCAAATGTCATTTAAAACAAAGCACGGATATTTAACAATTCGGGTATTCCTTTAAAACATGTGAAATCATATAAATCTAGCAAAATCATTTATCGTTTGAAACATATGTAAAAGCACGGGTATTCGCCCAACCGGCATTCCTGTAAAACATGTACGTGTGCAAAGGACATAAAACAATATAATAGTGACTGGATTTACAATAGAGAGCATTAACACTTATCTAAATAACAACTTTCATAAAAGCAATGAATCATTTAACTGAAAACAAGTAAGCAATATAAACCATGTCGGGTGTCCAAGGAATCGGGAACTGGCAAGATGGCAATCACAAGAAGCTAAGTCCTCTATCACCGAAGTGACAAGAGCGGGACGTTGGTCTCAGTCACACAAGGTGAGGAGACTCAACGTAAATCATATATACAATAATAAATACACGGGAACGGGAACGGGACCACGGTAGCGAACCGGGTATCGGGACGGGACCACGGCAATAACCGGGTATCGGGATCCAAACTGCAGCTGGCGGGACGGGAGAGGGATTTCCAAGTCAGTGGATCAGACTGGCAAGGTATCCAAGCTTAGTGATGCCGACTCATAGGATAAAACCAATCGAGACATATCAAGTAATCAAGTACAGTAAATAAACGGGTAAACGGGGGTGCTCAAGGGCACGTAAATAAACGGGTAAACGGGGGTGCTCAAGGGCACACTGTCATTTCATCTCGGGCAATGCATTTCGGGACAATAACTGTTACTAAAGTAACTCCAATGCTTTCGGGGAAACAAGTAAATCAAGTACAATAAATAAACGGGTAAAACGGGGTGCTCAAGGGCACACTTTCATTTCATATCATGTGATGCAAATCTCGGGAAATGAGGAAATATAGTGCACTATACCATTTCGGGAAAAATATTGATTGCAAGATCTACTTAAGTGAATAGGGGTCCCGTATGTCGATTATGATAATTACTTGGTACTCCTTGAGTTTGAAGACATTCCGGGCTCCTTATGCACTTTTACTATTTTCACAACTTAAAATGAGCTTATGGGTAGTACTAGATTTCATACTAGGAAAAATCAAGGTTATAGACGGTCCATCCTAGGCATGACGTTAATTCGGAAACATCGACCAACCTATTCAGTCATCGAAAGGAATGGAATTCGCGATAACCAAGGCAAAAGACTTATATTTGGATATAAAGGAGTTATCGCGTCATTCCATCCCGTTCAAGATTGAAACGGATTGAACTTCGATGCCACTAAACTAACCGTGAGAAGCGTCGGCACAAGACATCTCACCCATAGTCCAATTAGTCCAAAAAGGGTAGCCAAGGTCCCACCTAGCACTAAGGAAAAAAAATAAAATTCTCAAAATCCACCGGACTCAAACTGAGTCCACCGATCGATCGGTCGAAATTTCCACACAGGGCCCGATCGATCGGTCCAAAAACCCTTACAGTTACTGACAGACCGATCGATCGGTCTGCACGTCCGATCGATCGGTCCTGGGCGCAGTGCAGGTCCGGGACTTGGATTTTCTTCATTTTTCTTTCCTTTCCTTCCAACATATAATCAATCACATAAAACTATAAACAAGGGGACTTAATCACATGTTTCCAAGACATTAAAATGAGCTAAAGAGCTCCTCATTCCAAGTTCCTCCATTTCCATCCTTTCCATCCATTCCATCCACAATAAAACTCAAAGTGGAGAAAACTCATTCATGTGAAACCATTTGAAATTTTGACAATAGGATGCATGCACTTTCAAGAGCTTAACAAGAAAGAATAACTCATCAATAAGCACATCTCATAATCAATATTTATCATATCAAAAACAACTATTAAAATTACCAAAACCATCAATGAAATCAAGATTTTCACCAAAACATGTTAATAATCAAAACGATCCAATCAACCACTTGCCTTTGACTCTAATCAAGCAAATCAAGCTCCTAATCACCTCTCAAGCTCAAGATCCACAATCTCTACAAAAACCCCCAAAACAACCCTAAAATGGGTTAAACAATGAAATGACAATGGAACCTTTCAATAATCAAGGTGGAGCTTCTCTAAGGCTAGTAGATTACAATTCTAGAAGATGGGAAGAATCACTTACTTGGATGACCTTCAAATGAGAAGAACAAGCTCAAGGGAAGTCTTGTGATGGAGGGTTCTCTTCACAAATGGTACCAATGGAAAGCTTGTAAGATGAGGAAGAAGAAGACGGTCTCCATTTCGAGTTTGGTGAACTATTGGTGTGGCTTGGAGATGAAGAAGCAAGAAGAAGAAGAGAGCACAAGGAACCCTAGGCTCAATAGTTGCTGATTTGTGCTGGAAATGAAGATGGGGAAGAAGGGAGGTGGGTTCTCTTATAGCAAGTGAGAAGGGGTCCCACAACTTAAAGAACTTGGGTGGCTGAAATCATCTAATTCGGGACCTCGGATGGATTCGACGAAGAAGGAAGAAATGATCGTCGAAATATCTAGTTTCCAAAAAGTATATGTTTCACGGATTTCGAGAATATCGAGTTTTGGGTACAGATTTGGTGTGAAAAGACTGTTTTGCCCTCAAGGCCAAGAAATCGGGTTTTTGGGTTCTCAAATGGATATGGGATCAACATGAAAGTTGTAGGATTCCTCAAGATGAATGCAATGGGCTAAAAACACGATACGAAACCAATCGGGAAAATCTCACAAGTAAAAGCAAAGCCGAAAAGGGAACCCCCAAAGGGCCCCACAAGCTACCAAAGCACTCAAAAGCCCAAAACTAGAAGAAAACTCATTCTAGCTCACAAACTCAACCCAACAACTACTAATCCCACTAGGAGAAACTAATCCACAAATAAAACAATACTAATCCAAGAGATTAGGGGTCGGGTTCTCACATTATGAAGCCATTCCATTGATTCAACATTTGATCTTCTAAATGGGTGTGCTTCCTTTATCCTAAATCTTTTAAAATCATGCTTTGTCTCTTTATCTTTGTTTTTCTTCAAATGCATGCTTAAATACATGCTTACCTTTTGAAGTGTTGTGTTTCATAACATGCTTAGAACTTTGAAATATTTTAGCTTTATGAATCCAACATATTGTTTGTGTTTCACATGAAATTGGTTTCTTGTTTCAAAACTAACTTGTTAGACTTAAGTGTATCTTCTTTAAAAACAAGTTAGTTCACTTTAAAAAAATCCATGTGTTTGTCAAACAACTCTTTCTCATACATATGATTATCATCTTTGCATCAATTTAAAGTTTCATCTTTCTAAAAAGAGATAGAGTGATTTCTAGTATATGCATTATTCATAGACTTTGTCATTCATGTGCATGCTTCTAGAAGTTGAGATTTCATTTTCTAATTAGCCTATTTAGAGGCACTCATTTGCACTTACATTGTTCTCTTAATCCATGCATTCATAGGCATCTTTCTTAAGAGAAAATCTTCTTGTTGTAAAGGTTGGTGCTTAGCCTTGAAAAGCATGCATAGTGTTGTAAAGGTTTATGCTTAGCCTTTGAAAAGCATAGTGATGTATTTGTAAGGTTGAAGGTGAACCTAAACCTTAGTTGAGTTAGTGAAAATCCAGTAGGGACACTGGGAGTGGATGTAGGCATGTTGGCAAAAGTCTTGTGTTATGGTAATTGTCTTTATGCTTACTTTTCATGGATGATGCTCTCTTGGTTGATTCTATTATTCTTCTTCAAAGCATAAGAGACTTAAAAGCAAAGAGAATTAAAATTGGCCTAGGTATTTGAGCTCACCCTATTCACCCCCCCCCCCCCCTCTAGGATTCGATCTTGGACTTTCAGCAGGGAGCACAACATCTAGCACCACCACAAAATGCAATGGTTATCCAAAATCAGGCAAGGCCACTTCAGCAACAAGCACCACAGCAGCAGCAACAGGCCCGTTAATAGGGACAGAATCAGAATCAACGCCCCCCACAACAGAACAGGAACGTCCCACAAGGCAGGCCACAACAGGCTCAAAATGGGCCACAGCAGCGGGGACAAATCTATGCGGTCAATAAAGCTGACGCAGAGGCTGTAGGAAATGTAGTGGAAGGTAGAAAGCTAGGATTTTATTTGACCCTGGCTCTACACACTCATTTTTGTCTCATGCATTTTTTAAAGTTGATTGATGTGCATGATAGAGAACTTGAGCTTATTTTGACTGTGGCAACCTCAGTAGGTAAACAAGTTATTTTTAAAATCTTTTATCCTAGTTGTACAGTTCAGATTGGAGAAGTGGTTTTAACCGCAGATCTCATTTTATTGGAGATGCATGATTTCAATGTCATCCTAGGGATGGAATGGTTAGCAAGGTACCATGCCACAAGGCACTACAACAAACTGCACATTTCCCGACACTATTTGCCGATGCAGTGAAAATTTGCGTTGGCAAAAGTCTTATTTCCAACGCATATTTGGACTGTGTTGGCAATTAGTGTCGGAAAATGCTAGTTTTACCGACGCAAGTAAGACCGCGTTGGCAAAAGCTATTGAAACCACATTGGCGCCAACAAAAAAAAACACCAAAGGAGAGGGAACGTTTTGCCAACGCGTTTTTCTCTAATGGCGATGTAATAATGCGTTGGCAATTATCTTGTTTACTGGCGACGCACAAGTGCGCGTTGGGAAAGGTCTGAGTTTTTATTCGTACCATTGCCAACGTATGAGTTGCGTCCCCAAAGCCTCATTTATAACAAACTTACCTTTTCCGACGCAATGAAAAGTTGCATTGGCAAAAGTCATGGAGAATTGTTGCTTTGACCGACCCAAGTAAGACCGCGTTGACAAAAACCGTGGAAAAACTTTCCCAACACTATTTGCCGACGCAGTGAAAATTGACGTTGACAAAAGTCTTATTTCCAATGCATATTTGGACTGCGTTGGTAAAAGTCACATAGAATTGTTACTTTTACCAACACAAGTAAGACCACGTTGGCAAAAGTTGTAGAAAACATACAATTATTTTGCCTACTGGCGATGCACAGGCCTGCGTCTGCAAAGCCCCATTTAGTAAAATTCTTTTTTTCCAAAATAATATGAGCACTCCGTTTTAATCACTTTTATTTATTCCCAACTCTCTACCTCTTTCATGGATTTTTATTTTTTATTTTTTTATTTTTTATTCGGGGGGAAACTACAATAGCTTCTAGCAGAGTATGGTGGGAACTTTTTTGAATGGGTCTCGCTCGTCCCCATATATGGATAATCAAAGTCGTTCAAAATGATCATACACATTTGATTATGGGGTATCCCAATTTTTTGTTTAGAATTTAGTTGGAACCACTGTAAGATTGACCAAACAGAAAACCATGGCTAAAAAAATGTTGTTTTATTAACTCTTTTTTTCATGTGTTCAATCATACGATGAGATAACCTCCATTCAAAATGAGATTTGACGATACCTTATAAACGTATGGTAGTTATTCATCGAGGGTCGGACTCATATATAAGGTAAGCCTCTATCCAACTTGAAAAAAAACACACTACAAGAAAATACATTTTTAGCGACAAACTTATAGCGACGGCCGGTAAAATTCGTCGCTATAAGACACTTATAGCGGCGGCCAAAGTTAACCCCGCGGTAACGCAATTTTTAAGTTACTTTTTCCCGCGACCACCGATATAACCGTCGTTAAAAGCATTAGTCCAATGGTGCGGAGGCTCAGCGGGAAATCTTTTATTTGTACCGTCGAATTTATTGCAGCGACGAATATTTTCAAGGGTAAAACGAGGTTTTTGCGTCGGTGATGGGATGACCGATGCTAAAATGTAGTTTTTACGGCGACCGTAAGTGGCCCCCGGTAAAAGTTATATTATAATGTCACCCCCCCTGATGACCAAATCTCGTCTCACTCTAATATCCCTCTCTCGCCTCACCGTCTCTCACGCTTACATCCCCCTCTCGCCCATCACCTTCTCTCCCATCTTCGTCTCCCTGCGCAAGTCCCCTACACCTTCAGCATCCCTGCCAGAACCCGTCAACCCACCCTCTTCCCGGAGATGAATCTCTCTCTCACGCAGTGCCAGTCTCACGCCATCTTCTCGCACGCAGTAGCACCTTAATCTCACTGTCTCTCCCCTGCATCCCTCCATCTCTTTTGCCCTCTCCATATCTGTCGCGCCGTCCCTTCCATCTCTCACACTCATCGCTTGCCTTCTTCCCCGATCAGGCTCAGGCAGGCGGGGCGCAGTCCGGCTTCAGCACAGTCTCAGCGACACACAGAGGTCCGCTCTCTTTCCCTGATTCTCTCTTCAGTCTTCTTCTTTATTCTTTAATGCCTAGGGTTTTTGCTTTTGTTGTGCATTCAATTATTTTTGCAGGTTCAATAGGCATTTGATTGTTACTTTTGTCTTTCTGTTCTGTCTTTCACATTACTTTGAGTTTTGGTAAAGGTGGCTATCCCTCATCTTCCTCGTCTGAAAAAGATCTACTCTAGCAAGTAGTGACGGCATTGCCGATCTCCTTTTCCTTGCCCACTACAAGGATCCCGATTTCTGAACCCACATAAACTCGTCTCTGATCTGTTCCCTTCTCAGCAACTCAGCCCTTCAGAGTCATTCTTGAGTCTCTCTGTTTCTCAACAGATCACCTTCTCCAAAGTCATCCAGAGTCTCCTTTGATTTGAGTGAGCAGTGTCCAGAGGCAAAGATCTGCCTGTATCTCGGATTTGATCCGAGTGTGGAAGCAAACATTTTCAGATTTTATTGGCATCTTCTTTAAGAGAGATATCAGTGCGTGTAGCAAACATGGCAGAGATTGCTGTGGATTTCCTACTTCAAACCCTGGGTTCTCTTGTGCGGCAAGAAGCATCTCTTCTTCAAGGATTGCGCGGGAACATTAATGAAATCCAACCCGAGCTGCAGAGCATGCGTTCCTTCTTGAAGGATGCAGACAGAATAAAAAGGAGTGATGATGATGATGGAGTGAGGACATGGGTAGAGCAAGTAAGAGAAGCCACCTACAAGGTTGAGGATATCATTTCTAGATTTTTTCCCATTCAATTTCTAGCCCCAGATCGATACATGTCAGAAAACCCTAATCCTCTATTGATTGAATGACATTTTGAAGGTCTAAATTATTTAGGTTCCACACTCATCTATTTTCTTGTCCTGTTTTACCCAATTCCCCTGAGATTGTGATTCATGGTGGGGTGTTTGATTTCTCAGGCCTGATATGTCACTTATCTGAATCTCATGGGATAACTATTAACTATACTTCAAGAAAGAAAGAATTTCTCTGTTAGTGCGGTAGTGCCTCCTATTGATGGAAGCTTTCGCCGGGAAATCTGTGCACAACTAAAAAAAGATCATCCTGAAGCCACCAAAGAGGTGAAGAAAATGCAAACCCCATGGGCTCTACACTATTCTCAGGGACCTTAGTCTTCATGGGCTAACAACTGGTGTTTAGAATTTTCCAATTCTCTTAACACAATAGGAACTAAAAAAAAAAGATTCCCAATGTTTTCATGAGATGGGAGCAACCCTGAACTTCTTCCATGAAATAAGAATTCAGGGACCCTGTTTAATCATGTATCCAAATAACTAAAAGACTTCTAGGCAATGCCTTTCTATGAAAGGTGCTAGAAGTAAAGGAATAAATGTGAAGGGGCCATTAAAAAATCTCCCCTTCCATATGAATTGAATACACACCAATCACCACAAGAAAAATTACATCCTAAGAAAGTGACAGTCCTCATCTCCATCTCCACCTTGGACCCCTCATTCCTCACCTCTTTAATACTCCTTCAATGGAGTTCATTCAGTTTTTTATCTTACTTTTTTCCCAAAATATGAGCCTTTCATATCTCTGTCCACAACAATTTACTAAATACATCAAAATTTCCATCTAACTCTTTCTTCTTTTAAAAGACCATCCTCATGAAAACAGCAACGAGAGATTTATATCTAATAATAGCTTATAATAAAGCTATCATTACTGCATAACTGATATTACTCTTATTTAGACATCTGATGTTTTTATGCTCTAGGCTTTAACAAATTCCCACATTTACTCAATCCCTTCTTAATAAAAGGGCCTTGATCGCAGATTGAGATACACAGAAAATTTGCTCAAATCCTCACATATATGCCTAACTGATGCTTGATTAACTATAAAGTGATTTATTGAATTATTGGTGAGTTTTATATTTCATTAGACAAATTACCTCATTTTCTTATTGAACATTTTCTGGACCATTATTCATTTCATCTTGATTTTGGACAATGTATTGAACTTTGTTATGTAATGAAGGATATAGGAGTGTTGCAGATGTTTTAGTGCAAGTACTGTTTACAAAGAGTTCAACTATGAACCGTGTGAAATTCTATTTCACCATCATTTACACCTCTTTTCTCTTCATCTATGGATGGGTTTGCGCAACACTGTTTCTATTGGTGTATATCACTTCCCTTAGTTCCACATCTTGGTGAGCTTGTATTATTGAGAGGGCATGTAATATTAATTGTCTAGATCTTGCAATGGCAGGCCTTGTGGGTTACAAGAAATCATTTGCATGGAAACTCTTAATTATGGTATTATCTGGGGCTACTTTTACTTGAAACTCTATCTACAACTTACGCCAATGCTCTTTTTATATCTCATTGGCATTGTCATCATCTTACATATCATAGTGATAAACTAGCCATCATTTTAAGTAATATGATTTATCTTTTCTTGCTCTTTTATATTAGATTAGTTTTTGCAGATGAAATGGGTACTTACTACTTACCATTCAAAAGAAAAGATGAAATGGGTACTTTGGCTCTTATATCATTTATGAGAGTTAGTGTAGCTTTACTACTTAAGTTGACTACAAGTAAGAAAGGAGGATGTTTTGTTTTTTCACTTTGTTGTTATTCACTTAATCTAATTACTTGAGTTTGTTGGTTTTGTTTCACCTTGAGTTATGGTATTGGTAGCTTTGACTGCAGAGCATTGAAATAGATATCTGGGTTTGCTCTTATTTATGTGAAGTACCTTTTTCGCCTTTTCTTTTGTTAATTTGATCAAGAGTTGGAATGGAAAGGAGGAGGTTTTGTTTGGTGGGCTGGTCCTTGTGGTTTTGGTTTTTATCAGAACAAAACAAATGAGTGTTTAAGAATTGCACTTATGTAATGGATTTCCTTTTTGAATGGAGATGCTGGTTGTACCTTGTTCATGGGAATTACTGTTTATTATGCTTTATGTTATTGTGGGTCTTCTTATTTATACCAATTGTTTCGAATTACTGTTTATTATCCATCCATGTTTAAGGTTTGGATTTATCTTTGGTTGGCCCTACTGTATAGATTATGGAATGAAGACAAGTGCCTGAGGGCGAATGTTTTTTTTTTTTTCAAAGTATCTATCACACACAAGCATACATCATTTCTAACATAAGTACTTAAAGTAGTTGACCAATGTACTTTTACCAAAAATAAAAAAAGGAACCTAGCTAGTCATGCTTTCAAGATTTAATTTAGAAAAACCCATACATTGGAAGAAAGTGATTTACAGTCATAAAAACAGTTAAATGTATTTGTGAAAATATGTTATACAAAATTCATGTCTCTCTTGAATTTATGTACTATAAATTCATCAACCGAATTCCTAAATGTTTCGAAAAACCCATTACAGGTATGTATCTAAGACCTGCATGAAAGTAGTAATTAGTAATTGCAACCAGTAGCATATATACTAGCCACACCTACTTAGTTTTTTTTTCTTTCCTATTTTCCTCTCTTGTAGACCTGCATGAAACTGTACTTTCTTTGTGATAATATCTTCTCTCCTTTTCTGTTTCCAGCAATGGATTTCTTCAATCAGGTGAATCTTCTTTATGGAACTATTACAGAATTCTGCACTCTAGTGAGCTGTTCTACAATGACAGCCGGACCAAGGTATATTTCTCTCTCCCCTGGCATTGGAAGACCTGCAGGCATGTGCTGTAATGTATTTGAATATTTATGCACACTAGACTGAAGTAGGGATGATAACAATGGCGAAGACGGTTATGGTGTTGAGTTAAGAATTATATTTAACAAGAACTAGAGAAAGCACAGAGTGTTCATGGGGTATATTTGGGTTGCGATGCTGTAGAATGGAAGTCCTCTAAATTTTAGAATGGGTGTGAACTGTGAAGAGACTGTTGTTAGAGACAAGTGCAGGCTACTGGTTTCTAATTTTCAAGAACTTGCCAAGTGCATGGAAAATCGGGGTTCCTTTTTCTGTTTCTCACCCTAAGTGATGATTCAATTTACATTCTACAAAAGGATCAGCTGTTATAGTGCCTTTGGAATTGCAGAATAGTGCTTTGCTCATGGTTGTAATTTCTTTGTTGAGTTTATGCAATTATGCAAATTTAAAACGTGTTAATTGCCATCCGTAGAAATCTTGTAGTCTCGTTGATAAGCAAATAAACTACATTCAAACCTCTTTATTTGCAGCTTCTTAGAGATGAAACATCCCTGAATGCCTATTTGCCTTGTTTTGCAGATGGAAGTGCAACTCTGCAAGGGGAAGGATCTCGAGGTGGCAGATAAGCAGCAAATTAACAAGGATCTTTGGATGTACTGCAGAAGTAGTAAATGTTGGATATGATAGGATTGGAAGTTGGAACTGAAGGTTAGTCCATGGGTAGCACTAGTAATTTTCATTGCTCAGTTGATATTTTCTTGTGTCTTAAATTTTTCTTATTATTCACTAGGGATGTAATTTGGTTCCCCAAACATCATCTGCATGGCCCACCCAAATAGAACCCAAATAGAAGTGAAATTTTGATTGGACACGTACAAGTTTGGGTCATACTTAGGCCTGAATTTTAAAACCTGCATCAAAATTTAGGATCTAAATTTAATCATATGGAGTGTAAATTGGCAAAAAAGTTGTACCTCTCCTCTCTATAACAATTATATTTGTTTTTTAACAAGCCCCATAACTGAGAAATCTTCAACAAATAAAAAAATGTAAGGAAGCTAAAGATCTTAGAGA
Organism: Cinnamomum chago; assembly: GCA_038049695.1. Classification (NCBI taxonomy): domain Eukaryota; kingdom Viridiplantae; phylum Streptophyta; class Magnoliopsida; order Laurales; family Lauraceae; genus Cinnamomum; species Cinnamomum chago. The sequence continues at coordinate 61,490,268 of CP142451.1, forward strand.
GAATCTCCCTGTTCATTTGTGAAGGCAAGAAAATCTCCTTAATCTCTCACTTCTTTGCCACATTCTTTTTCCACTTTTCTTAAATGAAACAATGGAACAGGGAAACCTTTCTTACTCATATGGAGAATGAGGAGTGGACTCAATGGAAGATTTTGATTTGGTGGAAAAGATGGTGCGATTGTAGATACTACCAGCTGTAACTTGGAGAATGTATTACCTTGTCGTGTGATAAATGACTAATTAAGGTTCTTTAACTTATGAGATTGCTGCCCCCAACATAGTTGAGCAAGGCTTTGATGATGATGATGGTTTAGCTAATGAGATTAAGGTTATTTTGGGAAAGAATAATTTCAGTGCATATTGAAGTAGAGAATCCTTTCACCAACCTTTGTAGGGTACCCATATTCCTGGGTTGCAATTTGTGGTTTGTGGTTTGCCTTAAGCAAATAATACCAGTTGGGCAAAGGGCAAAGGTTAGGATGAGATAATCCACTGATTCATGCTGGTGAGGGCTAGGATGAGATAATTCATGTAACTAGATGTCTTGGATCCAATTTTTTTTTTTTTTTAATTTACAGACGGTGTTAAATTTTTGATCTATTAGTAAGTGGGTCGACATGCCATGTTTTGATTGTGATCTATTTATTTCAAATTAGATTCAACTTATGAACTTAGGTCAATCTGAGAGGATCATGATTCGAATCATTGAACCATTGAATCATAAACAAGATTTTTGTAGATCATTTGATATTACTCACCAATAATCTGTTGCCATTTGACCCAAATGGTGGTCTGAAATTATTTGATTGTCTCATATTCATGTGGGGCCCTTTAACTATAGTAGGAGCATCTTTCATTTACTTATATCTTTTTATCTGAAAATCTAAATAACAATGTAGAGAAAACAAGGTGTGGATAATATGTATATCTTAATTTATTTATTTTTTTCTCAAAAATTATAGCTAGGAAATCATGGATAGATAGAACACTAACTTTAGCTCATGTTTTGCATCAGAGTGACAGTAGCAATTACGAACATGTCAGATTTCAACATCTTATAACTAATGAAAAATGTTACAAACTCACACACTGACTTGCCACGTGGCCTCCACTCACCATCTTGAAAGGACTTCAAATTAAAGTAGAAGCACACATTTTTTAGCTCCCTGAGCTTGTATCATTTAGCATCCCTGCACAAGAGTTTATGTTCCCTCAAGTTTCTTTTAAATGGTTATGTTCCCTCAAGTTTCTTTTAAATAAGTTAACTACATTGTCTATTACTTGTAATTTTCAGTGCAAAGTCACAGAGGAATTCAGAGAGTCGGAGCAAAGTGAAGACGCTTCATACCTCTGGATCTCGATCATTTCCAGCCCAGTTCTCGATCATGCAGGCAGATGAGCAACAGGCTCCTCCCTCTCAACCTTATTTATATCGACAACGACACTATAGCAAAATGAAGAACAAATGGATCACAGATCATGCTGAGGAGACACGTGGGTTGTTTCATTAACAATATTGTAGATCACTGTTTATTTCAGTTGCCTAACATATATTAATTACATGACATATTTGAATGCTTTGATAATGCAGCGAAGAATGGAGGAGGCACTGTCGCAGCCTGAAATTAACTCTCCAGTGGCTGAGCAACATATGATCGAGAATCTGCTAGGGAAGAGGGTTGCGAGGAGGTAAGGGTACCGCTCGAGGGGCCCATCATCATCTTCTATTGGTATCTTGATGTCTTCTGAGATGAGCACCCTACGGCAGCAACTAGCTGATTCGTGAAAGCACAAGAAGAGTTGCGGGAAGAGTTGCGGCGACAGTATGAGGACTCGCAGAAGCAAATGCAAGATCATGCAACTATGTAGGTTCACATGCAGAGTCAGATTCAGTTGTTACTTTTCCGGGTCAGTATGGATGGTTCGGGCTCCTCCGAAAGATAATGATTTGATGGTTTTATGAATTGGCATGGGTCATCCCTCTAACAAGTTCATTTTGCTCCAATTGGCCGTGTTTTAAGGTGTACTTTAGATATTTGATGATGATTAGATTTTAGTTGGGATTTACTTTATTGAGATATTTGACTTCTTTTTATGTGGGATATTACATTTTATGTGGCATGGACAAGTTTTATGATTGGTTTTAGTTTATTGGTGACTCATTATTTTTTATTGTTTTTTTATGAATGTGGGATTATTTGTTGTTTATCAATGCTTATGCTTGTGCAATGTTGAAAATGTAGATTTGAATAGGAAAACATTGTACATCAATTTTTTCTGATCTTTTCAATTATTTCTTAATTGATAAGAAAAGCTATTTTCCAACACACTCTCTGCGTCGCTAAAAGTAATTTTTTGGCCCTCGTTGGAGACATTTCTCGACGCGTCAACATGTTGGGATATGTATAATCGGCGCTGTGTATGCATCGTCAAATATGAACACTGACGCTAGTATGTGAGTTGACAAACGTATAATCGATGTTATTATGCGTCGCAATGAGGTAAATCTATTTCCCGACGCACTCACTGCATCACCAAAAGTAATTTTCCTACATCGTTGAAGACATTTCCCGACGCTTCAACACGCTGGGATATGTATTACTGGCGTTGTATATGCGTCATCAAATATGTATTCGGACGTTAGTACGTGCGTTGGCAAATGTATAAACGACGTTATTATGCGTCGGTAGTGGGGTAAATCTTTTTTCCGACGCACTCTTTGACGTCGCCACAAGTAATTTTCTTGCATCATTGAAGACATTTCCCAACGTTTCAATACGTCGAGATATGTATTACCGGCGTTGTATATGCGTCGTCAAATATGTATTTCGACATTAGTATGTGTGTTGGCAATTGTATAACCGACGTTATTGTGTGTCGGTAGTGAGGTAAATCTATTTCCCGACGCACTCTCTGCGTCACCAAAAGTAATTTTCCTGCATCGTTGAAGTCATTTCCCGATGCTTCAACACGTCGGGATATGCATTACCGGCGTTGTATATGCGTTGTCAAATATGTATTCCGACGTTATTATGTGCATTGGCAAATGTATAACCGACATTGTTATGCGTCGGCAGTGAGGTGAAATTGACCACTAAGTTCGATTTTTTGCCGACGCAGTTGACATCGCCGACGTTTGGGACGACGCACCATTGTGTCGGTGAATGGCCCTTTTTAGCCGACGCTAAACATTATTGCGTCGGGAATGGTTTTCCAGGCATTAGGTTGCCGACGTGGTGCCGACGCATTGTACTACGTCGGTAAAGCCTGTCTCGACGCAATTTTGATTTTTCCAGATGCGGTGACCGCGTTGGCAAAACTGTATTTTGTTGTAGTGAGGGATTGTTTCCATAAGACCCTTACTTTTAAATTAGATGAGACACCAGCAGGAGTGTTGTTTCAGGGAGAGAGGAGGAATCCTCGTGCAGGGTGTATCTCAACATTGAAAGCTGATAGACTCTTGAAAAGTGGATGTGAAGCCTATTTGGCGTTTATCACCGTGGGTAAATAGTGCCAAGAAGTGGAGGAGATTCCAATTGTTTAGGAATTCTCAGATGTTTTTACGGAGGAGATTCCAGGTTTGCCACCCATTAGAGAGATTGACTTCACCATTGAGTTGTTACCAGGGACCATTCTGATATGTATTGCACTATATCGTATGGCTCCGGCAGAATTGGAAGAATTGAAAATACAGTTGCAAGAATTATTAGAAAAAGGTTTTGTGAGACCGTATAATTCACCATGGGGAGCACCAGTTGTCAAGAAGAAAGATGGCTCGATGAGAATGTGTTTTGATTACTGAAGATTGAATCAAGTGACCATCAAGAACAAATACCCATTGCCAAGAATAGATGAATTGTTTGACCAATTGCAAGGTGCTTCGTATTTTTCGAAGATTGATTTGAGATCCAGTTACCATCACCTGAGAGTCAGAGAATCAGATGTACTAAAGAAAGCTTTCCGAAAAAGATATGGTCACTATGAGTTCCTTGTGATGGCATTTGGATTGACTAATGCATAGGCAATATTCATGGCATTGATGAACTAGATATTTGCACAGTATCTGGATCAATTTGTGGTAGTGTTCATTGATGATATTTTAGTATACTCCAAGACCAAAGAAGAGCATGAAGAGCACTTGAGGATATCATTGCAATTTTTAAGAGAGAACCAGCTGTATGCGAAGCTCAACAAGTGTGAATTCTGGCTAGAACAAGTAGCATTTTTGGGACACATCATTTCCAAAGAAGGATTGTCAGTAGATTTGTTCAAGATTGAGGCAGTAGTGAAGTGGGAAAGACCGAGGAATGTGACAGAAATAAGAAGTTTTCTGGGATTGGCAGGCAGTCCGGAGGTTTGTGCAAGGATTTTCATCGATTGCATCACCGTTGATGAAGTTGACTAGGAAGAATGTGTCGTATGTGTGGACAGATCAGTGTGAAGCTAGTTTCCAAGAGATGAAAAAGATATTGACTATAGCACCAGTCCTTACCTTACCATCCGGAAAAGACGTTTTTACCATTTTTACCAATGCTTCGAATGTTGGATTTGGTTGTGCATTGATGCAAGAGCGAAAAGTTGTTTCATATGGATCCTGGCAGCTGAAAGATCACGAGAAGAACTATACCACCCATGATCTTGAGTTAGCAACGGTTGTCTTTGCATTAAAAATATGGAGACATTACCTCTATGGAGAGAAGTTCGAAGTCCACTCCGACCACAACAGCCTACAGTACTTATTTTCTCAGAAGGAATTGAACGTGAGGTAGATAAGATTGATGGAATATATCAAAGACTATGATTTTCCAATCAAGTATCACCTGGGGAAAGCTAATGTAGTTGCTGATGCCTTGAGCAGAAAATTAGTAGGCCTGGCAAATTTAAGTGGCACTTGTATTTTTGAGCAATTTGAAGAGTTGAGTAAAGACCTACAGCCACTGAGGAAGGGTATATTATTAGAAAACATGTCAATGTCAGAGCCTTCCTTCATTCAGAAGATCAAGGATAGTCAGTTGCAGGATCCAGAGTTGGCCAAGATTTCAGAGCATGTAGCAGACCGTCTCGACTTTCACATTGTTGATGGAGTTTTGTACTACCGTGACCGTCTTACGTGCCTAACATTAAAGATTTGAGGAATGACATTATGACCGAGGCTCACAGTACGAAGTACTCTATGCATCCAGGCAGTGCGAAGATGTATCAGAACTTGAAGGGCAGATTTTGGTGGAATAACATGAAGAGAGAGAGTGTAGCATTTGTCTCCCGTTGCATGACTTGTCAGTTGATAAAGGCAGAACATCAGAAGTCTCCAGGGTTTTTACAACCATTAGAGATCCCGTAATGGAAATGGGAGCACATTACTGTGGATTTTATTTTGAGACTACCAAGGATCAGCAAAGGCAACGATGCGATATGGGTCATTGTAGACCGTCTCACCAAGTCAGCTCATTTCATTCTTATTAGGACAGGAAAGAAGATGCACATGCTACCTTTGGCAGAGTTGTTTCTCAACGAGATTGTCAGCCGACATGGACAACAAGTTTCTATCACATTTGACAGGGACAGCAGATTCGTCTCGAGGTTCTGGAAGACACTACATGAGTTTATGTGTACGAAGCTATAGTTCAGCACGGCTTATCACCCTCAGACAGAACAATTCAAATTCTTGAGGATATGCTCCGTGCTTGTGTGTTAGACTTCAAGACTCAATGGGATGAGACATTACCGTTGTGTGAGTTTGCTTACAACAACAGTTACCACTCGAGCATTGGGATGGAGCCTTTGGAGGCATTGTATGGCAGGAGGTGTAAAACACCGGTATGTTGGGAAGAGATCGAAATTCGCATTTTCCATGGACCAACCATAGTGAGTGAGACTAGCGATAAAGTCAAGTTAATCCAAGAACGTCTGAAAGTAGCCCAGAGTAGATAGAAAAGTTATGCAGACTCTCACTGAAGGGACTTACAATTCAAAGAAGGAGACAAGGTTTTCTTGAAAGTGTCACCTATATACGAGGGGAACATTGAGATTTGAACAAAAGGGTAAGTTATCCAGAAGGTACATTGGACCGTATGACATTGTGAGCAAGATCAGTGATGTGGCTTATAAATTAACCTTACCACCTGAGCTATCCGGTGTACACAATGTCTTCCATGTGTCACTGTTGAAGAAGTATGTCCCCGATCCATCACATGTACTCCGACATGAACCTTTGGAGATCCGAGAGGATGCAACATATGTTGAGAAACCCGTCCAGATCATTGATATGAAAGAACAAGAGTTGAGGACACGGACTATTCATTGAGTAAAAGTGCTTTGGGAGAATCATGGATCGGAAGAAGCAACGTGGGAACTACGAGATCAAGTGCAGAAGAAGTATCCACATCTACTACCCGAGGTGAGTTATATTTCATTTGGTGCATCAAATACCCTAAAGGGTGGTGGATGTAAGACCCCGACCTGAGTGACCTCGATTAGTACTAATTGAATCGTATTTTAGTTCTAAGCGTGTTAGTGTGTTTTGACTAAGCTGGGATTAGAATAGATTTTGTTATAACTTTGGGGAATTTTGAGTGCCTTTGTGACTAGTGGGGCCCTTTAAGGGTTTATTTTATAACTTTGCACTTACTTGGGGGATTATCTGAGATTTCTGTGTTTATTTTTTTAATCCCGTTTTATTTATCTTATTAATCCCTACAACTTTTATGTTGATCTCGTCCCCGTTCGGAATCCTGAAACCCAACTTTCCTAGCATTGAGGGCAAAACAATCTTTTTACACTAAATCTTTGCCCAAATTTTGATATTCCCGAAACCCGTGAAACATATACTTTTGAAAACTAGATATTTCAATGATCATTTTTCCCTTCTTCGTCGAATTCGTTCGGAATCCTGAAAACCATGATTTCAGCCCACAAAGATTTCAAATGGTGGAGCCCATCTTCACTTGCATAAAAGGAGAACTCTCCTTCTCTTTTCCCTTTTCTAGCTCAAGCTCCAACCACCAACTAGGGTTTTTCCCTTTCTCTTCTTCCTCTAACATTTCCACCTCAATCACTATCAAATCTTGCACCAATAAGCAAATGGAGGTTATCTTCTTCTTCCTCTCCTTGAGAGCTCATCATAGATAGCATTTGTAGAGGAAGTCGTCCATCTCTAGACCCTTGTGGAACTCATCTTACCCATTTGGAGAACTTCCTAGTAAGAAATCCCTCCCATCTCCTTTATATGTGTCCTTCTAGCCTAAGAGAAACTCCCTTTCCATTATTGAAAGCTTTCCTTTCTTGTTCCTTGTTTTGACCTATTTAGGGTTTGTATTTTGGGGGTTTTGTTTGTGCTTGTAGGTTATCTTGAGAGAGCTTGACTTGTTGCTTAATTTCTTGTTTAGAGACCCTAAGGCAAGTGGATTATTGATATTATGAGCTTTCAATAGTTTTCATGAGAAATATGATTGATTTGGTTATTTTTATTCATGTTTGCTCAACTTGCATTGATTGTGCAATAAATGCTCATAAAAGAGTTTTGTTCGCTCATTTATTGTCATGGAAAATGTGGTTTATAGTCCTTTATTTTTCTCTTGTTTATGGCTCAAATGAACCTTTGTGGTTATTGGACTTCTTCTCCTTCTTTAGGATTGAATGTGAAATGATTGGAGGAGGATAGAATGGATGTTGTAGAAGATTTAATTATGGTTTGGAAAAGGTTCTGAGCTCCTCATTTGGTGTATGCAAGGGGCTCAAAAAGGGGTTATAAAAAGGATGAGAAAGAGAGGAGAAGGATTGTCCGGAACCAGTTTTTGGACAGTTCGCTCGAGCGACCTGCGCTTGAGCGAACCGTTCAGATAAGGGTTCGAACCATTCCAGTGGACAGTTCGCTTGAGTGAACCCTAGATTGCTCGAGCGAGCCCTCCTAGAACCCATTCCAAAGAATGGTTAGTTCTAGCGAACCGAAATTTCGCTCGAGCCAACTTGAACTGGATGAGTTCGTTCGAGCGACCTCAACTTTGCTCAAGCGAGCCCACACAGAAAACCATTCCAGAGAGGTCACCGCTCGAACGAACTCCAGGTCTGCTTTAGCGATGGGTACTGTTAATCTGGGGCTATTTTGGGAGCACAAATGAAATATTTAAAAGATTGAGAGAGGTTTGTTGGGAGCCTTATTGTGATGGAAAGACTTATCCTCATTATTTGAAATCCGTTTGAGAAAGAAACCACATCACGAAGACTCATTTGAAGTTTTGAAAATCCTAAGGTGTATAAGGAGCCCAAATGTCCCCAAACTCAAGGAGTACCAAGTTGTTATTAAATCGACGTACAGGACCCATATTCACCTTAAACAAATCTTGAACCCGATATTTTTCCCGAAACTTCAATGGTTCATTTGTCTTTCCTTGTTCCCGAGATTTATACTACCCGACTTGTTAATCCCAAAAGGATAAAAATTGTACTTGTAATAGTTACTAATCCAAAAATGCATTGCCCGACATGAAATGACAGTTGTACCTTTGAGCATCCCCGTCCCGCTTGTTTACATACTTGCACTTGATGTATTTTACACATGTCTTGATTTTTGTTATTTGACCTATGATTCGGCACCACTAAGCTTGGACAACCTTGTCGGTCTGATCTACCGACTTGGAGATCCCCCTCTTGTCCCGCCAGCTGCAGTTTGAATCCGGCTACCCGGTTATTACATTGGTCTTGTCCCGATACCCCGAATTACTATCGTGGTTCTCGATACCAGGCTCGCTACCGTAGTCATGTCCCATATTATTATATGTATATGTATATTTCGTTGATTCTCCTCACTTCGGTGACTGAGATCAACGCTCCGATATGCTCTTGTCACTTTGGTGATAGAGGACTTAGCTTCATGTGGTTGCCATCTTACTTGTTCCCGATTTCCTTGGATACCTTACACGATTTAAATTGCATATTTGTTTCTAATAAATGATTCATTTCTTTTATAAAAGTTATTGTTCAAACAGATTTTAAATGCTTTCCAAGGTAAATATATTTATTGTGATATTGTTATATCTTTTCACCCACCGGCCAAATTGTCGTGTTTGACCCATCTTTGGTACTCAGGTCCCGATGTTCGTTACCCCGAGGAGGAGCTTGAGGAGGCGGTTGGAGAATCGCAGCGTCTACTTGAGTGGCATGCCATGATGTCATCTAGACATTCGGTAGTCCAAGATACGTAACATTTTAGGTTGTGGATTACTATTCTTTTGGGGGTTTATATTCTATTTATATTGGCCTTTGTTGGCCTTTATTTTTGGGAATGTTAATTAAATGATTTTTTGTACAAACTCCATATTTACTTTTGAGAAATGCTAATGATCATTGCTCATTCTGATTCTCCGTTTACATATGTGTTTTTGTTTTTATGGCTAGAGATTAATTGAATGTTTGATTTACTACACGCTTCCGCACTTAAGCAAAAATGTATTATGTTGTTGTGATATCCTCACTGTGGACACCTGTGGAAAATTAAATAATTGTGTGCATCTTATCACCACACCTTATCACATCACGTAGTCCCGATCCCGGATTAGGTCGGTAATTCAGTCCGGGGTCGCGACAATTGGTAGCTTAATTTAGTGTATAAATAATGGCCAAACACCCCTCTAAAAGTGGCGTAAAAATCCCCAAAAGTTGGCGAGGAGGGGGAGGGGGGACTTGTCCGTGAGCTTCCTGACATGGCACGGTCGACCGTGGGCCATGTCCGATGGCCACATGGTCCATGTCTTGATGGACTGTTTTGGGGCTGTTTAAACCCCAATTCCTCCTCAACCTTTTTCCAACTATTTTGAGGACTTGTGCACCATAATTAGTGCCATTATTTGTCCCCTCTAATGAACCAATTGGAGGAAAATAAATCCGGTTCTCCAAGGTAGAATCTGGTACCTTCGACTTAGGATTTTGGACCATGTCCCGGACTTACTTAGACTTGACCTCTGGACTATGCTATGTTACACTCTTGGGATTGTCCAAAGGCGTATGAGGGACATTAATGAACCGAATGTAGGCATATTTAAGGCCTAATGATGTATCTACATCACAGAGCATCAAGGTGTCACTATACTTAACATCCAGACCTTAAATATACCTACATCACATACCATCAAGGTATCACTATACTTGGCCAATTTCGGTCACATTTTGGCCGAAACGGAATTTTACACAATTAATTTTTTTTAAGTTTTTATACAGATATATTCTTTGTATTTCATATATTTTCCCAAAATGTAATTCCAAAAAAATTTGCTCAAATGGATTAAATCCATATTTCTTGTTTTTTTTTTTTTTTTCTATATATATAAATATATTATTTTTATATTTACACGAAATGTAATTCCGAGAAGTTTCACCGAAATTCGGAATTGGACAAAACTCTTCACTTTGGAGGCCTAACGGAAATGGAATCCGAAACAATATTGACAACTATGATAATAATTAATAGAACTTTAAAGCATAGAGACATACCTTGATAGGTGTGGGAGAGATGAGAAAGAGATTGGAGCACATGAGAGGAAGGTTTATGCACTTTACAGTGAGTTGAGAGAAAGGTGTTGATGCGAAAGTAGGGAGTTATGGAAGCGGAATGATGTTTTCAAAGGCGAGTTTCTTTGAGAAGGCATGAAGAGGATGTCAAAAGGGCCGTTTGAGAAAGGGGCCATTTGAGAAAGGGAACCACTTGTGGATCAAAGGGATGATGTGGATGCGCTCGCTAACATGGCTTGCTGAGGATTGAGAGTTAGATCTTTTTCTTCCAACCATTCTCCAACTATAAATCCCGTACGATGCCTGGGTTAAGGCCCGTGCGACACATACATTAAATCTCATGCAAATTGAATAGTAATTATCTTGTGTGGGCTTTTAACCCATGTTCAACCTGGGGGCTCCTGTGATGGTGTTGGTGGTCGTCCCTGCACAGAATCGTGCTTGATATTTTGAGTGTAAAATATGGTGTTTAGATGCTCTGTTGCTAGTTGAATACCAGGGCAAACCCAAGAATTCTCCCTTCACTATGTAGAAAAAAAAAACTCTTGGGAGGGCTCACATAAAAAAAAAATGAATGGATTTTTTAAAATATACATGGGCCTTTTAGAGAAATTAGCGGGGGCACTATGTAGAAAAAAGCTCTTGGGAGGGCTTACATATAAAAAAAATGAATGGAATTTTTAAAATATATATGGGCTTTTTCGAGAAATTAGAGGGGGCATATGTAAAAATTCCTGAAACTTCCTAAAACATAAGGGGGTTTTCAGAAAAGGATATTTCTATAGTGGGACTCAGACATTTACACTATGATAATTAGATGTCACTTGCCTCTACTTGTAAGAAAAATGACTCCTAAATTACCAAAATGTTCTTTGACTAAAAATAAAACCAAATTTTAAGGTGGTTCCACCTAAATGTGCTGTTAAAAATTTGCAAAACCCATATATTTTGCAAGAGAGCTAACAATCTTCATTTGCACAACATAATTCAAAAGGTTCCAACAGTCAAAATGGAATCATTAAATATCGATATAGAGCAGCGAGAATCAACATCTAGTTGAGAAACTCAATCACCAAAGATGGAGAAAATTTCATGGAAGGGCTATGTCGTCATCAAAGCCTTATCCCATTATTAACTGCCAGCCAAAAATGATCTTCATATTGATAGATAAAACTGGTAGATGCCACCACATTCATTATTTCTTCAACATGTCAATTTTAGGTCAACTTCTTGCAACATCTTCTCACAAAGCTTTGGTCTCTTGTCACAAAGGATAGTTTAACATATTTTTAATTGTTGATACAAATCATAAGAACATTGTTAGGTCCCCGGTACAACCCTTGTGGGCCCGTGTTGGGACCAAGACTAGTACAACTCGAATGCCTTCCTAATACAACGAAAACGATCATAAAACTATTGATTCTATCCTTCCTATCACTTTAAAGGTTTTGGGATAAGTGGTAGCCCAGTGGGCTCAAGATCCTACAAACATTAATTTACAACACTAAAATGATAGGCCAGGCAATGAAGCATGACCCTGCTTCAATCAGATCAATAGGCATTAAAAAAAAAATAAATAAATAAAGGAAAAAAACCTAGAGGATCACCAAACCAAGAGATAAAACCATTCATTTCCAACAGTTATATGGGGATTCTGTTCATCAGGTGTTTATTGGTCCTTCATGGGTCCATTGATTTATAAACCATCCATGATCCATTTACAATCCTCAGAAGGATCCTAGATACTGATTATGATCAACTAAATGGTGAACAGGAACTTATGCAAGGTTGAGAGAGAACTTTTATGTTGAATCAGCTAGTAAAGGCACTTGCCTAAAGAAAGGCATATTTTTCTGTTGAAGCTCCTCACATTCCTCTGGTGTTGCCATTCGCGGATCAAAACTCCTACGATCATCAAGTGGTAGGCCTTGTTTAATTCGACCCATTCGTCGTGAGTGTAAGACTTGCTTCGAAACGACTGGAAGTCGGATTGATTGGAACTCATTCAGAGCTGAATCAATGTTTTCTAGTCCCCATTTCTTAAGGCATTTGCCTAAAATCCCTGCATCCATGATGGACATATTTGTGCTTCTAATGCCATGAGGAGATGTGGGGTGAGCTGCATCTCCTACCAGTACTACTCTTTCCCAAAACAACTGTTGCAGGGGATCACAATCATATATTACATTTATGAAAGGTTCCTTTGTTTCTTTCATTACCCGGGCTAGTTCAGGAACCCACATCTTCTCCGCTTCTTCATACATCTTCTGAATCATGTCCTTGCTTACTTTCTTGGTTACTGAGTTCCCCTGCAAAGACCTTTTGAATTGTTACTCAACTTTGTTGGGTTGATTTTTTTTTTTAATATATCAAAGAAGAAACACATGAATGGGAGTCAAACTTCAAATCTTTTAGGAGTACCTTTTTTTTTTTTTTATATGAATGGCATCTTTCAGAAAATATTGACCACCGGTCACGTGTTGTATAATTGATAAGTCCACAAAATTGTAGCTTTCATTCATCATTTTATGTGACTTTGTGGTCTTAATTAAGGTAATTTACATTTAGTTTCATAGAATTTCATAATTTTATGCATTTGAGCATCAAAGTTGGAATTTTAATCAAAATCATTCAATATTATCAATCTTGCATGAATGTTTTGAGATCATGGGTTTGCATCATCTTAAGGTCACACAAATTACGTTTTTTTTATTATTTTAAACATGCATCAAATTCGTGCATCATAACATAGTTCATGAAAAATCAGGCACATTAATACACTAATTTGCATGTCTTCAAATTGATTTGGGTCCCATGCATGGCACTAATAAATTTCACACAATTAAGTATAGCTGAATTATTCTTTTGATTGTTGTAGGAAATTGGGAGCCACACCCTATAAGAGTGAATTCTTAAGCATGGGGCGGCCAGGGGTTCCCACATACGTTAAGAAAAGAAAAGAAAAGAAAAAGAAAAAAAAAAGAAACAAGAAGAAGCAAGTGGAGAGATGCAAGTCCATGTGGAGTTCCATGAAGTACACAACCCATGTAATTCCAAATTTGAAAGAAAGATTTCAAATTCAGATTTTGGGGGCTTAATTATGGGAAGTTCAAAAGCAAGAATTAAGAAAAAAAATCCAGCCATTAAGATACACGTGCAAGTTAGATGTCTCAAGTGTTGCATATCACAGTGGGGTCCACCATGCATTCAAAAGGTTGCACTAAATCTGATTCTCAGATTTAATATTTTTTTAATAAAGATCCAAGTGGTCATTGCAAAGGCATAGAAATGCAAAATGGATAGTCAAAAGAGCAAAGGAACTAAGAAAAAAAAGGAAGGACCGTCATGAAGGAAAAAAAGGTGAGTGCCAGGAAATGGATTGGAAGCCCTGTTTGGACCAATCTAGGGTGCCACATGAATTTAAAATATCACATCCCCTCTTCTTAAAAAAATCTCATCTCCTTAAAAAAATTTAATTCCCATGTGTCATCCCCTGCTTAAACCAAAAAGGGGATTCAGATCCAAAGAGCTTTGCCAAAGCACTTTGGATGTCAATCAAGGGAGTCCGGATCTCTGTTTCTGCAGAACAGGGAAATACTGTTCCAATGAATGAGGATGTGTCATATATAGAGATGTCAAATGTCAAATGTGCCACGGCCCGGTCAACGGCACGGCCCGTGTGAGGAGGCTGGGCTGTTGGCCCGGGCCCGCCATACACGTGGGCTACCCTCTGTGGCCCGCCAGGCAAGGCCTGCCTGGCCCGCCCAAAAGTGACCTTTTGAAAAAAAAAATGTCCATTTTACCCCCCCCCCCAAAAAACCATAAAACGATCATATAAGGGGTATTTTGTGTCCTTTTCAATTTTACAAAGTCTATAATACTCTAATCCTCCTATTATTTTTCTAAATTTATTAGTGTTATTTATACTACTCTAAGCATTTGCATCAGCATTTTCATTTGGACCCTGAGCGAATGGTATGTAAATGTTTTCACATCTTGCTTTTGCCATCTGATGAAAATTTTCCATCTTTTTATGTTTCACTGTGCGTCACCGGCCCTGAATTAGAGTCTAGCATGTCCATCATATTACTTGGAAAAGTAGTCAATAGAGGAAAATTGTGTCCTTGGGTCATGTCAAAGATTATAAATTATAATATGCTCCAGTTTTGAGAGTTCTTGTTGGGAGGTTAATGAATTTCTCAAAGAGTGATTTTCACATATGGTCAAATACAATATAACATTTTGAGAATTGAAATATGAAGAATTGTATAAGCTAAGCTAAAAGCAACATGTACATATGGCTGTTTTTATGAGTTCTCACTGTTAGACCCCGACCCAGACCAATTCGATTAGTGTGCGATTAGTATGTGTTTAGTCCTAAGTGGGTTTAGTTGTTGTTTGGTTAGAAGTAATTAGTTAGTCTTGGACATAGCTTTGGGAGATTTTGAGGACGTGTAATAATTAGTCAGACACACTCAGGAAGGCCTGAGTGCACGTGTGAGCTTGGGAAGATCGTATCGATTTCCGTGTGATTGTGATCTTGATTTCATTTGAATGATTTTTCTATGTGCTACAACTTTCGCTTAAGCCTAGTTGTGTTTGAAGCCCAAAAACCCATGTTTTGGCCCAAAGAGGGTAAAATTGTCTTTTATGCACAAATCTGGACACAATTTTCGAGATCTCAAAACCATGTCAAAAATATACTTTTTGGAAACTAGATATTTCGACGATCGTTTTATCCTTCTTCGTCGAAGTCATCCGAGGTCCACAAGATCATGTTCTGGCCATTTCAAAGTCAAGTCAGTTGGGCCCCACTTGCTAATGCCTTAAGTAACTCATCTCTTTCCCCTCTTTGCTCTTTTCATTCTAAAACCCAAATCTCTGCACTCTCTTAAGCTAGGGCAAGGAAACCCTTTTCTCTTCAATCTTCTTCATCTTGCATGCTTTGGCTAGAGAGCTCCAAATAGAATTCCAAGCTTATCATCTTCTTCATCTTCTTACAAGCTTTCCATTGGTACCAATTTCTTGGATCTTCTTGTGAGACAAGCTCTTCATCTTCTTCACCTTTTCTTGTTTGGCCATTGTTAGGTAAGAACTTCAATCCTTGTGTTTCATGAAGTCTTTTGGTTCCTTAAAGATCATGTTTTTCATGTTACAAACCCTATTTGTAAAATGGGTTCTTTGCTTCCAACTTTGAGTGAGTTTTGTGTGTTTCTTTGGGTTTTGTAGTTCTTGAATAGCTTGAGTGAAGTTCTTGGAGAAGTATTTTAGCATTTGGGCAAGGCAAGTAATCTCTTTAGGAAATGATGCATGAGTAAATTGATTTCAGTATATTAGTAAATTGTGCATTAATCTTGTTCATAAGCTTCATGAGTTTGTTTTCTTTTGATTTGGATGGTTGGAAAGATGGAATGAACCCTTGGTGAGCATGGAGGCTCAATGGAGGATATATGATTGATTGATGAGAAGAAGGAGAGAAATGTAGCAAAAGTTGTGAAAAAGGAAGGCATTTTTGCACTCTGCGAGTTCAGGCAGAAGCCGATTCGCTCGAGCGACCCTTGGGTCCGCTCGAGCGACCAAGCCTCTGTTTGGTCCGAGCGCAGACAGAGAGCTGTCCGCTCGAGCGACCCTTGGGTCCGCTCGAGCGAACTGCCCTCTGTATAGTCTGGAGCAAGGTAGAGAGTCGTCCGTTCGAACGCACTTATTATCCGCTCGAAAGAATTGTCTCGCTCGAGCGAAGTGTCATTGCCTTACAACGTTCGCTCGAGCGAACCTTCCAGAGTCAGGAAGAAGAATTTATTTCTTTTCTGAATTTTCTTAAGGGTTGAAAACTAGACTATGTTAAGGGTTTTAGCTCGACATTGTGTGAATGGAGCTTTGAAATGCAAACCAACTTCGGGGACACCAATTCTTGTATTTTTCGACATTTGAGGGTCCCAATTACACAAAGGTCAACTAGTAACCTTAACACATGCTTGTCAAATTTCGTGTTTAAATTCCGTTTTGGTATGATAGTACCCTCTTGTACTCATTTTATATTTCAAGTATAAGCTTGTTTTGAAGGTTTGTTCAAGAAAAAGGGGATTGCTTCCTAAGCGTGATATGCATATTTATTATGCCCTTGCAAGTCGTGTTCATCGTGTTTTGATAAGTGGTTTCCCCCTTTTTATCTCAACATGCTTTGATCGTGTTTCACGTATTTTGTGCATTCATGAATTAAGTAACACCACTGAGCTTAGACTGCCATTTCGGTTTGATCCACTGTCTGGGGGTCTTTAAACATGTGGACTGTCTGCAGACTGGTCGTGTATTTATTACACATTGTGCGTGTCCGGTTCCGCGGCCGGAATTCCCGTCTTTGTGGGAAATCGTGTCGTGCTTATATTATGTATATCGTGCTTGTCGTGCGTGCTTGCTCTTTTCATTATATAAATGTGGATGTAACTGTTCATGATATATTATGTATTCATGCTAGTTTGTTTCGGTATCTCAGCTTTGTTCGCATTCTTGAAAATGTACCTCAGTTTTGATAGTATTTCATATCAAAGATTTGCTTACATGTTTTCTCTAAATGTTATTGTTCATATTCAGGCCTAAATTGATTACCTGCCAAACCGTTGTGTTTGACCCTTGTTTGTTGGTGCCCAGGTGCAGGAGACGTTACCTTTGAGGAGGAGTGTCAGGAGGAGGCTTGTGAGCCAACCCCTGTGAGAGAGTGGCAGCCCGACGATGTCATCTAGACGTCGGGCGGGTTCTTGAGTTTCGCAACATTTTGTCTTGGGGTTTCTTTTGTTATTTTGAGAAGTGTATTGGCCTCTGTTGGCCTCTTATGAATTTGTAACAAAACTTAACTTGTTTAGTGTTAGTCCTATAACTTGAATATTAATGGGAATGCCATGTTAGCTTCTTCTTTTGATACTATGTCTTGTTTATTATCGTGATAGCACCTAAATATTTTATTGGTGCTCATCTTGATGTGTTTTGCTACACGCTTCCGCAAAGCTTGTACGTGTGAGTCAGATTCCGCTTGTCCTTGGGAATCCTCACCGCGGGAACCTGTGGGAAAGTATCATCTATTGCGTCGTGGGCCCGGGATCCGTTCCGGGGTCGCGACACTCACCATCCAAACAAAAAAACCAAAAATAACAAGGGACAAACTGGCATCACTGTTGTTAGGAATTTTCAACAAACAAAAGAAAATTCTCATTAGAAACATCCCCAACAAATGGACCCTAAAGAATTATTTATAGTTTAAAGATGATATAGGTGAGGATTGAATGATTGATGAGTGTGGGATGATTTTTCCTATGCTTCTGACTCAACAAGGACTTGTACGTTTCAAGTTCCCTCCCTCTCTCTCTCTCTCAGAGTCTAAATCAGTGCATTTGTTGGTCACATCTAGACACCTTTTACTAGTCATTGGTCTTTTTATATCATTATAATTTTGAAAGGCTTGCCGGCTGTGTTGGGTATTAGTGTTATTTCTAAAAAAATGAAAAAAAAAAACAGGCCCGCTAGCCCGCCTGGCCAGGCCCGCTCCAGGGGCGGGCCGTGCCGTGCCAGGGTATTTCCCTGGCCTAGCCCGCTCAGCCCGCCCCAGCCCGTTTGACATTTCTAGCCATATAGACCGTCAGAGGCCGGACTTTTTCCAGGTCCAGCTCCCCATAATGTTTTGTATAGTTCCAAGTCTACCCTTCCACTAGCCTCTGTCATCTACACCCTTTTCTCGTATGCCATTCAGCAGCTGCTGAAGCCAAAGATGACGACGAGAAACGGGATGGAAGACGACCTCCTTTTCTTTCCTCAGCTAACCGATCACTTGTTTCTCCAACGTGGTGCGCACATTAACATCAGTAGCATCAACACCAACTCCAATAATATCCTAAAAACCCAAATCAAATCACCCCATCACCTCTTAAACCCCATCTTCTCCGATACCCATTTCTTCCCCTTCACCTCTCAAGCTCTTAACCTCCTCCAAATTCACCACAATCCTCTGTGTTAGGAATTTTGTAGATTGCAATTTGATGGATGCATTATCATTCAAGCATCATTTGATTTACACACATATGCATTGATTTAGAAAATCTTGAAATCTTGATTTACACATGCATTGTTTTTAAGATATTGATTTATGCATATTCTGTTTTTAAACTTGGATGCATTTTATATTGGAGAGAAGTTTTGGAAATCAAGCTAGCCTATGTGTTTTCAATCTTTCAAATCATTTTAGGCTTTTTATGTTTCATGTTTTTAAACATCTTAGTTTGGTTTAAAACATGTTTTCAAGCTTGATTTATTGGCCCAAAAAGTTCCCTCAAGAAAAACTTTGAAATATGCAAAATATGCAAAATGAGGGAATTTTGGTCCCCAGGCTCGATCGACCCGCAGTGGGCTCGGTCGACCGGCCCAACAGGGGACCCAGTCGACCGAGCCCAAGCAGGTCGACCGGGACTGAGCCGTTGGCTCCTGTCTAACAGATCTTTTTATAGCCGTTGTGAAGGCCAGGTCGACCCGGGGACTAGCCGTTGGGTTGTTTTGGCTACAAAAACTAGTTCATTCCTTTGCCAAATGTTGAGAATTTTTAGACCTTCTGTGAGAACCCGACCCCTGATCTCTTGGATTAGTGTCGTTTTATTTGTGGATTAGTTCTTTTAGTGGGATTAATATTTGTTGGGTTGAGTTTGTGAGCTAGAATGGTTTTTCTTCTAGTTTTGGGCTTTTGAGTGCTTTGGTAGCTTGTGGGGCCCTTTGGGGGTTCCCTTTTCGGCTTTGCATTTTCTTGTGAGATTTTTCCAATTTGTTTTGAATTATGTTTTTGGCC
The DNA here is from genome assembly GCA_038049695.1 of Cinnamomum chago. Lineage (NCBI taxonomy): Eukaryota > Viridiplantae > Streptophyta > Magnoliopsida > Laurales > Lauraceae > Cinnamomum > Cinnamomum chago. Next base: position 61,509,595 of record CP142451.1, read on the forward strand.
CGTTGCATTCATCTTGTGGATTCTTACAACTTTCATGTTGATCCCGTGTCCATTCGAGAACCCAAAAACCCGATTTCTTGGCCTTGAGGGCAAAACAGTCTTTTCACACCAAATCTGGACCCAAATTTCGAGATCCCAGAACCATGCCAAAGTTATACTTTTTGAAAACTAGATTTTATGAGAAACATTTTTCTCTTCTTCGTCGAATCCATCCGAGGTCCCGAATTAGATGATTTCAGCCACCCAAGTCCCTTAAGTTGGGGGACCCAAACCCCACTTGTTTATAAGAGAAACCCATCTCCTTCATTGCTCATTCTTCACCATTGTTCCAGCTGAACCTAGGGTTTTCCCTTGTGCAACTTCTTCTTCTTCTTGCTTCTTCATCTCCAAGCCACACCAATAATTCCTCAATCAAGAAATGGAGACCATCTTCTTCTTCCTCTTCACCATGGCTCCCCATTGATACAATTTTTGGAGAAATCTCCCAACCTAGAGACCTCCCTTGAGCTTGTTCTTCTCATTTGAAGGTCATCCAAGTAAGTGATTCTTCCCATCTTCTAGATTTGTAATCTTCTAGCCTTAGAGAAGCTCCACCTTGATTATTGAAAGGTTTCATGGTCATTTCATTGTTTAACCCATTTTAGGGTTGTTTTGGGGGTTTTTGTAGAGATTGTGGATCTTGAGCTTGAGAAGGGATTAGGAGCTTGGTTTGCTTGATTAGAGTCAAAGGCAAGTGGATGAATGGATGGTTTGAATGTTATTAAGTTTTATGAGAAAATCTTAAGTTTTATTACTTGTTCTTGATCATTGGATACACGTTTGCACATATGCTTCTTGTCACATTTCTATTGATTTCGAAATGCATATGAATTGGTTTTTCTCTCTTGTTAAATCTCTTGGAACTCTTGGGAATGTATGCATTTTATTTAGTCAAGTTTGTTCATATGGTTTTATAAGGAATGAGGTTGGATTGGCTATTCATGGTTATGTTATAAGTCACATTGACTTGAATTGATACTCATTTAAAGAGGTGTTTGAATTTAATTGTTCATTGGAGTTTAATGAGGATTTGAAGTGATTTTGGAAGAGAAATGCAAGTGGATGTTTTGATCTTTATAAGCTTTCCATGATTTTTGGTGCTTTTCACTCATGTCTAATTATTACATTGGTTTGAAATAAATGCCCATGATAGAGCTTTGGTAGTGCATTCATGGTAGTGCATTTATGTCTTATAAGTGTATTGGTGAATGTCATTTAAATTCTTCTTGCTTATATCAAATGTACCCTATTGTGAAATGGTTTCCTTCTTTCTTTAATTGCATTGGATTTGATATTGATGGATGAGGTGATGGAATAAACCCATATTGGAGTTGTGGAGAAGTGTAGATAGTTGCATTGGAGGAGCTTTTAGCTCAGTTTTGTGGCAAGGATTAAGTGGAAGTGAGGAGAATGGTTTGAGGAGGAGAAAGGGCTTAAATCTGAACACAGTGGGTGATTCCCGCACCTGGCGGTCAGCCTGCGGTCACCCGGTGGCTAGCCGCCTGGTGACTGGCGGCTAACCGCCAGCTAGCCGAAATGTTACGGTTACTTTTCCAGAGAGCACCCTTCTCCACCCCAAAATTCAGTCAGCTCCACGGTTGGCCAGCGGCTAACCGCCGAACACATCGGCGGCTAACCGCCATCTAACCGCACTTGGCGGTCAGCTTTCCAGTAAGCTGCATTTCTGCAGCCCAGCCGCGGTCAGCTGTGCGGTCAGCCAGCGGCTAGCCGCCTGCCCCAGCGGCGGCTGACCGCCAGGTAACCGAAATTCCCCAGATTTCGAAAAGCTCCCCGCTCGAACGAACTCTCCGGTTCGTTCGAGCGTTGAGCTTTGTCGATCAAAGGAGATTCACTAAGCATGGTATGAGGCCATTCGAGAAAGAAACCATATCACAAGGATTTCATTCGAAGTTTTGAAAAGCGTAAAAGTGCATAAGGAGCCCGGAATGTCTTTAAACTCAAGGAGTACCAAGTAATTGTTAAAATCGACATACGGGACCCCTATTCACTTAAATAGATCTTGAAACCGATATTTTTACCCGAAATTGTTATAGTTCATTGTTTCACCTCTTTTCCCGAGATTTGCATTACATGACTTGTTTTCCCGAAAGCATTGAAGTTACTTTAGTAACAGTTATTTGTCCCGAGATGTATTCCCGATATGAAGTGACTGTGTGCCCTTGAGCACCCCTGGTTTACCCGTTTATTTACTGTACTTGATTTACTTGCATATGTCTTGATTGGTTTTGACCTATGAGTCGGCATCACTAAGCTTGGATACCTTGTCGGTTTGATCCACCGACTTGGAGATCCCTCTCCCGTCCCGCCAGCTGCAGTTTGGATCCCGATACCCGATTATTACCGTGGTCCCGTCCCGATACCCGGTTATTACCGTGGTCCCGTCCCGATACCCGGTTCGCTACCGTGGTCCCGTTCCCGTTCCCGTATATTTATTATTGTATATATGATTTACGTTGAGTCTCCTCACCTTGTGTGACTGAGACCAACGTCCCGCTCTTGTCACTTCGGTGATAGAGGACTTAGCTTCTTGTGATTGCCATCTTGCCAGTTCCCGATTCCTTGGACACCCGACATGGTTTATATTGCTTACTTGTTTTCAGATAAATGATTCATTGCTTTTATGAAAGTTGTTATTTAGATAAGTGTTAATGCTCTCTATTGTAAATTCAGTCACTGTTATATTGTTTTATGTCCTTTGCACACGTATATGTTTTAAATGGATACCGGTTGGGCGAATACCCATGCTTTTACATATGTTTCAAACGATCGATGGTTTTACTAGATTTATGTGATTACACATGTTTTAAATGAATACCCGAACTGTTAAATATCCCTGCTTTGAGATATGTTTTAAATGAACACCCAGTTTTATTAAATATCTGTATTTTCACATATCTTTCAAATGGACTTTGGTTTTGCCAGACTGCTATGGATACCCGATTTGTTGTATACTTGTGTTTTTACTTAAGTTTCAAATGAACGTTTGTTTTGTCAAACCACTATATTTATACATGTTTTAGACGAACACCCGATTGTCAAATATCTATGATTATAGATGATGCAAACGAACACATGTTTTATTAGACATTCATGTTTTACCCATGCTTGAAAGGAATACAGGTTTTCCCCGAGATTCCCGACTTTTGCACCCGTTTAATTATATGCAGCATTTGATCGAATAACATGATTTATCATATGTTTTATTCTGCAGTATATTTGTTATCTTTTCATCCACCTGCCAGACCGTCGTGTCTGACCCACTACTTTTGGTACTCAGGTTCAGATTTCTTCGCCCCGAGTTGAGTGCCTTTGTTGGCTGTAGAGCCATGCTTTGCAGGTTAGTTTGTCGGCTATGTCATGTAGACATTGAGCTTGACATCGGAGTTACGTCACATTTGGGTAGTAGTTTATAGCTTATTGTTGTATGGCTTTTATTAGCCTTTTTCTTGGGATTCTTAATTAATGTACATTGATAATTGTAACTTGAATATATTTGGGAATGCAATATCCTGTTACTGTCAGCTCTGTAAATTATTGTGATGGTTACTCCAGTCTGGTATGATTCTTGAGATAATAGCTATGGGCTAAAGGTTGAGTGCGACGCGGAATCCGATGGCCACGGACTTCGGGTCGCAACGCCACAAATGCTTCCGCAAAATATTCAGAATGTGTTGTCTTCACACACGCGGATCCTGGGAGAAGTAAAATACATTTATGCTAAATCCCATTTCCCGCCCCCGAGGTTTCGGTTCGGGGGCGTGACACCTTCCTTGAGAGGTTTTGAGGCAAATCAAAGGGAAATGAACTAGGGGATGAAAGGGGTCATTAGGAAAGCTAAAGCTTGGATTAATGAAGTTAAATCACCAAGTAGGCTCTACTTTCCTCAATCATATGTTTTCATGCTTTGTTTTATTTTTGGTAAATCTTTTGTAGCATGATAAACTATAAGTTGTTGTGTCCTTAACATGTTTTATATTTTGAATTGATTTATTGTTTTGGATGCATCACCATTGATTCAACCCAAGTAGTACTTTAATTGGTAAATCTAAGTAGATCATGTTAATGAAAGAATCTTTGAAATTATATGTAACATGATTCCTATACTTGGTTGAATCTTTGGTTGCTGTTTTTCATCATAAGAAAATCTTTTTCAAATCTATCTTATGTTTTGGATTCAACATCTTTACAAATCATATGTAACTTTGTTTTAAAGTTTCACAATTTGTTTTGCTTTGATAGGTATATCATTTTCAAGTTGAATTTATAATTACATATGATTTGTCCCCTAATTTCAATCAAATCTATTTTTATGTTTTATGAGCTACATTGTTGATTTGATTGACATCCCTATGCATCACATGTTTAGAGCTAATTAATTTCATACAACTTGTGAGCCTTTGATTTTCATATCATTAACAAGTTGATATTTTTAACATGTGACATGCATTCTTTCCTCAATCATAAATGTTTTTAAGAGCTAAAACTTTCAAAAGCCTTAGGCATACATTTATGAGCTTTCATTTTAAAAATGATTGAGGACATCATACATACACATTGAGCATTCATCTTTGCATTCATAGTGTGTGTGTATGAATTAGTTTTTCACTTCCATATCCGCCTAATTAAGAGGCAAATGAAATGAGCTAAATTGTATATCCATCAACTGTATTTTAGACACTACTTAAAGAGATAACCAACCTTTGGTTGAAGAGGTTATTGCTTAGCCTAAGAAAAGCATAATGTATAGGTTGATGTTAAGCCTTGAAAAACATCATTGTAGAGGTTATTGCTTAGCCTTGAAAAGCACATTGTAAAGGTTATTGCTTAGACTATTGAAAAACAAAAATAGTGGAAATCCGATGGGGTGTTGGATCACAAGCCGGTAGTGGATGTAGGCATTGAGGCCGAACCACTATAAATCCTTGTGTGATGGTGCTTACTTTGTGGTGATTGTTTTTATTAAGCTTCTGCATTTTGTTTGATAATCATCACTTGTGAATAGTTTAATTTAAAGAAGTTAAAATTGTTTAAAATTGGTCATAATTGAAGCACACCCTATTCACCCCCCCCCCCCTTCTAGCGTTCGGATCCCCGGACTTTCACTCTGCAACTCCACCAGAACCCCCTCTCCAAAACCACCATCATCAGACCCATCAAACCCATCTCTCTCAGACCAGCTCAAACCCCCCTCTCACCATTCTCCTCACCAAGGGCCGAGGCTAGCCTCCAACTTGGTGAGGCTAGCCTCCAAGTGTTTTAATGTTTTGCTTCACTTTTAGATTTGATGTCTCTTTCCATGCCTTATCATTAGGGGTTCACATGGATGTGTCTTGCCATCTCCAAGCCATTTATTTACTTCATTTTCTTTGTGTATATGGTTTTTTTTAATGAAAAAGAGTTGAGTAGTACTAGAGATATCTTGAGATGGTAGTGTAGTTTATGAGGTTTTCCAGATTTTTAATCATGATATTCATTATATGCTTATGGTCAGGAATAATCAAAGTTGAATCAGGGATAGGCCCTGGATATGGATTGTCCTATACAATACACCCTGTGCTCCACTACTGACCAAATTTCTGTTGCAATGTATGTCACATGGGTGTAGTATTAAACAATTTTGCGTATTGAGTTATAAAAAATATTGATGAGTTCAATTGGTATATAAAGAAAGCATACAGGAGTAAAATTCATGTCAGAAATCATTTTAGTTATGAAACAGGGAATTCAGAAAATTCAGGAATTCTCCGACAGGAATTCAGGCATTAATGAAACAGAGAATTCAGAAATGACAGGATTCATTAGCATTTCAGAATTCCAGCATTTCAAAATCCCAGACAGCCACCAGACATGAATTCCAGAAATTCTAGGAAAGAAACGGGCCCTTAGTCTCTCAATCCCCATCTTCAAAACCTCAAGCTCCTCTCCCACAAGCTCAACGCTTGGGAAGCCTCTGAAGCGGCCTTCTTCGCCGCTCTCGAATAGCTTCCCCACCCACCCACCAGAGAAAATGCCCTCCTGATACTCAATTCACCGAGAATATGGGAAAAAAACCCATCTTTTCTTTAATTGGCTCAAGACCCAGAACCTCTTTCCCTTAGATACTGTGTAGGGCATTTTCCTGAGAGCAGGATTACGCCAGTCTCAGTAACAGTACCGATTTGGGTTATCTCGATCTCGATATCCAAGTTTGGTAGTAGTATGAAGATACATCCAGCTTGGCAATAGTGTCAGCTAGCACCGAGGTTGAGCTAGCTTTGGTGAAAGTATCAACTAGCCTTACCTCGGTCTCGATATGAAGCACCTCGATGACAGTGCCAGGATGTGTCTATACCTGGTCTCGGCATCATCTTCAGCTCGGTACGACCAACTGAGATGAGTACTAAGCTATAATTGTACTCCCAAAAAGTTACGGCTACGTTGCGGAACGTACTGATAGACAAGTCGGGCGCCGAACAATGATTAGGGGTTGTCCTTATCTAACGATCACGTTCGCATTAATACGAGAAGTCAGTGCATGATCCGACAGGACAGTGCCTCCATTTACCTCCACTAAGGAATGAGACAGTGGTTCCACCTACCTCCACGGAGGGAACGATCTAAAGAGACTTCTCCCTTTATATATGCATGAGGTAAACCCACAAAAGGCATGCTATCAGATACGTCCATACTCTAAACTCTCTCTTCTTCCCCACTCACTCATCCTTTGTCTAGTGATTGCACTAACTTAGGCATCGGAGTGCCTCTGGCTGACTGCAGCTAGGGCATCTGACCTTTCTTTCCTTCCTTCCCGTTCAGATTTCAGGCGGTTAATCTTTCCCAAAGAAGTTTTACAGCAATACCAGAAGCTTAATATCCACTTAACTAAGTCCGTAATATTTAGGCACTTACAATTGGCACCGTCTATGGGAAAAGATCAAACCAAATCTACAGAAACCATGCCTCCAAAGACCAAAAATGACGAAGGCTCGTCAAGGTCCCAAAAGGTCCTGTCGCTACCACCCCTGGTGCCGCCACCACTGGTGTTTCCACCACCAGAGGCATTACCATCGCAGCCCAAAGTTTTGTCGAATATCCCTCGGAAAGGGAGATCCGGTGGAAAATCTGGAGCAGTGAGCGTATAGGGGCCCTTGACTGAATCAGTAGTAAAATCTCATCAGTCCCGTAACCAGGATGGTGGCAAAGATCAGTCTCGTCATCAGATCGATGATGATGACGACGACAATTCCTTCCTTGCAGATTTCAGGGCTCAGAACCTCGTCATCCAAGAGCAAGATGAGTTGATTCGTCAACTCAAAAGGCAGCTCAAGGAAAAGAAGAAAGCCCGGGTTCTGTCCCCTAAATGAAACCAAGCTCCTTCGGTTGATGGGGGCTCCGACCTTTCGTCCTCTCCTTCCTACCCCTAGGGCTGCCAGGAGTATGGCGGAGGAGGAAAAACAAGTCATCAACATTTTTGTTCGGGTATGCGAGATCCTCTATTCTACTTGGAATTTGAAGTGGTGATCCAGAGATTCACCTTCACAAGTAGAAAGGAAATAAATTCTTCTTTCTAACTTTCCATTGTACATATATTTTAAGAAAGAGATATAATTTTTTAAATGCCGTAAGAGGCGATTTTATTTTGTTTGCCGTGAAAGGCGATTTGTGCCGTGAAAGGCGATTGGTGTCGTGAAAGGCAATTTTGTCATAGAAGATGATTTACAAATCTCATCAGTAATGAAAGACAAGAAATGTGATTTTTTTTGTTTCTTTACAAAGAATACAAAATACAACAGAAAAGTAAGAAAAGTGATCTGACTTCTCAGGAGATTGCAGGGACTCGTTCAGATCGACGGTCGCAAGTCATGTATGGACTTCGCCATCGTCCTTCAGATGAGAACGCTCGATGCTTTGATTCTTTGGCTTGGCTTGGACCTCGGTTTTTTAGAGGGTAAAGACCAAGGGGAGGCCCTATATCCAATGAAAAATTGAGTAAACGGGCTGAAGAGCCATGTTTAGGCCATGTTGGATAGAAGGAGAGAGAGGAGACCTTGGGGCGATGGCCCCCTAAGGGACTTCGATCACCTTGTGGTGTTTCTTTTACAGCAGAGAAGCAGAGTTTCTTTGAGAATTCTTCGGAATCTTCTTGACTTTTTTGGGGCGGGTTCCAGCGTTGAAGGTTGAAGGTTGAAAGTTGAAGGTTTAAGGTCGAAGGTTCTTTCTTCTTGGAATGACCCCCCTTTTATAGGCTTTTGGTGGCCATAAGGTGGGTTCATGAGCAATGATGGCATTGATGATCCATGATGAGAGGAGTTACATGTTTGAATTCTTGATTTTGTAACTTCTTTTTCTTGGCTTGTGATTGGCCGATGGAGAATGATGGGCATTTAATCGCCCTTAATCTCCATGATGAGGGGAGTTTCATGGTTTTAATTCCATGATTACTTGAATTTGTAACTCTCATTTGCTTGATTTTGATTGGGCCGTCCAAAATAATGGGTTAATGACCGCATTAAGTTGTCATAAAACAGGTCAATTAACGGCATTAAGTGGTCGCCAAGGCATTTGAAGAGTAACGGGTCGTACCGCGTCTTTTGGAATTCTTCTTATGATGATCGTTGATGGATCCACATGTTATTTGATGTCGGATGGTGATGCAACTTCAAACATTGATTGATATTAGTGGGCCGGTGACATTTGTCTTGTCAATTTCTCGATCGGTTGGACAGAAAGTGTACTTTCTTGGTTAGCCGGTTGACGATCTTGGAGCGATCAATGATGATTTCATGCTCTTGACAGCGGATCCAAGATGTTGACGAAGATCGGTCGATTTTGAGCATAAAAAATCAGATTTTCAAAAAACCACAGGGGCTGGAACTCCCGAAACGCAAAAAGGGCAAAAAATGGGCCATCCGGCGACAAATCCGGCCATCCGGCGACAAATCCGGCCACCCGGATTTCCATGGTCGCTCCTTCCCCTTCTGGTCGTCATTTCTCGGCCGTTTTTTTATCTTTTTGACTCCTTTATTCTCCTATATTTTTCTTAACATTTCTGCTCATTTATTGGCTTGATTCTCCTAAAGAAAACCTGACGAGAAGCCGTGCAAATCGGAGCACAAATTTTCCTATTTTTTGGAAAAGCCGAAGACTTTGTAGCTGATTTTCCGTCAAGAGTCGAAACTAGGTCAAACGATGTCGGAATAACCTAAAATTTGAGGTGAAGCCTCCTGAGCAGTAGATAGGACCAACCATGGGCTTTTGTTTGAGTTTTGAATCCGTGTGGGGTCCCGTCCCCAGTAGGCTTGATTTTGCCGCGGGGAAGATTTCGCGCTTTGATGTATTGTCAACCGAAGTCTGATTGACTTGGAATTTGATAGGGAGCCTATTGGAGTCATTTTGAGACGATCTGTTGGCTCCATTTTGGATGTCATGGTCCCAGGGTGCTCCGCCGCTGGTAGCCTTGATTTTGATTCGGAGCATCAAAGTCGGGTCAAACGTTGTCGGAATGACCTGAAATTTGACGTGCAGCCCTTTAGAAGCATGTTGAAGCTACCCATGTGCTCTATTTGACGAGTGATGGCCTCGATAGATCTTACCTCCAAGAGACTTGATTTTACCACTCGAGGGTTGATGGAGGGTCAAACGTTGTCATTTTGACTTGAAATTTGGCATGGAGCCTTTTGGAGGTGTTTTGAGATCATCCATAGGCTCTGATCGCAATTTTGATGTCTTCGACGCCGTCGCCGCCAAGAGCGTCTGTCCAGCTGTCGGAGGAGTGAAGTTGGGCCAAATGATGTTGGAATGGCCCGAAACTTCATGTGAACCCCTCTTTTGGCCATCTTGAAGGATCTTGCAGTTTTTATTTGATTTTGACAAGATTTGATGCTTGAAGTAGCATTGCATGTTTTGTAGTAGGATGCAGCTTCGTGCGGCTTCTTGATGTTGAAGAGGCAAAGTGACATTTTTTGTGTCAACAAATGCCCCCTCGAGGTACAGTGACGAGTAGCTTTTGGAGTCGATGTGCCTCAAAGATAAACTTGAAGGAGAGCTTCTGACTTGACCAAGAGTCTTTGAGCATTTTTTTTATAGCCTTTTGAGTTTCCAAGGGGTTTTATGGTAGTGAGAGGGATCATGTACCATCTTAAGGCGAAGTTTTGAAAATGACATGAGGGAGTTGGATTTTTGGATTTTGGGTTTTCCTTTTGACCTTGTGAACCTAAGGGCTGTATATGGCGCATTAGGCGGTCAAGAGGGTTTTTTTTTTTTTTTGACCTTGTGACCTAACAAGATGTATGTGGTAGGTTAGGGGGTCGGGGTTTGATTTTTGATTTTGACCTTGTGACCCAACAAGCTGTATGTGGCAAATTGGGGGGGTCAGATTTGGTTTAGATCTTGTAACCTAACAAGCTGTATGTGGTGAGCTAGGGGGTCAATTTTTTTTTTTTTTTTTGTTTTGTCTTTGTGACCTAACAAGCTGCATGTGGCATGTTAGGGTACCAGAGTTTGGATTTTTTTAGAATGTCAATTTCAAGATTTTGGCTTAATTTGGTTCATGAGGTTGGATGGTTTGGATTTTTGGAAACTCATGAGACTTTTTTTTTTTGGATGGTTTAATCAACTCAAGAGAGGAATTGAACCATTTTGTATGCTCTTGGCAAATGATGTTTTTGGTAGGAAGCCCCTTTTAGTGCCTAGGTGATCAAACCTAACTCATGTGGGCTAACCCATGGGATCTTAAGCTTTGGAGATGGCTTAGATCTCATGTGGTGTCATTTTGTAGAAAATATCTAAAAATATCTCTTGTAGGTAGAGAATATCTAAAAATATCCTTACTTGGAGAGAATCTCTCATGTTTCCTTATTTTTGGAGAGATTTTATCGAAGTATCTTTCTTTGGAGAGAATATTTCTCATTCCCTTTCTTTTTGGAGAGAATTTCTCAACGAATCTTTTCTTTTGGGAAAGTTGCTAGTTTTTAGCACTTACCTCCTTGGTTTTCTCCTTGTTTCCTTTTTTGGTTTGCTCTCCTCTATAAAAGCAAAGGATGTTGGATCTTTTGCCCTTATTGCTTTCTTTTTGCAAAAGTCTTCAAGAGTGCTCCAAGATCAAGAACTCCTCTTCTTCAAGAATCTTCAAGTTCTCTTTCTTCTTCTCCATCCATGGCTTCAAGTAAGTTTTCTTCCTTCACAAGAAACTCCATGTAGAAGTAACTTTTCTTTTCCTTTTCTTTTCTCCTTTTTTTTTTCCTTTTTTTCCACATGTTTCCCCCATTTTTTTTACACATGCTTCTTCTTGTTTTTTTCTTGCTCACGGTTTCTTTTCCTCTTTTTTTTTTTTGCACGTTTTTTTTTTTTGTTTTTGTTTTTCTTGGCTGTACAGACAGGTCCGTATGGACTTGGCCGTACTGCCACGTGGCAGTGGGCGAGGGCCTGCGGGCCAGTCCAGAATTTTTTTTAATGAGATTTCTCTCTTTTCTCTCTTTTTTTTTTTTTTTTTGCTTTCCCTCTTTTGCTCACCATGATAATGTGGTTTATGTAATCCAAGATGTTCATGCATTTTTTTTTTGATGCATTAAGATAGAAGGCTAGAATCTCTAGGTCAAGCAAACATGATTTTTTACTTGGACGAAGTTTGATTGGTTTTGACCAAGTTGGGATTGGTCTTGACCAAGTTGGGTTGGAATTGGTCAAACTTTGGTTAAGGTTTTCCTAGCATCTAATGCATGATGATTTTCTTTTATGCATGATTTTTAGTAAATTGATTGGAAGCATGATGATGCATACCTGGAAATCTTTTGCAAGTCTTAAGATTTGGAGCTCGCAGCAATGTTGAGCCCTTCTTTAAGCTTGTGGAGATTTGATAAGAATGGTTTGATCTCGCAGCAATGTTTGAGTTCAAACCTTATTTGAGAATGCTTCATTGACGATGAGCTTGCAGTGGTGTTGAGCTCATCTTCAAGCTTCCTATCTTTTTCGGGGTGTTTCCCTTTTCTTCGGAATTGCCCTGGAACCATGCCAAAATTTCGCTAGGATTTTTTCTAGCAAAATTCTATCACTTTGATGATTGATGTTTTTTCTTTTCCATCATTTGCAGATAGTTCCTCCAGAACCAACAAGGGCAAAGAGCCTATTACTGATACACTGATACACCTCGTCGGTCTACCAGGTCTCCTAATGTGTCCGTACAGCAGGCCTGGGAGAATGTCCAGTTTGTGGAGAGAAACTTGGAAGAGTGCGACTCCTTCAACCGTGATGAGATGAGATAGCGATTGATCACTCTTAAGGATGAGGAGTTTTACAAGATTATGGTAAGCAGTCGTCCTTGGGTCATGGACGATCAGACCATCGTGCCCAAGCCAACCTTTTTCTTTGGTGACGCAGTCCCTGACGACTTGACATACCAAAGGAGATGTTTTCAGTTCTCTTACACGGCAGATGGTGAGGAGAGAACTATTTCTACCGGGTCAACCTTTGATCGCACTATCTTGATCATGAGTCTTTGACCTTTGATTACACTATCTCGATCAGGAGTCTTTCTCCCACATGCCCCAAGAGGGAAGATCCTCCGAGCTAGGTGAAGCGAACTAATGTGATCAAGACTGGGGTTTTTATTGGCGGCCTTTCTGGTTATGCAGAGAAGTCGCCTGTCCGCATGGACTTGTTGATGCTAGCCAGCGGTTACCAAGGTTCTGATCATCCATCGGTCGATTTGAGACCGGTGAGCCTTGGCATTTCTCAGGGTGAAAACAACAATTGGGTGAAGCCTTTTCGATTTCGTGGCCGTTTTAGCGCTGGCTCAAGCTGGGAATCATGGACTGATCACATTCTGCAGGTTGGCGGGGCCATTTTGAAGGAGGCCAACATTTTTTATGCGGTTCGTCCTCTTCGGCAAACCGTGGTTTTCTATGATGAAGCCTTCATGGCCATGTCGGGGTCATTCCTTCCACAAACCAACACCTTCATTGTCACGAATGGTGAGTGTGAGAATCCGACCCTTAATTTCCTGGATTAGTGTTGTTTTATTTATGGATTAGTTTCTTTTAGTGGGATTAGTGTTTGTTGGGTTGAGTTTGTGAGCTAGAATGGTTTTTCACTAGTTTTGGGGAGTTTTGAGTGCCTTTGTGATTAGTGGGTCTTTTAGTGACTTTGCGCTTGATTGGGAGATTATTCGAAATTTCTGATAATTCTTGTTTTAGCCTTGTTTGACTTAGTTTGTTAATCTCTGCAACTTTCGTGTTCACTCCGTACCCATTCGAAGCTCTGAAAATCAGTTTTTCCAGCCTTGGGGGCAAAATCGGTCCTTTCACATTGAATCTGGACCCAAATTTCGAGATCCCAGAATCATGCCAAAATTATACTTTTTGAAAACTAGATTTTATGAGAAACATTTTCCTCTTCTTCGTCGATCGCATCCGAGGCCCAGAAATTGATGTTTTAATCTCGACAAGTTTAAGTGATGGTGGGGCCCACACCCACCCTTTTTTATAAAAGGGATCAGCCCCTCTCTTCCTCTCCCATTCGTTCCAACACACTTGAGGGGGGAAGAACTTCAGCTCCATAGGGCTTTTGCCCTTTTCTTCTTCTCCTTCTTGCTTCCTTTCCCAAAACCCACCTCTAAACCTTGCAAAATGGAGATTGGAGCTCAACTTCTTCTTCTCCATCCTTCTAGCTTCCCATGGACACCATTTTTTGTACAAATCTCAGGTGGGCAGCCCCTATTTCAAGCTCGTTCTTGTTGATTAATGGCCCTAGAGGTAAGGACTTCTTTCCATCTTCTATTGTTAAGCTATGGCTTTCCCTGAAGTTCTATTTCCTAGTTTGGTTTGAGCCCATTCCTTGTCTTTCATTGTTTGACCCATTTTACGGTTTTTTGGGGGGGATTTGCTTGTAGCTTTGGAGCTTGGATTTGGAAGAGTGTTTAGGCTTGATTTCTTGATTAGAAGACCCAAGGCAAGTGGGTGAATGGATCATTTTGATTATTGACATGTTTTGTGAGAAAAGCTTGATTTCATTAATGGTTTTGATGATTTTAATACTTGTCTTTTGCTATTGGTAATATTGATTTTGAAATGTGCTTATTGATGAGTCTATTTCTCTCTTGTTCATACTTGGAAATGTATGCATCATGTTGTCAAGATTTCAAATGGTTTCACATAAATGAGTTTTCTTTACCTTGAGATTGATTGTGAATGGAAAGAATGGAAAGGGAGAAATTTGAAATGAGGAGAATGGAAGTGTTGAATGATGCATTTGAGGAGCTTTTTAGCTCATTTGATGTCTTGAAAACATTGGTTTATAGTTTCCATTATTACTTGTTAATAGCTCAATGGATCATTGTGATTAGTGGGTTTCTCCTCTCTTTGGTGATTGAATGTAAAAAGATGGAGGTGTTTGGGATGGATGTTTGTGAAATTTTGATGGCGTATGGGAGGAGCTTTTAGCTCATTTTATTGTATAAAAAGACGAATGGGAATGAAGGGAAATGATTTAAGGGAGAAAAAGGGCTCAAATCTGGTTATAGAAGGACTTTTCCGCACCTGGCGGTCAGCCAGCGGTCACCTGTCGGCCAGGCGGCTAACCGCTAGATAACCGCACAGCCGCGGTCACTTTTCCAGAGAGCTTGATTTCTTCCCCGAAGGCTCGGTCAGCCACACGGTTAGCCAGCGGCTAACCGCTGAACCCATCGGCGGCTAACCGCTACCCAACCGAACCATTTCGGTTACTTTTCCAGTAAGCTGCACTTTGTTAGGCCAACCGCGGTCAGCGAGCGGCTAACAGCCGAACCCAGCAGTGGCTGACCGCCAGCTGACCGCTAGGTGACGAAAATCACCTAGAAACCCTGAAATGAAGAGAAATGGAAGGGGTTTCTATCCCAATCATTTGTGAACCCTTTTAGAGAATGATGGGGACTGTTCATCAGGAGATACATATGGAGCCCGTTTGAGAAGAAAACCATGTCACAAAGATTCATTGAAGTTTTGAATTCACAAAAGTGTATAAGGAGCCCGAATGTCTTCAAATTCAAAGAGTACCAAGTCTCTATCGAAATCAACATACAGGACCCCTATTCACCTTAGACAAAGTAGGAAATCTCTATTTTACCCGAAAGTGTATTAGTTCATTGTATTTCCTTATTCCCGAGACTTACATTACATGACTTGTTTTCCCGAAAGCATCGAAGTTTCACTGGTAACAGTTACTTGTCCCGAAATGTATTGCCCGACGTGAAATGACAGTTGTGCCTTTAGCATTCTTGCCCCGCCCGTTTATGTACTTGCACTTGATGTATTTCATATATGTTTGATATTGTCATTTGACCTATGAGTCGGCACCACTAAGCTTGGATAACCTCGTTGGTTTGATCCACCAACTTGGAGATCCCCCTCTTGTCCCGCCAGTTGCAGTTTGGATGCCTCTACCCAGTTATTACCGTGATCTTGTCCCGATACTGCAGATTGCTACTGTGGTTCTCGATGCTCAGCTTGCTACCGTGGTCATGTATAGTAAATATATATGTATTTATAAGATCCACCGTTTCTCCTCACCTCGAGTGACTGAGATCAGTGCCTAGTTATTGCTCTGTCACTTTAGTGATAGAGGACTTAGCTTCGTTTGGTTGCCATCTTGTTAGTTCCCGACCCCTTGGATACCCTACATGTTTTATATTGCTTATTTGTTTTCCGGTAAATGATTCATTTCTTTTATGAAAGTTATTATTTAAACAGGTGTTAATATTTTCCAAGGTAAATTCAGTTATTGTTATATTGTTTCCCGTTCCTTGTACACACACGCGTTAAATGAATACCCGGTTTGTCGAATACTCATGCTTTTACATATGTTACAAATGAACATTGGTTTTGCCAGATTTCTATGGTTACACACGCTCTAAATGAATACCCGATTTGTTAAATATCCGTACTCTTAAATATGTTTTAAATGACACTTGTTTTGCCAGATCCCTATGTTTACACATGTTTTAAATGAATACCCGATTTGTTAAATATCCATGCTTTTACATATGTTTCAAATGAACATTTGTTTTGCCAGATTTCTATGGTTACACATGCTTTAAATGAATACCCGGTTTGTCGAATACTCATGCTTTTACATATGTTTCAAATGAACGTTTGTTTTGCCGGACCTCTACATTTACACATGTTTTAAATGAACACCCGATTGTCAAATATCTATGCTTTTATAGATGATGTAAATGAACATATGTTTTGTTAGATCTCCATGTTTAACTCATGCTTTAAACGAATACATGTTTTGTCAGAGATCCACGATTTTCCACCCGTTTGATTATATGCAGCCTTTGATTAAAAACATGAATTATCATATGTTTTAATTCTCAGCATATTTATTATCTTTTCATCCACCTGCCAGACTGTCGTGTCTGGCCCACTACTTTCGGTACTCAGGTCTAGACTTCTTCGTCCCGAGATGAGTGCTTTTGTTGGCTGTGGAGCCATGATTTGCAGGTTGTCTTGTTGGCTATGTCATGTAGACATTGAACTTGACATCGGAGTTGCGTCACATATGGGTAGTGGTTATTAACTTGTTATTGTATGGCTTTTATTAACCTTTTCTTGGGATTCGTAATTAATGGACATTGATAATTGTAACTTGAACACGCATGGGAATGTAATATCCTGTACTGTCAGCTCTGTACTTGGTTGTAATGGTTTATTCCAGTTTGATATGGTTCTTGATATAATACCTATATGCTAGAGGTTGAGTACGATGCGGAATCCGATGGCCACGGACTCTGGGTCGCAAAGCCACAAAACCTTCCGCAAAAATATTCAGAGTGTGTTGGAATGTGTGGTCTCCACACACGCGGATCTTGGGAGAAAGAAAAATATAATTACCCTTAATCCCATTCGCGCCCCAAGGTTCTGGTTTGGGGGCGTGATAGTGAGATTGGTTTTACTTTGAAGGAATTGAGCGCCATCACTAGGCTGCCTGTCCTCGACAAACCTTATGAAGAGTTTATGCCTATTGACAGCATCCTTGAGGAGCAGTCTGAGGAGCTCAAGCTCTTGTACTTGCAGCTCGTCGCCTTCTATGATTTTTTGAAGGAGAAGGAGGGCACAAAAATTTGGTCCAGCAGTTGGAGTAGTTTTGTCTCCCTGTTCTCCAACTTCTTTGACAGTAGAGAGTCTTCTGATAGCACGATCCGGGAGGCTAGAGCTAAGACTCCAAGTTTGAAGAAGATTTATGTCATGCGAGGAGACTTGAAGGACTTCTTCATGAGCATAGATGCCATTTATTCGGACATTGCGCTACGTAGGGATCTTGCTATTTACCTCACTTATTGGCTGAGTGAGGCTGTTTTTGCTGGAGGAGATGGTACGCACATCAGGCCACATTGTGTTTTTCCGACTTGTCAAATGGCATTTGGAGAGCGGCTTGCTTTGGTGCCTGCCCTTTACTCCTATTTGTGTACCAAACTGCAGGCTGCTACTTTTCTTGTTCGGCTTGGGCTTCCTATGAACATGTATTTTTAGCCCATATTTTTTATTCGTGGTATTTGTACCACTGTCCCGGCTTCCATCAATTAGGAGTTGCACAGGATGATGACCCTTTCACGGTTCAATTGGCTAGAGGGACAACCGTTTCCGAATCTCTTTTGTCTGCTCGTTTGAGGATCCGACAGTTCAGGGACGTCGAGATTGGGCAATCTTCAGTGAAGTTTTCTCCAGGTTTGGGGAAGAAGGCTTTTGATTATGGTGTCTCCCGTGATTCCACCAGGGTCGGGAAGACATTATTCTTTGAAAAACACAGAAAAGATGTGGCTTTTTAACATACGCGTTGGTACGATGGTGTACCGAAGACATCTTTTTGTTGATATCCAGCCATATGCCCCCTCGCATTTTGCACTGTAGTTGGGCTTCTCTCGAGGCGTTGTTGGAGCGCCTTCGAGCATGGTGAAGCGTTTTGTAGGTTTACAGGATGGAAGGAATGCATGGGCTTTTTACAGTACGGAGGACACTACCGCCATGATTTCTTATCCTGAGTTGCCCACTTTCCGGACTACCGGCTTTACGAAATGGTTCGTAGAGAACTTTTTAGTGTACCGGGGGGCTTTCCAAGAAGGAGCTTGATGTGAAGCAATCTTCTGGGAAGGGTCTTGGCAGATCAGATGGAGTCCGTCGAGAGGAAGTTATGGTTTTCCTTGCTGGAAAGAAGCATAAGATAGGCTTTCTCGGTGAACAGGACGTCATCAGATCAGGAATTGTACAAGAGATACCTGGTGAGGTCTTGAGACAGCTAGAAGAGGAGGAGGCCACGATCGACGCTTGGATGCAAGCGGAATGAAAGACGGCTTCCTTGGAGTCCACTGGGAGGAGCAGACCATCTGGTGAGGAGTCAAGCGAAGGTCCTGACTTTGATGATGGGGCGGGTACTTCAAGTAAACCGGCCCATAGAAGCAAGAGGAAGAGAGGGTAGCGCCGTAATAAGAGACGATACGATGACTCTCCTAATTCAGAAATACCTCCCGCTATTGCTGAAGAGACATCAGGGGATGCTGATGAGCCTCCGAAAAAGAGGAACCGAGAGGAAGAGACTGTTAATGAAGGTATGATTCTTGCTCTTTCTATTTCTGTTTCTTTTCGCTGAGATTTCTTATTTTTTTTATTTTCTTTCTCTCCCTTTTCAGTTGGAGATATTGATTTGGTGTTGCCTGAGGTTCCAGCTGATGAAGCAATGACGGATCTGATTGCGGCATCTGAAGAAGAACCGAGGGACTTTGGAATGATTCCAGAATCTCCACGTGGTATGACTTCTTTGTGTTTTCTTTCTTTTTTTTTGTTTTTGTCTGTGTTGTAATTTGCTAACATGTTGCTTGTTTTCTTGTCAGCTGACTTGCTACAGGATTCTGACGATTTCGAGCCATCCATGGACGCGACCTTTGACGATGTTTCGGATGAACTCATGGAGGCAGAAAGTATTCCGCCGGTCGTCGAAGAAGGTATTTGTAGCAATAACCCTGATGATAATGATTTTTTCAACAAGATCATATTCATACCTTTTTTGTTTTGTTCTGCTGGTAGGTTGTGAAGTAATAGGAGAAGTTCCTCGATTTTTCTTAGGGCCAGAGCAAGGGATGCCTGTAGTTCAACCAGAAGTAGGGACTTATTCTTCTAGTTTCAATGCGGCAGAGATGAAATCTTCTGAACAGATTCCATCGCCAGTGCCTCCGATTAGAAAGAGTCTGATGATCACTCCTCTAACAGGGCATGACACGGGCAGTCGACCAATGGAGAGGGGCGAGCCTTCATCCGGGTCATCTCTTGAGTATACGAAGAAAGTGTTGAAGAGCGTTTTGAGCTCATGGGTCGAAACTCTTTCTTCTGGCCATTTGGAATCCGGTTTTGGCATGATCAAGCATGTACAGGACATCCTTGCTGATAGCGAAGAGGTTGGTCTGGACATTGCAAGTGCGAAGGCTTTTGTTGATGAAGTCATAGCTCTAGGCAACAAGTGGAATGAGACCAAGAACTTCCCAAGTGGTGACTTCTTCAATGAGATGTTTTTGAAGCCTTCTGGCGAGGTCAAGTCTGAGCTGAACGGGAGCTTGCGGACTTGGAAGCAATTCGTTCGGGAGATGAACGTCACCGAGTTGGCCATCATTGAGCTAGCAGAAGACCTGCACCGTCTTGATAGGGAGGTCGTTGAGACCAGGTAGCGTCTTGAGCTTTTCGAGGAACAAGCTGTCGCCAAATGGGCCGCCATTGTGGAAGTTCTAGCTAGAGAGGGTACTCTGATCCGCCAGGTCGAGAAGGATGAGAGCAATCTCCAGAGGAAGACTCAAGAGTACGAGCAATGACATATTCTTTGGGAAGAACTTCCCCGTGCTGCAGATGGGTCGCGACGTTCTGCTTCATTTTATGGAAAGATTTTAAAGAAGCGTGGCCTGGAAGCTTTAGAGGCTAAGGCCAAGAGTCTGCTTGAGGAGTTGAATCTTTGGTTGAATATCATGTTAGACTAAGCTCCTGATTTTTGTAACAAACTCTTTTTCTTCTTCTCTTTTAGGTACCTCCATGTAAAAAACATTTTTGGTACTCTATATACTTTTTACTCAAATTCTTTTTGATGAAAATAAGCAACAGTTGGTTGAGGATGTTTGTTTGAAAATTTGACCAAAATGTTGTCATTTTGTGAAAATCTTTTTGTCAAAGGGTTGTTTTGGGCATGAAAGCCAGATTTTGTGGCGAAAGCCTGGTTTTTTGATAGCTTAAAAGCTAGATTTTGAGATGGCATGGGAGCCATTCTTTTTTAGATGGCATGAAAGACGATTTTTGAATTGGCATGAGAGCCGGATTTTTGAGGTGGCATGAAAGACGATTTTTGAATTGGCATGAAAGCCGGGTTTTTGAGATGGCATGAAAGTCAATTTTGGGTTGGCATGAGAGCCATGTTCTGTGGCGTAGGAGCCGATTTTTGTTTGTGGCATGGAAGCCAAAGTTTGTTTTTGGCATAGAAGTCGAGTTTTGTGGTGTAAAAGCCGGTTTTGTTTGTGGCATGGAAGCCAATTTTTTTTTTTGGCATGGAAGCCAAAGTTTTTTTTTTACGTGAAAGCTAAATTTTTGTTTTAAAACCAAGTTTTGTTGTGTTGGCATGAAAGCCAAATTTTAGATTTTTGGCGTAAAAGCCTGGTTTTGGTTTTTGGCGTAGAAGCCAGGTTTTGGTTTTTTTGGTTTAAAAAAATGCAAGTATCGACTGAAAGTCGCCTCCTTGTTGAATGGTATTGCAAGTATCGATGGAATGTCGCCTCCTCGCAAATTGGGGTGCAAGTATCGACTGAACGTCTCTTCCTTGCATTTTCAGAAAACTTGGTTTTGCGGGGATCGACTGAATGTCGTTTCCCCACGATTTTTGAAATTTGAGGTTTTTTTTTTTTGTTTTTGAAAAATTTGGGTTGTGGATATTAACTGGAATGTTGTGTCTCCATGATTTTTGAAATTTTGCAAGTATCGATAAGGTGTCGCTTCCTTGCAGTTTTGAGGTTTTGAAAGTATCGAATGGGGTTCGCATCCTTCTGACTTTTTGGGCTTTGCGGGTATCGACTGAGCGTCGCTTCCCTGCAGTTTCTTAAAAACCATTTTTTGTTTAAAGACACTAGGGTTGTAAATTTTGACTTAAAAAACCATTTTTTGTTGTAAAAGTCGGGGCGGACTAGGGTGGAAATTCCTGAGTCCTGATTTTTGTTTCAAACCATGAATTTTGGTTTCAATGATTGAAAGTTTTGGTCAAGTTCGGGAAGAGGCTCCTAAACTTGGATTTTTGAAAAAAAATTTTGAACAATGAAACTATGAAAGTGAGCATTGTTTTGAATTTTTTTTTAGAGTTTTTAGAAATTTCAACATAAGGATGAAAATTCCAAAAGGAGTGAGTTTGTCGAGCAAATACATGCGAATAGGCTTTGGCCGTGCAGGCATTGCTCTGACCCATTGGCATAAGTCTTCAAGGGTAGTACCGCTTTAAGAATTTGCCATTGATGGGCAGCATACATCTGTCACCTTCCATGTTTAGGAGAGCATATGCGCCATTGGAGAAGACTTTGTCGATGACGAAGGGTCCCTCCCATTTTGGTTCGAACTTGCCTTTGGATTTGTGGGCGAAAACCATTGGCCTTTTTACAGTAAGAACCAAGTCACCCTTTTTATAGGCGCGTTGCCTGACCTTCTTATCAAAAGATCCTGCCATGCATGTTTGGTACAGGTCAATGTTTTGTAGAGCTTCAAGTCGTCTTTCATTGAGATTTTCCAGTTCTTGGAGTCTCAATTTGACATTGCTTTCTTGCGTCATGTCATTTTGCAAAGATATCCTTAAGGAAGGAATTTGTACTTCCAAAGGGACAACAACTTCGCATCCATATACTAAAGAGAATGATGTGCTATGGGTTGGTCCTCGAACGATGGTTCGATAAGCTCACAAAGCTTCGAGTAGTTTGTCGCCCCAGTCTCTCTTGTGACTAGAGGCCATTTTCTTGAGAATTTTGCAGAGTGTCTTGTTGAAGGCTTCTGATAGTCTGTTCACTGCCAGATTATATGGAGTCGAAGGAAAACTTTGAATTTTGTACTTGTCGCAGAACCTGTAGAATCCGTGATCCCGGAATTGTGGTCCGTTATCATGGACGAGTCTTTTAGGTATGTCGAAGCAACAAATAATGTTAGTGCGCAAGAATTAAAGGACTGATGAGGAATTCATTTCGCTGATAGCAAATGCTTCTGACCACTTGAAGAAATAATTCGTAGCGGCAAAGATGAAGCGATGACCTTTGCTTGATGGAGGAGAGATAGGACATATGTTGTCCAGACCCCAGGCTTCGAAAGGCCATGAGATCACTATGGGATGTAGCAATTCTGGAGGCTACATGGATAGTAGTGGACATAATCTCCATGAATTTGGCATTGTCGGCAACATTTATCAAATTGCATAGCGTCCGCTACTATGACAATCAACGTAGAAGTATTCTGTTGAAGGATTTTCTGTAAATCATTTTTGAATGAACATCCAAATGAAGGTTTGGGGCTCGTCTTTGAAGGCTTACTCGCTCTTTTGGATCTTTAGGTAGGATTCCGAACATAATATAATCGATGAATGGATCCCTCCAGTCGCCGATCGGAAGTTTGAGGATGGACATCCGACTTCCAACCACTTGGTGACATTCAACAACTGTTTGGTGTGTGTTAATAGGAGGGAGAATCCTTTTTTGTCACACTGCGATTTACAAGTTTCCCCCCTTTTGGATTGCCATAGATGCGGCGAGTCCGACCAGGGCATCTGCACGGATATTTTCACCTCTGAGGATGTGGGTGATGTGACAGATGTCAAACTTTTGTCTAAGTGATTGCGCCTTGTTGTAGTAAGGCAACAAATCAGGCTTCTTGACTTTAAATTTTTGATTCATCTAGTTGACGATCAGTTGAGAGTCCCCAAAAGCTTCCAGCATGGTGATGCCAGACTTGAGGGCAAGTTTCAATCCTACAATTAGGGCTTGGTACTCAGCTGCGTTGTTTGAACATGGTTCCAGTAGCGAGAAAGCATGTGGAATCATGTATTTGTCGGGACTGACAAAGAGGATGCCAATTCCCGATATTTGCTTTCCTTTTTCATTCATCCGGGTTGCGCCATCAAATTAGACGTCCCAGGAAGCATTTGGTAAGGAAGTTTCCACATTGTAGACAGATTCATCTGGGAGATTATCCCTCAATGCAGAATCTTTAGGCAATGGATGCTCTGCGAGAAAGTCTGTTAGAGATTGGCCTTTGATTGCTTTTTGTGGTACATACCTAATATCGAATTGCGACATAAGGATGGACCATTTTGCCAATCGGGCATTGAGAGAACCTGCCTTCGTGACAAGGACCTTTAAGAGATTGATCCTCGAAATCAGGTATACTGTGTTGGATAGCAGATAGTGACGTAGCTTTTGTACGACGAACATCACTACAAGGCAATCTTTTTCACCTGGGGAGTAGCGATGCTCTGAACCTAGCAACATGTGGCCGAGGTAATATAGAGCAACTTTTTTCCCTTCGTCATTTTCTTGTGCCAGTAGAGCGCCCAAAGAGTAATAGAGAGCTCTTGTGTACAAGATGAATGGTTTTCTAGTTGTGGGGGTAGCCAACACTGGAGGTTTAGTCAGGTATGTCTTGATGTCTTTAAATGTGGCTTCACATTCAGCATCCCAAACAAAGTCCATACCTTTCTTCATTAGGCGAGAGAATGGACGGCACTTCCCTAGTAGATTGGAGATGAATCGTCGAATGTATGCCAACCTTCCTTGAAGCCCTTTTAGTTCTCTTAGGGTTCTTGGAGATGACATTTCTAGTATAGCCTTGACTTTGGTGGGGTCAAGTTCTATTCCGCCCTTCCGAACTATGAATCCGAGAAACTTACCCGATGAGACACCGAAGAAGCATTTTAGTGGATTCATCCGCAGTTTGTGTTTACGAAGTCGGATGAAGACTTCTAGAAGATCTTTGAGATGGTCTTCTTTTCTTATGCTTTTGACGGCGAGGTCATCAACGTAACAGTCTTATGTTGCATATCTTGGAATATTTTCATCATAGCCCTTTGATATGTTGCACCAGCTTTTTCAGACCAAACGGCATGACTGTGTAGCAATACACGCCAAACAGAGTCCGAAATGATGTGTGTCTTTCATCTTCAGGATGCATCTTTATCTGATTGTAGCCAGAGAATCCTTCCATGAATGTCATTCGCTCGAATCCGTAGGTGTTGTCGATTATCACCTTAGGTATGGTTAGCGGAAATTCATCTTTAGGGCATGCATTATTCAGGTCTCTATAGTCAATACAAACCCTGATTTGCCCATTTTTCTTTGTCACGGGGATGATATTGGCCAACCATTCAGGATGCTGTTCCTCGCGGATGAAGCCAACGATTTTGAGTTTCTAAACTTCTTGTTCTATTTTGTCCATCACATCAGGACGAAATCTTCTTTGGCCTTGTTTGACAGGCCTGATGTCTTTTTGCAGATTGAGTTTGTGGACTGCTATTTTGGGGTCTAAGCCAGGCATTTTAGCGTAAGACCATGCAAAACAATCAACGAACTCATGAAGAAAAGTGATATACTCGGGTAACTCATCATCCTTTATATTCTTACTTATGAATACAGGACGTGGGTTATCAGGTGTCCCCAAGTTTATCTTTTGAACAGGATCTTCTGTTGGAAGGTTTGAAAGTGGTTCCTCCACATTGTTTTCAGAGGCTTCCAACTTAGCAAGACCTTCTAGAGTTCCAAAGGCATTTACAGACCAAGGCTTTACTTTTATCGATGGGTCTTCTTGATCGGTATTCTTCTCAAGACTGGCAATGAGATGATCCCAATCACATGGTGAAACTGGGTCGAAGTAAGGTACTTCTTTTGGAGAAGATGGTTTTTCTAGGTCAGAAAACCGCGCGTCTGTGTCATCGGACAATTCCTCTTCATTGTCAGAGAAATTATACCAATTAGAAGAGCTTCCTGGATCCTTGACGGGTGACCCTCAAAAAGATATCCAGGGAGATCAATGTCTTCATGGACACGAGATGTCGAGGCTTGGTCGGCAAAACGACTTTGTAGCCTTTGTGTCAACTGTCTCATGGGAGTGTCAGGATCATACACTAACCCATATGAAGACTTGTCTATGTGACGACGGAGTTTCCAATCCTCTAGTTGACTTTTGGTCAGGGTGGGTTCCAATGGTATGAGAATGCCACGGCCACCTCCCAAACCGATTGGATTCAGAGCATCATAGCCCATTTTCTTCCTGGTAGCTTGTTCCATTGGACTATATAGGAATAGTTTAGGCATACCTTCATTTTGGAAAGGTTCAAGCGAAGAATTTGGTGAAGAAGCTTCCAATTTGTGGAAGAAGATTGGTTTTTCTTTTGCCAAAGTTGCCGGAACGACGAAGGAAGCAAACATGGGGTCTTCCACGTCGGCAGGTGTCTCGAATGGAGTGAGGGCAGGCTGAACTTGTAAAGTATCATCTTGACTTGATGGTGTATCGTCTTCTGTCTCTGAATCCGAATCCGTGTCTTGCATAATGGACACGAAGGAGACAATGAATTTCCCCCCAGACTTTTGTTTTGTCTTCTTTGCTTTGGTGGTGATTACAAAAGGCTTTGAATGTTTGAGGGAGACAACGAAGGGAGAATGAATGCTCTCTTCGGTTTTGCCAGAAGGTTTGTTTTCTTCCGATGATTGCTGATGAGCATTGCCTTTATCTTTCTGGAGATTTTTGGCGAAGGGTACTGTTTCTTCCTCTTTTCCTTCTTCTTCATCCTTATACATCTGAGCATCTGCAAGATGGACATCTTTGCCTTTGAAGGGCTTTTTATCTACAAACACTCAATGGATTAAGCCATTGTTGCCAACGAATTTGATGCACTGATGTAGAGTTGAAGGGACGACAACATTCTCATGTATCCAGGGGCATCCAAGGAGGATGTTGTAACATGAATGTGTTCTTATTACACACACAGTGACTTCAAAGATAAGATCACCGATTTGCAACTTGAACCTAATTTTGCCGATAGGCCTTTGAGCACTCTCATCATATCCAAAGATGGATACAGAAATGTGACTCAGCTTGCTAGGTGGGATACCCAGCTCTTCAAGTGCCGAAGTAGAAATGAGGTTGAGTTCATAACCTGGGTCGATCTGGACTCCGTGTATTGGCATTTCTTTGACATACCCTGTGAAGTACAAGGGTCGGTTGTGCTTTGTCTTGCCGAGCAGGAGGTCATCCTTATCGAAGGCAATTGTTGCACTTGCTGCTTTTTGAACCGAGAGGCATTCAATGCTTGATTCCTCAGTTTTCTTCTTTTCTCCCTTTGAGGAAGTATTTGATTTTTCGACCCTATAGTCCATTTCAATTTGTAGGAGTTGTGGGGCATGTTTGTCGACATCCGCATTCAGCCTTTGTAGTTATGAAATGAGACTATCACGATATTGTGGAGACATTCACAATAAGTCAAGGATGTGCAGTCGTACAGGTATGTGCTTGAAGTGCTCAATCAAGTCCTACTTGAAAGCCTCCTTCGGGCCTACAATTTCGTTATTGTTGCCACTTGGGGCGTTTACAATTTGTTTTTCCGAAGGATTTACATAAGAAGAAGAAGGTTGGTTGTAGTTTTTGTGGTAATCTCGGTTGGAGCGGGTACCTCTACCAACTTCAAGAGCTTCTGGAGAAGGGTCTTCTTTTGGAAGATCACTCTCGGGATCAAGGGGTCAATCCTTGTCATTTATTGAAAACGTCTCTACAGCAGTATTGTCGTCTTTAATGATCGCGTTGCATGGAGCATTTTCCGGGAACAAGTCCTGAACAGCATCCAGCAACTTCTTTTCTTCGTTGAGTTATTTATTAGTCCAGACTTCGCCTATGAGGTCAAGTATCTGGGACCTATTGACCAGATTTTCATTGAAGAAGACTTCATTGGCAGGAGTTTCTTCAAGATGATCCGTCGGAAGAGTTTTGGGTTCCAACGTCACAGTTTCAGGAGACGAAGGCTGAGAAGATGATATCTCTGTGGAAGTCGCCTGAGGAGATGTAGCTCCGGAGGATATGCTACCGGATGTAGTCTGAGAATCTAAGGCCTCGGCAGATGAAGCTTCAGAGGCATGATCATCCCGATCTATCGTATTGCAAGCAACGCACTGTTGAGATTCAGACTCGTCTTCAGATGTGAGGGGATCATCAATCCAGTAGTTTTCTTCATTTTTCGGGGTTACCAGAGGAGATGTCTGTAAATTTTTCGGGATTTCCGATTTCCGATTTTGATTATGATGAAGCTCGTCGATGTGATCCTACTCCCACTCTATGACAAGACGTTGCAAGATTCTTGCATATTCTTCGAGATCGGGCATAGGAGCCAAATCTTCTTCGTTATCTACTCCTTGTGGTTCATCAATGTTGGGTTCCACTGGAGCACTTGCTTGTGCCGGATCAACATCACTTTTTGGAATGGGGTCTTAGCCTTCTTTATTATCAGACCAGGATCCTTGTGGCTGATATGGGTTATACCAGATTACTGGCATAAGATGAGATTCGGGAATCCATTCCTCATCGGAGAGGTATTCTCTTGTTTCAAGGGATTCTTCCCATTCATCGATATCACTGGTAGTTGTTGGAAATAGGTGGGCCATTTAGATAGGTTTCAAAACTTTTGACCCACCTAATGTAGGGATCAACTATCTAGAAGGCAACAAAAACCCAATCCAGGATGCATTCCCTCAAACTCATAAATCATGTACAACAATATATCCTATCTAGAAGATAGAAACTAGCATCTAAACATGCAACCACGGAATCTGCAATATACAAAGATGTAGATTATACCTTTGGAGCTTAGTTGTGCTCTAATGGAGAATTTGAATTTTTTCTTTGATGATGAACACCTTCACTTAATCAAATCAGAACCTCCAATACCTTTTGATCTTCCAAGCTATGACCCGTATCAGATTTCTCTTTTCATAAGAAGATGGTGGAATCTCTAAGAGAAAAACCCTAGAGGAAACTAGAAGAGAAACTAGAAGAGGGAAAGAGAGATGGGCATGTGCAACTCTTGGACTAAGGGTCTTGGGCGTGAATTCCAAGATGGGATTATGCATGGGACGTCCAAGGGCTCCTCTCCTCCTTTTATAGCACTTAAGCAACCTCCTCTTACTAATTGAAATAAAAGTCTTACTTCCATAACAATTAGTTGCTTACTAAATCACAATTAGAAGTCTTACTTCAAATATGATTAGTAACTTCCTCATTTTCTAATTAAAATAGAAGTCTCACTTCCATTAATAATTAGTAACTTACTATTACCACTATTAGAAGTTCACATTGAATAGAAATAGTAACTTTCTGTTTCCTTTTAGAGTTCTACTATAATTAGTATCTTTCTAATATCTTGGGCTAGCGTGGGGACCACTAGGGATTCCTTAGAAAGCTGGCTCCAACTGGGACACACGACCCCACATCTCATGTGCAATCCGAAAGCTGGCTCCAACTGGGACACGTGACCCCACATCTCATGTGCAATCCGGGCCCACAGTTAATTGCAAATAACTCCACTATATAAATGCAATTGAATTCCAGTCTTAGGAATATATTACAATGAAGACCCTAAACTTTCTCGGTACCACAAGTAGGCCCCTCCATCTATATCCATGGATCAATTGGACCTGTCCACCAAAATAGATCCATATCTTATTATCCTTGAGCCCCAATTAATTATAGTGATCATTTGGTACCGATCCAATTAACTCTTAATTGGAATGGGTGCGCACTTACCAATGATAAATCCATTAATTGGCATAAGGGGATATTAAAGATAGATTCCATCTTGACCATTGAATGTTCCCACTGCTCTATTACACGTACCCAAATCACCGAGGTGTTGACCTACAATTGGCCTCACTCATTGGTGACTCAAAGCAAATGCATAGATGGAAACTTGAGTCATTAATGTCTCAGGATTATGAGCCTATTGCTAGGGAATTATGAGAGCAGACCTTAAAGTAAAGACAGTGTATATAAGGTGCTTCTCATGGTCCTTCAATACATCCAATGAACCAGCACCATGATCCAGAATCTTACATTCCGATGATCGAGACAAATCACACTATCTCATAGTAATCGAAGTGCTGCAACCTTGTCAGATGAGATGTCCAATCTCATCACTGGTTGTGAAGATATTTAAGTATAAGATTTGCAATACATATCTCCTGTATGTGGATCTCATCCATACACATGTATTACATCTAGTATACTTATGGACTCTGGTTCATCTCATGAACCATTATGTCATTCGTATTGGTTATGTGCAAGTATATAATTGAACACCATTCATCTCATGAAAGGAAAGCATGATTGTATTGATAAATAAAGAAATGAATCAATTTATTACATCATATACTTGGTATTGAGACCATCAAACTAACAGCAGTATCGTTGGACTCGTACCCGTCCATGGAGAATCCAATTACTGAGTCGCAAGAGTATGATGCCCCTTGCGTAGTTTCATTTCTGTAAAGAGGTGGCATGAAATCACCAAGGGTGAACTTTCTTACCACCTTTGAAGTCTTAGATTCTTCCGTTGCCCCTAGTGAAGTAGTGGAAGAAGTCTCTACTCTTTTAGGGACTTCTTGTTTTGATTGAGCTTTCTCCTGCTATTTAAGCTTGCGGAGTTGTCTCTTGGCTTGCCTTTGTTGTTGAGCGGTAGGCTTTGTTTTGATGATCTCCCAATCTTCATCTACTAGGAGATCGGGATGCACCCATATGTGTTGTCCGTTTGATGTTGGATAGGGAACCAACTCTTGGGACGTCTGAGTCATTTTTATCACCTTGAAGGAAGTAGTGATCTTCTCCTTTGGTGACTTGGAAGTTTGTCCATATGACACCATGTTGACGGAGGCAGACTCATAGTTTTTGTCGAAGGTGATGACTTCGTTTTTCCACATCTCGTTGATCTTCTCTCTCACAACGAAGCATTGATTGAGAGGACGCTAGACCATCTAGTGGTATGGACAATACCGGGGATCATTGGTTTTACCAACATCTCCCGGTCATTTAGGGTCAGGTAAGGTGAGTTTACCATTTACTACAAGAGCCTCAATGATTTCTTC
The DNA here is from genome assembly GCA_038049695.1 of Cinnamomum chago. Classification (NCBI taxonomy): domain Eukaryota; kingdom Viridiplantae; phylum Streptophyta; class Magnoliopsida; order Laurales; family Lauraceae; genus Cinnamomum; species Cinnamomum chago. Next base: position 61,539,770 of record CP142451.1, read on the forward strand.
AACATCTTCTTCGAACGGGTATTTTTTCTCTACTCGTTCTTTGAAGGCTTCAAAGAGTTCATGTTTCTTACCTGCAGTTTTGTTTTCAGCTTTCTTTGGCTGCTGAGGAGCTGACTTGGTTTGCACATTAAGAACCTCCTTTTTCTTTGGTTTCAAGGTCGTAATGGTGGTTGGCTCTTTCTTTGATGATTTCTGATGGTTTAAGCTTCCATAGCTGCTTATAGGAGTTCTCCCAGGTTCTTTGATTTGTTGTCGATAATCATAGAGTAGATCCTTGCTCTCATGTTGTTACGGCAGATGTCGACCAACAACGCTTGTGGCTGTACATTCCGATAGAGTGGAGTACCAATCGAAGGCCGTACCTTTAAGGTACTTGCAAAGAGACGGATCTTGAGGGCATCTTGATCCGTAATAACTCCCGTCAGGATCTTGAAGTGGATGACGTGTTGTCTGGCTGAACCTTTCCCTGTATATGTTTGCAGAGTAGGTTGTTTGAATTTTGCAGGGAATGGAATCGAGTCCATCCATAAGGGATATGGTGGCTTGATCTCGTGTTCCTTCAGTGTATCCTCTTCTTTTGCTTTAGCGAGGATATCGTCAACGTCCTTTTTGGTAAGGGCGCGTGACTCATTGTTTTCCTCGTCATCTTGATGACTCGGAGGAGTTTCATTGTTTGGTGGACGCTGGAAAGTGAGGAGGAGGTTTTTCATCAGAGCCTCAATTCTCTGTTGTCCTTGCTCCAACTGCTGGATGTGTGCTGTTACGTCATCATACGGTGGAGGCTGCTCAGCATTTGTAACCAGGACGTTCATCTTTCGAGAGTCGAATGAGGATATTGTCTTGGTGACTGAGCTGGAGCTCATTCTTTTGGATGAAGAGTCGAAGGAGTGGTTACTCTGATGTCCTTGGCTTGAACGAGCAGGAGAATCCTCCTGATGTCTGCATGTTCGGGAGACGCTGCGAGTCACCGATCATCTGACATGAATTTCCGTTGCTGACTTCTGGCGTCTTCTGGTTTTGCCAACCATATGGACAGCAACTTGGTCGGGTCTTTCTTTTTCGACCCATTTTTTAGAGACTTGAAGGGTAGAATGCTAGATTCTTTGCTTTTCTAATATCTTTTGTCGATATGTCGCGCGGTGACGTATACGATGAGCAATTTGAGCTTCGGTCAGCTCTAGATGTGCACTGGCAATGAATGATGTTGTCCCCCATGCGTAGCAACCAAGCTTGTCTTCTTTGAAGCTAGGCATGGATAGGATCTGGACGCGGTCCTTTACCTGTCGCAGTGAGGCTTTGAATTTTGCAAGTTTGGCCCCTGTTGAGATGAAGGGTCGACTCGCAGGAGTGTAGGCCTTAGTAGGTTCTTGCAGTGGCCTGGTGATGCATGACTTGATTTTGGGCTTGTAGGAGCAAGTCGGCCCATGCTGAGTTGATTTGTTTGTTTGGTGGAGGGTAGGTTTCTCCTCTTTCATGTGAGAGAGATGGTAGAACCGGTTCTCCTTGAGAGGGGCCAAGTACGCTGGCTTTGCAGATGTTTGGGACCTCCTTTCTTTTGGGGAAGGTCTCGGGACAAAGTCTTGGGGCAGACCTGGTTTCTTACAGGTTGAGGCTTCGTGGGGTTGCCACGGGCTTCAGACTTTCTGATTGTTGCCCTTGGTGTCGGAGCAGCGACATGTTCAGGGGCAGTTTTGTGCTTCTTGGCAGGCGCAGTTTCTTCTACGGGGAGTGGGAATGGTCCCAATGACCCAAAGACGATGGTCCGGAGAGTAGTGGTCGACCCGGTTTGAGAGTTGCCGAGGGAGATGACGCTTCAGCAGCTGCTAGGGCGCTTATGAGTGTACTTTTTTTTCTTTTCTTGAAGCAGGAGTTGGTACTTGTTCTCATCGAAAGTGATGGTCAATGAAGCTGCTATTGTTAGTTTGAAAAACTTCTGAAACAAGACTAGATCCATTAGTAATCACAAGAATATAGTGATCATAAATGGAAAATAACTAAGGTTTTGTCTTTTCAAATCGCTCGAGGGGACATGGCCCCGCCTAAGCAAGATGAAAGAGGCAAAAAACCATAGAGGGTACAATTATTCGAAATGCAAGTATGGTAGGCTCAGGGCGAGCGTTCCAGTGATTGCTAGAAGCAATTGTAAACCTTAATTCAAATTACCGAGAAGCAAGGCTCACTCGAGGTAAGATGATATAAGGTTGGAGATACAAATGTGTCGGTCGCGAATATAGTGGGGATCCTACAGACAGAAGTGGTGATCGAGGAGGTCGAGAAACTGCTAGAAGCAGAAGCAATCAGAGAAGTACACTACCCGGAGTGGCTGGCCAACACAGTGGTAGTTAAAAAGAAGAATGGGAAGTCCAGGGTCTGCGTGGATTTCACCGACCTCAACCAAGCCGTCGTAAGGACAGCTTTCCGCTCCCAAAGATCGACCAGATGATTGACGCCACTGCCGGGCATGACAAGATGAGTTTCCTCGATGCCTACCGAGGCGACCATCAGATTCCGATGTACGGGCCTGACGAAGAGAATACCACATTCATAACTGTTAGAGATTTTGTATTTGCAATTTGATGGATGCATTTGCACTTTAGCATCATTTGAATTCTCACACTTGCATTGTTTTAGAAAACCTTGAAATCTGGTTTTATACATGCATAGCTTTTAAGATTTGGAAAAGCTTTTGTTTTATGCATGTTTTGGTTTTAAACTTGGATGCATTGGTTTTGAAACCCAAACTCTTTTGAAAACCATTCCTTGTGCATTATATTTGGAAAATCATCTTGTGAATTTAGGTTTAAGCTTTGCATACATTCATCTCAAAAAGAATCATTTTTGTATGCATTTTCATTTGAAAAGAGTTTTATCCAATCAAGCTAGCCTTTGGTTTTAAACTTTTGAATCATCTTAGGCTTTGTGTGTTCATGTTTTTAAACATCTTAGAATGTCTTAAAACATGTTTTCCAAGCTTGATTTAGTGGCCAAAAGGTCCCCCAAAGAAATACCTTTGAAATAGCAAAAGTTGCATTTTTTGCAAAAAGGGGGGTGTCCCGGCAGTGTCGCCGGTCGACCGAGACACAGGTCTCGGTCGACCGAGACAACTGGAAGTCATTTTTTCCAGAACCTGTTCTGTAGCTCCAACGGTCAGAAATTTGACCGTTGTGCTTTCTCGGTCGACCGAGACCTGTTTGCCGGTCGACCGAGGACTAGCCGTTGGACACTTTTTGGCTATAAAATCCATTCTTTTCCAACCTTCTTTGGTGCTTGAACTATGAACCTTTGAGACCATTTTGGAGCCAAAGAAAGGGGAAGAAGTTGGAAAGGCTAGAGGGCCATTTGGAAATCAAATGCTTGACTTTTCATAAGGTACACATTACTAGTATTTTGATTTCCATTAAAATGAAATCCATGCATGCCTAATTCTTTGTAATTTCACTTATGCATGATTTCTAGAGATGTTTAGCAAACTCAAAATCATCCTTGGTAAATTAGATTGGTTTGCAAACTCTCCTAACTAAATCACATGCATTCTTAGACTTTAACATTCATACAATTTGTTTAAGTTCATTTCTTAAAGTTGTTTGAATTTCTCATGTGATTAGTTTTCTCTTCAATCACCATTTTATAAGCTTTGATTTTAAAATGCATCATGCATTCATTTAAGAGCTTCATTGTTAAAATAGATTGAAGTAGAGCATTCATACACTTGTGCATACACTTTAACTTAATTGAGTGTATGTTTGTTATTTGTATTAAACCTTCATATTAGCCTAGCCAAGAGGCAATTTCATATGAGCTTAAATTGTAATCTCTTAGAGTGATCTTTTGTAAAGACACTTTCTTAGAGAAAGCTTTATTTGTTAAGGTTATTGCTTAGCCTAAGAAAAGCATATTGTAAGGTTATTGCTTAGCCTAAGAAAAGCATATTGTAAGGTTATTGCTTAGCCTAAGAAAAGCATCTTGTAAGGTTGTTGTTTAGCCTTTGAAAAGCAACATTGTAGAGGTTATTGCTTAGCCTTTGAAAAAGCATAAATAGTGGAAATCCGGTGGGGTGATTGGATCACAAGCCGGTAGTGGATGTAGGCACGTTGGCCGAACCACTATAAATATTGTGTTGTGGTGATTGCTATGTGGTGATTGATTTTGTTTAGCTTCCGCATATTGATTGATCATTCATCACATGTGACTAGTTTTGTTTAAGAAATTAAAATTGGTCTAAATTGGTCACAATTGTAGCTCACCCTATTCACCCCCCCTCTAGGGTTAGGATCCTCGTGGACTTTCAATAACACTTAGAGGCATCTACTAACGCAAGGTGATGCCTTTTGGGTTAAAGAATGTGGGGGCGACTTACCAGAGGCTGGTAACAAAGATGTGTTAGGAATTTTGTAGATTGCAATTTGATGGATGCATTTTCATATTAGCATCATTTGAATTTACACACTTGCATTATTTTAATAAAAACTTGAAATCTTGATTTATTCATGCATTGCTTTTAAGATTTGTAAAAGTATCGATTTATGCATGTTTTTGAGTTTAAACTTGGATGCATTTGATTTGAAAAGAGTTTTAGAATTCAAGCAAGCCATTGGTTTAAAGTTTCGAATCATATTAGGCTTTTTGTGTTTCATGTTTTTAAACATCTTAGTTTGATTTAAAACATGTTTCCAAGCTTGATTTAGTGGCAAAAAAATTCCTACTTGAAAAGACTTTGAAATATGCAAAAGTTGGGATTTTTGGTCCCAGGGGGTCGACCTGCAGTGTGGCCGGTCGACCGGCCCAGGGGACCCGGTCGACTGGCCACGCATGCCCGGTCGACCGGCCAAAGAGCCGTTGCCCTTTTCAAACGGTCATTTTTATGATCGTTGTGAAGGCCACGTCGACCGGGGGTCATGGAGTCGACCGGGGAAACTAGCTGCTGGATTGTTTTTTACTATAAAGTTCATTCTATTCCATCCTTTTTAGAGGCTTGATTAATGAACTTTTGAGACCATTTTGGAGCCAAAGAAAGGGGATGAAGTTGTAAAGGCTAGAGGGCTTTTTGGAAATCAAATGCTTGAGTTTTAAAAAGGTATATCTTACTTGTCATTTTGATTTCCATTCAAATTAGAATCTATGCATGTTTAAATCTTTGTATTTTCTTTTATGCATGATTTCTAGGTTTTAAAGAGTTGTTTTACAAACTCATTATCATCTTTGGAATATTAAGAATGGTTTGCAAACTCTCTTGACTAAATCACATGTTCTTAGACTTTAATATTCATACAACTTGTTTTAGTTCATTTCTATAAGTTGTTTGAATCTTTCATGTGATTAGCATTTATCTTCAATCATCATTTTCTAAGCTTTGATTTTAAAATGCATCAAGCATTCATTTATGAGTTTCATTGTAGAAATTGATTGAAGTAAAGCATTTATACACTTGTGCACACACTTTAACTTATTCTAGTGTATGTTTGTAATTTGAATCTCACTTTCATATAAGCCTATTTAGAGGCAATTCAATTGTGCTTAAATTGTATCTCTTAGAGTGATCTTTTGTGAAGACACCTTCTCAGAGAAATCTTTCTTTGTAAAGGTTATTGCTTAGCCTAAGAAAAGCATCTTGTAAAGGTTATTGCTTAGCCTATAAAAGCACATTGAAAGGTTGTTGTTTAGCCTACAAAAACAACATTGTAAAGGTTATTGCTTAGCCTAGTAAAAGGCATACTTAGTGGAAATCCGGTGGGGTGATTAGATCACAAGCCGGTAGTGGACGTAGGAATTGAGGCCGAACCACTATAAACCTTTGTGTTGTGGTGCTTGCTTTTGTGGTGATTGTTTATATTAGCTTCCGCATTTACATTGTTTATCATCACTTGTGACTAGTTTAGTTTAAGAAGTTAAAATTGGTCATAATTGTAGCTCACCCTATTCACCCCCCCCCCCCCCCCCTCTCGGGTTAGGATCCCAGGACTTTCAATTGGTATCAGAGCCAAGTGCTCTATCTTTTAGGATCAAGTGTTTGGAACTTTTGATTAGGTGTAAAAACCTAGAGTTTATAACCCTAGATTTGTGTTTGATTTTATACTTTTGTTATGGATTCCACTAAGCTAGATTGTTTAGACTTTTGTGTAGATTCTCCTAGACCTCTCTTTCTTCCTTCTATTGGAGATTCAAACTCTCAAACTAATGAATCTCAATGTGTCATAAAAGAAGAAGATTATAATGAAAATGAAGAAGATCTTCAACAAGCCTATGAAGAATTATACACATTTTCTCTAGAACTTAATAAGAAAAACAATAAATTAAGAGAAGAATCTAAAAGACTAAACAAAGAGCTAGTCTCTTCTAAAGATGAGCTTAGAGAGAAAGAAGAAGTCATACTATGTTTAGACTCTAAGTTCATGATCTCTTTAAATAACCTATCTAATATCAAAGATGAACTAAATGAATTAAAGATAGGAAATGATGATCTTAAAAAGGAAAATTTAAACCTAAGAGATCTATTAAAAAGGCAAGACAAAGACTTTATCAATTTAGAATCCAAGTTGACAATTTCTATGGAAAACATGTCAAATGTTCAAAGTAAGTTAAAAACCTTAGAACTTGGATCTAATGTTGTTAATGAACTTAATTTCAAATTAAAACTTGCCAATGAAGAGCTAATCAAATATAAGGAAATTGAAAAAGATCTTTTAAAAGTCAAAAATGAAAATTCAATCCTTATAACCAAAGTCACTCAACTTGAAAGATATAAACAAAAGTATGAGTGCAAGTTTACCCAAAGTGAAGAGAGACTTGAAAAGTTATTTAAATTGGGTAAACCTCATGGAGATAGGACGGGTCTTGGTTTTAATAAGTATACTTCACATGACCCTAAATTCACCAACACGTTTGTGAAAGGTGAGTCCTCTTTCTCTAGCACTCTTTCTCCTTTGCCCAAAACCAAATGTAATTATTGTGGCATTGAAGGGCATTTTAGGTTTGAGTGCAAACTAAGAAGAAGAAGCCATGTGTCTAAACCCATCTTTGAACTCAAGAAGGTAGAATCTAAATCTATGAAGGGTAAGACACTAAAAAACAAAGAAGACTCCAAAAAGATTAAACAAGTTAAATCATTTAAAATGGAGTCTCCTAAGATAGATTCTAAAAAGTTTAAACAAGTTAAACCAAGCTTAAAAGAATCTATGAACAAAAAGCTTCTCAACCTATCTCCCTTATATAAACCCATGAAAGAACTTTTGAATAATGTAACAAAGTTAAATTTAAAATTCAAAAGTCAAGTAAAGGGAGAAAATAAGAAGAAAAGAAAAGTGAATCAATCCCCAAAGAAACAAACTCACCAACTCCAAAAGACAAATCACCATTCTAAGCTAAATTTAGTCAAATCTAAATATCATGGTGATAAGTTCAAATTGAAAATTTATCAAGTCAAATCTCCTATAGTTGGTGAGAATTCCAAACTAGACCTCAAAGTTCAACCCTCTCAAGACCTTAGGTGGATTCCTAAAGTTATTTACCTAGACAAACCTTAGGGCCTTGAACCTTCTTGACCAACCTTTTCTTTATAGTTAAATCATATTGTTGGTCATGTTTCATTTGCATTTTGTTCTTTCTTAGTTACATTTCTTAAAATGCATTGTTTCTTTATGATCAATTGATTTTGTCTTCATGCACCATTCTAGTTACATATCATGGTTTTCAAAATCTTTTGATTATAATTTCATCATGTTAGATTTGCTTTTTGCTCATATTTAGTTGTATGACTTGCATTGTATTTCTTTACATGATCTATTGATTGTGAGTTCAAAAGCTTTCATAGCTAGATCGTTCATGATCAATTGTTGTTGAATCATTTGTGTAGATGTCTTGGTAAGATTATTTGAACAAATGATTTGAATCAATTTAAGTTTTTCCATGGATTTCTAAGTTATACTTTAATATGGAAAATCATTATTTTGAAAAATCAACTTGTATGTGTTTCATTTAAGTTATATCTTTTAAAATACAATGTTGAAAATTGATCTTCAAAATCATTCTTTTTATGCTCATTGTTGGATTTTGTTTATCAAAATGATTTGAAGATTGTTTGAATGGAAATGCTCTATAACATCATTAGTTATAATCATCTAAGCATGTTCCATGTTCTCATTTCCTTTCCTTTTGGTTTCATTATCTTAGAAATGGAAATGAATGTTGTTTGCATCTTTGCTTATTTGTTTACATTCTTTTTATATGTAAATGTCATTTGGTTCCATGTATGGTTGTGATATTAGTTATATTTGTAGAAACCATACTAGAACTCAAATCCATCCTCTATGCCTTCTAGTCATTTCTTTTTGGATGGTTATGATGTTGATTCATGTGTATTCTCTAAGTGATATCTTCCTTATACATGTTTCAACATCATAGTAGTGATCTTGATCATATGAAAATCTTTGAAATCCATTCCTCATATTTCTATATGTTTGATGGATATCTTAGATGTTGAATTCATATGATTTTGACACTTTGAAAATTGCATGCATTTCCAAGATTATATCCTTTTGCATTGCAATTTATCTTGTTCATCAATGCTCATTAGTTATATCTTTAAAAGTGATGAATATCCATTTATGTTACTTGATGGAATTTTGTGTTTGTCACATCCTTGCTATTAATCATGTTGTCATATTCAATTGGTTTCATTTGGTATAATTTTCCATTGATTTCATATCCAATTGATGTCTTATCTTGTGTATGTGATAGACCGTGTGTACATTGGTTTGATCTTGATAGTTATATGTTTTCATTCCATGTCACATTCCATTAGCTTCATAAATTTCATGTTTGCCACCTCTCTTGCTCACATAGGTATATCTCATGACCACCATGTTTATGTGTTCATAATATTGGTTGGTTAATTGTTGAGGTAGGCTTCATGTTTGAAATTCATTTCACTCTTCTTGCACATAATAGTCATATTTCTTGTTTGAATGAAATGATTTCAAAACTTACATAGCATATGATTTTCATAAGTTAAATTGATTGATGCTATGTTTAGTAAACCCTATTGCATCATGGATAGCTCTAATTTGGATTTATCTTAATAGTTATATTCTTTATAACTCCATTTTAGAGTGATTGATTTAAAAGTCATATCCTTAAATCTCAATTGGTATTCTTTGTTTTTCCAATTGGTATCCATGATTGCTTTTCTCATTAGACCTTGCTTTCTTTTGGTAATTTGATCATATTGAGCCTAATAGTTAAATGAATCTAATCCTTCTCTTGAAGTTGACCCTCATTTGGTTAAACCATCTTTTTCTTGAACCAAATAGTTATATCTTTGTCAAAAGTTTGACAAAAGGAGAGAATGGATTGAGGGGGAGTGTAAACCTTCATTGGAAGTATTAGTTTTGATCAAATTGACCATTGGATTGCCTTTGGACCCTTAGAGACTACTACCATACATGATAACCTGTTATGATTTTCATTTTCGATTTCTTTTGTTAACAGGTGCTACTAAAGGTATTTTCCTTATTTCATGTGTGTAGGTACATTTGCAATTTAATGTCAAAGGGGGAGAGAGCATTCAAGTTCTCTAAAGGGGAAGAGATTGTCCAAGCTTCCTAAGGGGAGATATTGTATGATCTTCTACAGGGGGAGAGAATGCATATCATGCCAAAGGGAGAGAGAGGCATGGTCAAAGGGGGAGAGCTAATAGAAGAAAGAAAGCTTGGAGCTAAAGAAGATGCTTTCTTGGTCATAGAGAGGAAGATGAAAAGAAAGCTTGAAGAATGATCAAGCTCCAAGCATCATAAAGATTGAAGAAAAGAGCCCAAGAGCCCAAGCTAAGAGGAGGAGCATCCAAGAAGATTTCAAGTCTTTTCCAGCTTAGGGGGAGCTGAAGACTTGATGTGTTAATTCAATGATGAGTAAGTTGCCATCAAATTGCAAAGGGGGAGATTGTTAGGAATTTTGTAGATTGCAATTTGATGGATGCATTTTCATATTAACATCATTGGAATTTACACACTTGCATTGTTTTAATAAAAACTTGAAATCTTGATTTATTCATGCATTGCTTTTAAGATTTGTAAAAGTATCGATTTATGCATGTTTCTGTGTTTAAACTTGTTAGGGATTTTGTAATTGCAATTTGATGGATGCATTTGCACTTTAGCATCATTTGATATTTCACACATGCATTGATTTAAAATACTTTGAAATCTAGTTTTATACATGCATTGGTTTTTAGATTTGGAAAAGTTTATGGTTTATGCATGTTTTGGTCATAAACTTGGATGCATTGGTTTTAGAACCCAAAACTCTTTTGAAAACCTAATTCCTTGTGCATTATATTTGGAAAATCATCTTGTGAATTTAGGTTTGAGCTTTGCATACATTCATTACAAAAAGAATCATTTTTGTATGCATTTTCATTTGAAAAGAGTTTTATCAAATCAAGCTAGCCTTTGGTTTTAAACTTTTGAATCATTTTAGGCTTTGTGTTTTTCATGTTTTTAAACATCTTAGAATGTCTTAAAACATGTTATTTAAGCTTGATTTAGTGGCCCAAAGATCCCTCAAAGAAATACTTTGAAATGAAAAAAAAAAGTTGGATTTTTGGCCCCAGGGACTCGCCCGGCAGTGTCGCCGGTCGACCGAGACCACTGCAGGGCAAGTGGGCAGTTTTTTGAACTGAAGCCCCAACGGTCAGAAATCTGACCGTTGTGCCTTCTAGGTCGACCGAGACCTCTTTGCCGGTCGACCGAGGACTAGCCGTTGACAACTTTTTGGCTATAAAGTCCATTCATTTCCAACCTTTTTCAAGGCTTGAAACTTGAACTTTTGAGAGGATTTTGGAGCCAAAGAAAGGGGAAGAAGTTGGAAAGGCTAGAGGGCTATTTGGAAATCAAACTCATGAGTTTTTAAAAGGTACATCTTCTAAGTTATTTTGATTTCCATACAAATGAAATTCATGCATGTTCAAATCCTTTGTATTTTCATTTATGCATGATTTCAAGTCCTTAAAGAGTTGATTTGCAAGCTCAATATCTTTCTTGGTAAATTAGATTAGTTTGCAATCACTCTTATCAAATCACATGCTTTCTTAAACTTTATTTTTCATACAACTTGTGATTCTTTGAATTTCATGTCATTAACAAGTTGTTTATTATTCATGTGATTTGCATCAAACTTCAATCAAAACTTTTGTGTGTCTTAAACTTTCAAATGCTTTAAGAATATATTTTATTAAGCTTTCTTTTTAAACTTGATTGAAGTCATCACACACACACATCATGAGCATACACTTTTGCATTCATAGAGTGTTTGTGTGAGTTGTTTTAAACTTTCATATTAGCCTATTTAAGAGGCAACAACATTTGAGCTTTAATTTGTATCTCTTAGAGTGATCTTTTGGAAAGACACCTTCTTAGAGAAATCTACATTGTGTAAGGTTATTGCTTAGCCTTTGAAAAGCATCTTGTAAGGTTATTGCTTAGCCTAAGAAAAGCATTTTGTAAAGGTTATTGCTAAGCCTAGAAAAGCACATTGAGAGGTTGTTGTTTAGCCTTGAAAAGCAACATTGTAAGGGTTATTGCTTAGCCTAGTTAAAAGCATAAATAGTGGAAATCCGGTGGGGTGATTGGATTCACAAGCCGGTAGTGGATGTAGGCATTGAGGCCGAACCACTATAAACATTGGTGTTGTGGTGCATGCTTTTGTGGTGATTGTTTATTTGAGCTTCCGCATATTGTATGTTTATTCATCTCATGTGACTAGTTTTTGTTAAGAAATTAAAATTGATTTAAATTGGTCATAGTTGTAGCACACCCTATTCACCCCCCCCCCCCCTCTAGGGTTAGGATCCTCGTGGACTTTCAATTGGTATCAGAGCCAAGTGCTCTATCCCTTAGGATCAAGTGTTTGGAACTCTTGATTAGGTGTAAAAACCTAGAGTTAAAACCCTAGTGTTGTGCTTCCTTGAAAATCATTAGAATGGATTCCACTATGCTAGACTTTGTAGATTCTTCTAGACCCCTCATTCTTCCTTCTATTGGAGATTCAAACCCTCAATTAAATGAATCTCAATGTGACATAAAAGAAGAAGAAAATGAATATGATGAAGATGATCTTCAACAAGCCTATAATGAATTATATACATTATCTTCCAAGCTTGATAAAAGAAATAGAAGTTTAAAAGAAGAATCTATGAAACTAAACAAAGAGCTAGTCTCTTCAAAAGATGAACTTAGAGAGAAAGAAGAAGTTATAAAATGTCTAGACTCTAAGTTCATGATCTCTTTAAATAACCTATCTAACATTCAAGATGAACTAAATGAAATTAAGATAAGTTATGATGATCTTAAAAAGGAAAATTTAAATCTAAGAGATCAAATAAAAAGGCAAGATGAAGACTTTGACAACTTAGAAGCCAAGTTGATTAAAAGCAAGTTAAAAACCCAAGAGCTTGGATCTAATGTGGTTAATGAACTAAAACATGAATTAAAACTTGCCAATGAAGAGCTAAACAATTATAAGGAAATTGAAAATGAACTTTCAAAAGTCAAACATGAAAATTCAATCCTTATAACCAAAGTCACTCAACTTGAAAGCTATAAACAAAAGTATGAGTGCAAGTTTACCCAAAGTGAAGAGAAACTTGAAAAATTATTCAAATTGGGTAAATCTCATGGAGATAGGACGGATCTTGGATTTGATAGGAATATGTCATATGACTCTAAATTCACCAACACTTTTGTGAAAGGTGAGTCCTCATTCTCTAGCACTCTTTCTCCTTTGCCCAAAACCAAATGTGATTATTGTGGCAATGAAGGGCATTTTAGGTTTGAGTGCAAACTAAGAAAAAGAAGCCATGTGTCTAAACCCATCTTTGAACTCAAGAAGGTAGAATCTAAATCTATGAAGGGTAAGACACTTAAAAACAAAGAAGACTCCAAAAAGACTAAACAAGTTAAATCATTTAAAATGGAGTCTCCAAAGATAGATTCTAAAAAGGTTAAACAAGTTAAACCAAGTTTAAAAGAATCTATTAACAAAAAGCTTCTTAATCTATCTCCCTCATATGAATCCATGAAAGAACTTTTGAAGAAAGTTGCTAAGTTAAATTCAAAATTCAAAAGTCAAGTAAAGGGAGAAAATAGGAAGAAAAGAAAAGTGAAACAATCCCCTAAGAAGAAAACTCACCAACATCAAAAGACTAATCACCATTCTAAGCCAAATTTAGTAAAATCTAAATATCTTGGTGATAAGTTTAAGTTGAAAATTTATCAAGTAAAATCTCCTTTAGTTGGTGAGAACCCCAAACTAGACCTCAAAGTTCAACCCTCCCAAGACCTTAGGTGGATTCCAAAACTTATCTACTTAGTCAAACCTTAAGGCCTTGACCCTACTTGACCAACCTATTCTTTAATAGTTAAATCACTTTGTTGGTCAAGTAAGTTGCATTTGCATTTTGTTTCTTTCTTAGTTACATTTCTTAAAATGCATTGCTTCTTTATGATCAATTGATTTTGACTTCATGCACCCTTCTAGTTACATATCATGGTTTTCAAAATCTTTTGATTATAATCTCATCATGTTTGATTTGCTTTTTGCACGCATTTAGTTTTATGTTTTGCATTGCATTTCTACATGATTAATTGATTGTGTTGTTAAAAGCTTTCATAGCTAGACTTTTCATGATCAATTGTTGTTGAATCATTTGTAAGACTATTTGAACAAATGATTTGACTCAATTCAAGTTTTTCCATGGACTTCTAAGTTATACTTGTATATGGAAAATCATTGTTTTGAAAATTCAACTTGTATGTGTTTCAATTAAGTTATATCTTTTAGTATACATGTTGAAAATTGTTCTTCAAAGTCATTCTATTATGCTCATTGTTGGATTTTGTTTATTGAAATGATTTGAAGATTGTTTAATGGAAATGCTTTATAACATCATTAGTTATAATCTTTCAAGCATGTTCCATGATTCTCATTTCCTTTTTCTTTTGGTTTCATTATCTTTAGAAATGGAAATGTATGTTGTTTGCATCCTTGCTTGTTTATTTACATTCTTTTTATATGCAAATGACTTTTGGTTCCATGTATGGTTGTGATCTTAGTTATATTTGTAGAAACCATACTAGAACCCAAATCCATCCTCTATGCCTTATAGTCATATCTTTTTGGATGGTTATGATGTTGACTCATGTAGATTCTCTTGGTATCATCCTTATACATGTTTCAACTTCATAAGTAGTGTTCTTAATCATATGAATCTCTTTGAAATCCATTCCTAGCATTTATGTTGGTAGATGGATATCTTAGTAGTTGAATTCATATGATTTGGACACTTTGGAAATTGCATGCATTACCAAGTAATATTCTTTGCATTGCAATTTACCTTGTTCATCACTATGCTCAATAGTTATATCTTTAAAAGTGATGAATATGCATTTGCGATGCTTGGTGGAATTTTGTCACATTCTTGCTCTTTATCATGTTATCAAATTCAATTGGATTCAATTAGTATAATGTTTGATTGATTTGATTTCTTGTGAATGTGATAAACCTTGTGTGCATTGGATTGAACTTGATAAGTAATATGATTGTTCCATGTCACACACCATTAGCATCATAATGCTCATGTTGCCACCTCTCTTGCTCATATAGGTATATCTCATGACCACCATGTTTATGTGTTCATAATATTGGTTGGTTATTAGTTGAGGTTGGCTTCATGCTTGAATTTCATTTCACTCATTCTTGCACATTAATAGTCATATTTATTGTTTGAATGAAATGATTTCAAAACTTACATAGCATATGATTTTCATAAGTTATATTGATTGATGCTATGTTTAGTATTTACCCCATTGCATCATGGATAGCTCTAATTTGGATTTCTCATAATAGTTATACTTTTAAATCCATTTTAGAGTGATTGATTTAATAGTCACATCCTTTAATCTCAATTGATATGTTTATTTCAATTGGTATCCATGATTGCTTTTCCCATTAGACCTTGCTCTCTTTTGGTAATTTGATCATATGAGCTCTATAGTTATATGAATCTAATCCTTTCCTTGAAGTTGACCCTCATTTGGTTGAACCATCTACTTCTTGCATTTAATAGTTATATCTTGTCAAAGTTTGACAAAAGAAGAGAATGGATTGAGGGGGAGTGTAAACCTTCATAGGAAGTATTAGTTTTGATCAAATTCACCCTTGGATTGCCTTTGAGCCCTTAGAGATAACTTACATACATGATAGCCTGTTATGAATTTCATTTTCGATTTCATTTGTTAACAGGTGCTACTAAAGGTATTCTTCTTGTCTCATGTGTGTAGGTACCTTTGCAATTTAATGTCAAAGGGGGAGAGAGAGTTCAAGTGTGACTCAAAGATCTCCTACTCTTCAAAGGGGGAGAGAGTTCGAGAGTTCAAGTACTCGAAGATCTCCTATCCATCAAAGGGGGAGAAAGAACTCAAGTTCTCAAAGGGTGAAGAGAATGTCCAAGCTTCCTAAGGAGAGTTGTGTATGATCTTCTACAAAGGGAGTGAATGCATATCTTGCCAAAGGAAGAGAGAGGCATGGACAAAGGGGGAGAGCAAATAGAAGAAAGAAAGCTTGGAGCTAAAGAAGATGCTTGGCCATAGAGAGGAAGATGGAAAGAAAGCTTGAAGAATGATCAAGCTCCAAGCATCAAGGAGATTGAAGAAAAGAGCCCAAGAGCCCAAGCTAAGAGAAGGAGCATCCAAGAAGATTTCAAGACTTGTCCAGCTGAGGGGGAGCTGAAGACCTTGGTGTGTAATTTCTATGATGAGTAAGTTGCCATCAAATTGCAAAGGGGGAGATTGTTAGGGATTTTGTAATTGCAATTTGATGGATGCATTTGCACTTTAGCATCATTTGATATTTCACACATGCATTGATTTAAAATACTTTGAAATCTAGTTTTATACATGCATTGGTTTTTAGATTTGGAAAAGTTTATGGTTTATGCATGTTTTGGTCATAAACTTGGATGCATTGGTTTTAGAACCCAAAACTCTTTTGAAAACCTAATTCCTTGTGCATTATATTTGGAAAATCATCTTGTGAATTTAGGTTTGAGCTTTGCATACATTCATTACAAAAAGAATCATTTTTGTATGCATTTTCATTTGAAAAGAGTTTTATCAAATCAAGCTAGCCTTTGGTTTTAAACTTTTGAATCATTTTAGGCTTTGTGTTTTTCATGTTTTTAAACATCTTAGAATGTCTTAAAACATGTTATTTAAGCTTGATTTAGTGGCCCAAAGATCCCTCAAAGAAATACTTTGAAATGAAAAAAAAAAAGTTGGATTTTTGGCCCCAGGGACTCGCCCGGCAGTGTCGCCGGTCGACCGAGACCACTGCAGGGCAAGTGGGCAGTTTTTTGAACTGAAGCCCCAACGGTCAGAAATCTGACCGTTGTGCCTTCTCGGTCGACCGAGACCTCTTTGCCGGTCGACCGAGGACTAGCCGTTGACAACTTTTTGGCTATAAAGTCCATTCATTTCCAACCTTTTTCAAGGCTTGAAACTTGAACTTTTGAGAGGATTTTGGAGCCAAAGAAAGGGGAAGAAGTTGGAAAGGCTAGAGGGCTATTTGGAAATCAAACTCATGAGTTTTTAAAAGGTACATCTTCTAAGTTATTTTGATTTCCATACAAATGAAATTCATGCATGTTCAAATCCTTTGTATTTTCATTTATGCATGATTTCAAGTCCTTAAAGAGTTAATTTGCAAGCTCAATATCTTTCTTGGTAAATTAGATTAGTTTGCAATCACTCTTATCAAATCACATGCTTTCTTAAACTTTATTTTTCATACAACTTGTGATTCTTTGAATTTCATGTCATTAACAAGTTGTTTATTATTCATGTGATTTGTATCAAACTTCAATCAAAACTTTTGTGTGTCTTAAACTTTCAAATGCTTTAAGCATATATTTGATTAAGCTTTCTTTTTAAACTTGATTGAAGTCATCACACACACACATCATGAGCATACACTTTTGCATTCATAGAGTGTTTGTGTGAGTTGTTTTAAACTTTCATATTAGCCTATTTAAGAGGCAACAACATTTGAGCTTTAATTTGTATCTCTTAGAGTGATCTTTTGGAAAGACACCTTCTTAGAGAAATCTACATTGTGTAAGGTTATTGCTTAGCCTTTGAAAAGCATCTTGTAAGGTTATTGCTTAGCCTAAGAAAAGCATTTTGTAAAGGTTATTGCTAAGCCTAGAAAAGCATATTGAGAGGTTGTTGTTTAGCCTTGAAAAGCAACATTGTAAGGGTTATTGCTTAGCCTAGTTAAAAGCATAAATAGTGGAAATCCGGTGGGGTGATTGGATTCACAAGCCGGTAGTGGATGTAGGCATTGAGGCCGAACCACTATAAACATTGGTGTTGTGGTGCATGCTTTTGTGGTGATTGTTTATTTGAGCTTCCGCATATTGTATGTTTATTCATCTCATGTGACTAGTTTTTGTTAAGAAATTAAAATTGATTTAAATTGGTCATAGTTGTAGCACACCCTATTCACCCCCCCCCCCCCTCTAGGGTTAGGATCCTCGTGGACTTTCAAAACTTGGATGCATTTGATTTGAAAAGAGTTTTAGAATTCAAGCATGCCATTGGTTTAAAGTTTGGAATCATATTAGGCTTTTTGTGTTTCATGTTTTTAAACATCTTAGTTTGATTTAAAACATGTTTCCAAGCTTGATTTAATGGCCAAAAAATTCCCACTTGAAAAGACTTTGAAATATGCAAAAGTTGGGATTTTTGGTCCCAGGGGGTCGACCTGCAGTGTGGCCGGTCGACCGGCCCAGGGGACCCGGTCGACCGGCCAAAGAGCCGTTGCCCTTTTCAAACGGTCATTTTTATGACCGTTGTGAAGGCCAGGTCGACTGGGGGTCATGGGGTCGACCGGGGAAACTAGCCGTTGGACTGTTTTTTACTATAAAGTCCATTCTATTCCATCCTTTTTAGAGGCTTGATTAATGAACTTTTGAGACCATTTTGGAGCCAAAGAAAGGGGATGAAGTTGTAAAGGCTAGAGGGCTTTTTGGAAATCAAATGCTTGAGTTTTAAAAAGGTATATCTTACTTGTCATTTTGATTTCCATTCAAATTAGAATCTATGCATGTTTAAATCTTTGTATTTTCTTTTATGCATGATTTCTAGTTTTAAAGAGTTCTTTTGCAAACTCATTATCATCTTTGGAATATTAAGAATGGTTTGCAAACTCTCTTGACTAAATCACATGTTCTTAGACTTTAATATTCATACAACTTGTTTTAGTTCATTTCTTTAAGTTGTTTGAATCTTTCATGTGATTAGCATTTATCTTCAATCATCATTTTCTAAGCTTTGATTTTAAAATGCATCAAGCATTCATTTAGGAGCTTCATTGTAGAAATTGATTGAAGTAAAGCATTCATACACTTGTGCACACACTTTAACTTATTCTAGTGTATGTTTGTAATTTGAATCTCACTTTCATATAAGCCTATTTAGAGGCAATTCAATTGTGCTTAAATTGTATCTCTTAGAGTGATCTTTTGTGAAGACACCTTCTTAGAGAAATCTTTCTTTGTAAAGGTTATTGCTTAGCCTAAAAAATCATCTTGTAAAGGTTATTGCTTAGCCTAAGAAAAGCATAAAAGCATCTTGTAAAGGTTATTGCTTAGCCTAAGAAAAGCATCTTGTAAAGGTTATTGCTTAGCCTATAAAACCACATTGAAAGGTTGTTGTTTAGCCTAGAAAAAAAAATTGTAAAGGTTATTGCTTAGCCTAGTAAAAAGCCTACTTAGTGGAAATCGGTGGGGTGATTAGATCACAAGCCGGTAGTGGACGTAGGCATTGAGGCCGAACCACTATAAACCTTTGTGTTGTGGTGCTTGCTTTTGTGGTGATTGTTTATATTAGCTTCCGCATTTAGATTGTTTATCATCACTTGTGACTAGTTTAGTTTAAGAAGTTAAAATTGGTCTAAATTGGTCATAATTGTAGCTCACTCTATTCACCCCCCCCCCCCCCCTCTAGGGTTAGGATCCCAGGACTTTCAAGATGTTCCAGGCCCAGCTCAGTAAGACAGTGGAGGTTTATATTGATGACTTGGTTGTCAAGTCTAAAAGGTCACAGGACCACTTGGTGGACCTAAGTCAAACATTCACTGTTCTCAAAGAGTTCCAGCTCAAACTGAACGTGGCCAAATGCAAGTTCGGTCTCAACTCCGACAATTCCTAGGGAGCCTAGTCACCGGAAGAGGAATCCAATCCAATCCAGAGCAGATCTCAGCGATTCGAGCAATCCAAAGTTCGACCACGGCGAAACAGGTCCAGAGGCTCACAGGGATGACAGTCGCACTCAACCGCTTCATCAGCCGAGCTTCGGACTAGTGCCGCCCTTTCTTTCAACTTTTGAAGAAAAGTTTGAAGTTCCAATGGACTTCGGAGTGCGACATAGCCCTTCAAGAACTCAAAGCCTATTTGTCTTCACCACCCCTGTTATCTACACCTGTAGCTGGTAGTCTCGGATCATGCAGTGAGCTCGGTACTAGTCAGAGAAGAAGACAAGCAGCAGAAGCCTATATACTTAACTAGCAAGATCCTGCTTGACGCCGAGACCAGGTATCTACCGCTTGAGAAACTTGCATTAGCACTCGTCAGTGCTTCTCGCAAACTCTCCCACTACTTCCAGACATACACCATAGTGGTTGTTACAGAACATTCGCTTAAGTCCCTTTTTAGAAAGGCTGAGTTTTGTGGAAGGATCTCAAGATGGGCCGTCGAACTGGGCCAGTACGATATCCAATATCAACTCAGAATGGCGATCAAAGGCCGAATTTTAGCAGACTTCATTGTGGAATTCACATCTCCTAGTTCGGCACCGAGACAGCTCTACACCGAACTTAGGGGCAATAAGGATGAAGATGCCGAAGCGGAACAAGAACGATCTTGGAAGCAGTTCCTCGATTCAGCGTGGAAGGTCTTCGTCAACAAATCCTCAACCTCCAAGAGGGCTGGCGCTGGCATTGTTCTCCATTCTCCAGAAGGCCTTGTCATCGAGCAACCCTTGACATTTGGCTTCAAGGCATCCAATAACGAAGCCGAGTATGAAACATTGATCGCAGGACTCAGTAGCGCTAAAATCCTAGGGCCACGATAACTGGTGGTCTTCAACGACGCTCAGTTCCTGACGAGCCAACTGAGTGGGGACTACCAAGCCCGGGACGAAAGGATAGCAGCCTATTTGGCTCCCGCAAAGAAACTCCTCTCCCAATTCCATAAAGCCGAAGTCAAACAGGTCGGCAGAGAATCCAACTCCCATGCTGAGGCCCTTGCCAACTTGGCCTCTACTGTCGAGGCTGGGAAGAAAATAACTGCCAAGGTGGAAACATTAGAAAAACCAAGTATAAAGCTCCAGCCATCTCAGCAAGTTTTGTGTGCTAATCTTGGTCCGAGCTGATAGACCCAGTCATAGCTTACCTGAGGGATGACCAACTCCCTAAAGATAGGAATGAGGCTCACAAAATCAGGCTGAAAGCAGCTTGGTTTTGGTTATCTCCAGATGGCAAACTCTATAAAAAGTCATTCACCGGCCCTTACCTCTAGTGCATTCACCCGAGCAAAGTCGAAGATTTCCCTTATGAAATCCATGAGGGGATCAGAGGTCGGTCGCTGGCTCTACATGCAAAAAGACGCTCGGCTCTATGCCAGGAAGTGCAAAAAATGTCAGAAGTTCTCACATTCTCTCCACCAACCTGCACAGGACCTAAGCCCGCTCTCTAGCCCATGGCCCTTCGCTCAGTGGGGCGTCGACAGCATTGGACCACCCCACCGAGCTCCAGTAAATAAGAGGTGGCTAATAGTAGCCACTGATTATTTCACTAAGTGGATAGAAGCAGAAGTGTTGTCATCCATCACTGAGCAAGACACAAAGAACTTCATATGGAAGAATTTCATCACGAGATTTGTAGTACCGCTAGCCCTGGTCTCGGACAACGGGACACAGTTTTACTCCAATTTCTTCAAGAACTCCTGCCATGAGCTTGGCATCAGAAACTATTACTCAACTCCAGCGTAACCACAGAGCAACGGTCAGGTAGAAATCTCGAACAAGGTGGTACTCGATGGGCTCAAAAAAAGACTCGACCAAGCCATACAAAACCACTCCAAGGCGTTCTATTTCGGCAATGCCATTCTCCTTAGCCTATGGAATTGAAGCTGTGATCCCCCTCGAAATCGGTCTTCCGACCCTGAGGTTGGAACTCTTCGACCACGGTCAAAACGAAGTAAACCTGGCCCGGGAGCTTGACCTGGCTGAGGAGCGAAAGGGATGCAGCAGCTATCTGCCTGGCTTCTTATCAATAGTAGTTAGCCAGAGGATACAATCAAAGAGTTAAAGAGAGGAAGTTTTCAGTTGGAGAACTGGTCTTGAAGAAGACGCTTCAGTGGACAAGAATCCCAATGAAGGCAAGTTGGCGTCGAACTGGCACGGGCCATTCAAAGTGGTCTCAATAGTCGAAAAATCAGCATACAGACTTGAGGACATGGATGGTAAAGAGTTACCAAGCCCATGGAACGCCACGCATCTCAAGAAGTACTATTTCTAAATTGTACTCAATTTTTGGGATCAATAAAAGTAAATTCTTATGGAAGGATGTGCTTTGCTACTTTCAATCAACGCCAAGTTACGGAACTCGGCACCAATTTCAGCTCGGTTATGGAACTAACTATATAAAACACTTTGTTACAGAACTCGTTGGCATCAGCTTGGTTATGGAACCAGTTATACAAAACACCGAGCTGTGGAATTCGGCAGCTATCCCAGTTCGATTATGGAACCAACTATACAAGGCACCCAGTTAAAAAACTCGGAGGCTGTCTCGAATAATTAAGTTCGGTTATAGAACCAACTAAAAGTTGGGGAAAACTTGGAATATCTTGTAAGAACTTAATCTGAATTAAGTTCGGTTACAGAACCAACTAAAAGTTGGGAAAAACTTGGAATATCTTGTAAGAACTTAATCCAGTTTGCCTATGTCAGGTTCGGTTAGTCAACTAAACCTGACAGTTCAAATTTGGTATCTAAGTCTGATTTCTTGAGTTACAGAACTTAAGAACAGAAAGGATTCCGGTTATTGAACCGAACTCTATTAAGCTAAGTTGCTTCTGGTTATGGGACCGAAGTCATTTGCCTAATGGTTACTTCATGGTTCCGGTTATTGAACCGAACTCAGTTATTATGTTCTAGTTACTGTACCGAACTCAAATACTTAATCATTCAAAGAACTTTTCAAGAGAGATGATTGAAGACAAGATTGAAAAAAGAAATTGTATTTATCATTGTAAGAGTTACAATTTTCATTACATTCTTATCCAAAAAAACCAAAAAGAAATACATCAAAAGAAAGTTCAAAGGGCGGCCTCAGCGTCCTCGATCTCGACTTTGGTCATAGTTGGCTCAGGAGGGACTTCGGCTGACTCAGGAGGGACTTCGGGAGAAGGAGCTTGACTTGGTTCCGGCTCTGGGGTTGGAACTTTGGTGGATTATTGTACGAAGGATGGTCTTCAGGAACTCCAACTTCTTTCAAGGCGCCTATCCACCCGAGCTCCCAGACTTTCTGGCTCACATCTAGAACTTGGGCCTCGTACAACTATGAAGCCACTTCCACCCCCTCATCGTAAACAGAGTCGGCCTCGGCTTGAAGTTTGGCATCGGCTTTCTCCTTCTGCTTCTTGAGCTCGACAACCAGCTTTTTCTGCTCCTCGGCCTCAGCCTTCACCGCTTCGAGCTCAAACATGAGGCCCTGGACAGTCACTTCCCGCTCCTCCTCCCTCTGCTTACTCTCCTCCAAGACTGCTTGGAGGGCCCACTTCTTCTCCTCCACCTTCGCAATCCGAGCTCCGGTCTGCCAAAACCTCTCCACCTAGACCTGAGTTCTTTGCAGCACCTGTAAAGGAGACGGATTGTCAGGATGCAATACCCGAGATGAAACAAAAATAACTTATGAAAGGCTGAGACATACCGAAAGAGCTGCCTGCATATTCAAAACCTCCAACTGCACGTCCTCGGCCTCCCTGTGCCTTGCCATGTCCCTTGGCAAGGCACAAGCATGAGCTAGTGCCGCAATCACGAGAGGATTCCCTGACATTCGGTCCTGCACCGTGAGCAGCCTCCCAGACTCAATCGAGAGGCTCGGCCTCTGGTCCGGGGGGTTGAGAGGACATGGCATCACCAGGGATGTCCTCTGTCGTGTCCTTGACCCTAGCCTTTTTCCCCTGCCGAATTTGTTCCTCCTCCTGCCAACCCTGCTCCTCTTGCCGAGCGCTTCCAAGGACAGGGCGGGATTATCGGAGACCACGAAAGTCGAAGGGCCCGGGGCGGTTGAAGCAACTCGGCCACCAAAAACCAGAGCGCTCAAGTCCTTTACCGCAGGAGGACGTCTTGGTGCCATATCTTCGTTCTCTTTTCTGAAATTAGAGAAGTATATGACTCTATTACTCACTTGAGTTTGGCCACCTCTGAGTCAGAGGGCAGAACTGTGGTGTCGGCACCCAACGTCCCCTGGTGTTCAGTGCTGGTCAGGGCCAATACCCCCTCCCTACTCCCTAATGGCTCACCCACTCTCCTTTTGATAAAGGAGTGGTACCTTGGTCCGTACCCGAGTAGCGCCTAAGCAGCCCTTCCCTTGTGGCCTCGATAGCGGTAGATGGTGTCGAACCAAGTATTGTTCTTCTTCCACCCTACTCGGTTCGCCTCTTGTCATCTTTCGCGGATGTCTGCACAGAAAACGAAATGTTAGGTCGGCAAAAATGAGAAAGAACAAATCAGGAACTTAGAAGTGCTCGATATTTACTTGGAGGAGTCCCGATGCGACGAGGGACCCTGTACGACCTCTCAAACTCGGTCTCGGCCTCACCTCGCTCCCAGTTGCCCGAGACGAATAATCGATCATCTCCGAAATATTTATTGGAGTCCTCTAACTCTTGGACAAAAGGCACTCATCTTGTCTTTACACGGAGATAGTATGTGTGGTCCCTCTCCCCCCCCCCCCCCCCCCCCCCCCGGACTTGCAAAGGTCATAAGTGTCCTTGATGTCATGGAGACCGAGACCGATACCCTGGATTTTATTGAGCTCGGCTACACCCATGATGATCTTGAAGTCGTTCAACATCAATTGATAGGGGTAGAGGCGCCACTTTTCCAGGCAAATCCTAAGGAGGGGGTGCGGAGGAAACCTGACTCCGCCCTCAACTATCGATACCAACGGGAATGGCATCCAACTGTCCCGGTAAGACTGGCCATCAAAGGCATCGTCTGGGTCATCTAGCCTAATCTCTACATCGTTTGGTATCATATACATAGCCCTAAACTACACTAGTGCCTCTGGAGTGTCTAACCAATGTCTGCAAACCTTTGAATATAAAAGGACTGGAAAGGCAAAGGACAAATCAAAAGAAAAAAAGGCACCAGAAACCTTAGACAGAGCGAGGAAGAAGGAAAGCCTAAAGAAACCTAAAGACGGAAACAGGGAGAAGCAAGGGAAGACTTACGACGGCGAGGAGAGGTCCTGGAGACGTCGGACTTTGGTCGGGAGAGGCTCCATGGCAAGAACTTCTCTCTGCAAAAGCTCTTCTAAACGAATGCAAAGTGAAAGTAGAAGAAGGAAAGGGGAGGACCCCTATATAAAGAAGATATGGCGCCCGTTCGAATTTCGAAAGCACGCGTAAGAAGCGTCGCCTCATGCGTTGTACGCGTCGCTTCGAATTAATTGGACGACCAACCAGATGAAGACACAAGATGCTGCCAGTTCATCTCCTGCAATGGTTCAGACGCTCTATTAATTACCTCGGGCAGACGAAGCGATGACAGCGTGCTATCGACTATCTTGGGGAAAGGAACTGACATGAAGATGGGATGCAAATTAAATGCCCAGGACTCTTCAGTCATATTACTTAGCTCCCGACCAAAAATAGTTGGAGAACTCTACGAGGTCAAGAGCTAGGGGGCAATTGTGTGGGGCATTTTCCTGAGAGCAGGATTACACCAGTCTCGGTAATAGTACCGACTTGGGCTATCTCGATCTCAGTATCCAAGCTTGGCAATAGTACCAAGATACATCTAGCTCGGCAATAGTGCCAGCTAGCACCGAGCTTGAGCTAGCTTCGGTGAAAGTACCAGCTAGCCTTACCTCGGTCTCGGTATGAAGCACCTCCGTGACAGTGCCAGGATGCATCCATACCTGGTCTCGGCATCATCTTCAGCTCGGTACGGCCAACTGAGATGAGTACTAAGCCATAATTGTACTCCCGAAAAGCTACGGCTACGTCGCGGAACTTACTGACAAATAAGACGGGTGCCGGACAATGATAAGGGGTTGTCTTTATCTAACGATCACGTTTGCATTAATACGAGAAGTCAGCGCATAACCCGATGGGACAGTGCCTCCATCTACCTCCACTAAGGAAACATAGTATGGGGAGATGGGACAGTGCTTCCACCTACCTCCACCGAGGGAACGATCTGAAGAGACTTCCCCCTATATTTATGCATGAGGTAAACCCACAAAAGGCATGCTATCAGATACGTTCATACTCCAAACTCTCTCTTCTTCCCCACTCACTCATCCTTTGTCTAGTGACTGCACTAACTTAGGCATCGGAGTGCCTCTGACTGACTGCAGCCAGGGCCTTTGACCTTTCTTTCCTTCCTTTCCTTTCAGGTCTCAGGCGGTTAATCTTTCCCAAAGAAGTTTTACAGCAATACCAGAAGCTTAATATCCACTTAACTAAGACCGTAATATTTAGGCACTTACAGATACTATCTTCTACAATGTCACCATGAAGTCCATGCTGTTAGTTTATGGTCTCACTACCAAGGGTATATGATGTAATAAATAGATTAATTTCTTTATTTATCAATACAATTCATGCTTTTCCTTTCATGAGATGAATGATGTTTTATATACTTGCACATAACTAATACAAATGACATAATGGTTCATGAGATGAATCGGAGTCCATAAGTATACTAGATGTAATACATGTGTATGGATGAGATCCACATAGAGGAGATATGTATTACAAATCTTATACTTAAATATCTTCACAACCAGTGATGAGATTGGACATCTCATCTGACAAGGTTGCAGCATTTTGATCACTATGAGAATGTAAGATTCCCTAGCAATGTAAGATTCTGGATCATGATGCTGGTACATTGGATGTATTGAAGGACCATGAGAAGCACCTTATATACACTGTCTTTATTTAAGGTCTGCTCTCATAATTCCCTAGCAATAGGCTCATAATCATGAGACATTAATGAACTCAAGTTTCTATCTATTCATTTACTTTGAGTCACCAATGTGTGAGGCCAATTGTAGGTCAACACCTCGGTGATTTGGGTACGTGGTAGTAGAGCTGTGGGAACATTCAATGGTCAAGATGGAATCCATCTTTAATATCCCATTGTGCCAATTAATGGATTTATCATTGGTAAGTGCGCATCCATTCCGATTAAGAGTTAATTGGATAGGTACCATATGATCATTATAATTAGTTGGGGCTCAAGGATAATAAGATATGGATCTAATTTGGTGGACATATCCATTTGATCCATGGATATAGATGGAGGGGCCTACTTGTGGTACTGTGGAAGTTTAGGGTCTTCATTATAATTTATTCCTAAGACTGGAGTGCAATTGCATTTATATAGTGGAGCTTTTTGCAATTAATTGTGGGCCCGGATTGCACATGAGATGTGGGGTCGCGTGTCCCAGTTGGAGCCAGCTTTCTAAGGAATCCCTAGTGGTCCCCACGCTAGCCCAATATATTAGAAAGATACTAATTCTACTTAAACTCTAAAAGGAAGGTTAATATTTCTATTTGAAGTGAGACTTCTAATTGTGGTAATGGTAAGCTATTAATTAATAATGGAAGTAGGACTTCTATTTTAATTAGAAAGGAGAAAGTTACTAATGGTTGTGGAAGTAAGACTTCTATGGCAATTAGTAAGGGAGATGTTTACTAATTTGTAATGGGAGTTAAACTTCTATTTCAAATAGGAAAAGAGGATTTATGGAGGGCTATAAATAGAGGAATACTCCTCTCAAATTCGTGCATAATTAATAGAGCACTTTTCAGCCCCTTGTGCAAGAGTTGTACAAGTCTTCTTCCTCTCAAAGTTCCCCTCTCTTTCACCTTTGGTTCCTTAGAGTTACTAGTAGGGTTTTCTCTTGAGGATTCCACCATCTTCTTGAGAAAAGAGATCTAATACGGGACATAGCGTTGGAAGATCAAAAGGAGTTGAAGATTCTGATTTGGATTGTGAAGTTGTTCATCACCAAAGTAAAGAAATCAAATCCTCCATTAGAGCACAACAAAGCTCCAAAGGTATATCTACATCCTTGTATGTTGTGTATTTCGTGGAAACATGTTTATGTTCTGTTTTCTATCTTCTAGATAGTGTTTGTTGCTGTACATGGCTATGAGATTGAGGGAATTGTATCCTGGATTGGGTTTGTTGCATTCTAGACAATTGTTCCCTGCATTAAGTGGGTCAAAAGTTTTTGAAACCTGTCTGGAAGGCCCACCTATATTCCAACACATGCGCCATGTCGGAGGAGCTCCTCGTGGGGGTTTCGTCGCTGATAGGGAGGAGCAATGAGCTCGGAGAGCATGGTCTCTAGCCACGTGACAGTGTCAGAGGGGCCGTAATGTACAATCTTGGTGGTGAGATGGAAAAAGGTGATAGATGAGAGAGGTTAAAGGAAGGGTACACTTGAACTATACAAAACATTATGTTGAACTGGACCTAGAAAATAACTTCTTTTATGTCTTGCCTTTAACGGTCCATGTGGCGTATCCTCATTCGCTGGAACAATATTCCCCTGTTTTACTGAAATAGGGGATCCGGACTCCCAACCAAGGGGTCGCCCACACTCCGCACATAGAGATTCTCTTATGTGCACGATATTTGATTTTTGGGAAAGTCTTTCTTAAGAAATCTTTGAGATTATTTTTGGAGATCTAGCCGGCAAGAATTGTCCATCTAGGCACCCACTTTGGTAAGGGATCTAATTTGATTCTAATTATTGCTTAACTTGGAGTAAGGCTTGAAGCCTAAGCTAAGATGCCAAAGCAAACAAGGAAACAAGATCTACTTGAAGGAGGATTCTTAACAAATAAGGATTTATTTGTCTAGTAGTTCTAACTTGTTTGCATATGTAATGTTCTTAATGATTAATAGAGTTGTCTTCATGACCTAGGCAAACCTCTATTCTTAATTTCTGAAAATAAAAATTAATTTGAGTATCCATATTTAGGTTTGATAAGCTATGCTTAGGACTTAGATCTTTTTAATAGATTATGCTTACTTTTGATGGATAGTGCTTAGGTTATTTTTATTCTTTTATGAGGTGAATGAAGTCTTGGATTTTGGATTTTATAATTAATTAAAAATGGGGTTTTTAAAGTTAGATTTTCCAAGTAAAAAATATTGATTTGTCTTTGGCTTGAAGTAAAAATTGAAACAAGTTAAGGTTACTTGATAAGTAATTGGTGGATGCTTATTGGATTCCTATGCTCTAATCACTTTCATTAGTAGTTTTCATCTTTGTAAATTAGTTGTTTGCTTTTATTTTTAAAAATTCCCCATAATTGGTATTTTCTTTCATCCAAAAATTTCTTTAATTAGTTCCCTGTGGGTTCAACCCGTGCTTACCACTGTCTATCCTTAGACACCCATTCACTTGTGGTAAATTTGCATCTTAAAGATGACATAAATAATGTTCAATCAAGAGTAGTATTCCTTGTGTCAACCCACAAGAAGAGGGTGCTCGATTCCCGTTAAGCCATTCATCTCGTGGGCCTCCATAATATGTCCAATTCATGATCCTGGATATCTAATTAGTGGTTCAAAAACACATGATTGTTGTTAGGATTATCTACCAAACAATAAAGAAATCTTCACACCCATCATATGAGAAGGTTATAATTGAATTCCCAGCAATTCAAAGACTTTTGTTTCTAAAAGTGGTTAAAAATAAAGAAACAAAGGTGAATATCCAAAAATGACCATCAATCCCTAATAGAAGATGAATATAGGAGAAATCGAAAATGAGCACCAAGCCATTACCCAAGTAATTTAAACTCTAGACTAAAAGAAAAAGATCAAATTAGTGGTTTACCAACAAATAATATTATTTTTCAACACACTCATGGTTGAATGTTGTTGGACCCTAGTTTTGCTCACATGCCTAGTGATCGATCCTTGGGTCGTCAATAGGGATGTAAAAGGGTCCCTGATTTTCTGATTACCCAGACATTCTAACCCGTTAAAAGCTAGGTCTGGGTCCTTATATAGGCCTCGATAAGTAAATGGGTCCGGGTCTGGTTCCACCTTGGTTCAGATCCGTGGACCCAAGATCCAAAATTTTACCTAAATTTTTGAAAATCTCTCCTAAAATTATTTTTTATAAATATCATTCTCTACCTAGATCTAGACCCCGATCCGGACGCATTCCATATATGGTTCCAGTTCCGAAACCAAGAAACTTGTTCCGAGTCCGAATCCGGTTCCACCTTTTCCTTAACAATTCCAGTTCAGGGTTCACCATGGACTCAGACCAGAATCGACCCGTTTTTAACCCTAATCGTCAGGTTGAAATAACATTGTACGATAGTTCACCATTCCTCCCATGTAGAAGCAGAAAAAAAAGAACAAAGAAAACACACACACACACACACACACACACAAAAGAAGCAGTAGCAGCTAAAAAAATTTCACATTATATGTTAGAAAAAGAAAAAATATCAGTTGAAAACAAGACCGGAATCAGAACAATCCCTACGAACTTAATCTCAAGACCGACCACCCCTTCCCTTCCTCTTCCCAACTCTCCTCCTCTCGAACCTATGAACTCATTGTGAGCATATGAACTTTGCTCAAGGTTCAAGTGCAGGTTCTGTCAGACCCCGATCCAGTAATCGCGTCATTAGAACTCATTAATTGTGTTGTTTCCTCTCTAAGTGGGATTAGATGTTAAATAATTAAAAAAATTTGTCAGAATAACTTTTCAATAGCTTTGGAAAGTTTTGAGGGCCACTGAACCTAGTTCGAGGCCTATAGGGTCCTATGTGTAATTTCGGAAAAGATTGGGGGGTTGTTTGGAAATTCTGAGAAATTCTAAATTTTGAGCTCATTAGAAAGAGAATATCATTCCTGACAACTTTCATGTTCATGTCATGGCCATTCAAAGCCCAGAAAACCCTCATCTGATGATGCTATAATGTTCAGAGGTAAAATGGATCATTTATGAAAATGCACGATTTTCCTGAGACCTGTGATCATGCCATTCTTGTGCTTGTTAGAAAATAGATTTAATTTCAAACAATTTTTGTTCTTTGACCTTTTTGATCCAGGGCCCAGAAATCCTTCGTTTTCGAGACGCAAGTTATTTAATTTATGGACCCCACTAACTCAGCCCTATATAAGGCCTCACCTCCTCCTTTCTCCCTCATTTTTCACCAAACGAAGGCCGTCATCACTCTCCTCTTGCTCAGCTCTACCTGTGGACCTCATTTTCATCAAGATCCATTGTGGTAACCCCTCCTTTTGTTGAAATCGCGCAGATTTGATCCTTAAGACGTAGGGAACCATCTTCTCCTTGTTATAGATTGAATTTATGTTGGGATTGGTGTATGCCCTAAAGCTCACTGACTGCACTCACATCTCTGTTACTGGATATTTATTGGTTATTTAATAGAATGACATCTTTCTCTTATTACTTGTGTATATGTATGGTTGTGTAAGGCCCATTGTTTTCCAGTAAATGACTTGGGTGTGTAGTGACTGCACACAGAAAGGTCTAAGTCATGGACACTGGAAATGACTAATTTGTTCATAACTGAAAGGTGGAGTTGGGCACTTCATCTTGGTATAAGTTATAGTGAGAAACTCTCCTGTGTTCAGGGCGACTTACCTTAGTCACGGGAGGTCTTTCCCGGATATATCTCATTAGTGCATGTGTCATGCATTGAACAGGACCATTAAAGGTGTGATCTCTAAAATAGTACTATCACTGAGGGAGATCAAGTCACCTTATGCTACTGAGTGACCAGTGCTCTTAATCTTGAGCATATGTGGATGAACTGACGAAGTCGAGTTCTTGTACTTTAATTCACTATGGGTGAGATTCTGTTCATGGGTCAATAGCTCTGTGTTTTGGGTGCTCGGGCTTGATTAGTTGGGACGTGCAAATGCAATATGGAATCTATGCCATCGTGAGATGGAATGATCGTCCCCTTAGAATTATCCGATTAATCATCAGAATCTAAGATCTTAGTATATGGATGTTCCATATGGATATTGAACTTGTGGGTCGCTCCTTGGATCAAGAGAATGATATCCGGATGATGATTAAGTCAAGGGTATGAAGTTCTAAGGATAAGATGTAATCAAGAAGGTAGATAGTACATCAGTTAACCTACTTGATTATGGATGTTACATAGAGGGGCATTGTGGTCATTGTACTTGGTAGGTCAAAGACAATCGTCAGTTTATGATGAGCTTAATTTGCAATTTAATATTTGTCCCTGGAGTGCAACCATAACTCTCTAGTGGAATGAGTTAAGGTTAAAATGATCATAGTGTTGCTATGGGGTTAGCATGGACATTTTGGTCATTTTGGAAGCCAAGGGCAAATATGTCTTTTGGTCCCTTCTCTAGCCACTTTCCTAGATTGGCAAGGTTTCCTAAATTGTTTAATTGTGTGGAGAAATAATTTTTGAGTGTAAATTCAAATAGGCCCATGATGGCATACATGAATTACAACTCTAGATAAATTATTTGGTGCATGAGCCATAGTTTGTTTGGGCTAACCAATGTGGTCCCTAGTATGTGGGTCCCAAGTTTGTGTAGGTCCTATTACTTGGAAGGATTTCTCTTTGTGCAAGAATTCCTATATTTTATAGAGTTCCTAATTCTACTTGGACTCTAAATAAAGAAGGAGGTGTTGGACGTCCACATGGTAGTTGGTTTGTTTTTGGAAAGCTCCTCTTAGTTTCCAAGCTCTATAAGGAAACATCTTCAATATGAATTCCTCCATAAATATATGGTTCTCCCCTCCCTTGGGCGTGCAACACATAGAAAGAAAGAAGGAGAGAAATCCTCCCTTGGGCGTGCAAGGGTTTGGAAACATTGAGAGGAGCCTCCCATAGAAAACGTCCAGCCCACTTTGGACGTCCTTTGCACAAGAAAAGGATCCTGGCTGATTGCATCTTCTATTCTTGAAGAAAGACCACATCAGATCTGATCTTTTCATATAAGATCAAGGAAAAACAAGAAGAGAGAAACCTAGTAAGTTCCCACCAACACTAGCCAATCAGATTTGGAGAAAGAGGAATAGAGGAGAAGACTACAAGAGAAACCTGCTGCAGAAATTCCAGCAAGGTGTGCTGGAAGTTGCAGCCTACAGATCTGGTCTTAAAGTTCAGAAATCAGAGGTTTTTCAACCCAAGTACATCAGGGATGTCTTCTCCATTGTATCTTCTTTGAATACACACAAGTTGATCATGATTTCATGGTGGTTTTGTGTGATTTACATGGCTGTATTCAGCAGTCCAGATCATACCAGATTCAATTTTGAAAATTCCAGCCATAGATCTCTTAGTTTCATCAAGAGTTCAGATCTGAATCACACTTTCTGTGAGAACCCGACCCCTAATCTCTTGGATTAGTGTTGTTTTATTTGTGGATTAGTTCTCTTAGTGGGATTAGTATTTGTTGGATTGAGTTTGTGAGCTAGAATGGTTTTTCTTCTAGTTTTGGGCTTTTGAGTGCTTTGGTAGCTTGTGGGGCCCTTTGGGGGTTCCTTTTTCGGCTTTGCATTTTCTTGTGAGATTTTCCCGATTCGTTTTGTATTGTGTTTTTGGCCCGTTACATTCATCTTGAGGAATCCTACAACTTTCATGTTGATTCCGTATCCATTTGAGAACCCGAAACCCGATTTCTTGGCCTCGAGGGCAAAACAGTCTTTTCACACCAAATCTGTACCCAAAACTCGATATTCTCGAAATCCGTGAAACATACACTTTTTGGAAACTAGATATTTCAACGATCATTTCTTCCTTCTTCGTCGAATCCATCCGAGGTCCCGAATTAGATGATTTCAGCCACCCTAGTTCCTTAAGTTGTGGGACCCAAACCTCCTTGCTTATAAGAGGAACCCATCCCCTTCCTCTTCCATTTTTCATTGTTCTAGCACAACCCTTTTGAGTCTAGGGTTTTCTTGCTTTCTCCTCTTCTTCTTGCTTCTTCATCTCCAAGCCACACCAATCTTGCACCAAACTAGAAATGGAGATCATCAATCTCTTCCTCTCCTTGCAAGCTTCATCTTGATAGCATTTTTGGAGAAATCCATCAACATTGAGACCTTCCTTGAGCTTGTTCTTCTCATTTGAAAGTCATCCAAGTAAGTGTTCTTCTTCATCTTCTAGATTTGTAATCTTCTAGCCTTAGAGAAGCTCCACCTTGATTTTTGAGAGGTTTCCTTGTCATTTCATTGTTTAACCCATTTTAGGGCTTTTTTGGGGGTTTTTGTAGAGATTGTGGATCTTGAGCTTGAGAGGTGATTAGGAGCTTGTTTTGCTAGATTGGAACCCAAGGCAAGTGGATGAATGGATGGTTTTAATGTTATCAAAGTTTTATGAGAAAATCCCAAGTTTATTTCTTGTTTTTGATCATTGGATACATGTTGCACATATGCTCCTTGTCACATATATATGGATTTCGAAATTTGCACATTAATGGTTGTTTCTATCTTGTTAATCTCTTGGAGAGGTATGCATTTCATTTGATCAAATTTACTCATATGGTTTTATAAGGAATAGGATTGGTTTGGCTATTCATGGTTATGTTTATGAGCTACATTGATTTGAAATTGATACTCATTTATAGAGTTGTGCTAAAACATCTTTGGTTATGGAAATGTGATCAATAGACCTTGTTTATCTATAAATGTTGACTCAAATGAACCCTTGTCTTTGATGGGAACTCCTCTCCTTGTTTGGGGATTGAATGTGAAGAAAGAGGTTGGATTTAATGATTCATTGAAGTCTTGATGGGAGTTTTATTGTAATTAGGATGTTGTTGAAGTAAGGAAAAACTCATTTGTATAAGTGTTGGAAAGGAAAAAGGAAGAGAAAGAGAGGAACTGAACTGCCCGGAATTCAATTTCTGGACAGTTCGCTCGAGCGACCATGACAGTTCGCTCGAGCGACCTGTCCAGAAAGGGATACGGGTTTTCCAGTAGCCTGGTCGCTCGAACGCATTTTAATAACCGCTCGACCGATGGGTTCGCTCGAGCGAACTCTTCGATT
Organism: Cinnamomum chago; assembly: GCA_038049695.1. Taxonomy (NCBI): domain Eukaryota; kingdom Viridiplantae; phylum Streptophyta; class Magnoliopsida; order Laurales; family Lauraceae; genus Cinnamomum; species Cinnamomum chago. The sequence goes on from CP142451.1 coordinate 61,574,166, forward strand.
CGCTCAGTTTGAGTCCAGTGAAATTTGATATTGTTTATTTTTGGAAACCTTTGGGCTTTCTATGAGTCCTAGGGGTATATACCTTAGTGTTAAGACCAATTATGCCTTAATCTAAGGTCTTTAAGACTAGGGAACTAAAAGAAAAGAATGGTGTTGATTTAGACACTAATTCGTGGTTTTAGGTGGGACCCTGACTACCCTTTTTGGACTGTTTGGACCATGTGTGAGAATGTCTTGAGCCGACACGCCTCACGGTTGGTTCGGTGGCATCGAAGTTCAATCTATTCAATCTTGAACGGGATGGAACGACACGATATCCTCTTCATACCTAAATGCAAAGTCTATTTCCTTGGGTATCGCGAATTCTATTCCTTTCGGTGACTGGGTAGGTTGCTCGATGGTTCCGGGTTGACATCATACTTAGGATGGACCGTTTATAGTCTTGATTTTTCTATCATAGCATCTAGTACTATCTATAAGCTCATGATAAGTTTTGAAAGTAGTAAAAGTGCATAAGGAGTCCGAAATGTCTTCAAACTCAAGGAGTACCAAGTAATTACTATAATCGACATACGGGACCCCTATTCACTTATATAGATCTTGAAATCAATATTTTCCCGGAATTGTTATAGTTCATTATATCCCTCATTTCCAAGATTTGCATTACATGACTTGTTTTCCCGAAAGTATTGAAGTTACTCTAGTAACAGTTACTTGTCCCGAAGTGCATTGCACCACATGATATGTCAGTGTGCCCTTGAGCACCCCCGTCTTGCCCGTTTGATTATGTATTTGTACTTGATTTACTTGCATTGTCTCGATTGTATTTGACCTATGAGTCGGCACCACTAAGCTTGGATAACCCTGTTGGTCTGATCCACCGACTTGGAGATCCCCCTCTTGTCCCGCCAGCTGCAGCTTGGATCCCGCTACCCGGTTATTACCGTGGTCTTGTCCCGATACCGCAGATTGCTACTGTGGTCCCCGATGCCCGGCTCGCTACCGTGGTCCCGTATAGTATATGTATATGCATTCATGAGATCCCCTGTTTCTCCTCACCTCGAGTGACTGAGATCAGGGCCTAGTATATGTATATGTATTTATGAGATCCCCTGTTTCTCCTCACCTCGAGTGACTGAGATCGGAGCCTAGTTATTGCTCTATCGCTTTAGTGATAGAGGACTTAGTTTCGCGTGGTTGCCATCTTGCCAGTTCCCGATTCCTTGGATACCCGACATGTTTTATATTGCTTACTTGCTTTCCGATAAATGATTCGTTTCCTTTATGAAAGTTGTTATTTAAACAAGTGCTAATATTCTCCAATGTAAATTCAGTTATTATTATATTGTCTTATGTTCCTTGTACCCGCACATGTTTTAAATGGATGCCGGTTGGGCGAATACCCATGCTTTTACATATGTTTCAAACGATCGATGGTTTTACTAGATTTATGTGATTACAAATGTTTTAAATGAATACCCGAATTGTTAAATATCCGTGCTTTGTTTTAAATGACATTTGGCTTGTGAGATTCCTATGTTTATACTGTTTTAAATGATTACCCGATTTGTCAAATATCCATGCTTTGAAATATGTTTCAAATGACACTTGTTTGCCAGATCCCTACGTTTATACCTGTTTTAAATGATACCCGACTTGTTTAAATATCCATGCTTTGAAATACGTTTAAATGAACACTAGTTTTGTCATATTTCTTTGGTTACACCGGTTTTAAATGAACACCCGGTTTTGTTAAACATCCGTATTTTCACATATGTTTCAAATGGACTTTGGTTTTGCCAGACTGCTATGAATACCTGGTTGTTATATACTTATGTTTTTACCTAACTTTCAAATGAACGTTGTTTTGGCCATACCGCTATATTTATACATGTTTTAGACGAACACCCGATTGTCAAAAATCTATGATTATAGATGATGTAGATGAACACATGTTTTATTAGATATTCATGTTTTACCCATGCTTGAAATGAATACAGGTTTCCCCGAGATTCCCGACTTTGCACCCGTTTAATTATATGCAGCATTTGATCGATTAGCATGATTTATTATATGTTTTATTCTTTAGTATATTTGTTATCTTTTCATCCACCTGCCAGACCGTCGTGTCTGACCCACTACTTTTGGTACTCAGGTTCAGATTTCTTCGCCCCGAGTTGAGTGCTTTTGTTGGCTGTAGAGCCGTGCTTTGCAGGTTAGTTTGTCGGCTATGTCATGTAAACATTGAGCTTGACATCGGAGCTACGTCACATTTGGGTAGTAGTTTATAGCTTATTGTTGTATGGCTTTTATTAGCCTTTTCTTGGGATTCTTAATTAATGTACATTGATAATTGTAACTTGAACATATTTGGGAATGTAATATCCTGTTACTGTCAGCTCTGTAATTTATTGTGATGGATACTCCAGTCTGATATGATTCTTGATATAATAGCTATGTGCTAAAGGTTGAGTGCGACGCGGAATCCGATGGCCACGGACTTCGGGTCGCAACGCCACAAATGCTTCCGCAAAAATATTCAGAATGTGTTGTCTTCACACACGCGGATCCTGGGAGAAGTAAAATACATTTATGCTTAATCCCATTCCCGCCCCCGAGGTTCTGTTTCGGGGGCATGACACTTTCTTTCAATTTACAGCCCCTTGATGTCCTAAATCCCAACATGCAAAGCATCTCTTCCCCTCTTTGTTGATTTCCCATTTTCGGGTGGAATTTTGGGTTGATTTTGGGGTTTTTGGTTTTAGGAGATCCCTGCTATTTGGAGACTATTAGGGGTGTTCTTGGGAGCTTAGATATATGAGGCAAGTGTTTCAATTGAGTAGTTTTACATGCATGCAATGCTAGTGTTGATTTTCCACAAAATTATTTTGTGTGTTCAAGCTATTGTTCATGCCTTTTTCTCTATCTTCCTTGAGTTGTATGATGACTAGAATGGTGGAGTTTTTATGTGCAAATGATGTAAAGTGTTTGTCAAGAAAGGTTCTAGAATTCCCCAAGTTTCAAGCTTCATTTCTCCCTTAGAACAATGCCCAGAAACCGCCCAGTTGTGCTATTCATGCAAGGCACAATTGGCCAAACGCCCGGTTCGCACAACCGGTGGGTGTTCAGTTGTGCTAGGTTTTTGCCAAGCCATTGACAACCGGCCATGCCAATTTTAATCCCTTTTTCACCTAGAATTTTAAATTAAGACCCTAAGATACCTGATCCAAAATTCATTTTTGTTTTGAGGGCATAGCCCCTGAGCCCGCAACAGGGGCGTGTTGCCCTTTCCACCCCTATCGAGCTCATCGAGGAGCTCGACCCTCGTGGAGGAGTCTACCCCCACCTCTCTCTGGTCGGTGCTTGACTTAGGACTTGGACCAACTTTATCTAAGTCAGAGCGTTCTCCGGAGGTGTGTAGGTGTACTAAGACTTGGGGATGCATATAATTAGGGTTTTTGGAAACCGGACAATGCCACTCAGCACTAAGGAACGAAATGACCAGTGATTGGGACCCTAAGTGTGCGTAATGCCAAATCCTACTACCTCGACATGTCAATGGCAACCCGTACAAGTTTAGAAATTTGTAATGGATCATTGACTGTTATACGAGTTTATTCCATCTAACTCCTATGCGATGATTTATTCATGTACGTGTTGTACATTGACCTTTGTGTATGATTCCTCTGTATACCCTTCATACTCGACCTTCACATAGCACACATGACTTGTCACTTCCAAAAAGGGTTCTAGCGAGCGTTTATTTGCCTTGCTTGTCCCTATGACTTTAGGATCCACGGTGTGGTGTATTGGGTTGCATAGCAAGCATTCAGTTGCCCTACTCCTTCCGAGTCACCCGAATCCGCCTATTCTCCTTTTACCCATTCGGGTTGGGCCATTCCACACCGGAATGTTGTCCGCTAGAAGCCCTAGGGTCATCTCTAGTCATTTTATTTCATTCAGGTTTTCCCCAACTTGTAATAGTATGTGGTTTTTACTTTATGTATGTCTGTTATGTTATATCCACATCATTGAAGGGTGTTATGTCACGCATGAATGTTTAATATGTACTTCCTTACCCGAGCGACATCCCTCAGCCCGTGACTATTCCCAACTATGACCAGTATGCTTGATATTGTAACCCGAGTTGGCACCACTAAGCATGGGCACCTTTTTCGGTCTGATCAACCGGGCCTGGGTCCTTAAATCTAGTAACCAGCTGCAGTTTGGGATTTATTTTCTGTTGAGATTTTCTCCAGAGCCCTGTCTGTTTCCTTGTATGTATTTATGTATGTATGTATTTATGTGTCCACTATAGCCTCCTTGTGAGGTCTGGCTTACTATAATTATATGTTCCATATATGTATGCTCTCCTTTACCATGTTTATTGGTGAGAATGTAGCTTTATGTGGTTTGCCACTTTGTTAGGACCAGTATGATGTTAGGTATGCTTCATTGATATTCCTTCTATTCTTATTTTCGTATGTTAATCTAGTATAATCATGCATTATCACATGCAATAGGAATCTATTATTATTCCCGATTTAACTTTTATGTCTAACAAACATGTTATTTTAGTCTTATTAAACACTTGTCAACCGTCGTGTTTGACTCGTTCCTCTTGATGATGTAAGTATTGCCCAAGATCCCTTTGAGGCACATCCACAAGAGGCAGCTGATAAGCCGAAGGACGTGAATGTCTGGTGCGCTAATGATGTTTGTTATATTATATGGTCTCAATCCAGTGGATGATGTAATAAATTGATTTATTTCATTATTTATCAATATAATCATGCTTTACTTTCATGAGATGAATGGTGTTTTATTACTTTCTTGTACATAACCAATACGAATGACATGATGGTTCATGAGATGAGCCGGAGCCCACAAGAATATTAGATGTGACATATGTGTGGATGAGATCCACATACAGGAGACATATGTCATAAATCATATACTTAAATTGATTCACAACCAGTAATGAGATTGGGCATCTCATCTAATAAGGTTGCAGCACTTTAATCACTATGAGATAGTGTGATTTGTCTCGATCATCAAAATGTAAGATTCTGGATCATGGTGTTGGTACATTGGATGTATTGAAGGACAATGAGAAACACCTTATGAAACACGTCTATACTTTAAGGTCTGCTCTAATAATTCCCTAGCAATAGGCTCTCAATCCCGATACATTAATGAACTCAAGTTTCTATCTATTCATTTGCTTTTAGTCACCAATGAGTGAGGCCAACTGTAGGTCAACACCTTGGTGTCTTGGGTACGTGTTAGTAGGACGGTGGGAACATTCAATTAGTAAGAGGAGGTTTCATAGGGCTATAAATAGGGGAACCAAACCCCTTGGATGATCACCTTGGAATTCACGCCCAATAGTGAAAGAGTTGCATCCCTCCTTTCTCTTCTTCTTCTAGTTTGCTTAGAGCTTCTAGTTGATTCTCTTGGAGATTCCACCATTCTTCTTGAGAAAAGAAATCTGAAACGAGTCATAGCGTGGAAGACAACAAGGTCTCGGAGATCCTTAATTCGCTACAAGAAGAGTTCTTGATCAAGATAATTGTCTTCTTCTTCACTAGAGCACTACCAAGCTCCGAATGTATAATCTACTTCCTTGTATGTTGTGGATTTATCTTGGTTGCATGGTGTTGTTATTTACTATCCTAGAGATAATGTTTACTGATCTTGATCATGAGTTTGAGGTTCTTGGATCTTGAATTGAGTTTTGTAGCCTTATGGATACTTGATCCCTGTGCAAGTGGGTCAAAAGTTTTTGAAACATATCCACGAGGCCCACCTACTTCCAACAGTCATGTAGATGTCAAGCGTGCGCGAGATGGCAGAACATTTTAGGAGTGTTGTTTCCTTTTTGGGATTTTGTCATAACAACTAATGTTGGCTTTATTTCTGGGATATAACTAAACTTGATATTTTGTGTAAATATTCTAACTTGATGCTATGGGAATGCCATGTTATGAATGTGTCTATCTTTGATGCATGTCTCTTTTATTATTTATGTCCCGTATGTACGATTTGCTACAAGTTTCTGCTGCAATACGATGTATGTCCAAGTATGATTCTGTATGGGATCCTCACAACGGAAACCTGTGGTAAACTACGCACGCGGGCAAAATGTTCCACACCACCCTGCATGTGCAACGCGGCGATCCCGGGCCAGTAATCTTCATCATTATTCCTAATCTGGTCCGGGGTCATGACTAGTTCAACATGTCAAAGTCGAAGAATGAAGATTGCATCATCGGTGTAGGGACGTACCATTCAACAAGGTAAGAGAAGACATTGCCTGATAATACTATGCCTCGAGTTGTGAGGAATCTAATTCAAGGTGGAGAATGTTGGGCTTATGTCTTGTATTCATGATTTACTGAGTTAGTTCATTGGGTTTTCCAATAACCAGGTTTAGGATCATGGGTATTTTGGTAATTGTACCGGGGCTTTCTTGGGGTCAAGAAAGTGGAGATTATATATATGATATAATATGTAACCCTAGACACTATCAGAGAGTGAGAAAGATCAGAGCACTCTCTCCCGTGGGTGTAGGAGACTTCCGAACCACGTGGGGCTACAAGAAAGTATAGTTTCTTTCCTGTGGATGTAGGCGAGTTTGCCAAATGACGTAAAATCTTTGTTTGTGATTTTCTCTTTCTTGTGTGGTTTGATTAATTGTTCGATCGCGGTGATTCACACTTCCTCACACACACGCATAACAAGTGGTATCAGAGCCCCAACAATTTCATCTTTCAAGATATCAAATTAAGCACATACAATACTCCCACATCAAATGATGTAAATCCTGTAGGGAGTAAACTACCTTAGATCAATTAGGTTTTTCAACATGGAACAACATTCCATGCTCGATATGGGTATGATAGAAATGAATAAAGTCACATATCAATTCATTGGCGCTAAGCCACAAGTACGAAGCTCGAAGTCAGTCAATGCTGAGGCAGATTTTAAACTATCAACATGTTATACCCCAAAAAGTCTTAAGATGAAATTAACTATTATGCTGAGAACTACAAATACTTAAAATGAAATTAACTTTTATGCTGTGGAGTTCTAAAGTTTCTTCTACTAGGATATTGAGGGGTTTGTGAGTGTACCTTCAATTCGGGTTCCGGCTGATTAAGATACCAAATCCAATTGAGTCTTTTGTTTCGAAGCTCATAGAGAACGCAATGGGAACCATGGGCCAGATCAAAGTATAAGCACTTCCCAAGTTCTGGATAAGCTTTACGGATACCAATGATGGTTCCTGAGTTCTCATCACCTGAAAAATCTAGAACACCTCTCCATGCAGAGTAACCTGTATACCTACATTAGCATTCAAAGGCATGACAATAAATTCATCGATGAATTTCCCACTATACAGGCATCAAATAATAGAGACACTAGGGGTCAGAGATTGTGTTAGACCCCGACCCAGGTTAGCCCGATTAGTGCATACTTAGTGAGTGCTTAGTCTTAAGTGGGTCGTTAATTTAGAATATAATTAGTTCTTGTAAGACCCCGACCCGAGTGAACCCTATTAGTGCTAATTAAGTTGGGTGTTAGTGCTAAGCTTGATTAGTGATTTTGGCTAAGTTGGTTTTGGAATAGCTTTGGTTCTAGTTTTGGGCAAATTTGAGTGCTTTGGTAACTAGTGGGGCCCTTTGGGGGTTCCCCTTCTGACTTGACATTTACTCAGAGGATTTTTCGGAATCTTTGGGAATTGTATTTTTATCCCGTTTCATTTATCTTAGTGATCCCAACAACTTTCATGTTGATCCCGTTTTCATTCGAGGCCCCGAAACCCGATTTACTAGCCTTGAGGGCAAAACAGTCTTTTCACATTAAACCTGTACCCAAAACTTGATATCCCCGAAACCCACGAAACATATACTTTTTGGAAACTAGATATTTCGACGATCAATTCTTCCTTCTTCGTCGAATTCATCCGAGATCCCGACAAAGATGATTTCAGCCAAACAAGCTTCTTTAGTTGTGGGGCCCAACCCCATTTGTTAACAAAGGGAAACCCACTCTTCATTTCATTTCATTCTCCATTGTTCCAGCAGAACAACTGAACCTAGGGTTTTCTTGCAACTCCTTCTTCTTCTTCTTGCTTTCTCCATCTCCAATCCACACTAACCTTGCACCAACATCAACATGGAGATCACCATTCTCTTCCTCGTATTGAGAGCTTCCTTTTGATACCTTTTGTAAAGAAATCCATCAACTTTGAGACTTCCTTTGAGCTAGCTCTTGTCATTTGAAGGTCATCCAAGTAAGTAATCTTCTTCAACTCCTAGATTAGTATTCCTCTAGCCCTTGAGAAGCTTCATTTGTATTATTGAAAGTTCTATCCTTTTCAATCTTTGTTTGACCCATTTTAGGGTTTCTTTTTGGGGGTTTTTTGTTTGTAGCTTGGATTTGAGCTATTGAGGTGATTAAAAGCTTGGTACTGCTAGCTTGGACTTGAGGCAAGTGAATGATTAAGTGTTTTGAGTTTTAAATGGTTTGGTGAAACATTAATGGATTTTCATGCTTTTATTGATTTTCATTGTTGAAATAAATGCTCATAATGTATCTTGTTAGCTTCATTTAATGTCTTGGAAACATGAGTTTAAAGTCTTCTTGTCTCTAGTTTTATGTGGTTGTATAAGTATTGAATGGAAGGAAAAAGGGAAGGAACCAGCCCACTGCAGAACAGAACTCAGGTGCAATTCCATAGTGTACCCAATCGACCTGGCGGGGGCCCGGTCGACCAGGGACACACTGACGAAAATTCTGTGACCCATTTAATTTACAACTCCCGGTCGACTTGGCCCATGGCCGGTCGACCGGGCCTGGGCCGCTCGACCTGGCCAACTGGGAAATCCCTGCTGGAAGGAACTTTCACCCCGTTTTAGGATGGGTTTAGATGAGACCTTGGCTACCCTTTTTGGACTCATTGGACTATACATGAGGATGTCCTGAGCCGACACTCTTCGTGGTTGGTTCGGTTGCATCGGAATCCAATCCATTTCAATCTTGAATGGGATGGGACAACGCGACATCCTTCTTATATCTATACGCGAGGTTTATTTCCTTGGTTATCGCGAACCCTATCCCTTTCGGTGACTGAGTAGATTGTACGATGCTTCGGGACTAACACCATACTTAGGATGGACTGTTTATAGTTGGATTTTTCTATCATAGCATCTAGTATTATCCGTAAGCTCGTTTAAAGTTTTGAAAATCGTAAAGTGCATAAGGAGCCCGGAATGTCTTCAAACTCAAGGAGTACCAAATCTTTATTGCAATTGACATACGGGACCCCTATCCACTTTAAATAAATCTTGAAACCAATATTTTACGGAAATTGTAATAGTTCATTGTTTCACCTCATTTCCAATATTTGCATTTCACGACTTGTTTTCCCGAAAGCATGATAGTTATACTAGTAACATTTACTTGTCCCGAAATGCATTGCCCGACATGAAATGAAAGTTATGTCTTTGAGCATTCTTGTCCCGTCCATTTATTTACTTGCACTTAATTTACTTGTTCATGTCTTGATTTGTTAATTGACCTATGAGTCGGCATCACTAAGCTTGGATAACCTTGTCGGTTTGATCCACCGACTTGGAGAACCCTCTCCCGTCCCGCCAGCTGCAGTTTGGATCTCGATACCCGGTTTATTACCGTTGTCCCGTCCCGATACCCGGTTCGCTACCGTGGTCCCGTCCCGTATATTTATATTGTATATATGCTTTTCGTTGAATGTCCTCACCTTGTGTGATTGAGACCAACATCCCGTTATACTTTTGTCGCTTTAGTGATAGAGGACTTAGCTTTATGTGATTGCCATTTTGTTAGTTCCCGATTCCTTGGATACCTTACATGTTTTATCTTATTTATTTGTTTTTCTAGCAAATGATTTATCTCCTTTTATGAGAGTGCTTGCTTAAACAGATTTCTATGCTTTTCAAGACATTTCCTTTATTATATGTTGTTGTATCTTTTCACTCTCTTCCCAGACCGTCGTGTCTGACCCATTTGCTTTGGTACTCAGGTCCCGTTGCCGGCTACCTTGAGGAGGAGCTGGAGGAGGCGGTAGGTGAACCGCAACCCTTAGTCGAGTGGTGTGCTGACGATGTCATGTAGACATCGGGATTGCTACGAGAGACGTGACATGATGGCGAAAACTATTTAATCATTCTTGGATTACTGTTTTGTTATATTGGCCTTTGTTGGCCTATATTTTTGGGGAAATGTAACTAAATGATCTTTTGTTTAAACTTTAACTACTTTTGGGAAACATGCTTATGATCATTGCTCATTCTGATACAGTATTTTATACTTATGATATTGTCTTTATGACTAAGGATAGTTTGACTATTTGATTTGCTACACGCTTCCGCACTAAAAAAAATATTCATTTATCGTTGTGATATCCTCACCGCGGACACCTGTGGGAAATTAAATAAATGTTTGTTATTATTATATTAATGTGGAACATCCATCATTTGGTCCCGATCCCGGATCAGTCCTTCGGGCCCGGTCCGGGGTCGCGACAGACTGGTATCAGAGCGAGACGTGTTTCAAGCATTTGAAAGAAACTAGAAATCCTAAGGACGTGGCGAGGACCCGTTAGATCTTTCGTTAGCTAGTATCGTGTGAGCAATGTGTGACCCTTTATTTGATTATTATGTGCTAACAATTTGTTTTGCAGCATCATGACACCTCGTAAGAGACCGGTAAATGACAACCCTTTTGCAAGCAATAGTAACCACACAGGGCCACTCGAAGAGGATAGGGTTAATAACAACGCACCAAATCAGTTCCAACAAATTATGCAGGCAATGCTTCACCAACAGCGTCAGGCTATTGAGAATCAGGTTAGACTGCAAGAGCAAATGCTAAAAAGAGAGGAAGATCATGCTAGAGAACTGGCAGAGATGAAGAGGCAGTTGTTGGAAGTATTACAGAGGAGGCCCGAACAGGTTCAACCCCAACCCGCCATTGTCATCAATCAGAGGCAACATGACCCAAATGCCTTATTTGAGCGGTTTCGGAAGAGGGCTCTGAAAGAGTTTCTTGGAGTAGAGGATCCAATAGCTGCAGATGATTGGCTAGAGCATACAAAGGACATATTTGAGATCTTCCAGTGCACAAGAGGATAAAGAGTAAAACTAGCATCATCTCTTTTCAGTGGTACAGCGGATAGGAGGTGGAAAACAGTTAGGGAGGAATACAGGACTATGCCTGATGTAGAGATTTGGGTGAACTTCAAGAGGCAGTTTCATGATAAGTACGTACCCGCCCACATCAAGAGATAGAAGGCAATAGAATTTCAGCAGCTTGTGCAAGGGAGTATGACAGTCTTAGAGTATCTCACCAAGTTTGAGAGATTGTCTAGATATGCCCCGGAGTTGGTGGATACCGTTGAGAATAAGATTGCCAAGTTCTTTGAGGGACTCAACCCTTTCATTGAGAGCGATGCTACCAGAGTGGTGCCACCTACTACTTTCGATGAAGCGGTCAAGAGGGCCTACAAGTTTGGGAACTTCCATAACAAGATCCTTAGAGTTCAAGGCAAGAGTCTAGCTCATCAGCAGAACTACCAACATCAGAGAAATCATCAGAACAAGAAGCAAAGGACAGGACCAAATGTTCGGAATCCAGTGGTTTGCATCCACTGTGGGAAGAACCATGCCAGTGCTGAATGTCGTACCATTACAGGAGCGTGCTTCAGATGTGGTTCCATGGACCACCAAATGAGGGATTGTCCTAGACCGAATAGGCAGAATCAGCAGCAGCAGCAAGGACCACAACGTCCACCACCACCACAGAATGCATTGGTTGTCCAAAACCAGGCAAGGCCACTCCAGCAGCAAGCACCACAACAACAGCAGCAGCCACAACAGCAGGCTCGTTATCAGCAGGGACAGAACCAAAATCAGCGTGCACCGCAGCAGAATAGGAATGCACAACAAGGCAGGCCACAACAAGCTCAAAATAGGCCTCAACATCTAGGACAAATCTATGCGGTTAACAGAGCTGATGCAGAGGTAGCAGGCAATGTCGTGGAAGGTACACTCCTTGTTTATGTGGTTAAAGCTAAGATTTTATTTGACCCTGGCTCTACCCATTCATTCGTATCCCATAAATTTTCTGAGTTGATTGATATGCATGCTAGAGAACTTGAGTTCATTTTGACTGTGGCAATCCCAGTAGGTAAACAAGTTATTTGTAGAACCTTTTATCCTAGTTGCACAGTCCAAATAGGAGACGTGGTTTTAACCGCAGATCTCATTTCATTGGAGATGTATGATTATGATGTCATCCTAGGGATAGATTGGCTAGCAGGGTACCATGCCACGATGGATTGTTTCCATAAGACCCTTACTTTCAAGTTAGTTGAGACAACAGAAGGAGCGTTGTTTCAGGGAAAGAGGAGGAATTCTAGTGAAGGGTTTGTTTCAGCGTTGAAAGCTGACAGACTTTTAAGAAGTGGTTGTGAAGCCTATTTAACGTTTATCACGGAGGATAAACGGTCCCAAGGGGTGGAGGAGATCCCAATTGTTTGGGAATTCCCGGATGTTTTTCCGGAGGAGATTCCAGGTTTACCACCCATCAAGGAGATTGATTTCACTATTGAGTTGTTACCAGGGACCGCTCTGATATCTATTGCACCATATAGAATGGCTCCAGCAGAGTTGGGGGAGTTAAAGACTCAGTTGTAAGAATTTTTGGATAAAGGTTTTCTGAGACCGAGTATTTCACCATGGGGAGCTCCAGTCTTGTTTGTTAAGAAGAAGGATGGTTCAATGAGAATGTGTATAGATTACAGAAGATTGAATCAAGTGACCATCAAGAACAAATACCCATTGCCAAAGATAGATGAATTGTTTGATCAATTGCAAGGTGCTTCATACTTTTCGAAGATTGACTTGAGATCCGGTTACCATCAGCTGAGAGTCAGAGAATCAGATGTGTTGAAAACAGCTTTCCGGACAAGATATGGCCACTATGAGCTTCTAGTGATGCCATTTGGGTTGACAAATGCACCAGCAGTGTTCATGGCATTGATGAACAAGATATTTATAGAGTATCTAGATCAGTTTGTGGTAGTATTCATAGATGACATTTTGGTGTACTCCAAGACCAAGGAAGAGCATGATGAGCATTTGAGGATAGCATTGCAACTCTTGAGAGAGAATCAGTTGTATGCGAAGCTCAACAAGTGTGAATTTTGGCTAGACCAAGTAGCATTCTTGGGGCACATTATCTCCAAGGAAGGATTGTCAGTGGATCCGTCCAAGATTGAAGCAGTAGTGAATTAGGAAAGACCGAAGAATGTGACAGAAATTAGAAGTTTTCTGGGATTGGCAGGCCATTATCGGAGGTTTGTGCAAGGATTTTCGTCGATTGCGTCACCATTGACGAAGTTCACAAGGAAGAATGCACCATATGTATGGACAGATCAATGTGAAGAGAGTTTCCAAGAGCTAAAGAAGAGATTGACTACAGCACCAGTCCTTACTTTGCCATCCGGAAGCAGCGGTTTTACCATTTTTACCGATCCTTCGAATGTTGGACTTGGTTGTGTTTTGATGCAAGAAGAAAAAGTGATTGCTTATGGATCTAGATAGTTGAAAGATCACGAGAAGAACTATGCCACCCATGATCTTGAGTTAGCAGCGGTTGTGTTCGCGTTGAAAATGTGGAGACATTACCTCTATGGAGAGCAGTTCGAAGTCCACTCCGACCACCGCAGCTTACAGTACTTGTTTTCACAGAAAGAATTGAACATGAGGCAGAGAAGATGGATGGAATATATAAAGGATTACGATTTTCCAATCAAGTATCACCCGGGGAAAGCTAATGTAGTTGCCGATGCCTTGAGTAGGAAATCAGTGGGCTTGGAAAACCTAAGTGGCACTTGTATCTTTGAGCAATTTGAAGAGTTGAGTATAGACCTACAGCCACTAAGGAAGGGTGTTTTGTTAGCAAACATGTCAGTGTCAGAACCTTCTTTCATTCAGAAGATCAAGGATAGTCAGTTGCAAGTTCCAGAGTTGGCCAAGATTTCAGAGCATATAGCAGAACGTCCTGACTTCCGTATTGTTGATGGAGTTTTGTACTATCGTGACCGTCTATGTGTGCCTAACATCGAAGATTTGAGAAATGACATCATGACCGAGGCTCACAGCACGAAGTATTCAATGCATCCAGGCATCACAAAGATGTATCAGAATTTGAAGGGCAGATTTTGGTGGAACAATATGAAGAGAGAGATTGCAGCGTTTGTCTCCCGTTGCATGACCTGTCAGTTGATCAAGGCAGAACATCAGAGGCCTCCAGGGTTGTTGCAACCGTTAGAGATCCCGGAATGGAAGTGGGAGCACATTACCATGGACTTTATTTCGGGACTACCGAGGACTAGCAGGGGCAACGATGCGATATGGGTCATTGTGGACCGTCTCACCAAGTCAGTGCATTTCCTTGCTATGAAGACTAGGAAGAAGATGCACATGCTACCTTTGGCAGAGTTGTTTGTCAACGAGATTGTCAGTCGTCATGGGCAGCCAGTTTCTATCACATCCGACAAAGACAGCAGATTCGTCTCGAGGTTCTGGAAGACGCTACATGAGTCTATGGGTACGAGATTACAGTTCAGCACGGCTTATCACCCTCAGACAGATGGCCAGTCAGAGAGAACGATTCAGACTCTTGAGGATATGCTCCGTGCTTGTGTGTTAGACTTCAAGACTCAATGGGATGAGACTCTACCGTTGTGTGAGTTTGCTTACAACAACAGTTACCACTCGAGCATTGGAATGGCTCCTTTTGAGGCCTTGTATGGCAGAAGATGTGGGACACCTGTATGTTGGGAAGAAGTCGGCACTCGTAGTTTCCATGGACCGACTATAGTGAGTGAGACCAGCGACAAAATAAAATTGATTCAGGAACGTCTAAAAGTGTCCAGGAGTAGACAGAAGAGCTATGCAGACTCTCACCGCAGAGATTTACAGTTCAAGGAAGGAGACAAGGTCTTCTTGAAAGTGTCACCTACAAGGGGAACATTGAGATTTGGACAGAAGGGCAAGCTATCATGGAGATACATCGGACCCTACGACATTGTGAGTAAGATCGGTGATGTGGCTTATAGATTAGCCTTAACACCCGAGCTATCCGGCGTACACAACGTCTTCCATGTGTCTATGTTGAAGAAGTATGTCCACGATCCGTCCCATGTGCTCCAACATGAGCCATTGGAGATTCGAGAGGATGCTACTTACGTTGAGAAGCCCGTTGAAATCATCGATACAAAGGAACAAGAGTTGAGGACACAGACTATTCAGTGGGTAAAGGTATTGTGGGAGAACCATGAACCGGAAGAGGCAACGTGGGAATTACGAGATCAAGTACAAAAGAAGTATCCATATCTACTACCTGAGGTGAGTCTTATGTTTCATTTGGAGGACCAAATGCTCAAGGGGTGGAGGATGTAAGACCCCGACCCGAGTGAACCCGATTAGTGCTAATTAAGTTGGGTGTTAGTGCTAAGCTTGATTAGTGATTTTGGCTAAGTTGGTTTTGGAATAGCTTTGGTTCTAGTTTTGGGCAAATTTGAGTGCTTTGGTAACTAGTGGGGCCCTTTGGGGGTTCCCCTTCTGACTTTACATTTACTTAGAGGATTTTTCGGAATCTTTGGGAATTGCATTTTTATCCCGTTTCATTTATCTTAGCGATCCCTACAACTGTCATGTTGATCTCGTTTTCATTCGAGGCCCCGAAACCCGATTTACTAGCCTTGAGGGCAAAACAGTCTTTTCACATTAAACCTGTACCCAAAACTTGATATCCCTGAAACCAGCAAAACATATACTTTTTGGAAACTAGATATTTCGACGGTCAATTCTTCCTTCTTCGTCGAATTCATCCGAGATCCCGACAAAGATGATTTCAGCCAAACAAGCTTCTTTAGTTGTGGGGCCCAACCCCATTTGTTAACAAAGGGAAACCCACTCTTCATTTCATTTCATTCTCCATTGTTCCAGCAGAACAACTGAACCTAGGGTTTTCTTGTAACTCCTTCTTCTTCTTCTTGCTTTCTCCATCTCCAATCCACACTAACCTTGCACCAACATCAACATGGAGATCACCATTCTCTTCCTCGTATTGAGAGCTTCCTTTTGATACCTTTTGTAGAGAAATCCATCAACTTTGAGACTTCCTTTGAGCTAGCTCTTCTCATTTGAAGGTCATCCAAGTAATTAATCTTCTTCATCTCCTCGATTAGTATTCCTCTAGCCCTTGAGAAGCTTCATTTGTATTATTGAAAGTTCTATCCTTTTCAATCTTTGTTTGGCCCATTTTAGGGTTTGTTTTTGGGGGTTTTTTGTTTGTAGCTTGGATTTGAGCTATTGAGGTGATTAAAAGCTTGGTACTGCTAGCTTGGACTTGAGGCAAGTGAATGATTAGGTGTTTTGAGTTTTAAATGGTTTGGTGAAACATTAATGGATTTTCATGCTTTTATTGATTTTCATTGTTGAAATAAATGCTCATAATGTATCTTGTTAGCTTCATTTAATGTGTTGGAAACATGAGTTTAAAGTCTTCTTGTCTCTAGTTTTATGTGGTTGTATAAGTACTGAATGGAAGGAAAAAGGGAAGGAACCAGCCCACTGCAGAACAGAACTCAGGTGCAGTTCCGTAGTGTACCCGGTCGACCTGGCCCATGGCCGGTTGACCGGGCACACAGGGACCAGGTCAACCGGGCTTGGGCCAAGTCGACCTGGCCAACTGGGAAATCCCTGCTGGAAGGAACTTTCACCCCGTTTTAGGATGGGTTTAGGTGAGACCTTGGCTACCCTTTTTGGACTCATTGGACTATACATGAGGATGTCCTGAGCCGACACTCTTCGTGGTTGGTTCGGTTGCATCAGAATCCAATCCATTTCAATCTTGAATGGGATGGGACAACGCGGCATCCTTCTTATATCTATACGCGAGGTTTATTTCCTTGGTTATCGCGAACCCTATCCCTTTCGGTGACTGAGTAGATTGTACGATGCTTCGGGACTAACACCATACTTAGGATGGACTGTTTATAGTTGGAATTTTCTATCATAGCATCTAGTATTATCCGTAATGTAACGCCCCACCCTTCACCCATGCATGATATTGTCCGCTTTGGCCCACGGGCCTCACGGTTTTGCTTCTGATGGGCCTCAACCCATCAAAAGGCCTCATGCAAGGTAAGGGTGTAAACTTTACATATAACCCCATTCACTTTCCTCTCAATAGTCGATGTGGGACTCCGGGGCGTCACATTCCACCCCCCTTAAGGCTGCACGTCCCTGTGCAGTAGCCTGCCAGTCCCTGTAGCCTGCCAGCCCTCTTGGCCCGCCCACATGGAGACCCGCCCACTTGCACCAGACCACGGCAGGGGACCCACACTCGAACTAGTCGAGAGTCGGCTCTGATACCATTTGTAATACCCCACCCTTCACACATGCATGATATTGTCCGCTTTGGCCCGCGTGCACGCGCGAGGACTTCCCAGGAGGTCACCCATCCTAGTACTGCTCCCGCCCGAGCACGCTTAACCTCGGAGTTTTTACGTTTTTCCGGGGCCGCACGGTTTTAAAAGGCCTCATGCAAGGTAAGGGTGTAAACTTTACATATAACCCCATTCACTTTCCTCTCTATAGTCGATGTGGGACTCCGGGGCGTCACATTCCACCCCCCTTAGGGCTGCACGTCCCTGTGCAGTAGCCTGCCAGTCCCAGTAGCCTGCCAGCCCTCTTGGCCCGCCCACATGGAGACCCGCCCACTTGCACCAGACCACGGCAGGGGACCCACACTCGAACTAGTCGAGAGTCGGCTCTGATACCATTTGTAACGCCCCACCCTTCACCCATGCATGATATTGTCCGCTTTGGCCCACGGGCCTCACGGTTTTGCTTCTGATGGGCCTCAACCCATCAAAAGGCCTCATGCAAGGTAAGGGTGTAAACTTTACATATAACCCCATTCACTTTCCTCTCTATAGTCGATGTGGGACTCCGGGGCGTCACACGTAAGCTCGTTTAAAGTTTTGAAAACGTAAAGTGCATAAGCAGCCCGGAATGTCTTCAAACTCAAGGAGTACCAAATCTTTATTGCAATTGACAGACGGGACCCCTATCCAGTTTAAATAAATCTTGAAACCAATATTTTACGGAAATTGTAATAGTTCATTGTTTCACCTCATTTCCAAGATTTGCATTTCTCGACTTGTTTTCCCGAAAGCATGATAGTTACACTAGTAACATTTACTTGTCCCGAAATGCATTGCCCCACATGAAATGAAAGTTATGTCTTTGAGCATTCTTCTCCCATCCATTTATTTACTTGCACTTGATTTACTTGTTCATGTCTTGATTTGTTAATTGACCTATGAGTCGGCATCACTAAGCTTGGATAACCTTGTCGGTTTGATCCACCGACTTGGAGATCCCTCTCCCGTCCCGCCAGCTGCAGTTTGGATCCCGATACCCGGTTTATTACCGTGGTCCCGTCCCGATACCCGGTTCGCTACCGTGGTCCCGTCCTGTATATTTATATTGTATATATGCTTTTCGTTGAATCTCTTCACCTTGTGTGATTGAGACCAACGTCCCGTTATACTTTTGTCACTTTAGTGATAGAGGACTTAGCTTTATGTGATTGCCATTTTGTTAGTTCCCAATTCCTTGGTTACCATACATGTTTTATCTTATTTATTTATTTTTCTAGCAAATGATTTATCTCCTTTATGAGAGTTCTTGCTTAAACAGATTTCTATGCTTTTCGAGATATTTGCTTTATTATATGTTGTTGTATCTTTTCACTCTCTTGCCAGACCGTCGTGTCTGACCCATTTGCTTTGGTACTCAGGTCCCGTTGCCGGCTACCTTGAGGAGGAGCCGGAGGAGGCCGTAGGTGAACCGCAACCCTTAGTCGAGTGGCGTGCTGACGATGTCATGTAGACATCGGGATTGCTACGAGAGACGTGACATGATGGGGAAAACTATTTAATCATTCTTGGATTACTGTTTTGTTATGTTGGCCTTTGTTGGCCTATATTTTTGGGGAAATGTAACTAAATGATCTTTTGTTTAAACTTTAACTACTTTTGGGAAACATGCTTATGATCATTGCTCATTCTGATACAGTATTTTATACTTGTGATATTGTCTTTATGACTAAGGATAATTTGACTATTTGATTTGCTACACAATTCCGCACTCAAAAGAAATATTCATTTATGGTTGTGATATCCTCACCGTGGACACCTGTGGGAAATTAAATAAATGTATGGTATTATTAAACTGTTGATGTAGATTATCATTATTAGTCCCGATCCCGGATCAGTCCCTCGGGGGCCCGGTCCGGGGTCGTGACAGTTCTAGTCCTGGACATAACTTTGAGAATTTTGAGAGCGTTTAATGTTAGTAAGACACACTCACGATGGCCTGAGTGTACGTGCAAGAGTGGGAGGATTGTGTGGATATCCATTTTGGTTATGATTTTGACTTCATTTGGATGATTTTATTATTCCTTATAACTTTTGTTTTCAGCTCGTTTGTGTTTAAAGCCAAAAAACCCAAGTTTTGACCCAAAAAGGGTAAAATTGACTTTTCGCACCCAAATCTGTACACAAATTTTGAAATTTCAAAACCATGTCAAAGTTAGACTTTTTGGAAACTAGACTTTTTCGAAACTAGATTTTTCAAGGATCATTTTACCATCCTTCGTCGATTTCATTCGGGGCTCGCAAGACCATGTTTTAGCCCTTGCAAGTTTCAGTGCATTGTGGGGCCCACTTTCCACTTAACTCAAAACCTCTTCTCCCTCCCCTTCGTTCAGTTCATTTCTACAACTGTTTCAAAAGAAAAACCAAACCTGGGAGAGAAAACCTCTTTTCTCTCCATCTTTCTCCTCTAGCATGCCCTAGCTAAAGATCTCCAAATGGAAATCTAAGACCATCACCTTCTTCCTCTTCTTCCAAGGTTTCCAAAACTGTAATTTTCTTGAAGTTTCAGCTGGGCAACCCTTTTTATTTTCTTCCTTGCTTCTTGTTGGAACTGTTAGATTATATGGACTCAAACCATCAGTTGATGTAATAAATTGATTAATTTCTTTATTTATCAATGAAATCATGCTTTCCTTTCATGAGATGAATGGTATTTTATTACTTAACGCACATAACCAATACATATGACATAATGGTTCATGAGATGAATCAGGTCCCATTAGTATATTAGATGTGATATATGTTTATGGATGAGATCCACATATGGGAGATATGTGTCATAAATCTTATACTTAAAAATATCTTCACAACCATTGATGAGACTAGGCATCTCATTTGATAAGATTGCAGCACTTTGATCACTATGAGATAGTGTGATTTGTCTCGATCATCAGAATGTAAGATTCTGGATCATAATGCCGGTACATTGGATGTATTGAAGGACCATGAGAAGCACCTTATGAGTATTGTCTCGATTTTAAGGTCTGCTCTCATAATTCCCTCGCAATAGGCTCTCAATCCTGAGACTTTGATGAACTCAAGTTTCTGTCTATTCATTTGCTTTGAGTCACCAATGAGTGAGGCCAATTATAGGTCAACACCTCGGTGTCTTGGGTACATGATAGTAGGACTGTGGGAACATCCAATGATCAAGATGGAATCTATCTATATTATCCACTTGTGTCAATTAAAGGATTTATCATTAGTAAGTGCGCACCCATCTCGATTAAGAGTTAATTGGATGGTACTGATAATCACTGTGATTAATTGGGGCTCAAGGATAATAAGATGTGGATCTAAGATTGGATGAGATAGATTTATTCCAACTGATCCATGGATAATGATAGAGGGGCCTACTTGTGGTAATTGGAAAGTTTAGGGTCTTCATTGTAATTTATCCCAAAGACTGGAGTGCAATTGCATTTATATAGTGGTGTTATTTGCAATTAACTGTGGGCTCGGATTGCACATGAGATGTGGGGTCGCGAGTCCTAGTAGGAGCCAGCCTTCTAAGGAATCCTAGTGGTCCCCACGCTAGCCCAAGAATTAGAAAGTTACTAATTCTACTTGACCTCTAAAAGGAAGGAATTAGAAAGTTACTATTTCTATTTGAAGTGGTACTTCTAATAGTGGTAATAGTAAGCTACTAATTTGTGTGGAAGTTTGACTTCTAATACAATTAGTAAAAGAGTCTTAAGAGGAGTTTTGCAGGCTATAAATAAGGGAAGAAACCCCTTGGACGTCCCACTCTAGTATTCACGCCCAAGACTCCTCAAGTGCAAGAGTTGCACATCTCTCCTCTTCCTCTCTCTCTCTCTTCTAGTTTGCTTGGAGTTTCTAGTAGGGTTTTCTCTTGGAGATCCCACCCATCTTCTTGAGAAAAGAGATCTGATAGAGAGCCATAGCGTGGAAGACAACAAGGTCTTGGAGATCTCTAATTGCTTCAAGAAGAGTTCTTGATCAAGTTAATTATCTTCTCCTCCATTAGAGCACTACCAGGCTCCAAAGGTATAATCTACTTCTCTACTTGTTTAGATTATTTTGTTGCATGTAGTTGCTAATTTCTATCTTCAATATATGTTATATTGCTGTACATGATTAATGACAATGAGGGATTGCATCCTAGATTGGGTTTTGTAGCCTTATGGATAGTTGATCCCTGAGTCAAGTGGGTCAAAAGTTTTGAAAATCTATCCACGAGGCCCACCTACTTCCAATAGGAACACCTCTAAGTAAGTGCTTCAACCCATCTTTTCAATGGAGTCTTTTTAACTCCTAATGAGCTTGTTTTTCTAACATGCAACTCCCATTTCGAAATGGGTTCTTGTTTTTCAAATTTGGATGAGTTTTGAATGGATTTTCATGGGGTTTTTTGTAGCTTCTTGGCTCAGCTCTTGAATAGGAAGAGTTTGTTAGCATTTGGGCAAAGGCAAGTAATCTTTATAGGAAATGTGAATGCATGTTGATTTGGATTTCATCTTTGCTCTAAATATTCTTTTAGCTATGTTTTGATCTTTCATTCAACATGTTATAGACTCATTAAGTGGATTTCATTTATCTTCATGCAAGTATGTTAATCATTCTCCAAGCTTCTGAAATTCTGTTATTGAATTATAAGCATGTGTTTTATCTAGAAATCTGATTTGAGTTTTTTTTATGGAGAATGGAGGAGATTTCTTGTTTAGATTGTGGACTGAATGATGTTAAATGTGTGGAATGGACCCTTAGAGAGCATGAAGGATCAGGGAAGTGCCGGTAATCAGTTGTGAGAAGAAGGGAGGACACATTGTGGAAAATTTTGACTTGAAATGCACTGTCCATGCAGCGTCGGTCAGCTATCGGCTAATTGAAATTCCCACTTCGATCGACTGACAGCCAACCGAACTTAGTTCGGCTCCATTTCCCGAGACCTGCATTTTGTCAGGAAAGATTTCGATCAGTTGTCGGCTAACCGACATTTCCACTTCGATCAACCGACAGCCAACCGAAATCAGTTCGGTTTCATTTCCCGAGAGCTGAGATTTCCTGGATAAATCTATCGGTCAACTAGTCGGTCAGATGTCGGCTAGCAGAAATACCCCGCCTCGGTCGACCAAGAGGTGACCGAGAGGTAACCGAAATTTCAATATGAGCTGTTTTAGAAGGATTTTTACAGGAATGAAAACTAGAATATGTTATGGGGCTTTTAGCCTGACATTGTGCAATTGAAATACAAAATGAAATCTAACTTTGGGGGCACCAATATGTTTTATTTTCAGACATTTGGGTTTCAATTACACAAGGGTCAATGAATAGTCCTTACATATGCCTGATAGACTTTGCTTTCGAACTTTAGTTTTGATGCAACAAGTATTATCGTGTACTCGTTTTGAAGTTAAGTATAAGCTCGTTTCAAAATTGTTTCAAGGATAAAAAGGGGAACACTTCTTAAGCGTGTTATGCATATATGTACTTATGCCTCTTGTTAGCCCTGTCTTGTTTAGTTCTGATAAGTGATTTTCCCCTTCAAGCTTAATTTGGTTTAAGACCTGTTTCGCCTTGTTTTGTGCATTCATGAATTTAAGTTAACACCACTGAGCTTGGACTGCCCTTTCAGTTTGATCCACTGTCTGGGGGTCCTTAAACATGTGGACTATCTGCAGATTGGTCATGTATTTTATTACACATCATGCGTGTTCGATTCCGTAGCCGGAATCCCCGTATATGTGGGAATCGTGTCGTGTTTATATTAAGTAAATCATGCTTGTTGTGCGTGCTTGCTCTTTTCATTATATTAATGATAGAGAAAGGATGGGCTCTTTGTGGATTTACTATTCATGATATATAAGTATTGATAGTAGCTTGTTTTGTATCTTAGTTTTGTTCTTATTTTTGAAATGTATTTCAATCATGCAATTGTTTCAAATGCAGCAAATATTTTAGTATGTTTTCTTTAAACATGTCCTTGTTCATGCTCATGCCTAAATTGATTACCTGTCAAACCGTCGTGTTTGACTCTTGGTATTTTGGTGCCCAGGTACAGGCGACGTTCCCTTTGAGGAGGAGCGTTAGGAGGAGGCTTTTGAGCCACCCCCAGCTCGTGAGTAGCATCCTGATGACGTCAACTAGACATCGGACGGAGTCTTGAGATTCGTTTCACATGTTTTGGATTGTTGTTGAACTTTAGGTTTGTATTTGCCTTTGTTGGCCTCTTATTTTGGGATGTAACAACTTAACTTACTTTTGGTTAACTTTCAGACTTGAATTATGTTGGGAATGTATGTTATAATTCCTCCTTTTGATACCTTGTCTTGTTGATGTTATACTTGCACTTGAGATATCACTTGTGCTTGTTTTGATGTGATTTGCTACACGCTTCCGCATACTTGATTGTGTGAGCTAGATTCCACGTGTCAAGGAATCCTCACCGTGGGAACCTATGGGAAATTAACTAAAGGATAAAATTGTCAATCAGGTGGATGATCATTCGCGCGTCGCGGGCCCGAGCCTGGGGATCTCGGTCCGGGGTCGCGATAGGACTGGTATCAGAGCGGGACTTGTTTCATGCACTTAAAAGAAACTAGAAAATCTTAGGAACGTGGCGAGGATTCATGAGTTTGATAGATTCGTTTAGTATAGGACCTAAGGAACCCTCAAAACCATGCTTATTATGTACTAACGTTTTGTTTTACAGCATCATGCCTCTAAGAAAAGCTCCAAATAACAATGCTTCTGGTAGTAATCAGAATGAGTCAGATCCGATCAGTGCACCCACAGCTACTCAATTTCAAGAACTCATGCAAGCCATGATAGAACAGCAGAGGCAAGCAAATGAGACTCAGGCAAGGTTCCAAGAACAAATGGCAATGAAAGATGAGGAAATGGCCCAAGTTCAGAGGCAACTATTGGATGTTCTACAGAACAGGCCTCAAGCTCCACTAGCTCAACCTATGGGTCCACAGATTGTTATCAACAATAGGGATCATGACCCTAATGTGCTCTTTGAGAGGTTCAGGAAGAGAGGACCAAATGAATTCTCAGGCAATGAGGACCCGCTAGTGGCAGATGATTGGTTGGCAAATACCGAGAAAATATTTGATGTCTTCATATGCACAGGACGGCAGAAGGTCAATCTTACGGCCTCTTTGTTCTATAGTCTTGCAGACCAATGGTGGCAAACGGTCAAGGAACCGTATATGACTATGGCTAATGAAGATGCTTGGGCAGCATTCAAGACACAATTCCAAGACAAATACATCCCTAACCACATCAAGAGACAGAAAGCTATTGAGTTCTAGCAACTCAAATAGGGCAGCATGACCGTCTTGGAGTATGTTACAAAGTTTGAGAGATTGGCTAGATATGCCACTGAACTGATTGACACCGAGCAGAAGAAGATCACCAAGTTCTTGGAAGGACTGAACCCAATTATCATGAGAGATGCTATCGGAGTAGTTCCACCAGCTACCTTTGATGAAGTTGTCAAACGGGCATACACATTTGAAGATATTAATAACATGATCATTCAAGATAGGAAGCAGAACTACCAGCAGCACAACCAGAGGTAGCAACAGAATAAGAAACAGAGACAAGAGCAGAATCAAGCAAGGCAAGGGTGTGCTCACTGTGGCAAGAACCATCAAACTCCTTGATGTAAAAAGGCCACAGGTGCTTGTTTCAAGTGCGGGGCTATGAACCATGCAATCAAGGATTGCCCACAACTTTATAATCAAGGAAATAGGAACCAGCAACAGAGACAAGCAGCTCCTCACAATCAGGCACCAGTTCAAAACCAAGTTAGACCACCTCAGCAGCAACAACAACAACAAGGCAGACCACCAGCACAGAATCAAAATGCTCGTCCTCCACAACAGAACAGAAATGCCCCATGGAGGCAAAACCAGGCACAAAATAGGCAACAGTAGCATGGACGTCTATTTAACCTCAATCGTGTGGATGCTGAAGCTGCAGGCGATGTGGTAAAAAGTAAACTTCTTGTTTGTGGAATAAAAGCACAAATTTTATTTGATCCTGGATCCACACATTCCTTTATATCTCCTTTATTTGGCAAGATGATTGATGCACCATACAGTGAATTGGATTACACCTGATTGTCACCACACCAGTAGATAAGCAGGTTGTTTGTAGTACCTATTATCCTAGTTGTTCAGTTTTGTTAGGAGATGTTAAATTTCCAGCAAATCTAATTGTTCTGGACATGCATGATTTTGATATCATCTTACGCATGGATTGGTTAGAAACATATCATACTGCCATGGATTGTTTTAGCAAAACCATAACATTCAGATTGCAAAGAGAACAGGCAGAGTTGATGTTTCAGGGAAACAAGAAGAAATCTAGAGCAGGATTCATCTTAGTATTGAAAGCTAACGGATTAGTTCAGAATGGGTGTGATGTATTTATTGCGTTTATCACAGAGGATAAACAGTCCCAAGGGGTGGAGGATATCCCCGTTGTGTGCGAATTTTCAGATGTTTTTCCCAAAGAAATCCCGGGATTACCACCAATTAGAGAAGTTGAGTTCACAATTGAGCTTCTCCCAGGGACAACTCCTATCTTTATTGCACCATACAGAATGGCTCTAGTAGAAATGAGTGAATTAAAACTTCAATTGCAGTTATTATTGAGCAAAGGTTTCATCAGACCAAGTATTTCACCATGGGGAGCACCAGTTTTATTTGTGAAGAAGAAAGATGGAAGCTTGAGAATGTGCATTGACAACAGAAGATTGAACAATATGACCGTCAAAAACAAGTATTCGTTGCCAAGGATAGATGAGTTGTTTGACCAGTTGCAAGGAACAGAGTATTTTTCTAAGATAGACTTGAGTCCGGGTATTATCAGTTGAGAGTTGGAGACTCTGATGTGCAGAAAACAACTTTTCAAACAAGGTATGGGCATTACGAGTTCTTAGTGATGCCCTTTGGCTTGACAAATGCACCCGCGGTCTTTATGGCTTTCATGAACAAAGTCTTTGCACAATACTTGGATCACTCTACAGTGGTATTTCTTGATGACGTTCTCGTGTATTCTAAGAGTAAGGAGGACCATAAAGAACACTTGAGGACATCATTACAGGTTTTGAGGGACAACCATCTTCATGCAAAACTTAGCAAGTGTGAATTTTGGCTAGAGCAAGTTGCTTTTCTAGGCCACATCATCTCGAGGGAAGGTTTAGCAGTTGGTCCAGCCAAGATAGAGGCGGTTGTTGATTGGAAGAGACCGAACAGTGTGACAGGAATCAGAAGGCTTTTGGGGTTAGCAGGCTACTATCGAAGATTTGTCCAAGGTTTTTCGTCTATTGCAGCACCATTGACGAAATTGACCCGGAAGAATGTTCCTTTTGTTTGGACAGAACAGTGTGAAGCAAGTTTTCAAGAGTTGAAAAGAAGGTTAACCACAGCTCCAATCCTCACATTACCATCGAGCAGCGTGGATTTACTGTTTACACAGATGCTTCGAATGTAGGACTGGGTTGTATATTGATGCAGGATGACAAAGTGATTGCTTATGGATCAAGACAGTTGAACGATCATGAGAGGAACTATGCAACTCATGACTTATAACTGGCAGCAGTTGTATTTGCCCTGAAAATGTGGAGACACTACCTTTACGGAGAGAAGTTCGAAGTCCATTCAGACCACCGGAGTTTGCAATACTTATTCTCGCAGAAGGATTTTAATATGAGACAGAGACGGTGGATGGAGTATATCAAGGATTATGACTTCCCAATCAAGTATCACCCAAGCAAAGTGAATGCAGTAGCTGATGCATTGAGTAGAAAATCAGTGGCCATGGCTAGTTTGAGAGGAGTTAGTGTTTTGCAGCAGTTTGAAGAGTTAGGTGTGGAATTGCAAACCCTAGAGTTGCGTGTAATGTTGGCAAAAATGACAGTATCTGAACCTACCTTCATCCAGAAGATCAAGGACAGTCAGTTGCAAGATCCAGATTTAGCAAAGATTGTTGAGCATATCGCAGAACGTCCAGATTTCAAGATGGTGAATGGGGTGTTGTAGTTTCGTGACCGGTTGTGTGTGCCAAATGTGGACTACTTGAAGAATGAAATAATGACTGAAGCTCATAGTGCAAAATATTCCATGCATCCGGGTAGTACGAAGATGTATCACAATTTGAAGAATAGATTTTGGTGGAACAATATAAAGAGGGAAATAACAGCTTTTGTGTCCCATTGCTTAACTTGTCAGTTGATTAAAGCAGAACATCAGAACCCCCTAGGTTTGCTACAACCGTTGGAGATTCCGTAGTGGAAATGGGAGCACATAACCATGGATTTCGTTTCCGGTTTGCCAAATACTAAGAAGGGGAATAATGCAATTTGGATCATTGTAGATCGCCTTACAAAGTCTGCTCATTTCATTCCGATGAAGACAGGGAATATGATGCATATGGCACCACTTGCAAAATTGTTTGTTGATGAGATTGTTAGTAAGCATGGTCAGTCGGTGTCCATCACTTCGGACAGAGATAGCAGATTTGTTTCGAGGTTCTGGAAGACTCTTCACGAGTCCATGGGTACCAAACTTTAATTCAGCACAGCATATAACCCTCAAACCGATGGACAGTCGGAACGGATGATACAAACTCTTGAAAACATGTTACGTGCTTGTGTCTTAGATTTCAAGGTTCAGTGGGATGAGTACTTACCGCTTTCTGAGTTTGTTTACAACAATAGCTACCATTCTAGCACTGGTATGCCACCTTTTGTAAGACCCCGACCCGAGTGAACTCGATTAGTGTTAATTAAGTTGTGTGTTAGTTCTAAGCTTGATTAGTGATTTTGGCTAAGTTGGGTTTGGATTAGCTTTTGAAATAGTTTTGGGGAATTTTGATTGCTTTGTGATAGTGGGACCCTTTGGGGGTTCCTTCTTTATGACCTTGCATGCGCTTGAGGATTTATCGGAGATTTTTACATTCATTGTTTTTATCCCAATTTATTTGTATTTTTAATCCCTACAAATTTCATGTTGATCCCGTCCCCGTTCGAGACCCCGAAACCCGATTTCATAGCCTTGGGGGCAAAACAGTCATTGTACACGAAATCTGTACCCAAAACTTGATATTCCCGAAACCCGCGAAACATATACTTGTTGGAAACTAGATATTTCGGCGATCATTTCTTCCTTCTTCGTCGAATTCATCCGAGATCCCGAAAGCCAAATATTTCAGCCCTTGAATGTCTTTAATAGTGGGACCCATCTCCATTTGCTTATATAAGGAGACCCATCTTCCTCATTTTTCCTTTTTCCAGCACAAAAGAGAGTCTAGGGTTTGTTTGGCAACTTTTCTTCTTCTTCTTGCTCTCTCCATCTCCAATCCACACCAAACTTGCATCAATCAAGAAATGGAGATCATCATCTTCTTCCTCATCACCATAGCTCTCTATTGATACCCTTTGTGAAGAAAACCCTTCATTCCAATATCTTCATTGAGCTTTCTCTTGCCATTAGAGGACCTTACAAGTAAGTAATCCTTCCCATCTTCTAGATTTGTATTCTTCTAGCCCTAGAGAAGCTTCATCTTCATTATTGTAAGTTTTCCCTTTCTACTTCATTGTTTGACCATTTTAGGGTTTGTTTGTTTTGGGGATTTTGTTCATAGCTTGAATCTTTGGCTTGGAAGAGTATTAGAGCTTGATTTTCTTGATTTGAAGACCAAAAGGCAAGTGGACGATTTGATTTTTATAAGCTTTCAATGATTTTGGTATTTTCCACTCATACCTATTTATTGCAATGGTTTGAAATAAATGTTCATGATAGAGTTTGGTGGTTCATTTATGGCTTATAAGTGTATTGGTGAATGGCATTTATTTTCTTCTTGTTTGTACCAAATGTACTCTATTGTGAAATGGGTTCCTTCTTTCTTTCTTTGTATGGGATTTGATGTGAGGGAGGAAGTGATGGAATGAAACCATATTGGAGTTGTGGAGAAGTGTAGATAGTTGCATTGGAGGAGCTTTTAGCTCAGTTTTATTGCAAGGATTGATTGGAAGTGAGGAGAATGGTTTTGAGGAGGAAAAGGGGCTCAAATCTGAACATAGTGGGTGTTTCCCGCACTTGGCGGTCAGCCAGCGGTCACCTGTCAGCTAGTTGTCTGGTGACTGGCGGCTAACCGCCAGATAGCCTAACAGTCGCGGTTACTTTTCCAGAGAGCAACATTTTCCCCCTGAAAACACGGTCAGCCTCACAGTTAACCAGCAGCTAACCGCCACCCTCGGCGGCTAACTGCCAGCCAACCGACCCATTCGGTTGCATTTCCAGATAGCAACATTTTCTCCTGAAAGTACGGTCAGCCTCACGGTTAGCCAGCGGCTAACCGCCGAACATATCGGCGGCTAACTGCCAGCCAACCGAACCAATTCGGTTACAATTCCAGTAACCTGTCTTTCTGTCAGGTCAACCGCGGTCAGCCAGCGGCTAACTGCCGAACCCATCAGCGGCTAACCGCCACCTGACCGCTAGGTAACCGAAATTACCCAGACAACCATTCCAGAGAGCTCCTCGCTCGAGCGAACTCTCCGGTTCGCTCGAGCAATGAGCTTTGTCGGTCAAAGGAGATTCACTAGGCAATGTATGAGACCATTCGAGAAAGAAACCATATCACGAAGATGTCATTCGAAGTTTTGAAAATTCAAAGTGTATAAGGAGCCCGAGATGTCCCCAAACTCAAAGAGTACCAGATTATTATTATATCGACATACGGGATCCCTATTCACTTCAAATGAATCTTGAACTCGGTACTTTACCCGAAATTTCAATTGTTTATTGTACCTTATCGATCCCGAGATTTATACTACATGTCTTGTTTTCCCGAAAGCATTGAATTACACTTGAAACAGTTACTTGTCTTGAAGTGCATTGCACCACATGAAATGACAGTGTGCCCTTGAGCACCCTCGTCCTGCCCGTTTATTTATTTGTACTTGATTTACTTGCACATGTCTCGATTTATTATTGACCTATTAGTCGGCACCACTAAGCTTGGATAACCCTGTTGGTCTGATCCACCGACTTGGAGATCCCCCTCTTGTCCCGCCAGTTGCAGTTTGGATTCCGCTACCCGGTTATTACCATGGTCTTGTCCCGATGCCGCAGATTGCTGGTGTGGTTCCCGATGCCCGGCTCGCTACCGTGGTCATGTATAGTATATGTATATGTATTTATAAGATCCACTGTTTCTCCTCACCTCGAGTGACTGAGATCAGTGCCTAGTTATTGCTCTGTCGCTTTAGTGATAGAGGACTTAGCTTCGTGCGGTTGCCATCTTGCTTGTTTCCCGCTCCTTGGTTACCTGTACATGTTTTATAATGCATACTTGTATTTGGATAAATGTTTTATCTCGTTTATAGAAATTTTTATTTAAACAGGTTTAAATGCTTTTGAAGGTAAACTCATTTATTATCATATTTTCATTGTATTTTATCCATTTGCCAAACCGTCGTGTTTGACCCACTTTTGATACTCAGGGCACGTTGTTGGTTATCCAAGGAGAAGCACGAGGAGGCGGTCGGAGAACCACAGCAGTTAGTTGAGTGGCGTGCTGATGATGTCATGTAGGCATTGGATTGCTAGAGAGAGATAACATTTTGGGAGAACTTATAACTCATTCTTTTGGGATTATATTTTGAGATGTATTGGCCTTTGTTGGCCTCCATTTTGGGGAATGTAACTAAATGATCTTTTGTTTAAACTTTAACCTTACTCTTGGGTAACATGCTAATGATCATTACTCATTTTGATACAGTACTATAATTGTGTTATCATCTTTATGATCAGAGATGGACTGAATATTTGATTTTTAATAGAAATGTTC
Organism: Cinnamomum chago; assembly: GCA_038049695.1. NCBI lineage: Eukaryota > Viridiplantae > Streptophyta > Magnoliopsida > Laurales > Lauraceae > Cinnamomum > Cinnamomum chago. The sequence goes on from CP142451.1 coordinate 61,605,562, forward strand.
ATATATAGTTGTGATATCCTCACCGCGGACACCTGTGGGAAATTAAATAAGTGTGTGCACCTTGTTGACACACTCAACATATTAACCATTCAATCACCACAACATTATCCTCATCATCATTAATGTCCCGATCCCGAATTAGGACTTTGGTAACCCGGTCCGGGGTCGCGACACCTTTTGAGGCACTCTATGACAGAAGATGCAGCACTCCCATTTGCTGGGAAGAAGTTGGTATGCGTAGTTTTCATGGACCGGCGATGGTTGGAGAGACAAGTGATAAGGTCAAATTAATTCAAGAACGTTTGGAGATTGCCCGAAGTAGACAGAAGAGTTATGCAGACACTCACCGCAGAGAATTGCAGTTTCAAGTAGGTGACAAAGTGTTCTTGAAAGTTTCACCAGTTAGAGGAACTCTGAGGTTCGGACAGAAGGGCAAATTGTCAAGAAGGTTTATTGGTCCGTATGAGATTTTGAGCAAGATTGGAGATGTTGCATACTGACTTGCGTTACCGCCGGAACTCTCTGGGGTACATAACGTATTTCATGTCTCTATGCCCAAGAAATATGTACATAGTCCTTCTCATGTACTACAGCACGAGCCTTTGGAGATTCGAAAGGATGCCTCATATGTGGAAAAGCAGATCAGAATCATTGATACCAAGGAGCAAGAGTTAAGGAGTCAGACTATTCATTGGGTCAAGGTGCTTTGGGAAAATCACGAGCCAGAAGAAGCCACATGAGAATTGATTCAGAAGAAATATCCACAGTTGTTACCAGAGGTAAATGTTTGTTTTATTTGGTGGACTAAATACCCTAAGGGGTGGAGGATGTTAGACCCCGACCCAGGTTAGCCCGATTAGTGCGTACTTAGTGAGTGCTTAGTCTTAAGTGGGTTTAGTGATCGTTGGTTTATAACATAATAAGTTCTAGTCCTGTACATAGCTTTGGGAATTTTGAAAGCGTTTAATGTTAGTAAGACACTTAGTATGGCCTGAGTGTACGTGCAAGAGTGGGAGGATCGTGTGGATTTCCATTTTGATTGTGATTTTGACTTCATTTGGATGATTTTATTGCTCCTTACAACTTTCGTTTTAAGCTCGTTTGTGTTTGAAGCCTAAAAACCCAAGTTTTGACCCAAAAAGGGTAAAATTGACTTTTCGCACCCAAATCTGGACACGAATTTTAAATTTTCAAAACCATGTCGAAGTTATACTTTTTGCAAACTAGATTTCTCGATGATCATTTTACCCTTCTTCGTCGATTTCATTCGGGGCCCACAAAACCATGTTTTAGCCCTTCCAAGTTTCAGTGCATTATGGGGCCCACTTTCCACTTAACTCAAAACCTCTTCTCCCTCCCCCTTCGTTCAGTTCATTTCTGCAACTGTTTCAAAAGAAAAACTAGACCTGGGAGAGAAAACATCTTTTCTCTCCATCTTTCTCCTCTTGCATGCCCTAGCTAGAGATCTCCAAATGGAAATTAAGACCATCACCTTCTTCCTCTTCTTCCAAGCTTTCCAAAATTGTAATTTTCTTGAAGTTTCAGCTGGGCAACCCTTTTCATTTTCTTCCTTGCTTCTTGTTGGAACACCTCTAGGTAAGTGCTTCAACCCATCTTTTCAATGGAGTCTTTTTAACTCCTAATGAGCTTGTTTTTCTAACATGCAACTCTCATTTTGAAATGGGTTCTTGTTTTCAAATTTGGATGAGTTTTGAATGGATTTTCATGGGGTTTTTTGTAGCTTCTTGGCTCAGCTCTTGAATAGGATTTGCTTGAGGAAGAGTTTGTTAGCATTTGGGCAAACGCAAGTAATCTTTATAGGAAATGTGAATGCATGTTGATTTGAATTTCATCTTTGCTCTAAATATTCTTTTAGCTATGTTTTGATCTTTCATTCAACATGTTATGGACTCATTAAGTGGATTTCATTTATCTTCATGCAAGTATGTTCATCATTCTCCAAGCTTCTGAAATTCTGTTTTTGAGTTATAAGCATGTGTTTTATCTAGAAATCTAATTTGAGTTTTTATGGAGAATGGAAGAAATTTCTTGTTTAGATTGTGGATTGAATGATGTTAAATGTGTGGAATGGACCATTGGAGAGCATGAAGCCTCACGGAAGTGCAGGTGATCAGTTGTGAGAAGAAGGGAGGAAACGTTGTGGAAAAATCTGACTTGAAATACATTGTCCGTACAGCGTCGGTCAACTGTCGGCTAACCGAAATTCCCACTTCGATCGACCGACAGCCAACCGAACTCAATTGGCTCCATTTCCCGAGATCTGCATTTCGTCTGGAAAGATTTCTGTCAGTTGTCGGCTATCCGACATTTCCACTTCGGTCGACGGACAGCCTACCGAAATCAGTTCGGTTCCATTTCCCGAGAGCTGAGATTTCCTGGATAAATCTGTCGGTCAACTAGTCGGTCAGATGTCGACTAGCCGACATACCCCGCCTTGGTTGACCGAGAGGTAACCGAAATTTCAATATGAGCTGTTTTAGAAGGATTTCTACAGGAATGAAAACTAGAATATGTTATGGGGCTTTTAGCCTGACATGTGCAATTGAAATACAAAATGAAATCTAACTTCAGGGGCACCAATATGTTTTATTTTCAGACATTCGGGTTTCAATTACACAAGGGTCAATGAATGGTCCTTACATATGCCTGATAGACTTTGCTTTCGAACTTTAGTTTTGATGCAACAAGTATTATCGTGTACTCGTTTTGAAGTTAAGTATAAGCTCGTTTGAAAATTGTTTCAAGGATAAAAAGGGGATCACTTCTTAAGCGTGTTATGCATATATATACTTATGCCTCTTGCTAGCCGTGTCTTGTTTAGTTCTGATAAGTGATTTCCCCCTTCAAGCTTGATTTGGTTTAAGACGTGTTTCATCGTGTTTTGTGCATTCATGAATTTAAGCGAACACCACTAAGCTTGGACTGCCCTTTCAGTTTGATCCACTGTCTGGGGGTCCTTAAACATGTAGACTATCTGCAGATTGGTAGTGTATTTTATTACACATCGTGCATGTCAGGTTCCGCGGCTGGAATCCCCGTATATGTGGGAATTGTGTCGTGTTTATATTATGTAAATCATGCTTGTTGTGCGTGCTTGCTCTTTTCATTATATTAATGATAGAGAAAGGATGGGCTCTTTGTGGATTTACTATTCCTGATATATAAGTATTGATACTAGCTTGTTTTGTATCTTAGTTTTGTTCTTATTTTTTAAATGTATTTCAGTCATGCAATTGTTTCAAATGCAGCAAATATTTTAGTATGTTTTCTTTAAACATGTACTTGTTCATGCTCATGCCTAAATTGATTACCTGCCAAACCGTCGTGTTTGACTCTTGCTATTTTGGTGCCCAGGTGTAGGCGACGTTCCCTTTGAGGAGGAGGGACAAGAGGAGGCTTTTGAGCCACCCCCAGCTCGTGAGTGGCAACCCGATGACGTCAACTAGACATCGGATGGAGTCTTGAGATTCGTTTCACATGTTTTGGATTGTTGTTGAACTTTAGTTTTGTAGTGGCCTTTGTTGGCCTCTTATTTTGGGATGTAACAGCTTAACTTACTTTTGCTTAACTTTCAGACTTGAATTATGTTGGGAATGTATGTTATAATTTCTCCTTTTGATACCTTGTCTTGTTGATGTTATACCTGCACTTGAGATATTACTTGTGCTTGTTTTGATGTGATTTGCTACACGCTTCCGCATTCTTGATCATGTGAGCTAGATTCCATGTGTCAAGGAATCCTCACCACAGGAACCTGTGGGAAATTAACTAAAGGATAAAATTATCAATCAGATGGATGATCATTCGCGTGTCGCGGGCCCGGGCCCGGGCCCGGGGATCTCGGTCCAAGGTCGCGACAGATTGATTGATGGATTTCAATGAACAAATATAATTCCTAACACATGTATGAAGATCTCTCAAATATAAATATGACACTCAAGTCACTAAGACCAGGCTCTTCTTCAGAGCTAAACATGCCTAACAACGAACGAATGACAAGTTAGCTCTACCATTATTCTCTATTACAACCCAAACGCTGGACAGGCCCCTCGGAGGAAACTTTACAAACCAGAGCACTTAGTCCAATGGTAAATTTCTAAGACCAGAATTTTTATCAAAAAAAAAATCTAAAGATTTGTTTAGTTTGGTAACTTTTTACTTATGAATATCGCATTGTGCTAAGAAATAGTAATATTTCACCAATCAATAACCTAAATAAAGATATAAATCACTAAAGAAAAAAAGCTCAACCCATAAAAACCAAGAAACCTCACTGAAAAAAAAATGAAATGAGTAATATGCGTCAAATATAGAAGGTATGCGATGTTTTTGTTAACACTTTGAATAACAAGAGCACAACCCATTTGGACTTCAATGACAAACTATCAATTAGTCATACGATTATGCCACGAAAAATGTCATACAGTTTTGACTAGATCTAACAAAACTACGCAGGAAACAAAAAAAAAAGTGAGACATGACCCACAACACAAAACAAGTAATTCACCAACCTAAGTTGAAGATCAGGAAGAAAACTTCGACGAATTTCAGACATGCACCCATCTGCGGCAATGAGCAAATCGCCAACAATCTCAACAATCTCACCTGTTTTAAGATTTTTGGCTTCAACTATGACATATGCCTTGTCATGGGCCGTGTGGAAAGAGAGAAAGTGATGACCCCAAAGAAAAATATCAGGTGTTAAAGGCTTGTAGAGAAGGTCGTGGAGATCGGCCCAATGAGCAGCCTGGAAATTGAAGCTCTCATCCCTTGTTAATGTCCAGCTGATCTTCTTCTCACTATCAGTTGCTTGGTCCTACCAAAAATTTCACAAAAGGAGTGAAAATAATATCAAAAGGTATAAATTACTAGAGATTCATTGAGGTGTTAGATGACTTTAGGCATGAACAAGCAACATTTCTAAATGCTACCCAAGTTAACTCGCGAACAGATTGATTAAGCTTCAGCTCAAGTCTGGCTTTGTTCAACATGAACTCAGCTTGTTAAGGGGCTCAACTCATCATCGTCATCATCAACATCTCTTTTTGTTTGTTTGTCGTAAAATAGAGTGAAATAAAATCTAACTGTTGCAAAAATTTATTTATTTTTACTTAAAAATGAGTTTGAGGGGATTGCAAGTGGCAGGTAAGGATAGCTTATTGGCCCAGCTATCCTTATATATCATTTGCAATCTTTGCAAATATGTTTTTGAGTGCAAACATACAGTTGTTAGATTTTATTTCACACTATTTTTATTGTATCTCCTAGCAAACAAAAAGGTGATGGTTGAGCTTGAGTGAAATTTGTACATATCAGGACCACTTTTCCAAGATCAAAACAATATAAAAATAGGTGTCACATCATATGTTAATCATCTATATAGGTCAAGAGTTTTAATTCACTCGTCGCGATTGGATTGAATAGAACATCGAGAAATCATAAATGAATTCCAAATGCATAATGATTACATGATGAATCTAATCAGTCCATTCAAACCAGAGTTCATGACTTGGTAGACTTTACAAATTTTCACTTCATTTTGAGGAATTCAAATACCAATGCTAGGGGACATTTGGTAACTCTAAAAAATTCTTATACCTTAAAGGGGAACTTCAGTTAGAAAAACTACCCTTAAAAAACCTCTCATTCTAAACCCTCATTAAGCCACATCATCATCTAACTCCACATCAGCATTCTGGTATCTTTCTTTCATGCCAAAGAAACTGCACAATCCCATCTTGCCTTTTCATTTGTTTCCATCTTTCTCTTCCACACCCATTCCTCTCAAAGGAAACACCCCCTCATTATGGGTTATCTCATCAATGCCTCTCTGAACCCCAAAATGCATGACCCTTCACCACAAATGCCTCAACTAGAAAATTCTAATGTCCGGTCTCATGGACAGCACACAACAAATACATGGAATGATAAAAGAAAGTTGTCTCTCATATAACAATTCTGACCTATTTCTATAGATTCCGGCCATTCTCCATCGGAAATAACGAGTTTTCCACCATCGACGTTCACGTCGTAACTTCTGGTGGCCTTCACATTCCTACACATTCTAGCATTTTGGTACTCTTTTTCAGATATTCTTCTAAGAAAGCTGAAGGTTTAGGGTATGAGATCTTTACAATGGTCCACTCAATAAAATCAACATAATAGTGTGCAAAAAATAATAATCTACGCAGCGGAAATAAAATCACTAGCACATACCACAAAGACATCAGATTTAACGTGGAAAACGCTAACCGGGTGAAAAATTACATATCCAAACTGGATCAACAATCAAATACTATGAATATCGTAATTACAAAAAACTCATATTTCCTCCCCAAATATCATCGACCCTAAGAACTGAAGTTACCTCGTGTTGCTTCACGCTTCAACGACTTCACACCGTTGATTGCAACAGACTCAACCCAACGCTTGACTCCTCAAATCTTCTACGCAAGAAGATGATCTTCTACAAGGGATGCAGAAGAACTTGACTCTTTAGAGTACTTGGCAGCACAACTCTTCAATAAATCTCTAAAGAATATTTCTCTCAATTAGATCACTAATTCAGAACTTGAGTGATGATCTATGTCTCTTTGGATTGTGAGGAACACCCAATTTATAGCCCAAAATCCGTGCAAAAGACTCCTATTAATAATCCAATCAGAATAGGAGTTTGTCTCAAACTACTCATAAGAATCCAGATCGGACTGGGCAACCTACGCCACTCTCGCTTTAGCGAGCATGAGTCTCACTATAGTGAGACCACTTTCTGCCTCCTAACAAAAGCAATCACTGATCTCACCAAATTGAAATGAGATTTCTTGAGAAAACCCAATATGTAGCTCCAAATTCGTGCAAAAGACTCCTAATAATAATCCAATCAGAATAGGAGTTTGTCTCAAACTACTCATAAGAATCCGGATCGGACTGGACAACTTGCGTCACCCTCGCTATAGCGAGCAGGAGACTCACTATAGTGAGACCACTTTCTGCCTCCTAACAAAAGCAATCACTGATCTCACCAAATTTTATCATTTTATCCACAGTTTTGTTCTTATTTGTTCAACTTGAAATGAGATTTCTATTTGTTTTGGTCCTATCTCTTTGGACTCAGTTTGGATGTGGAGAAAGCCTATTTAAGTTCAAATGCTTTGATTTCTGATAGTTTGGTTCATATATAATTCCTCTGTTTCTTCTTTTAATTAACTCTTGTTGCAATCTGTTGACTTGATCCATCACTCGTGATTAACACTTTTAAAATAGTCTGTTGATTAATCCACACCCTTTTAAGAAATTGATTTGAATCATATAATATGACACTTCTCATTTTGATTTTGGTGACTTGAGTATTGTTATTAAGTTTGTTAGAATGGATGGTTTGATCATTGGGTTACAACATTTTTAAATTTTTTTAAATTATGTAAGAATTCTAATGATATTATAAATAAAGTTTTCTTCTATAACTTGATCCAACTTAACTTTAATTTATATGGCTAACCAGTTGGCCCAAGTTGGATGTATAGAGATCACATGGGTGGGGTAAGGGAAGGAATCGAAATGTCTCATGCTAGATTTAAGCCAAAAAATGGATCAAATCAATTTATTCCAAGAATGGATTTAGTTGGCCTCAAATTTTAATTAACAGCTTTATAAGTCGCATTGTTATCAAAAGTGGACCCAACTCTGCATACAGGGGTTCAATGAGTATGAAATTATGATCAGAGCCAATTCAAAGGGAAGGGAAATTGATCAGTGGTAGACCATGTTGACCAAAACTGGGAGATCTTCTATATAAATGGAAAATAAAGGCTACTCCACTTAAAAACAAAACAAAACAAAACAAAAGCTCTATATACGGTTGCACCTCAAGATGGGTAGCCATGGCTATATCTTAGACATGACGGTCTACGTTCCAGAGTCTGGAATATTAATCAAGTGAGTCCCACACACTTTGGGCTCGGATGATCTAAACCAGTGTTCAAAACTTGCCTTGTCTGACCTTCACTTGGCCAAATAGACTCTACTCAAATGACATATAATAAACTGAGTTCCAGTTCCGACTGAGTCTGCCAGACAAATGCCTGACCCAACCCAGCATTTCCTGCATCTGAATAACACATGGTCTTTGTTTGGGTTGAAGCCTTATCATGCATAGTTAGATAGATGGGTAGGTACCTGGTCAATTGAAAGGTGCAAAGTGGCCTGACGGAGGAGGTCTGGATGGGGTAGCCATGACTCAATGAGTTGGCAGGTCTGTGCGTCTAGACTCAGACCCGCACCCGTCGGGCTTCCACTCGGTGGTGCGCACGATTTCTCCAAAACGACCACATCCCACCCTGCTAATATAAGCGCATGGGCGCACGATACACCCGCTATGCTGCCCCCCACCACCACTGCCCTTGCTTTCTTTGTATCCATCGCCTCTCTCTCTCTCTCTCTCTCTCAAGTTTAACAAGGGGGAGATGGTTAGATTGATAGTCTCTGACAATTGACAAAGATGCTGATCTTGTCTTTTATTACTTGTGAGAAATGAAACCTGAAAGGTAAGATGCTTTTCCACCACTCATTTCGAATGGAGACAATGAAAAGGTAGTGGTGATGTTTTTAGAAGGAAAAAAGGAATGACAGGTTATCTGTCACATAGACTAGAAATGATCTCTAATAACGCTTTTGAAAGCAAACACTGCCTAGTGTACTACTACTATACAATTGTGAGTATAAATAAATTAGTTATGAACGAGGTGGGACTATATAATGAAAGAGGATTCAAGAACTTCGCAGTCTTGTGTGGCGTGCTTGATGAACGGACGAGATTGACCTTTGGGGTTTTCAAATGACCTTTTACATGTACATGGCTGGATGCAGAGTTTTATTCCAATTTTACTGCCCACTCTCCAATTATGACTATCTAAGAAATGAGATGTAATTAATTGATATTTTTAATTTTAATAGATAGATGGCCATTATAATAATGGCCACCTATATAGACCTAGACCTCAATTTCAATTTTGACCAATTAATTCCAACTTTTTTATTATTATTATCATCATCTTTTTTTTTTATTCCAATTTGAATTTTGATAGCTTCAATAAACTTTGTTTACAAGGAGCTCAAACAAACTATATTAAGCTTGTAAAGATTAGATTTCACATCCTCTCACTTCTTAGAGCTTTTGCATTAAATACAACTAGGATTGTAGGCTGTGTTCAGCACGATTCCATTTTTCTACTCTGTCACTTAAAAAACTATATATTAAAATAATGAAAACTATAAATTAAAAATTAAAAACTCATTCAATTAAGAAATAAAGGAAAACTTTAATTGATTATACTTTCAAACTAAACAATCATATAATAAAATAAAAATCAATTACGTAAAATATACCTAAACAATAAATAATAAAACGACATCATCAATAATTTGTAATGTTCTAAATTTTTATACTGAAAACTTGTTATACCACTTGAGCAAAAGGAATTAGTGATTGTCGACATTTTGATTCATCAGCATAGTGTTTGGCCCTGCCCACCTGAAAAGGGTAAAGCCCAAGCCCAAGTGGGGTGGTTTATTAAAATAAAAGGGCTTCCACTATTAGCTCCAAGTAGTATCCTAATTGGTTGGGACATGTATGCGTGTGAGAAAGTGGATGTGTTTTAATCTTCATCCCATTAATAAAGATATATTTTTATTTAATTGTGTATCTTATTTGGGTCGGGCTGTGCTTCGGCCTCTTTACCACTGAATCCAAGTCCGGCTCGTATCTTAAACCTACATAGATTTAAAGACCAAGTTTGGTCCATGTACTAAAATCTAAGGCTAAAGCCCATCTCAAAGCAGGTTGGTCTTGTTGGAAGTAGGTGGGCCTCATGGATATGTTTTCAAAACTTTTTGACCCACTTGACTCAGGGATCAACTATCCAGAAGGCTATAACTCAATCCAGGATGCAACCCCTCATTCTCATCTATCATGTACAGCAATATAATCTATCTAGAAGATAGCAATCAACAACTACTTGCAACAAAATAATCTACAACAAGTAGAGAAGCATATTATACCTTTGGAGCCCGGTAGTGCTCTAATGGAGGAGAAGACAATTAACTTGATCAAGAACTCTTCTTGAAGTAATTAGAGATCTCCAAGACCTTGTTGTCTTCCATGCTATGACCCTCTATCAGATCTCTTTTCTCAAGAAGATGTGTGGGATCTCCAAGAGTAAACCCTACTAGAAACTCTAAGAAACTGGAAGAGAGAAGAGGAGGAGAATTTGTGCAACACTTGCATAAAACAAAAAGGGCTGGGCGTGGATCCTCTATGTTGGAGGGGATGGTTCTCTATTTATAGCCCTCATCACTCCTATTTTAACTCTCTTACTAATTTGTAGTAGAAGTCACACTTCCACACAAATTAATAGCTTACTATTACCATTATTAGAAGTTTCACTTCAAATAGAAATAGTAACTTTCTAATTCCTTCCTTTTAGAGCTCAAGTAGGATTAGTAACTTTCTAATATCTTGGGCTAGTGTGGGGACCACTAAAGATTCCTTAGAAAGCTTGCTCCAACTGGGACACGCAACCCCACATCTCATGTGCAATCCGGGCCCACAGTTAATTACAAATAACACAACTACATAAATGCAATTGCACTCCAGTCTTAGGAATAAATTACAATGAAGACCCTAAACTTCCCAATTACCACAAGTAGGCCCCTCTATCAGTATCCACGGATCAATTGGAATAAATATGTCATATCCAATCTTAGATCCACATCTTATTAACCTTGAGTCCCAATTAATCACAGTGATCATCAGTATCATCCAATTAACTCTTAATCGAGATGGGTGCGCACTTACTAATGATAAATCCATTAATTGACATAAGGGGATAATGTAAATAGATTCCATCTTGATCATTGTATGTTCTCACAGTCCTACTACCACGTACCCAAGACACCGAGGTGTTGACCTACAGTTGGCCTCACTCATTGGTGACTCAAAGCAAATGAATAGACAGAAACTTGAGTTCATCAATGTCTCAGGATTGAGAGCCTATTGCTAGGGAATTATGAGAGCAATCCTTAAATCAAGACAGTATTTCATAAGGTGTTTCTCATGGTCCTTCAATACATCCAATGTACCAACACTATGATCCAAAATCTTACATTCTCATGATCGAGACAAATCACACTATCTCATAGTGATCAAAGTGTTATAACCTTATCAGATGAGATGCCTAGTCTCATCACATCTGAGATGCCTAGTTTCATCACTGGTTGTGAAGATAATTTAAGTATAAGATTTGTGACACACGTCTCCTGTATGTGGATCTCATCCATATACATATATCACATCTAATATACTAATGGGAGCCGGTTCATCTCATGAACCATTATGTCATATGTATTGGTCATGTGTATTAAGTAATAAACACAATTCATTTCATGAAAGGAAAGCATGATTTTATTGATAGATAAAGAAATTAATCAATTTATTACATCAACTGATGGATTGAGACCACACAATCTAACAGGTCTCGGGTTGGGCTCAAGCCGATCAGGTCCATGAGCACCCGTATCAGGACCAATCAATACACTCATGCTTTAGCCTAGTCCATAGATTCTCTATAAAAAAATATCATTTAGTTTTTATAATAAAAAAAAAAAGAAGATTTTACAAAAAAAAAAAAAAAAAAAAAACACATTAGATGCATCTTAGACCGAAAAGATCATTTTAGTTTCTCTCACACCAAACCAGTCTTCCCGTGAAAAAAAATATCATTTTTAACCTTTTTTTAAGGGTCCATATCAACCCTTGTTTTGTATTGTCAAGGTCGATATCAACCCTCCCGGCTTAAAAAACACTATTTGCATCATCTTCCCCTTCCTCTCTTCCACAAACCCAACCCAATGGGGAAGACCCAAATGAAAAAGAAAAGGCCATTGTGGAAGAGAAGAATCAAACATTCAGATCAATGAACCAATCAATATGCCTTCAACCAAAATCTTGAGGGGCGCCCATCTCTAGTTTAGGGAGGATCGATATTGACCTTCTGCACGAGAAAAAAAATAGTTTTCCATCTAAAAAAAGGATCAGAGGACTCCTTATTTGGTCCTCTCACCATGAAGAAAAGGAGAGCACTAACCATCTCTCACCCACGATTTAATGCTGAGTTGTGGAGAATGAGATCTTTGAGCGGAAAATAGAAAATCAAATCCATGGGATATGCTACCAATGCATGAAAAATAGGATTCAATCTTAAGTTTTTCCTAGGATCATGAATATATGTGGGTTAATATACTCAATCCCTTCGGTCTCGAGTTTTAGAACTGCTTGTTTAATTTGATTTCATTCCTATCACAACCTAGATATCTAAACATACAGTTAGTAAATTACATAGAGCCAAAATCCAAGCTCGACCGACTTGTGTTTCAAAATTTAATGCTCAAGCTAGTCCAGTCAATCATCACCCCTCCCAGTTGAAGATTAAGAAACCCAAATCATATAACAGAGTTTAATTGAGCAATCAATTACCAAACTAAACCTCAATTTCTAAATCAAATTGAGATCAAACACGGTCTCTTTTTTCTACACTTTCATTTAAAGATTCACATATTGAAACAACGAAAACCATAAATTATAAATTAAACCTTTATTCAATAAAGATTAAGGAAATATTTTATCTAATCACAGTTGCAAACTAAACATCCACCACCTAATCACAATTCCATCATGTGTTCAATCGAAAGGCAGGATCTACGTCTATTAAAATAAAATTTTAGTATACGTCATTGGGGTGATTGAAACTGATTTTGAATGGTTTGAATTATAATTATTTGGGACCCATGATAAATTCTCGAAAACTTGTGAGTTCACATATAATAGTTGCAAAACAGGGAGGTGAAAGTCCGGGATCCTAACCCTAGAGGGGGGTGAATAGGGTGAGCTACAAATTAGTGACCTATTATGACAAATTTGAACTTCTTTAAAATTAACTAGTCACAAGTGATGATTATAAAATTAAATGCGGAAGCTTACAAAAATAATCACCACAAAGCATGCACCATTACACAAGGATTTATAGTGGTTCGGCCTCAATGCCTACATCCATTACCGGCTTGTTATCCAACACCCCACCGGATTTCCACTATCTATGCTTTTCAAAATGCTAAGCAATAACCTTTACAACATGTTTTCCAAGACTAAGCAATAACCTCTACAATGATGTTTTTCTAGGCTAAACACCAACCTATAAATGTGTTTTTCTAGGCTAATCAATAACCTTTACACTATGCTTTTCTTAGGCTAAGCAATAACCTTTACCAGAAGAATATTTTCTCTCAATGTAGTGTCTACACAAACACTTTAAGCGATACAATTAAAGCTCAATTACAATGCCTCTAAAATAGGCGAATATGAAATTAAAAATCTAACTCACACAAATACTATATGAATGCAAATGTGTATGCTCATGATGTGTGTGTGTGATAACTTCAATCAAGTTAAAAAGTAAGCTCAATCAATATATTCTTAAAGCATTTAAAAGTATAAGACACATAAAAAGATTTGATTGAAGTGAAATGCCAATCACTCAATCAATATATGCTCAAGGCATTTAAAAGTATAAGACACATAAAAAGATTTGATTGAAGTGAAATGCCAATCACATGTATGGATACAAACTTGTTAATGAAATGAAAATCAAAGGCTCACAAGTTGTATGAAACTAATTAATTCTAAACATGTGATGCATGTGCAATGTTGTTTTCAAAACCAAATTAATTTAACTAAGGTTTAAATGAATGAAAACAACAAATAAAGTTTCAACCAAGTAAATGAATCATGCTATAAAAGAAATCAAAGATTTTGACTAACCATGATTAAAGAAGCTTTTAAAACAAACTTGGTTTGAAATCAAGGTGAAGAATCCAATCCAACTTAGATCAAAGATTAAATGAAGAATGTATTCAATACATCATAGTTATCATGCTAAAATTCATTTACCAATAATTTAAACAAAGCATATAACATATGATTAATAAAAGTAAAGTTTACTTAGAGATTTAACTTCATTGATCCAAGCTTTAGCTTCACTAATGACCCCTTGGTCTCTCTTAGTTCATTCCCCTTTCTCATGTCTCTAAACTCCTCAACAGTGGCTCTTTGTTCCACTTTGATCCACTCAAAGGAATGAACCTCATTTTATACTAAAAAAATGAGTTCTGGTGTGTCCCCGGTCGACCTGCACCTTTCCCCGGTCGACCTGAGCCTAATGGTCATAAATCTGACCGTTTGAAAAGGAGCTCCAATGACTCTTTCCCGGTCGACCTGTAGTGTGCTCGGTCGACCCGAGCCTAGGGACCAAATTCCCCAAAAATGCATATTTCAAAGTATTTCTTGGAGGGGAATTTTGGGCCACTGAAACAAGCTTGGAATCATGATTTAAATCAAACTAAGAGGTTTAAAAACATGAAACATAAAAAAACCTAAAATGATTTGAAAGATTTAAAACTCATAGGCTTGCTTGATTCATAAAACTTCTTTTCAAATTTAAATGCATCCAAGTTTAAAATCAAAACATGCATAAATCAATATTTATACAAGTCTTAAAAACAATGCATGTGCAAATCATGATTTCAAGATTTTCTAAATCATTGCATGCGTGAAAATTCAAATGATGCTAAAATGATAATGCATCCATCAAATTGCAATACACAAAATCCCTAACAATCTCCCCCTTTGTAATTCGATGGCAACTTACTCAACACTGAATTTACACACTAAGTCTTCAGCTCCCCATAAGCTGGACAGGCCTTGAAATCTCTTGAATGCTCCTGTAACTTGGCTTGGGCTCTAGGTCATTTTCTTCAATCTTCTTGATGCTTGGAGCTTGATCATTCTTCATACTTTTTTTTCATCTTTCTTTCATTAGCCAAGCATCTTCTTTAACTCCCAAGCTTTCTCTTCTTTCAACTCCCCCCCTTTGACCATGCACTCTCTTCCTTTGGCAAGATATGCATTCTCTACCCTTGTAGAAGATCATACAAAATATCCCCTTAGGAAGCTTGGACATTCTCTCCCCTTGTAGACAACTTGAATGCTCTCTCACCCTTTGACATTAAATTGCAAAGGTAACTACACACATAAAATAAGGAAAATACCTTTTAGTAGCACCTGTTAACAAAAGAAATCGAAAATGAAATACATAACAGGGTATCTTGTATGGAAGTAGTCTCTAAGGGTTCAAAACAAATAAAAAGGTCAATTTGATCAAAACTAATACTTCTTATGAAGGTTTACACTCCCCCTCAATCCATTCTCTCCTTTTGTCAAACTTTTGACAAAGATTTAACTATTTGGTGCAAGAAGAAGATGGTTTTACCAATTGAGGGTAAACTTCAAGGAACGGATTAGACACGTTTAACTATAGAGCTCAATATGATCAAATTACCAATGTAAAGAGCAAAGTCAAGGAGAAAAGCGATCATGGATACCAATTGGAATAAAGAATACCAATTGAGATTCAATGATAAGACTATTAAATCAATCACTCTAAAATGGAGTTAAAAAAAATATAACTACTGGGGAAAATCAAAATTAGAGTTATCCATCATGTTATGGGGTTAAATAAACATAGCATCAATCGATTTAACTATGAAAATCATATGCTATGAATGTTTTGAAATTATTTCATCCAATCATTAAATATGACTATCAAGTGCAAGATGAGTGAAATGAAATTCAAACATGAAGCCTACCTCAACTATTAACCAACCAAGATTATGATCACATAAACATGGTGGTCATAAGATTTACTTATATGTGCAAGAGATGAGGCAAACATGAAAGTTATGATGCTAAAGGAATGTGACATGGAACAAAAAATATATTACTATCAAGTTCAATCCAATGTACATGGTCTATCACATTCTCAAGATATGACATCAATTGGATATGATAACAATCGAAAATGATGCTAATTGAAACCAATTGAATTATGACAACATGATTAATAGCAAGGATGTGACAAACACAAAATTCCATTAAGCATCATGAATGAATATTCATCACTTTTAATGATATTACTAATGAGCATTGTGGTGAATAAGAGAAATTTGCATTTTGAAAATATATGATTTGGTAGAGCATGCAATTTTCAAAGTGTCAAATCATATGTGTCGCGACCTCGGAACGAAACCCCGAGCCCGCGACGTTGTTGTGTACATTGGAGATATACTTTCCCACAGGTTCCCGCGGTGAGGATTTCCAAAGAGACGCGGAATCTGACTCACATGATCAAGTGTGCGGAAGCGTGTAGCAAGTCACATCAAGATAAGCACCAATAAATCTTTAAGTGCTTTGACAAAATAATAACAAGACATAGTATCAAAGGAAGAAGCTAACATGGTATTCCCAACATAATTCAAGTTATATGACTACACCAAGTAAGTTAAGTTTTTGTTACATCCCATAAGAGGCCAACAGAGGCCAATACACTTCTCAAAATAATAAAGGAAACCCCAAGACAAAATGACGAACTCAAGAAACCCGCCCGACGTCTAAATGACATCGTCGGGCTGCCACTCTCTCACTGGAGGTGGCTCAAGAGCCTCCTCCTGACGCTCCTCCTCAAAGGCAACGTCTCCTGCACCTGGGCACCAACAAACAAGGGTCAAACATGACGGTTTGGCAGGTAATCAATTTAGGTGCAAGCATGAAACAATAAACGTTTTAGAAAACATATAAGCAAATCCCTGATTTGAAATACTACAATGACTGAGATACATTTTTTAGAATACATACAAAGCTGGGATACTAAAACAAACTAGCATGAGTACATATAATATCATGAATAGTTACAATCCACAAAGAGCCCATCCTTTCTCTATCATTTATATAATGAAAAGAGCAAGCACGCACGACAAGCACGATATACATAATATAAACACGACACGATTTCCCACAAATACGGGAATTCCGGCCGCGGAACCGGACACGCACGATGTGTAATAAATACACGACCAGTCTGCAGACAGTCCACATGTTTAAGGACCCCCAGACAGTGGATCAAACTGAAAAGGAAGTCCAAGCTCAGTGGTGTTCACTTAATTCATGAATGCACAAAACACGCGAAACACTATAAAAACATGTCGAGATAAAAAGGGGGAAAATCACTTATCAAACACAACAAACACGACTAGCAAAATGCATAATTAATATGCATAACACGCTTAGGAAGTGATCCCCTTTTTCTTGAAATAATTCTTCAAAACAAGCTTATACTTTGAAATTCACAACGAGTGCACGGTGGTACTTATCGTACCAAGACGGAAATTCAAAATACGAAATCTGACAAGCATGTGTTAAGGCTACTACTTGACCTTTGTGAAATTGGGACCCCAAATGTCGGAATATACAAGAATTGGTGTCCCCGAAGTTGGGTTGCATTTCGAAGTTCCATTTACACAATGTCAAGTCAAAACCCTCAACATAGTCTAGTTTTTCAACCTTCAAGAAAATCCACAAATGAAAATAATTCTTCTCCCTGAATCTGGCAGGTTCGCTCGAGCGGACCTTGTAAGGTAATGACACTTCGCTCGAGCGAGACAGTTAGCTCAAGCGAACAATAAGATCGCTCGAACGGACAACTCTCTGTCTGCGCTCGGAACAAACAGAGGCTTGGTCGCTCGAGCAGACCCAATGGTCGCTCGAGCGGATAAGCTTCTGCCCGTGCCCGCTGAGTGCAGAAAATGCCTTTCTCTTGTACAACTTCCTACACATTTCACTCCTCCTCCTCATCCTTAAGCCACATACAATCCCTTGAGCCTTCATGCTCACCAAGGGTTCATTTTTCACAAATTCAAACATTCCATCCAAATGAAAACAAGATCATGAGATTTATAACAAATTCATATGCACAATTTCTAAAATCACAATGTAATCAAAATACACATGCATCATTTCCTATAGAGATTACTTGCCTTAGACCAAGATGCTAAACAATCCTCTTCAAGCACTTCACTCAAGCTATTCCAACACTATAAGAATCCCAAGGGAAATCCACTCAAACTCCACACAAATGAAAACAAAGAACTCATTTTTACAAAAGGGTTTGTAAACATGAAAAACAAGATCTTTAAGAACTACAAAGACTCCATGAAAAACTTGGGTTGAAGCTCTTACCTAGGAATGGTCAAACAAGAGAGAGGGAAGGAAATTGAGCTCTTGCCCAACTTGGAACTTCAAGCAATTTGCATCAATGGAAAGCTTAGGATGAAAGAAGAAGGTGATAGCCTTAGAATTTTATTTGGAGAACTCTAGCTAGATCATGCAAGATGAGGAAGATGGAAAGGGAAAAGGGTTTTTCAGCCCTAGGTCATGGAAGTTGCAGAAATTGGGGGAAATGAATGAAAAGAGAGGGAGATGGGGTTTAAGTGAAATGGACCCCAATTAACTTGAACCTTGAAATGACCAAAACATGATCTTGTGGGTCTCAAATGAGCTCGACGAAGAAGGATAAAACGATCATCGAAATATCTAGTTTCCAAAAAGTATATTTTTGACATGGTTTTGAGATTTCGAAAATTGTGTCCAGATTTGTGCATAAAAAGACAATTTTACCCTCTTTGGGCCAGAACTTGGGTTTTTGGGCTTCAAACATGAATAGGCTTAAGACGAAAGTTGTAACACATAGAAAAATCATTCAAATGAAATCAAAATCACAATCGCACGGAAATCGATACAATCCTCCCAAGCTTACACGTGCACTTAGGCCTTCCTGAGTGTGTCTGACTAACACTAATCGTTTCTCAAAATTCTCAAAGCTATGTCCAAGACTAAAACTAATTACATTCTAACCCAACGACAACTAAACCCACGTAGGACTAAACACATACTAATCGCACACTATTCGAATTGGTCTGGGTCAGGGTCTAACAATATGAATTCAACATCTAAGAAATCCATCAAACAATAGATATAACTAAGAAATACAAGGAATGGATTTTAAAGAGGTTCATATGATCAAGATAACTACTATGAAGTTGAAACTTGTATAAGGATGACATCACTTAGAGAATATACATGAATCAACATCATAATCATCCATTTTAAAAAAAAAAAAAAAAACTAGAAAGCATAAATGATGGATTTGAGTTCTAGTATGGTATCTACAAATATAACTAAGATCACAACCATACATGGAACCAATTGACATTTGCATAAAAAAAAATGTAACCAAATGAGCAAAGATGCAAATAGCTGATAACAACATTCATTTCAATTTCTAAGATGATATAACCAAATGTTTAAGGAATTGAGAATATGGAACATGCTTTGATAATTATAACTAATGATGTTTTAAAGCATTTCCATTCATACAATCTTCAAATCATTTCAATAAAAGAAATCCAACAATGAGCATAAAAAGAATGATTTTGAAGATAACACATTATCAATTTTCAACTTTGCATTTAAAAAGATATAACTTAATAGAAACGCATACAAGTTGATTTTTCAAAACAATAATTTTCCATATTAAAGTATAACTTAGAAATCCATGGAAAATCCAAAATGATTCAAATCATTTGTTTTTTTTTAAATAATCTAACTATGATATCTACACAAATGATTTTGCAACAACAATCGATCATGAATAATTTAGCTATGAAAGCTTTTGAAATCATAATCAATTGATCATATATAGAAATGCAATGCAAGAGATATAACTAAATGTGAGCAAAAAGTAAATCTAACATGATGAAATTATAATAAAATAATTTTGGAAACCATGATATGTAACTAGAATGGTGCATGAAAACAAAATCAATTGATCACAAATAAACATTGCATTTCAAGAGATGTGACTATATAGAAACAAAATGCAAATGTAAATATGACCAATAAAATGATTTAATTATAAATGATAGGTTGGTCAAGGAGGTTCAAAGCCTTAAGATTTGTCTAAGTATCTAACTTTAGGAATCCACCTAAGGTCTTGAGAGGGTTGATCTTTGAGGTCTAGTTTAGAAGTCCCACCAACTTTAGGATATTTGACTTGATAAATTTTTAATTTGGACTTATCACCATGATATTTAGATTTGACTAAATTTAGCTTAGATTGTTGGTTAGTCTTTTGAGGTTGGTGAGTTTGTTTCTTAGGGGATTGATTCATTTTTCTTTTCTTCTTATTTCCTCCCTTTATTTGACTTTTGAATTTTAAATTTAACTTTGCTACTTTCTTCAAAAGTTCTTTCATGTGTTGATTTAGGGGAGATAGGTAGAGAAACTTTTTGTTGATAGATTCTTTTATACTTGGTTTAACTTGTTTAACCTTTTTAGAATCTATCTTAGGAGACTCCTTTTGAATTGATTTAACTTGTTTCATCTTCTTGGAGTCTTCCTTGATTTTTAGTGTCTTACCCTTCATAGATTTTGATTATACTTTCTTGGGTTCATAGATGGGTTTAGACACATGACTTCTTCTTAGTTTGCACTCAAACCTAAAATGCCCTTTAATGACACAATAATTACTTTTAGTCATGAGAAAGGAAGAATGAGTACTAGAGAATGAGGACTTTACACTTTTCACAAATGTGTTGGTGAAGTTAGGGTCATGTGAAATACACCTATCAAATCCAAGACCCGTCCTATCTCTTTGAGATTTTCCCAATTTAAATAACTTTTCAAATTTCTCTTCACCTTGAGTAAATTTGCACTCATACTTTTATTTGTAGCCTTCAAGTTGAGTGACTTGGTTTATAAGGATTGAATTTCCATTTTTAACTTTTAATAATTCATTTTCAATTTCCTTATAGTTGTTTAGTTCTTCATGGGAAAGTTTTAAATCAAATTTGAGTTCATTAATAACATTAGATCCAAATTCTAGAGTTTTTATCTTATTCTGAGTATTAGATAAATTTTCCTTAGAAATAGCTAACTTGCATTCTAGGTTGTTAATATTTTTGTCTTGCCTTTGTAATTGAGCTCTTAGTTTTGAATTTTCCTTATTAAGATCATCATTTCCTATTTTTAATTCATTTAGATCATCTTTAATATTAGTTAGGTTATGCAAAGAGATCATAAACTTAGAGTCTAAACAATGTAATACTTCTTCTTTCTCTCTAAGTTCATCTTTTGAAGAAACTAATTCTTTGTTTAGCTTTTTAGATTCTTCTTTTAATTTTTTATTTTTCTTAACAAGCTCTAAGGAAAATGTAAATAAATCATCATAAGCTTGTTGAACGTCATCTTCATTTTCAACATTTTCTTCTTCTTTTAAATCAAATTGAGATTCATTAATTTGAAGGTTTGAATCTCCAATAGATGGAAGAAAGAGGGGTCTAGAAAAATCTACACAAGAATCTACACAATCTAACATAGTGGAATCCATTCTAATGAAAACACAATACTAGGGTTTTGACTCTAGGTTTTTACACCTAATCAAGAGTTCCAAAACACTTGATCCTAAAATATCGTACAAGGCTCTGATACCAATTAAAAGGCCAGGATCCTAACCCTAGAGGGGGGTAAATAGGGTGAGCTACAAATTAGTGACCTATTATGACAAATTCGAACTTCTTTAAAATTAACTAGTCACAAGTGATGATTATAAAATTAAATGTGGAAGCTTACAAAAACAATCACCACAAAGCATGCACCATTACACAAGGATTTATAGCGCTTCGGCCTCAATGCCTACATCCACTACCGACTTGTGATCCAACACCCTACCGGATTTCCACTATCTATGTTTTTTAAAAGGCTAAGCAATAACCTTTACAACATGCTTTCCAAGGCTAAGCAATAACCTCTACAATGATATTTTTTTAGGCTAAACAACAACCTATAAATGTGCTTTTCTAAGCTAAGGAATAACCTCTACACTATGCTCTTAGGCTAAGCAATAACCTTTACCAGAAGAATATTTTCTCTCAATGTAGTGTCTACATAAACACTTTAAGATATACAATTAAAGCAGGCGGATATGAAATTGAAAATCTAACTCACACAAACACTATATGAATGCAAAAGTGTATGCTCATGATGTGTGTGTGTGATAATTTCAATCAAGTTAAAAAGTAAGCTCAATCAATATATGCTCAAAGCATTTAAAAGTATAAGACACATAAAAAGATTTGATTGAAGTGAAATGCCAATCACATGTATAAATACAAACTTGTTAATGAAATGAAAATCAAAGGCTCACAAGTTGTATGAAACTAATTAATTCTAAACATATGATGCATGTGCAATGTTGTTTTCAAAATCAAATTAATTTAACTAAGGTTTAAATGAATAAAAACAACAAATAAAGTTTCAACCAAGTAAATGAATCATGCTATAAAAGAAATCAAAGATTTTGACTAAGCATGATTAAAGAAGATTTTAAAACAAACTTGGTTTGAAATCAAGGTGAAAAATCCAATCCAACTTAGATCAAAGATTAAATGAAGAATGGATTCAACACATCATAGTTATCATGCTAAAATTTATTTACCAATAATTTAAACAAAGCATATAACATATGATTAATAAAAGTAAAGCTTATTTAGAGATTTAACTTCATTGATCCAAGCTTTAGTTTCACTAATGACCCCTTGGTCTCTCTTAGTTCATTCCCCTTTTTCTTGTCTCTAAACTCCTCAAGAGTGGCTCTTGGTTCCACTTTGATCTACTCTTTTTACGAAGGAACGAACCTCATTTTATACTAAAAAAATGAGTTCTGGCGTGTCACCGGTCGACCTGCACCTTTCCCCGGTCGACCTGGGCTTAACGATCATAAATCTGACCGTTTGGAAAAGAGCTCCAACGGCTCTTTCCCGGTCGACCTGCAGTGTGCTCGGTCGACCGGGTCCATGGGCTCCATCGACCGAGCATACTGCAAGTCGACCCGGGCCTAGGGACCAAGTTCCCCTAAAATGCATATTTCAAAGTATTTCTTGGAGGGAAATTTTGGGCCACTGAATCAAGCTTGGAATAATGATTTAAATCAAAATAAGAGGTTTAAAAACATGAAACATAAAAAAACCTAAAATGATTTGAAAGATTTAAAACTCATAGGCTTGCTTGATTCATAAAACTTCTTTTCAAATTTAAATGCATCCAAGTTTAAAATCAAAACATGCATAAATCAATATTTCTACAAGTCTTAAAAACAATGCATGTGTAAATCATGATTTCAAGATTTTCTAAATCAATGCATTTGTGAAAATTCAAATGATGATAAAATGATAATGTATCCATCAAATTGCAGTACACAAAATCCCTAACAGGGGGCGTTTTTCTAATTCTCATTTTGTAAAGATAAGTGAAAATCGTAATTCAAAACCAAAATTGAGAGTGAAACTGAAATAGAGAGTACAATTTCATCAAATTGAGGCCAGTTTCCAAATCAAATCGCTGGAAAATCATATAAAATAAACTTTTACACAAAAATTTGTTTAAAAGAAAATGTCGTAAGGAGTTATAGATGAGCTGGATGCCCTTAGCCACATGAGAGATGTAAAATCAAATTCAGATTACCCATTATTATCATCAGTAAGTAAACATTCCACTTTAATATTGATTAAATCTTGATTTTGGTAGTTTGATAATGTGTAGTTAATCGGGGTTGAATTTTTTTCTAACTATAGTTTGATGAGTCTGAAATTTTCAGTAACTTTTTTATTAGATCACTATTTGTTGAAGAAGTTCTTGATGCAATTGGACATTCAAGATTTTATTGGTTTTCTCAATTTCTCTTATCGCTATTTAATCTTCTTAGGGTTCCCACGAAGGGGCTTTCGCATTTTAGATTAACTTGTAACATGTAAAATTGACTTTCAATTATTCACAAGGAACAAGAAAAATATACAATGAAAATTAAAAAATCATTGAGGAAGCAACATGCATAAGACCACTAAATACCAATGTTTAAGTTTCTTTTTAGAATAAAAAGCAAAACACCATGATTCTTTTTTGGTTAATTCCTTATTTAACAATTTTATGATTGATCACAAGGGGGCCCATTGGCTCGCAATTTCTCTTATTGCTATATTCTTTTTTTAATTAAACGTACTTGAAGGTTTTGGCATTTTAGATCCATGGGCGGACCTACATGTAGGCCTAGGCCCCCCTTAAGTTTTCACAATTTTACTTTTTATCACTAAACTCTTTGTAATTTTTTATTTTGACCCCTAAATTGTTAAAATTTTCTTTTAGTAATTTTCATTTGCGCGCGCCCCCCGCCCCCCCCCCCCCCCGTTCCATTTTCTGGGTCCGCCCCTGTTTAGATCAACAATTAACATCTAAACTAATCATTGATCAACCAGTAAATCAACTCAAATAAATAACCCGCTTCTGATCTCTAAACTTGGCAGCACACAGAAACTCCACTTTACTTCTCATTAAATCTTGATTTTGGTAGTTTGATCTATATTTTAATACAAACAATAACACTTGCAGACTATACATGTGCATGTACAAGTTGAGGCTTGATCATGCAGACCTTGAATCACCACTTTATTCACCAGGCTGCTATCAGCATTGGTGAAAACTAATAAGCTACACCTTTAGAGAATCCGTCACAGTCATGGAGTAAGCTTTCAGTTAGCCAGTAACCATCCTAGGAATCACCCACCCTCTGTCAAAAGATTTCCATAAAATAAAAAGTGAATGACTAGCTATCATGAATAATGAAGGGGGATCCAAGGGGTAGACTAGCAACCTGAACCATGGTAAATTGGAATGTCTCTTCCTCCTCTGGTCAGGCTCCTTTTATCCAAACTCTTCGCTTGAATCGGCTCTGATCCAATAAACACAGACCACCATTATGCATGGGATTCATTAGCAACTGTAGAAATATAGACTTCCAAAGGGCCATTCTGGGTCTTGGCAAACTGAGTGCATGCAACTTCTGTGAATGTTGATTCATGCATTTCAGTACTTAGTTACCTGTAAGAGACAGTTGTTTTGGTTTTTTGCTAATAAAACCAATTACAGGCAAACAAAGTCATGGATTTGATTTGCAGCTAGACTGGTTGTAGGGAAACTGAGTTTTAAGGATCTAAACAGGGCCATAAAAAATTAGCCAATCAGAGCAATTAATCTTGAAATCAAGGTTTAAGGCCTCATAGGGTTCCAATATGCCCCTCAAAGAAAAAGGGTAGGCTAAAGAGGAAGTGAATGAAAATAGTAAGGATAGAATTGAAGAAGTCAACCTACCTGAGGATTTTCCCCGGTATAGACTAGAATGGAGAAAAATAATTCATGCAAGGAACCCAGCATAGCTGGGACAGGACCTTGATGATGATGATGATGAGGGTTCGGATATGCATATAACTCCGGAACATGTATGTTCTATACTAGTGGGGTGCATCAATCAGTAAGTTTGGTCTCTTTATCTGAAACAACCCACCACGGATGCATGATGCTCTCCTTTCGCGGAAACCTCAGTTTCAGAATTTCTAGATTCTTTATTGATTTAAAAAATTTTGGGCCTCTTGATGCCTGGGCCACTGCATCAGATCTATGAACTGGATCATAGAGCTGTTGGGTTCACTTATCTGTATGGGTGTATGGGCATCTAGACACCACACAAATCCTAATGCAGCAACAGTCAACACCCTATAATTTTTCTGAGGTTTAGTTTGTTTAAGACCTTCAGCTAGCTGTGCAGTAAAGTACTCTAGCTATAGCTTACCTCCATCACCCATAAACTGCTTAGGATCTTCCTTTCCTTGTGGCCAAGCAAAACCCGGTAAGTTGGATGGTGGAATATTCGGCTAAACCTCTCAAATCAAGGATATGATCCAAAATCATATTCATATTAGCAAATATAAGGAATCCCTAGCGGTCCATATGCTAGCCCTAATAAGAGAAGGTTAGTAATCCTAATAAGAGAACACATACTAAGAATAGAAGTGAGACTTCTAATCTTGGACAAAGAGGAGGTACTCCATAAACTATAAATAAGAGAGGGTTAGAGATCTCTACACACAATGTAACATCCCAGGATTCCAAGGCTGTAATTAATTTAGTTAATTGTGCTTTTAGACAATTAATCTCGTTTATAAGACAAACAAGTTCGATTAATCATTAGGGTCGCGTGTGTAAAGTTGGGTTGAGAACCGAGCCCGTTTGGGTACACTAGGGGTGTGTGTAGCTATTTTCGGAAAATTCCGAGGGCTTTTTACTATTTTCCGCTTTTCAAGATTTTGGCACCATTGGGTAGACTACCTAATTTCCAGGGCCTTATCCTTCTAACACATCCCGAGCCAGACCCTCGAACCCGACCCTAAACCTGCCCTGACCCAACCCAAGGCCCTAAGGGCTGTTTGGTAATTCCCCCACCCCATCCCCTTTATTTAGGTCACGAAGGAGACCCCCCTTCCCCTTCATTCCACACCACACAACAGCCCCTCATCACTTTCTCTCTCTCTCTCTCTCTCTCTCTCTCTCTCGTCCTCCACTACCTCTTCCAATCTCCTTGTTGCCTCGTCGTCGCCGAGCTCCCCCATCTTCGGTGATCACCACCACCAAGCTCTCCTTCTCCCCTCTCTTATCCACTCTCTCATCTCATCTTCCATCTCTCATTTCTCCCTCACCCAAACCTTATTGCCCACTGTCCCGGAGCTCCTCGTTGCTGTCAGCGACCACCACCATCACTGCTATTTCTCTATCTATTTCCCTATTTCTCTCTCTCTCACTCTCTGTGTCTCTCTGTCTCTCCCTGTTTTCCCCATTTTCCCCACTCCGTATCTCTTCTTTCATTCATTTTCTCTCTTTCTCCCTCCTTGCTGTCAACTGATTGTGAATTTCCGCAAGTATACGATTGTCTCAAGTAATATAGACCATGGAGGTCCAAAGATCGTTCCCACGAGGATCGTTACAAGGAAAATAACAATTATTAATTAAAAGGAGTACCGACTCAAATATAGCTCACAAATGCAAATGGAGATAGCAAAAACAATGAAAACAAGAAACAAGATAATAACAAGGGAAATAAAAAATACAAACTAAAAGAAAACAAGAAACTAGATAACAAAGAGATGTTAGTAGAAATAGAAGAACTCAAGTGAGAATAAGGTTAGTAACTGTTGGGATTGGTGTATGCCCTAAAGCCCACTGACTGCACTCTCATCTCTGTTACTGGATATTTATTGGTTATTTAATAGAATGACATCTTTCTCTTATTTCATGTGTATATGTATGGTTGTGTAAGGCTCATTGTTTTCTGGTAAATGACTTGGGTGTGTAGTGACTGCACACAGAAAGGTCTGAGTCATGGATACTGGAAACAACTAATTTGTTCATAACTGAGAGGTGGAGTTGGGCACTTCATCTTGGTATAAGTTATAATGAGAAACTCTCCTGTGTTCAGGGTGACTTACCTTAGTCACGGGAGGTCTTTCCCGGATTTATCTCATTAGTGCATGTGTCATGCATTGAACATGACCGTTGAAGGTGTGATCTCTAAAATAGTACTATCACAGAGAGAGATCAAATCACCTCATGCTACTGAGTGACCAGTGCTCTTAATCTTGAGCATTTGTGGATGAACTGATGAAATCGAGTTCTAGTGCTTTAATTCACTATGGGTGAGATCCTTTTCATGGGTCAACAGCTCTGTGTTTTGGGTGCTCGGGCTTGATTAGTTGGGACGTGCAAATGCAATATGGAATCTATGCCATCGTGTGATGGAATGATCGTCCCCTTAGAATTATCCGATTAATCATCAGAATCTAAGATCTTAGTATATGGATGTTCCATATGGATATTGAACTTGTGGGTCGCTCCCTGGATCAAGAGAATGATATCCGGATGATGATTAAGTCAAGGGTATGAAGTTCTAAGGTTGAGATGTAATCAAGAAGGTAGATAGTACATCGGTTAACCTACTTGATTATGGATGTTACATAGAGGGGCATTATGGTCATTGTACTTGGTAGGTCAAAGACAATCGTCAGTTTATGATGAGCTTAATTTGCATTTAATATTTGTCCCTGGAGTGCAACCATAACTCTCTAGTGGAATGAGTTAAGGTTAAAATGATCCTAGTGTTGCTATGGGGTTAGCATGGACATTTTGGTCATTTTGGAAGCCAAAGGCAAATATGTCTTTTGGTCCCTTCTCTAGCCACTTTCCTAGATTGACAAGGTTTCCTAAATTGTTTAAATGTGTGGAGAAATAATTTTGAGTGTAAATTCAAATAGGCCCATGATGGCATACATGAATTACATCTCTAGATAAATTATTTGGTGCATGGGCCATAGTATGTGTGGGCTAGCCAATGTGGTCCCTAGTATGTGGGTCCCAAGTTTGTGTAGGTCCCATTACTTGGAAGGAGTTCTCTTTGTGCAAGTTTTCCTAAAGTTTAGTAGCTTTCTAATTCAATTTAGAAACTAAATAGAAAAGGGAAGAGGGCTGGACGTCCACATGTGTTTGTTTCCTTTTTTAGAAAGTCTTTCTTGGTTTCCTTTTTCCTTAAGGAAAGGTCTTCTTAAAAAGGGATTTCCTCTTTATATATATGGCTGGTTGTCCTCCCCTTGGGCGTGCAACAACTAGAGGAATAGAAGGGAGAAAGTGAGGTCCCTTTGGGTGTGAGAAAGATTGGAAAGAGAGAGAGGATCAGCCATACATCTTTGGACGTCCATTGCTTGATTGCACATAAGAAAGAGCTATAGCTGGTCCACGTTTTTCCTCTTGAAGAAAGACCATATCAGGTCTGGTCTTCACTCATTAGATCAAGAGAAAAACAAGAAGAAGGAAGTCTATTGTGTTCCCACCAACACTAACCAATCAGATTTGGAGAAAGAGGAATAGAGAAGAAGACTAGAAGGAAACTATTGCAAGAAATTCCAGCAAGGTGTGCAGGAATTTAAAGGCAGTAGATCTGTTCTTCAAGTTCAGATCTTGGAGTTTATTCAGCCCAAGAACATCAGGTATGTCTTCTCCATTGTATCTTCTTTGATTACACACTAGTTGGTCTTGGTTTCATGGTGTTATTAGTGCAATTTTGATGGCTGATTTACTTTCTAAATATGATCCTAGTAGAAAGTTTTAAATTCCAGCCATATAACTCTTTGTTTCATCAAGAGTTCAGATCTGAATCGCACTTCCTTTCAGTGGTATCAGATCCACACCATGATTAATCATGATCCCATGTTGTGTGGATATCAATTCTAGATCAATAAAGGGCATGGTGGCACCCTTTAAGTTGGTTTTTAGTGCATGATATGTGTGCAGGAATTTTCTCTATGGTGGTTTGCATGCACTAATCTTTTTGGTTGCAGCCATATAATTGCATCCTTGATGGTTCGCATGTATGTGTGTGGATTTGGATGTCTTTTTAATTAGTTGGAAAGTGTACGGTTGCGCGTTTAGCAACCATAGGAGATTGTAATTTTTCTTTACTTTTATTCCAACTAGTCTTGATGTAAGCTTTCTTGAAAAGCATAGGGATCTCCAATGTAATTTTTGGTTTTTGCTTTTCATGGGTTTGCTTGTATGAATTTAATTTATTGTAACAAGCAAGAAGAAGAAAGCTTCAAGCGAGAGAGGTTGCAACAAACCGGATTCCATGGTGATGAAGGCAACGGAGGTTTCCTAGTGCAAAAAGGACTCTTAACCAAGTATCCTAGTTGGATAAGGATTCCTAATTGGATAAGGATTTGAAGTCCGAATAGCAGGGAGCCATCAAGGATTGCATCTTTTATTTGCTTTTATATATGGAATGCATGGTTGAATGCTTTATATAATTGCTATAATTGTCACCTAGTAACATGGCCACCACTAGGTTTTAAAATTGGCAACTTTCTATTTTGGATTATTTATAGTTTGGCCTAATGTTTTTAAACGGATCTTAGACCAGCACCTTCTATTTGTCTAAGGTTTAAAATTGGAAAGGGTTTAGCTCACCTTGGTACCCTAAGTTTCCAAAAGAGGCTAAACTAAAATCTAATAAGATGCCACCTAAGGGTTTCCATAACCCAAGTTAGGAAATTTGACACTTTAAAGGGATTTGCTCAAATATTTTAAAGCAAAGGTTATTGATTTTCAAGATGACTTAAGTCATTGAGTCATGAATTTAATTAACTAAGTTTGCTAGACTTAAAAAGAGTTTTTGAGTAAACAATGTAAAGGTCAAAAGAGTGTTGCAAAACCCTAGTGATAAATAATCAAGTAGGAGAGGGGTTTTGGAAAAACCCCACGGCCTTCCATTTTCGGTTCATGCTATCTCATTGGAATGTTAGTGGGAGCGGCCATCCCTTTGGTGGAGTTCTTTACTAAAGATCGCTTCGATGGGATAGTAGGTGAACTAATGTGAATATTCGTAATGAGGTGTTAGTAGGAGCGGCCATCCCTTCGGTGGAGTTCTTTACTAAAGATCACTTCTATAGAATGCCAATGAGGTGTTGGTGGGAGCGGCCATCCCTTCGGTGGAGCTCTTTACTAAAGTTCACTTCAAGATTGGATTAAAGTCACTTCCCTTCGAAGGACTTGAGTCAAAGACATTCTGGGAACGTTCATAAGAGATGGTAATACACTTGACATAAGACGGTGATGACCTCTCCCTAGGAGTTAGAGTTGTTTGTCATATGAGGCCAAACCAATCAGTGATTGGACTATCACTGGATATGCGTATCCAGACAGTGATAATCCAAATAAGTAGACCTTAACTCAACGTGACTGTAGGCTCGGCCATCCCTTCGATGGAGGGTCTATGAGGAGGTTGAGACACTAATACATTATGATTAGGGTTAAATAATGTAAAAAGTCTTGTGCATGTTTTTCCTTCTATAACAAGCACCATACACATGTTACATATATACTGCCTGTCTAATTATAAACTGCTATATATCCAGAGAGATGGGGAAGGACTCTTTTAGCCCGTTGATGAGTATTCTGCGTGAGAACAAATTGATTGGCCCAAATTACGTAGACTGGAAAAGAAACCTTAACATAGTACTCACCGCTGAAGAGTACAAGTATGTTTTGTCGGAACCCTGTCCTACAATTGATGATCATCCTACAGATGCCCAGCAAGAAGCTGAAAGGAAATGGAAAATGGCGAATAGCATGGCCAAATGCTACATGCTTGCTTCCATGTCCAACGTGTTGCAAACGCAGCATGAGCAAATGGACACAGCTGCTGACATCATGTTGTCCTTGTCTGAGATGTTCGCAGACAAAAGCAGGCCAGCTATGCAAGCTGCTTTAAGGACAATCATGAATACCAGGATGGCTGAGGGAACACCTGTCAGAGAGCATATGCTCAAGATGATGGATTGTTTCAATGAAGCTGAGATCCTAGGGGCTGAGATTGATGCAGGGAGTCAGACTGATATGATTCTCGAAACTCTGCCGGAGTCTTTCAACCAGTTCAAGCTCAACTTCAACATGAGCAAGATGGACATGACTCTTTCTGAGTTAATGAAAGAACTCCAGGCGGCAGAGGCTATCATGAAGCCTAAAGGCCAAGCTCACTTTTCCCAGTCTTCCTCTAAACTGAACCCGAAAGGGAAAAAGTTCAAGAAGAAGCAGGGTAAGGGAAAAGGGCAATGCTGGGAAGAAGGACAGAGGTACAGGAGAAAAGCCCAAAGGGAAATGCTTCAAGTGCGGCCTCAAAGGTCACTGGAAGAAAGATTGTCCCAAGCTCCTAGGCTCAGATAAGAAAGGTATATCTCTTTCCTACTACATTGAAACCTGTCATGTGGTTGATTCTACTGATTCGTGGATAGTAGACTCTGGAGCCACTAATCATATATGCAATTCATTGCAGGGGTTTCAGATAATGAAAAAGCTTGAGAAAGGGGAGTTTGACCTTAGAGTTGGAAATGGAGCAAAGATTTGGGCTGTTGCAGTGGGAGTTGTTACCTTACATTTTCCACATGATAGGATATTAGTTTTAAATAATGTTATCTATGTTCCGGACATAAGGAAGAATTTAATTTCAGTTTCCAGACTTATTGAATTTAATTATTCAGTTTCTTTCCATTATGGTGTTGATATCAGTAGAGATGGAAATATTATATGTTCCGGTAGAATGCATGACAACTTATTTTATATATATCCTATTTCTCCCTCACTGCACAATGTACAACTAGAAAGCTCAGCTTCCCATAAGAGGAAGGTATCTTCGACCAATGACACTTATCTTTGGCACTTACGTTTGGGTCACATTAACCTAAAACGGATTCAGAGGTTGGTAGAGGATGGGTCTTTGAGCTCATTAGATCTCGAACCTTTACCTCAGTGCGAATCTTGTCTCATGGGAAAGATGACCAAAAGTTCATTCTCTGCAAAGGGACTAAGGTCAAAGGAGTTGTTAGAATTGGTTCACACTGATGTGTGTGGTCCTATGAACAAACTAGCTCGAGGAGGTTATGAGTATTTCATCACCTTCACCGATGATTACTCTAGGTATGGATATGTGTACCTAATGCGACGCAAGTCTGAAGCGTTTGATAAGTTCAAACAATTCAAGGCTGAGGCGGAGTTACAACTAGGGAAACATATCAAAGCCCTTCGATCTGATCGAGGTGGCGAGTACCTCCTAGGTGAGTTCAAGGAGTACCTCACACAACATGGGATTGTGTCTCAGTTGTCTGCACCGGGTACACCCCAGCAAAATGGTGCGACAGAGAGAAGAAATCGTACCCTTCTTGATATGGTAAGGTCCATGATGAGTCATGCAACCCTACCCATATCTTTTTAGGGATATGCCCTAGAAGCAGCAGCTTACATTTTGAATCTGGTACCATCTAAATCAGTACCTAGGACACCGCAAGAAATGTGGACAAGTCGAAAACCCAGTTTGAGACATATCCACATTTGGGGTTGTCCAGCTTATGTACTGAATGATAAAGCTACCAAGCTAGAACCCAGATCGGAAATGTGCTACTTCATTGGATATCCTAAGGGAACGAGAGGAGGCATCTTTTATCATCCAAAGGAGCAAAAGGTGCTTATCAGCACTCATGCTAGATACTTGGAGGATGATTGCATGATGCACCAAGAGCTTGGTTGTAAAGAAACACTTGAGGAGATTCTTCCAGAAACTCCTGCAACATCTGTGCCAGATCCTGAAACTGTAGATAATCAAGACATTCCTTTTAACACTCCGGAGCCTCGTCGTAGTGGGAGAATTTCTAGACCACCAGATAGATATCTAGGAGTGTCCTTTATGACAGACTCCGAGGATCTGGTTGAGGATCCTGCTAGTTACGATGAAGCAGTAACGGATATAGATGCTGACATGTGGCAGCAAGCGATGAAATCTGAATTGGATTCCCTGTATTCCAATCAAGTCTGGGAACTTGTAGATGCACCTGAAGGAATCAAACCCATAGGGTGCAAGTGGATCTACAAGAGAAAGGGAGGAGTGGATGGGAAGGTTGAAACCTTCAAAGCAAGACTGGTGGCGAAAGGATATACTCAGAAAGTGGGTGTCGATTATGAGGAAACCTTTTCACTAGTGGCCATGCTTAAGTCCATCAGAATTCTCTTAGCCATCACATGTCATTATGACTACGAGATATGGCAGATGGATGTCAAGACAGCTTTTCTCAATGGAAGTCTTGACGAATGCATCTATATGATGCAACCAGAGGGATTCATTGCTGGTGGCCAAGAGAACATGGTCTGTAAGCTTAAGAAGTCCATTTATGGACTTAAGCAAGCATCTAGGGCATGGAACATCAAGTTTAATCAGGCAGTCAAATCCTTTGGCTTTGATCAAAACATTAATGAACCGTGTGTGTATAAGAAAGGGAGTGGAAACACAGTTGCATTTTTAGTCCTGTATGTAGACGACATATTACTCATTGGAAATGACGTTGGCATGTTGTCATCTACTAAGGTTTGGTTATCATCTCAATTTCAGATGAAGGATTTGGGTGAGGGGAGCTACATCTTAGGGATCAAACTTTTGCGAGATCGCAAGAACAAGATGTTAGCCTTATCCCAATCTTCGTATATTGAGAAGATATTGGTCAAGTTCAACATGCATGACTCCAAGAAGGGCTTGCTACCTTCTAGACATGGAGTACCACTATCTCGGAATCAATGTCCGAAGACACCTGAAGAGATAGACAGCATGAGGAGAGTACCATATGCATCAGCTGTTGGAAGCCTCATGTATGCAATGTTGTGCACTAGACCAGATATCTGCTTTGCCGTTGGCATGGTTAGCAGATATCAATCAAACCCTGGACCTATGCACTGGACAGCTGTTAAGCATATATTCAAGTATCTTCGGAGAATGAAAGATTATATGCTAACCTACCGAGCAGATGATCTAACGCCACCGGCGTATACAGACTCTGATTTCAAGTCGGATGTAGATGCCAGAAAGTCTACCTCGGGATACGTCTTTACTCTATCAGGAGGGGCTATATCATGGAGAAGTGTCAAGCAATCCTGTACTGCTGATTCTACCATGGAGGCAGAGTAGGTGGCGGTATCGGAAGCTGCGAAGGAAGCAGTATGGCTCAGAAAATTCCTATTGGAATTAGGAGTTGTTCCTGCAGTGCAAAAACCGATTGTCATGTACTGCGACAATACTGGAGCAGTAGCTAACTGCAAAGAGCCCAGGAATCACAAGAAAGGCAAGCACATTCAGAGAAAGTACCACTTGATCCAGGAATTCATCTAGGACAAAGAAATAGTGGTGGAACAGATTGTCTCAGCAAATAACTTAGCTGATCCATTTACTAAGACTCTTACTGAGAAAGTGTTTTCTTCACATGTTGAGTCTATGGGAGTTAGGTTAGGTCGTAGTGATCTTTAGTGCAAGTGGGAGATTGTTGGGATTGGTGTATGCCCTAAAGCCCACTGACTGCACTCTCATCTCTGTTACTGGATATTTATTGGTTATTTAATAGAATGACATCTTTCTCTTAATTCATGTGTATATGTATCGTCGCGACCCCGGACCCGGAAATCCCAATCCGGGATCGGGACATTAAGTGTGTGTCGTGAACCAACAACACACACGTTTTGTTGTTTATTTAATTTCCCACAGGTGTCCGCGGTGAGGATATCACAAACATCAATGAACATTTCTTTTTTAGTGCGGAAGCGTGTAGCAAATCAAATAGTCCAACTATCATTAGTCATGAAGATCATAACAATAGCATGAGTATGAAAGACTGTATCAAAATGAGCAATGATATATATAGCAATGTTTCCCAAAAGTTGTTAAAGTTAGACAAGTTATCATTTAGTTACAATCCCCAAAAAGAGAGGCCAACAAAGGCCAATATGAACAAAATAATAACCCAAAAGAATGGTTAAAGTATAGCTCCCAAAATGTGCGTCTCTCGTAGCAACCCGATGTCTACATGACATCGTCAGCACGCCACTCAACTAGAGGTTGCGGCTCTCCTACCGCCTCCTCTGGCTCCTCCTCAAAGAAGCTGGCAACGGGACCTGAGTACCAAAGCAAAGGATCAGACACGACGGTCTGGCAAGAGAAGGCAAGGATACAACAACATATAATAGGGGAAAATACCTTGAAAAGCATATAAATCTGTTTAAGCAAGAACTCTTATAAAACAGATAAATCATTTGCTATAAAACAAGTAAACAAGATGAAACATAAGAGGTAACCAAGGAAATCGGGAATAACAAGGTGGCAATCACATAAAGCTAAGTCCTCTGTCACTAATGTGACAACAGTATCACGGGACGTTGATCTCAGTCACACAAGGTGAGGAGAAACAACGTATACATATATACAATATAATAATACGGGAACGGGACCACGGTAGCGAACCGGGTATCGGGACGGGACCACGGTAATGACCGGGTATCGGGATCCAAACTGCAGCTGGCGGGACGGGAGAGGGATTTCCAAGTCAGTGGATCAGACTGACATGGTATCCAAGCTTAGTGATGCCGACTCATAGGATAAAACCAATCGAGACATATGCAAGTAAATCAAGTACAGTAGATAAACGGGTAAAACGGGGTGCTCAAGGGCACACTATCATTTCATGTCGGGCAATGCATTTCGGGACAATTAACTGTTACTAATGTAACTCCAATGCTTTCGGGAAAACAAGTCATGTAATACAAGTCTTGGAAACGAGGTGAAATAACGAGTTATAATACATTTCGGGTAAAATACTAATTTCAAAATCTATTTAAGTGAATAGGGGTCCCGTATGTCTATTATAGTCCTTACTTGGTACCCCGTGAGTTTGAAGACATTCCGGGCTCCTTATTCACTTTTATGATTTTTCAAAGTTTCGGATGACATCTTTGTGATATGGTTTCTTTCTCGGATGGCATCAACAATGCCTAGTGAATCCCTTTCGATTGACAAAGCTCAACGCTCGAACGAACCGGAGAGTTCGTTCGAGCGGGGAGCTTTTCGAAATCTGGGAAATTTCGGTCACCTGGCGGTTAGCTGGCGGTTAGCCGCCGATGGGATAGGCGGTTAGCCGCTGGCTGACCGTGGAGCTGACCGAATTTCAGGTGAGAACTCTGATGCTCTCGGGAAAAGGAACCGTGATTGTGCGGTTGGCTGGCGGTTAGCCGCCGATGGGTTCGGCGGTTAGCCGCTGGCTAACCGTGAGGCTGACCGCGTTTTCAGGTGGAAAATGATGCTCTCTGGAAAAGTCACCGCGGTGCGCGGTTAGCTGGCGGTTAGCCGCCGATGGGTTCGGCGGTTAGCCGCTGGCTAACCGTGAGCTGACCGCCAGTTACGAAAATGCTCACTGAGTCCAGTTTTGAGTCATTTTCCTCCTCAAAACCATCTTCCTCACATCCACAAAGTCCTTACAATAACATTGAGCTAATAGTTCCTCCAATGCATCTCTTTATACTTATCCCAATCCCCAAATGGTCCTCTCTATCACCTCTTCCATGCCAAATCCAATGCAAGAATAGGAAGGAAAACAAACCATTCCACAAACATTCATCTAAGCTATCACAAGGACAATAAATGCTTTACCAACATGCTTATAAAACAATGAATGAGGCTATTAAGATATCTTATGAGCATTTATTCCAAAACAAAACACATTAATGATAATATGGAAAATCCATAAATACTAAGCCAAACCATTTCAACTTAAAAACATTCAAACATTCACTTGCCTCTATTCCAAGCTAGTTGAAAACAAGGCTTTAATCACCTCTATTGCTCAAAGCCAAGCTACACATCAAAAATCCCAAAAACAACCCTAAAATGGGTTACACAAAGAATGATAATGAATAAACCAACAAAAATGCAAATGTAGCTTCTCAAGGGCTAGAGGAACACTAATCTAGGAGATGGGAAGAATCACTTACTTGGATGGTCTTCAAATGAAGAGGACTAGTTCAAAGAAGATTTCTAGATTGATGGGTTCCTCCAAAAACGGTATCAATGGAATGCTTGCAAGATGAGGAAGGAGAAGATGACCTTCATTGCTTGGTTGGTGGACTATTGGTGAGGCTTGGAGATGAAGAAGCAAGGAGAAGAAGGAAACCACAAGAACCCTAGGTTCAGTTGTGCTGGAGCAATGGAGAGTGAATGAGAAAGAAGAGGTGGGTTCTCTTTTGTTAACAATGAGGAGCTTGGGTCCCACAACTTAAGAAGCTAAATGGACTGAAATCATCTAATTCGGGACCTCGGATGAATTCGACGAAGAAGGAAGAAATGTTCGTCGAAATATCTAGTTTCCAAAAAGTACATGTTTCGCGGGTTTCGAGAATAATGAGTTTTGGTACAGATTTGGTGTGTAAAGACTGTTTTGCCCTCAAGGCCAAGAATTCGGGTTTCGTGATCTCAAACGAGAACGGGATCAACATGAAAGTTGTTGGAATCCACAAGATGAATGCAACGGGCCAAAAACACAATTCACAACAAATCGGGAAATTTCTCGAGAAAATACCAAGCCGAAAAGGGAACCCCCAAAGGGCCCCACAAGAAATCCAAAACACACAAAGTAGCCCAAAACAAAAATCAAGGTTAAATCTAAACCCAACTTAACCAAGAATCACTAATCAAGCTTAGCACTAACACGCAACTTAATTAGCACTAATCGGGATCACTCGGGTCGGGGTCTTACATGTATGGTTGTGTAAGGCCCATTGTTTTCTGGTAAATGACTTGGGTGTGTAGTGACTGCACACAGAAAGGTCTGAGTCATGGATACTGGAAACAACTAATTTGTTCATAACTGAGAGGTGGAGTTGGGCACTTCATCTTGGTATAAGTTATAATGAGAAACTCTCCTGTGTTCAGGGTGACTTACCTTAGTCACGGGAGGTCTTTCCCGGATTTATCTCATTAGTGCATGTGTCATGCATTGAACAGGACCGTTGAAGGTATGATCTCTAAAATAGTACTATCACAGAGAGAGATCAAATCACCTCATGCTACTGAGTGATCAGTGCTCTTAATCTTGAGCATTTGTGGATGAACTGATGAAGTCGAGTTCTAGTGCTTTAATTCACTATGGGTGAGATCCTTTTCATGGGTCAACAGCTCTGTGTTTTGGGTGCTCGGGCTTGATTAGTTGGGACGTGCAAATGCAATATGGAATCTATGCCATCGTGTGATGGAATGATCGTCCCCTTAGAATTATCCGATTAATCATCAGAATCTAAGATCTTAGTATATGGATGTTCCATATGGATATTGAACTTGTGGGTCGCTCCCTGGATCAAGAGAATGATATCCGGATGATGATTAAGTCAAGGGTATGAAGTTCAAAGGTTGAGATGTATTCAAGAAGGTAGATAGTACATCGGTTAACCTACTTGATTATGGATGTTACATAGAGGGGCATTATGGTCATTGTACTTAGTAGGTCAAAGACAATCGTCAGTTTATGATGAGCTTAATTTGCATTTAATATTTGTCCCTGGAGTGCAACCATAACTCTCTAGTGGAATGAGTTAAGGTTAAACTGATCATAGTGTTGCTAGGGGGTTAGCATGGACATTTTGGTCATTTTGGAAGCCAAGGGCAAATATGTCTTTTGGTCCCTTCTCTAGCCACTTTCCTAGATTGACAAGGTTTCCTAAATTGTTTAAATGTGTGGAGAAATAATTTTGAGTGTAAATTCAAATAGGCCCATGATGGCATACATGAATTACATCTCTAGATAAATTATTTGGTGCATGGGCCATAGTATGTGTGGGCTAGCCAATGTGGTCCCTAGTATGTGGGTCCCAAGTTTGTGTAGGTCCCATTACTTGGAAGGAGTTCTCTTTGTGCAAGTTTTCCTAAAGTTTAGTAGCTTTCTAATTCAATTTAGAAACTAAATAGAAAAGGGAAGAGGGCTGGACGTCCACATGTGTTTGTTTCCTTTTTTAGAAAGTCTTTCTTGGTTTCCTTTTTCCTTAAGGAAAGGTCTTCTTAAAAAGGGATTTCCTCTTTATATATATGGCTGGTTGTCCTCCCCTTGGGCGTGCAACAACTAGAGGAATAGAAGGGAGAAAGTGAGGTCCCTTTGGGTGTGAGAAAGATTGGAAAGAGAGAGAGGATCAGCCATACATCTTTGGACGTCCATTGCTTGATTGCACATAAGAAAGAGCTATAGCTGGTCCACGTTTTTCCTCTTGAAGAAAGACCATATCAGGTCTGGTCTTCACTCATTAGATCAAGAGAAAAACAAGAAGAAGGAAGTCTATTGTGTTCCCACCAACACTAACCAATCAGATTTGGAGAAAGAGGAATAGAGAAGAAGACTAGAAGGAAACTATTGCAAGAAATTCCAGCAAGGTGTGCAGGAATTTAAAGGCAGTAGATCTGTTCTTCAAGTTCAGATCTTGGAGTTTATTCAGCCCAAGAACATCAGGTATGTCTTCTCCATTGTATCTTCTTTGATTACACACTAGTTGGTCTTGGTTTCATGGTGTTACTAGTGCAATTTTGATGGCTGATTTACTTTCTAAATATGATCCTAGTAGAAAGTTTTAAATTCCAGCCATATAACTCTTTGTTTCATCAAGAGTTCAGATCTGAATCGCACTTCCTTTCAGTAACAAGTTAGTAGCAAAGTTAATGATAAAAGAAAAATAACAAGGTTAATAACAAGAAAAAATGAGCAATGTTAGATAGATCAAATGAGTAAGTGTGTGAAAACAACAAGTGAAAGATCAAGATAAAAATAAAATAAAAACATCCATGGAAATGAGCTAATAACAAGTGAGTAAAATAGGAAATGAATGGATGGAGATAAAAATAAGTGTGCAAAAATAGTGTAAAATCAAATGGGCAATAAAAACAAACACATAGAAGGTAAGAACAAATAAGCTAATGGTTATGATGGTGTGGATAGAGAAATGGAGTGTGAGAATTAAAACAAGTGAATAAAATCAAACTAAAGTAAGAAAAATAAATAAAAATCAATACTAATGGATAGATTGAACCATCTAAAATCCACTAAGTGACACTAATCCAACACTAATGCTTTTCTCTTTTCCCAAACAAACACTCAACTCTAATGAAAAATCAATACATAGATTTGGAAAATATAACTTTAAAACTCTAAGATAGAAGTTAACAATCTAATAGTTAAGACTTTCTTTCCTTCATAAAAGAAAAGATTTCTAATGACTATTTATCCAAAGTAAGCATAAACCATCAAAAGATATTAACTCCTAAGCATGATTTATCAAACCTAAGCATAGATAGTAAAAAGAATGCTAAGATAGAAAATAGGCATGAAAGGTAGCACATTGCAATGAAGAAAAATCTATTCTAACATGTTAAGCACATAAACAAAAGGAATTAAGAGCATAAGCAAAAGAAATAGCGTTATCTTAGCTTCATCTAGAAGATCCAATCAAAGGGATTAACCACCCATTCGAGAAGACAAAGCTTTCTTTCCAAATCTTCAATTTTTACAAAGCTTTCCTCACATTCTCTCTACAATTGCTCTCAATTACATGAATAGCTTTGAGTAAAGAGGAGGCTCTCCTTGCTTGTGTCCATAATGCCTAGAGCTCCCTTCATTATATAGAAACATTTTCCTTGCTCTTTTTTGGTTTCTTTCCAATGTGCGACTTCACAAAAATGAAAATATGAACATATGAATGTGATTCCCATATTAGAAAATAGTTCCTAGATTGATGTGCGATTTTGACTCCTAAAACATCCGAATTGGGAAAAATGTTATAAATACGATTTGTAGATCTTAGAACAAGCTTTCCAATACTTCTAAGATCACCTCAATCGGACACCCGAGTAAAAAGATATGGTCAAAATACCAACCCAGGTCTTTCATTTTTCTTCTTATTATTGGCCTAACTTTGTCATTTCTTCATCCAATTGTCTTCCAAACTTATCCTTACTCTCTTTAACTCTTGAATCTCAACTTTAATCTTCAATTAACACCTACAAAGAGAAATTAACATAATTGAAAGTATTTTTAAACATATTTTGTATGGAAGCCATTGGAACTCATATAAATGCATACAAATGGCCATCTAAGATGTACAGATATAAGCAAAGCATGATGGGGAGGAAATTTATGATTTTTTAATGCTAAAAATAGTGTTTTGAGTTCTTTTATCTTTGAAAGCTCATAAAATAA
The DNA here is from genome assembly GCA_038049695.1 of Cinnamomum chago. NCBI lineage: Eukaryota > Viridiplantae > Streptophyta > Magnoliopsida > Laurales > Lauraceae > Cinnamomum > Cinnamomum chago. The sequence goes on from CP142451.1 coordinate 61,647,097, forward strand.
TGATATGAATGTGTATCTTTTGTGAACTCATCATCAATGTGAGTTAAAACCCACCCCCCATCTCACCATCTCATTCTCTCTCTCTCTCTCTCTCTCTCTCTCTCTCTCACTTCACTCACTGTTTGCGTGAGTTAACTCCCACCCACCCATTTCATTATCTCTCTCTTTCTTTCTCTCATTATTTCTTTCTTTCTTTATTTTGTCTTCAATCTCCTCCTTGTCAATGGACCATCAAAGAGACCCTCCATCATCACTATTTAAGTGGGCCACCAGTCAAGTCCACAACCTCCCCATCTCAATTTCAATTCTTTTTCTCTCTTTCTCAATATTTCTCACCCACCTTGCTGGAAATGGATCTTAGAGGCTGCCCATCACCTCCAATCATCAGTATCATCTTCGCGTGTGTTAGACCCCGACCCAGACCAATTCGATTAGTGTGTGTTTAGCTCTAAGTGGGTTTAGTTTTCGTTGTGTTAGAAGTAATTAGTTTAGTCTTGGACATAGCACTGGGAGTTTTGAGAACGTTTAGTACTAGTCTGACACACTCAGGAAAGCCTGAGTGCACGTGTAAGCTTGGGAGGATCGTATCGATTTCCTTGTATTTGAGATCTTGATTTCAAATGGATGATTTTACTATGTGTTACAACTTTTGTTTTCAGCCCATTCATGTTTGAAGCCCAAAAGCCCAAGTTCTGGCCCAAAAAGGGTAAAGTGGTCTTTTTGCACAAATCTGGACACAATTTTCGAGATCTCAAAACCCTGTCAAAAATATACTTTTTGGAAACTAGATATTTCAAGGATCGTTTTATCCTTCTTCGTCGAGTTCATTCGAGGCCCGCAAGATCATGTTTTCACCGATACAAGAATTGACCATTTGGGCCCCATTAGCATCACTTAAACCTTCTCTTCCACTCTTTTCATTCACTTCCCCAAGATTTCTGCAACTTTCTTAACCTAGGGCTGAAAATCCCTCTTTCCTTTCCATCTTCCTCACCTTGCATGATCTAGCTAGAGATCTCCAAATAAAGTTCCAAGGCCATCATCTTCTTCCTCTCATCTCAAGCTTCCTATTGATGTCTCCTTCTTGAAAGCTAAAGTTGGGAAAGCTCTCCATTTTCTTCATTCCTTCTTGTTTGAGCAATTCTAGGTAAGAGCTTCAACCCATACTTTTCATGAAATCTTTTTTATTCTTAAAGATCTTGTTTTCCATGTTTACAAACCCCTTTGTGAAAATGGATTCTTTGTTTTCATTTGTGTTGAGTTTTGAATGGATTTCCTTGGGATTATTTGTAGTGTTGGCTTAGTTTTTGAGTAAGAGTGCTTGAAGAGGATTGTTTAGCATTTGGGCAAAGGCAAGTAATCTCTATAGGCTCTTTGTTGCATGTGTATTTTAGATTTCATTGCTATTTTAGAAATTGTGCATATAAACTTGGTTATAAACTTCATGATCTAGTTTTCATTTAGATTGAATGGTTGAAATTGAAAAAAAAAAAATGAACCCTCGGTGAGCATGAAGGCTCAAGGGATTGTATGTGGCTTAAGGATGAGAAGAAGGAGAGAAATGTATTGAAAGTTGGACAAGAGGAAGGGTTTTTCTGCACTCTGCGAGCACAGGCAGAAGCTTGTCCGCTCGAGCAACCCTTGGGTCCGCTCAAGCGACCAAGCCACTGCTTGGTCCGAGCGCAGACAGAGAGCTGTCCGCTCGAGTGACCTTATGTCCGCTCGAGCGAACTGCCCACTGTCTGATTAGGAGCAAGACAGAGAGTTATCCGCCAGTGAAACCTTATTGTCCGCTCGAGCGAAGTGTCAATACCTTACAAGGTCCGCTCGAGCGAACCTGCCAGATTCAGGAAGAAGAATTATTTCATTTGTGTATTTTCTTGAAGGTTGGTGTCGCGACCCCGGACCGGGCCCCACGTGACTGATCCGGGATCGGGACTAAGTGAACATCAACAGTTTATGTAAAACATACACACATACATTTATTTAATTTCCCACAGGTGTCCGCGGTGAGGATATCACAACCATCAATGAATATTTCTGTTAAGTGCGGAAGCATGTAGCAAATCAAATAGTCAGACTATCTCTAGCCATGAAAGCATCAACATCAGGTATAAATACTGTATCAGAATGAGCAATGATCTATAGCATGTTTCCCAAAAGTAAGTTAAAGTTTAACAAGTGACATTTAATTACAATTCCCAAAATTAGAGGCCAACAAAGGCCAATATAACAAGATAATAACCCAAAAGAATGGTTAATTAGTCATCCTCAAAATGTTACGCCTCTCTTAGCAACCCGATGTCTACATGACATCGTCAGCACGCCAGTCGACTAGAGGTTGCGGCTCACCTACCGCCTCCTCCGGCTCCTCCTCAAGGAAACCAGCAACGGGACCTGAGTACCACAGCAAATGTATCAAACACGACGGTCTGGCAAGAGAGTGAAAGGATACAACAACAAATAATGACTGAAATATCTTGAAAAGCATAGAAATCTGTTTAAGCAAGAACTCTCCTAAAGTAGATAAATCATTTGCTAGAAAACAAGTAAACAAGATAAAACATATAAGGTATCAAAGGAAAACGGGAACTAACAAGATGGCAATCACATAAATTTAAGTCCTCTGTCACTAAAGTGACAACAGTATAACGGGACGTTAATCTCAGTCACAAAAGGTGAGGAGAATCAACGTAAATCATATATACAATATAAATATACGGGACGGGACCACGGTAGCGAACCGGGTATCGGGACGGGACCACGGTAGCGAACCAGGTATCGGGACGGGACCACGGTATTAGACCGGGTATCAGGATCCAAACTGCAGCTGGCGGGACGGGAGAGGGATCTCCAAGTCGGTGGATCAAACCGACAAGGTATCCAAGCTTAGTGATGCCGATACATAGGTTAAATATCAAATCGAGACTTATGCAAGTAAATCAAGTACAATATATAAACGAGCAAGACGGGGGTGCTCAATGGCACATTTTCGTTCCAAGTTGGGTAATATATCTCGGGACAAATCACTGTTACTAGTGTAACTATCATGCTTTCGGGAAACACATCATGTAAGATAAATCTTGGAATGAGGTGAAACAATGAACTATAACAGTTTCGGGTAAAATACTGGTTTCAAGATCTATTTAGTATATAGGGACCCCGTATGTCGATTATAAAAAAGACTTGGTACTCCTTGAGTTAGAAGACATTCCGAGCTCCTTATACACCTTGAAGTTTCAAAACTTCGAATGAAATCTTTGTGGTACGGTTTCTTCCTCAAATGGCCTCATACAATGCTTAATAAATCTTCTTGACCTAGAGGGATTCCCAGAGAATAGACCCAACCATTGAAACAGTTGAACATTGTCCCAAACATAGCCTATGCCAGACGAACCGCATCGCTCGAGCGGACTGGAGGGTTCGCTCGAGCGAGTCGCTCGCTGGAATGATGGTCTGGGTGGGTTCGCTCGAGCGAAGTGGAGGTCGCTCGAACGAACTTATTTGGTCGAGCGAATATTTAAGTGCGTTCAAATGAACAACTCTCTAGAATGAGTTCTGGGATGTCCGCTCGAGCGACCAGTGGTCCGCTCGAGCGACCAAGCTACTGGAATGCTTCGAACCATTTCCTGGACAGGTCGCTCGAGCGAAGTGTCATGGTCGCTCGAGCGAACTGTCCAGAACCTGAATTCGGACCAGTTCAGCTCCACAATAACTCTTCCTTTTCACAATCCCTTCTTAACCACTTTCATACATCAAATAAGGAGTATAAATCTCCATTCAAATGACCTCAAATCCCCAACTACATCCATCCCATTCTCCTCCATCCTTATCACATTCCATACAAGCAAAAAGAGGAGGAAACCATTTCACACAATATGCATATTCAAGACAAAACAAGAAAACATTATATGCTATAAGCTAACATGCCTTTATGACCATAATTGCATCCTTTGTTACTCCATCAAGAACATTTATTCCAACCATAAACATATTAATGAAACATGAAAATCCATAAACGCTTCACCAACCATTTAAAACTTAAAATACTCAATCATTCACTTGCCTTATGTCTTCAAATCAATGAAATCAAGCTCTAACAAGTCTCCCAAGCAAGGACTCCAAGCTATGACAAAAATCCCCAAAACAAACAAACCCTAAAAGAGTCAAAACAATGAAATAACAAGGAGCCCTTCCAAGGATAATAGTGAAGCTTCCCAAGGGCTAGGAGATAACAAATCTAGAAGATGAGGGGGAATACTTACTTGCAAGGTCCTCTAATGACAATGTTGAGCTCAAGGAGAGTCTTGTAATGGATGGTTTTCTCTAGCAATGGTGTCCAAAGAGAGCTATGGTGATGAGGAAGAAGGTGATGATCTCCACTACTCAAGTTGTGTAAGATTGTGGTGAGTTGGGTGATTGCAAGCAAGAGCAAGAAGGAGAAGGCAATAAAACCCTAGGTTTTCTCTCTTGTGCTGGAAAAAGAACAAAGGAAGGGAAGGACTTCCTTATAAACAAGTGGGGAGTGGGCTCCACTACTTAGAAAACTAATTGGGCTGAAATCATCTCCTTCGGGACCTCGGATGAACTCAACGAAGAAGGAAGAAATGTTCGTCGAAATATCTAGTTTCTAGAAAGCATATGTTTCGCGGGTTTCGGGAATATCGAGTTTTGGGTACAGATTTGGTGTGCAATGACTATTTCGCCCTCAAGGCTATGAAATCGGGTTTTGGGATCTCGAACGGAGACGGGATCAACATGAAAGTTGTAGAGCTTATCAATACGAATAAAATGAGATCAAAACAATGAATGCAAAAATTTTGATAAATCCTCAAACATATGCCATGTCATGAAAAGGGACCCCCAAAGGGCCCTACTAGTTACCAAAGCATTCAAAGTAGCCCAAAACTAGAATCAAAGCTATTCCAAACCCAACTTAGCCAAAATCACTAATCAAGCTTAGCACTAACACACAACTTAATTAGTACTAATCGGGTTCACTTGGGTCGGGGTCTTACATCCTCCACCCCTTAGGGCATTTGGTCCTCCAAATGAAATATAAGACTCACCTCAGGTAGAAGATGTGGATATTTCTTCTGAACTTGATCTCGTAATTCCCATGTTGCCTCTTCCAGTCCATGGTTCTCCCACAATACCTTTACCCACTGAATAGTCTGAGTCCTCAACTCTTGTTCCTTTGTATCGATGATCTCAACGGGCTTCTCAACATAGGTAGCATCCTCTCTGATCTCTAATGGCTCATGCCGGAGTACATGCGAAGGATCGGGAACATATTTCTTCAACATTGACACATGGAAGACGTTGTGTACGCTGGACAACTCGGGTGGTAAGACTAATCTGTAGGCCACATCATCGATTTTGCTCACAATGTCATAAGGTCCAATGTATCTCCGTGTTAGCTTGCCCTTCTGTCCGAACCTCAATGTTCCCCTCGTAGGTGACACTTTTAAGAAGACCTTGTCTCCTTCCTTAAACTGTAGATCTCTGCGGTGGGAGTCTGTATAGCTCTTCTGTCTACTCCGGGACACTTTCAGACGTTCTCGAATCAACTTGATCTTGTCGCTGGTCTCACTAACAATAGTCGGTCCATGGAAACTGCGAGTGCCGACTTCTTCCCAACAAACAGGTGCCTACGCCTTCTGCCATACAAGGCCTCAAAAGGAGCCATCCCAATGCTCGAGTGGTAGCTGTTGTTGTACGCAAACTCACACAACGGTAGAGTCTCATCCCATTGAGTCTTGAAATCTAACACACAAGCACGGAGCATATCTTCAAGAGTTTGAATCGTCCTCTCTGACTGGCCATCTGTCTGCGGGTGATACGCTGTGCTAAACTGTAGTCTCGTACCCATAGACTCGTGCAATTTCTTCCAGAACCTCGAGACAAATTTACTGTCTCTGTCAGAAGTGATAGAAACTGGCTGCCCATGTCGACTGACGATCTCGCTGACAAACAACTCTACCAAAGGTAGCATGTGCATCTTCGTCCCTGTCTTCATAGTAAGGAAATGCGCTGACTTGGTGAGGCGGTCCACAATGACCCATATCGCGTCGTTTCCTCTGCTAGTCCTCGGTAATCCCAAAATAAAGTCCATGGTAAGGTGCTCCCACTTCCATTCCGGAATCTCTAATGGCTATAACAATCCTGGAGGCCTCTGATGCTCTGCTTTAATCAACTGACAAGTCATGCAACGGGAGACAAACGCTGCAATTTCTCTCTTCATGTTGTTCCACCAAAACCTGCCCTTCAAATTCTGATACATCTTCGTGCTGCCTGGATGCATAGAATACTTCGTGCTATGAGCTTCAGCCATGATGTCATTCCTCAAATCTTCAATGTTAGGCACACACAGACGGTCACGGTAGTACAAAACTCCATCAACAACTCGGAAGTCGGGACGTTCTGCTACATGCTCCGAAATCTTGGCCAACTCTGGATCTTGCAACTGACTTTCCTTGATCTTCTGAATGAAAGAAGGTTCTGACACTGTCTTGTTAGCTAATAGTACACCCTTCCTCAGTGGCTGTAGGTCTATACTCAATTATTCGAATTGCTCAAAAATACAAGTGCCACTTAGATTAGCCAAGCCTACTGACTTCCTACTCAAGGCATCTGCAACAACATTTGCTTTCCCCGGGTGGTACTTGATTGGAAAATCATAGTCCTGGATATATTCCATCCATCTTCTCTGCCTCATGTTCAAATCCTTCTGCGAAAATAGATACTGTAAGCTGCGGCGGTCGGAGTGGACTTCGAACTGCTCTCCATAGAGGTAATGTCTCCACATTTTCAACGCGAACACAACCGCTGCTAACTCCAGATGATGGGTGGCATAGTTCTTCTCGTGCTCTTTCAACTGCCGAGATCCATAAGCAATCACTTTTCCTTCTTGCATCAAAACACAACCAAGTCCCACATTCAAAGCATCGGTAAAAATGGTGAAACCGCAGCTTCCAGATGGCAAGGTAAGGACTGGTGTTGTAGTCAATCTCTTCTTTAGCTCTTGGAAACTCTCTTCACACTGCTCTGTCCACACATATGGTGCATTTTTCCTTGTCAATTTTGTGAATGGTGACGCAATCGACGAAAAACCTTGCACAAACCTCCGATAGTAACCTGCCAATCCCAGAAAACTCCTGATTTCTGTCACATTCTTCGGTCTTTCCTAATTCACTACTGCTTCAATCTTGGACGGATCCACTGACAATCCTTCCTTAGAGATAATGTGCCCCAAGAATGCTACTTGGTCTAGCCAAAATTCACACTTGTTGAGCTTCGCATACAGTTGGTTCTCTCTCAAGAGTTGCAATGCTATCCTCAAATGCTCTTCATGTTCTTCCTTGGTCTTGGAGTACACCAAAATGTCGTCTATGAACACCACTACAAACTGATCTAGATATTCTGCAAATATCTTGTTCATCAAAGCCATGAACACTGCCAGTGCATTAGTCAACCCAAATAGCATCACTAGAAACTCATAGTGGCCATACCTTGTCCGGAAAGCTGTTTTCAACACATCTGATTCTCTAACTCTCAGCTGATGGTAACCGGATCTCAAATCAATCTTCGAAAAGTATGAAGCACCTTGCAATTGATCAAACAATTCATCTATTCTTGGCAATGGGTATTTGTTCTTGATGGTCACTTGATTCAATCTTCTGTAATCTATACACATTCTCATCGAACCATCCTTCTTCTTGACAAACAAGACTGGAGCTCCCCATGGTGAAACACTCGGTCTCACAAAACCTTTGTCCAACAACTCTTGCAACTGAGTCTTCAACTCTCCCAACTCTGCTGGAGCCATTCTATAAGGTGCAATAGATATCGGGGCAGTCCCCGGTAACATCTCAATGGTGAAATCAATCTCTCTCATGGGTGGCAAACCTGGAATCTCCTTCGGAAAAACATCCGGGAATTCCCAAACAATTGGGATCTCCTCCACCCCTTGGGACCGTTTATCCTCCGTGATAAACGCTAAATAAGCTTCACAACCACTTCTTAAAAGTTTGTCAGCCTTCAACGCTGAAACAAACCCTGCACGAGGATTCCTCCTCTCTCCCTGAAACGACACTCCTGCTGGTGTCTCAACCAACTTGAAAGTGAGGGTCTTATGGAAACAATCCATTGTGGCATGGTACCCTGCCAGCCAATCCATCCCTAGGATGACATCATAATCAAACATCTCCAAAGAAATGAGATCTGCGGTTAAAACCACTTCTCCTATCTGGACTGTGCAACTAGGGTAAAAGGTTCTACAAATAACTTGTTTACCTACTGGGGTTGCCACAGTCAAAATGAACTCAAGTTCTCTAGCATGCATATCAATCAACTTAGAAAATTTATGGGACACGAAAGAATGTGTAGAGCCAGGGTCAAACAAAATCATAGCTTTAATCCCACAAACAAGAAGTGTACCTTCTACTACATTACCAGCTGCCTTTGCATCCACTCTATTGACCCCGTAAATTTGGCCTCGAAGCTGTGGCCTGTTCTGAGCTTGTTGTGGCCTGCCATGTGGTGCATTCCTGTTCTGCTGCGGTGCACGCTGATGTCCCTGCTGCTGACGGGCCTGTTGCTGTGGCTGCTGCTGTCTGAACTGCTGTTGCGGTGGTGCTTGCTGTTGAAGTGGCCTTGGCTGGTTTTGGACAACCAATGCATGCTGCGGTGGTGGTGGTGGACGTTGTGGCCCTTGCTGCTGCTGCTGATTCTGTTTGTTTGGTCTAGGGCAATCCCTCATCCTATGGTCCATAGAACCACACCTGAAGCACGCTCCCGTGATAGTACGACATTCAGCACTAGCATGATTCTTTCCACAGTGGATGCAAACCACTGGATTCTGCACATTTGGCCCTGTCCTCTGCCTCTTATTCTGATGGTTCCTCTGATGCTGGAAATTCTGCTGCTGAGCTGGACTCTTGTTTTGCACTCTGAGGATCTTATTGTGGAAGTTCTCGAACTTGTAGGCCCTCTTTACTGCTTCATCAAAAGTAGCAGGTGGTACTACTCCGGTGGCATCTCTCTCAATGAAGGGGTTAAGTCCCTCAAAGAACTTAGCAATTTTCTTCTCAACGGTATCCAACAACTCCGGGGCATACCTGGACAACCTCTCAAATTTGGTGAGGTACTCTAAGACTGTCATACTCCCCTGCACCAACTGCTTAAATTCTATGGCCTTTTGCTTCTTGACGTGAGCGGGTACCTATTTGTCATGAAACTGCCTCTTGAAGTTTGCCCACACTTTTGCATCAACCATGGTTCTATATTCTTCTCTCACCGTCTTCCACCATCTGTCTGCTGTACCAACAAAGAGGGATGATGCTAGCTTCACTCTATCACTTCCTGTACACTGGAAGATCTCAAAGATGTTCTCCGTATGTTCCAACCATTCATCTGCAGCCAAGGGGTCTTCTTCCCCAAGAAACTCCTTCGGAGCTCTCTTCCGAAATCGCTCAAACAAGGCATTGAGATCATGTTGCCTTTCGTTTATGACTATAGCTGGTTGGGGTTGAACTGGATCGGGTCTCCTCTGTAAGACCTGAAGCAACTGCCTTTGCATTTCTGTCATCTCCCTAGCATGGTCTTCTTCTCTCTTGAGCATCTGTTCTTGCAATCTGGCTTGGTTTTCATTGGCTTGACGTTGCTGGTCAAGCATGGCTTGCATCATCTCTTGGAACAGATTGGGTGGGTTGTTCTCAACTATATCCTCTTCTATTGGCCCTGTGTGATCACTGTTACTGCCAGAAGGAATGCCATTCACTGTTCTCTTACGGGGAGGCATGATGCTGCAAAACAAATTATTAGCACATAATACTATAAAGGGTCACACAATGCTCACACGATACTAGCTAACGAAACATCTAACGAATCCTCGCCACGTCCTTAGGATTTCTAGTTTCTTTTAATTGTTTGAAACATGTCTCGCTCTGATACCAGTCTGTCGCGACCCCGGACCGGGCCCCACGTGACTGATCCGGGATCGGGACTAAGTGAACATCAACAGTTTATTTAAAACATACATACATACATTTATTTAATTTCCCACAGGTGTCCGCGGTGAGGATATCACAACCATTAATGAATATTTCTGTTAAGTGCGGAAGCATATAACAAATCAAATAGTCAGACTATCTCTAGCCATGAAAGCATCAACATCAGGTGTAAATACTGTATCAGAATGAGCAATGATCTATAGCATGTTTCCCAAAAGTAAGTTAAAGTTTAACAAGTGACATTTAATTACAATTCCCAAAATTAGGGGCCAACAAAGGCCAATATAACAAGATAATAACCCAAAAGAATGGTTAATTAGTCCTCCTCAAAATGTTACGCCTCTCTTAGCAACCCGATGTCTACATGACATCGTCAGCACGCCGCTCGACTAGAGGTTGCGGCTCACCTACCGCCTCCTCCGGCTCCTCCTCAAGGAAACCGACAACGGGACCTGGTACCACAGCAAATGTATTAGACACGACGGTCTGGCAAGAGAGTGAAAGCATACAACAACAAATAATGACTGAAATATCTTGAAAAGCATAGAAATCTGTTTAAGCAAGAACTCTCATAAAGTAGACAAATCATTTGCTAGAAAACAAGTAAACAAGATAAAACATATAAGGTATCCAAGGAAAACGGGAACTAACAAGATGGCAATCACATAAAGTTAAGTCATCTGTCACTAAAGTGACAACAGTATAACGGGACGTTAATCTCAGTCACAAAAGGTGAGGAGAATCAACGTAAATCATATATACAATATAAATATACGGGACGGGACCACGGTAGCGAACCGTGTATCGGGACGGGACCACGGTATTAGACCGGGTATCAGGATCCAAACTGCAGCTGGCGGGACGGGAGAAAGATCTCCAAGTCGGTGGATCAAACCGACAAGGTATCCAAGCTTAGTGATGCCGACACATAGGTTAAATATCAAATCGAGACTTAAGCAAGTAAATCAAGTACAATATATAAACGATCAAGACGGGGGTGCTCAATGGCACATTTTCGGTCCAAGTTGGGTAATATATCTCGGGACAAATCACTATTACTAGTGTAACTATCATGCTTTCGGGAAACACATCATGTAAGATGAATCTTGGAATGAGGTGAAACAATGAACTATAACAGTTTCGGGTAAAATACTGGTTCCAAGATCTATTTAGTATATAGGGACCCCGTATGTCGATTATAAAAAAGACTTGGTACTCCTTGAGTTAGAAGACATTCCGAGCTCCTTATACACCTTGAAGTTTCAAAACTTCGAATGAAATCTTTGTGGTACGGTTTCTTCCTCAAATGGCCTCATACAATGCTTAATAAATCTCCTTGACCTAGAGGGATTCCCAGAGAATAGACCCAACCATTGAAACAGTTGAACATTGTCCCAAACATAGCCTATGCCAGACGAACCGCATCGCTCGAGCGGACTGGAGGGTTCGCTCGAGCGAGTCGCTCGCTGGAATGGTGGTCTGGGTGGGTCCGCTCGAACGAACTCATTGGGTCTAGCGAATATTTAATTGCGTTCGAACGAACAACTCTCTGGAATGAGTTTTGGGATGTCCGCTCGAGCGACCAGGGGTCCGCTCGAGCGACCAAGCTACTGGAATGCTCCGAACCATTTCCTGGACAGGTCGCTCAAGCGAAGTGTCATGGTCGCTCGAGCGAACTGTCCAGAACCTGAATTCGGACTAGTTGAGCTCCACAATAACTCTTCCTTTTCACAACCCCTTAACCACTTTCATACATCAAATAAGGAGTATAAATCTCCATTCAAATGACCTCAAATCCCCAACTACATCCATCCCATTCTCCTCCATCCTTATCACATTCCATACAAGCAAAAAGAGGAGGAAACCATTTCACACAATATGCATATTCAAGACAAAACAAGAAAACATTATATGCTATAAGCTAACATGCCTTTATGACCATAATTGCATCCTTTGTTACTCCATCAAGGACATTTATTCCAACTATAATCATATTAATGAAACATGAAAATCCATTAATGCTTCACCAACCATTTAAAACTTAAAATACACAATCATTCACTTGCCTTATGTCTTCAAATCAATGAAATCAAGCTCTAACAAGTCTCCCAAGCAAGGAATCCAAGCTATGACAAAAATCCCCAAAATAAACAAACCCTAAAAGAGTTAAAACAATGAAATAGCAAGGAACCCTTCCAAGGATAATAGTGAAGCTTCCCAAGGGCTAGGAGATAACAAATCTAGAAGATGAGGGGGAATACTTACTTGCAAGGTCCTCTAATGGCAATGGTGAGCTCAAGGAGAGTCTTGTAATGGATGGTTTTCTCTAGCAATGGTGTCCAAAGAGAGCTATGGTGATGAGGAAGAAGGTGATGATCTCCACTACTCAAGTTGTGTAAGATTGTGGTGAGTTGGTTGATTGCAAGCAAGAGCAAGAAGGAGAAGGCAATAAAACCCTAGGTTTTCTCTCTTGTGCTGGAAAAAGAAAAATGGAATGGAAGGACTTCCTTATAAACAAGTGGGGAGTGGGCTCCACTACTTAGAAAACTAATTGGGCTGAAATCATCTCCTTCGGGACCTCGGATGAACTCGACGAAGAAGGAAGAAATGTTCGTCGAAATATCTAGATTCTAAAAAGCATATGTTTCGCGGGTTTCGGAAATATCGAGTTTTGGGTACAGATTTGGTGTGCAATGACTAGTTCGCCCTCAAGGCTATGAAATCGGGTTTCGGGATCTCGAACGGAGACGGGATCAACATGAAAGTTGTAGAGCTTATCAATACGAATAAAACGAGATCAAAACAATGAATGCAAAAATCTCCGATAATTCCTCAAACATATGCCATGTCATGAAAAGGGACCCCCAAAGGGCCCTACTAGTTACCAAAGCATTCAAAGTAGCCCAAAACTAGAATCAAAGCTATTCCAAACCCAACTTAGCCAAAATAACTAATCAAGCTTAGCACTAACACACAACTTAATTAGTACTAATCGGGTTCACTTGGGTCGGGGTCTTACATCCTCCACCCCTTAGGGCATTTGATCCTCCAAATGAAATATAAGACTCACCTCAGGTAGAAGATGTGGATATTTCTTCTGAACTTGATTTCGTAATTCTCATGTTGCCTCTTCTGGTCCATGGTTCTCCCACCATACCTTTACCCACTTAATAGTCCGAGTCCTCAACTCTTGTTCCTTTGTATCGATGATCTCAACGGGCTTCTCAACATAGGTAGCATCCTCTCTGATCTCTAATGGCTCATGCCGGAGTACATGCGAAGGATCGGGAACATATTTCTTCAACATAGACACATGGAAGACGTTGTGTACGCCGGAAAACTCGGGTGGTAAGGCTAATCTGTAAGCCACATCACCGATCTTGCTCACAATGTCATAAGGTCCAATGTATCACCGTGATAGCTTGCCCTTCTGTCCGAACCTCAATGTTCCCCTCGTAGGTGACACTTTCAAGAAGACCTTGTCTCCTTCCTTAAACTGTAGATCTCTGCGGTGGGAGTCTGCATAGCTTTTCTGTCTACTCCGGGACACTTTCAGACGTTCTTGAATCAACTTGATCTTGTCGCTGGTCTCACTAACAATAGTAGGTCCATGGAAACTGCGAGTGCCAACTTCTTCCCAACAAACAGGTGTCCAACACCTTCTGCCATACAAGGCCTCAAAAGGAGCCATCCCAATGCTCGAGTGGTAGCTGTTGTTGTACGCAAACTCAAACAACGGTAGAGTCTCATCCCATTGAGTCTTGAAATCTAACACACAGTTGGAAAACTAGACTATGTTAAGGGTTTTGACTTGACATTGTGTAAATGGAACTTCGAAATGCAACCCAACTTCGGAGACACCAATTCTTGTATATTCCGACATTTGGGGTCTCAATTACACAAAGGTCAATTAGTATCCTTAACACATGCTTGTCAGATTTCGTATTTTGAATTTCCGTCTTGGTACGATAAGTACCATCGTGTACTCATTTTGAATTTCAAGTATAAGCTTGTTTTGAAGATTTGTTTCAAGAAAAAGGGGATCACTTCCTAAGCGTGATATGCATATTAATTATGCCTTTTGCTAGTCGTGTTGTTGTGTTTGATAAGTGATTTTCCTCCCTTTTTATCTCGATGTGTTTAGACCGTGTTTCGCGTGTTTTGTGCATTCATGAAATAAGTGAACACCACTGAGCTTGGACTGCCCTTTCAGTTTGATCCACTGTCTGGGGGTCCTTAAACATATGGACTGTCTGCAGACTGGTCGTGTATTTATTACACATCGTGCGTGTCCAGTTCCGCTGCCGGAAATCCCCGTATATGTGGGAATCGTGTCGTGATTATATTATGTATATCGTGCTTGTCGTGCGTGCTTGCTCTTTTCATTATATATATGATAGAGAAAGGATGGGCTCTTTGTGGATTGTAACTATTCATGATATTATATGTACTCATGCTAGTTTGTTTTAGTATCTTAGCTTTGTTTGTATTCTCGAAAATGTATTTCAGTCATTGTAGTATTTCAAATCAGGGATTTGTTTATATGTTTTCTTATCATGTTATTTGTTTCATGTTTTCACCTAAATTAATTACCTGTCAAACCGTCGTGTTTGACCCTTGTCTGTTGGTGCCCAGGTGCAGGCGACGTTACCTTTGAGGAGGAGCGTCCGGAGGAGGCTTTTGAGCCAATCCCTGTTAGAGAGTGGCAGCCCGACGATGTCAACTAGACGTCGGGCGGGTTCTTGAGTTTCGTCATTTTGGTCATGGGTTTCGTTTGTTGTTTCAAGAATTGTATTGGCCTCTGTTGGCCTCTTATGGGATGTAACTAAACTTAACTTACTTTTGAGTTAGTCTCATAACTTGAATCTTGATGGGGATGCCATATTAACTCCTTCCTTTGATACTTATGTCTTGTTATCATTTGGTCATAGCACTTAAAGATTTATTGGTGCTTATCTTGATGTGATTTGGTACACGCTTCCGCATACTTGATCATGTGAGTCAGATTCCGCATGTCTTTGGGAATTCTCACCGCGGGAACCGGTGGGAAAATGTAAACAACGCAATCGGCACACGTCGTGGGCCCGGGATCCGTTCCAGGGTCGCGACAGGACTGGTATCAGAGCGGGACATGTTTCAGGAACTTAAAAGAAACTAGAAAGGTCTTAGGAACGTGGCGAGGATTCGTGAGTTCGATTGATTCGTTGGTATAGGACCTTAGAAACCCTCATACCAAGTTTTATTGTGTACTAACTCTTTGTTTTACAGCACTATGCCTCCAAGAAAAGATCCAAACCATCATGCTTTAGGTAGTCAGCAGAATGAGTCAGACACATCTAATACACCAACAGCTACACAGTTTCAAGAACTAATGCAAGTTATGATAGCACAACAAAGACAGGCTAATGAAAACCAAGTCAGATTTCAAGAATAGTTAGCAAAGAAGGATGATGAAATGGCTCAAGTCCAGAGGCAACTCTTGGAAGTACTTCAGAACAGGAATGTAGCTCCACCACCCGTGGGTCCGCAGATTGTTATTCAAAATAGGGATCCTGACCCTAATGCACTATTTGAGAAATTTAGGAAGAGAGCACCGAAGGAATTTTCGGGCAATGAGGACCCGTTAGTGGCAGATGACTGGCTAGTTAATACTGAGAAAATCTTCGATGTCTTTATGTGCACGGGAATACAGAAAGTCAACCTCACAGCTTCACTATTCTACGGGCTTGCAGATCGTTGGTGGCAAACAGTTAAGGACCCATATGCAGTGATGGCTGATGAGGAGGCATGGGCAGCATTCAAGACACAGTTTCAAGATAAATACATTCCCTCCCATGTCAAGAGACAGAAGGCTATTGAGTTTCAGCAGCTCAAGCAAGGCAGCATGACGGTGCTAGACTATGTCACCAAGTTTGAGAGATTGGCTAGATATGCTACCGAGTTGATTGACACTGAAAGGAAAAAAATAACAAAGTTTTTGGAAGGATTGAATCCGATCATCATGAGAGATGTCATAGGAGTAGTTCCACCAGCTACATATGATGAGGCAGTCAAGCGGGCATATACATTTGAAGATATTAACAACATGATTGTTCAGGACAGGAAGCAACACTATCAGCAGCAGAATCAGAGGCAACAACAGAACAAGAAGCCAAGGCAAGAACAAGGTCAAGTGAGGCAGGGTTGTGGACATTGTGGCAAGAATCATGAAACACATGAATGTCGTAAGGCCATGGGTGCCTGTTTCAAGTGTGGGGCTATGAATCATTCAATCAAGGATTGCCACTACTTCAGAATCAAGGGAACAAAAACCAACAACAGAGACAAGCAGCTCCTCAGAATCAAGCACTAGTTCAGAATCAAGTTAAACCACCTCAGCAGTAGCAGTAGCAGGCTAGGCAACCATCACAGAATCAGAATACTCGTCCTCCACAGCAGAACAGACATGGCCAAGGAAGGCAGAACCAAGTACCAAATAGACTACAGATGCATGGACGTTTATATTATCTCAACCGTGCAGATGCTGAAGCGCAGGAGACGTGGTAGAAGGTAAACTTCTTATTTGTGGGGTAGAAGCCCATATTTTATTTGATCCTGGATCCACACATTCCTTTTCATCCCCTAGTTTTGCTAAGTTGATTGATGCACCATGTAGTGAATTGGATTATATATTAGTAGTGACCACACCAGTAGGGAAACAAGTTGTGTGTAGAACCTATTACCCTAGCTGTACAGTTTTGTTAGGAGATGTTAACTTACCGGCCAACCTCATTGTTTTAGACATGCATGATTTTGATGTCATTTTAGGCATGGATTGGTTAGAAGCATATCATGCCACCATGGATTGTTTTAGTAAGACCATTACATTCAAATTCCAAGGACCACATGCAGAATTGATATTTGAGGGTTACAAGAGGAAAACTCAGGCAGGGTTTATTTCAGTTTTGAAGGCAAGCAGATTAGTGCAGAGTGGGTGTCAGACATTTATTGCGTTTATCATGGAGGATAAACAGTCCCAAGGGGTGGAGGATATCCCCATTGTGTGTGAATTTCCGGATGTTTTTCCAGAAGAAATCCCGAGTTTACCACCAATCAGAGAAGTAGAGTTAACAATTGAGCTTCTTCCAGGGACAACTCCGATCTCGATTGCACCATACAAGATGGCTCCAGCAGAAATAGGTGAGCTAAAGCTCCAATTGCAGGATTTGCTGAGCAAAGGTTTTATTAGGCCAAGTGTTTCACCGTGGGGAACACCGGTGTTGTTTGTGAAAAAGAAGGATGGGAGTTTGAGAATGTGCATTGACTACAGGAAGTTGAACCATGTGACCGTGAAGAACAAGTATCCATTACCAAGGATAGACGAATTATTTGATCAATTGCAAGGAGCAGCCTATTTTTCCAAGATAGACTTGAGGTCAGGGTACCATCAGTTGAGAGTTAGAGACTCAGATGTTCAGAAGACAGCCTTCAGAACAAGATATGGGCACTATGAGTTCTTAGTGATGCCCTTTGGTTTGACAAATGCACTCGCAGTCGTTATGGCTCTTATGAACAAAGCCTTTGCACCCTATTTGGATCACTCTATAGTAGTATTCACTGATGATGTCCTTATGTATTCCAAGAGTAAGAAGGAGCATGAAGAACATTTGAGGACAGCGTTGCAGCTCTTGAGGGACAACCAGCTATATGCAAAACTCAGTAAGTGTGAATTCTGGTTAGAGCAAGTTACTTTTCTAGGCCACATCATCTCCAGAGAAGGTTTAGCAGTTGATCCAGCCAAGATAGAGGCAGTTGTTAATTGGGTAAGGCCAAACAGTGTGACAGAAATTAGAAGCTTTTTGGGGTTAGCAGGCTATTACAGAAGATTTGTCCAAGGTTTTTCGTCCATTGCAGCCCCGTTGACAAAATTGACTAGGAAGAATGTCCCATTTGTATGGACCGATCAGTGTGAAACAAGTTTTCAAGAGTTGAAAGGAAGGTTAACCACCGCCCCAATCCTTACATTACCCTCGGGCAACGGCGGATTTATTGTTTATACAGATGCGTCGAATGTGGGGCTAGGTTGTGTATTAATGTAAGATGGCAAGGTGATTGCTTATGGCTCGAGACAGTTGAAGGACCATGAGAAGAACTATGCAACTCATGACTTGGAATTGGCAGCAGTTGTTTTTGCTTTGAAGATGTGGAGACACTATCTCTACGGAGAGAAATTTGAGGTCCATTCAGATCACCGAAGTTTACAATATTTGTTCTCGCAGAAGGATTTGAACATGAGACAGAGAAGGTGGATGGAGTATATCAAAGATTATGACTTTCCAATCAAATATCATCCAGGCAAAGTGAATGTTGTAGCTGATGCTTTGAGCAGAAAATCAGTGGTTATGGCCAGTTTGAGAGGAATGGGTGTCTTACAGCAGTTTGAGGAGTTGGGTGTAGAAGTGCAAACTCTAAAATTGGGTGTAATGTTAGCAAATATGACAGTATCAGAACCTACTTTCATCCAGAAGATCAAGGAAAATCAGTTGCAAGACCCAGACTTGGCTAAGATAGTAGAGGTAATTACAGAACGTCCAGATTTCAAGATGGTGAATAGGATATTGTATTTTCGTGACCGGTTGTGTGTGCCAAATGTGGATGATTTGAAGAGTGAAATAATGAATGAAGCTCACAGCACGAGATATTCTATGCATCCGGGTAGCACGAAGATGTACCACAATTTGAAGAATAGATTTTGGTGGAACAATATGAAGAGAGAGATAACAGCTTTTGTGTCTCGTTGTCTAACTTGTCAGTTGATTAAGGTAGAACATCAGAAGCCTCCAGGTTTGTTACAGCCTTTGGAGATTCCGGAGTGGAAATGGGAGCACATCACCATGGATTTCGTTTCCGGTTTGCCTAATACCAAGAAGGGAAATAATGCAATTTGGATTATTGTAGATCGTTTGACAAAGTCTGCTCACTTCATTCCGATGAAGTTAGGGAACATGATGCATATGGCACCACTTGCGAAGTTATTTGTTGATGAAATTGTTAGTAAACATGGCCAGCCCTTCTCCATTACTTCGAACAGAGACAATAGGTTTGTTTCAAAGTTTTGGAAAACTCTTCATGAGTCGATGGGTACCAAACTCCAGTTCAGTACAGCTTATCATCCTCAGACCGATGGTCAGTCAGAAAGGATGATACAGACTCTTGAAGACATGTTGCGTGCTTGTGTATTGGATTTCAAGGTTCAGTGGGATGAGTGCTTACCACTTTGTGAATTTGCTTATAACAATAGTTACCACTTTAGCATCGGTATGGCACCTTTCGAGGCACTCTATGGTAGAAGATGCAGAACTCCGGTTTGCTGGGAAGAAGTCAGTGAGCGTAGTTTTCATGGATCGACGATAGTTGGAGAGACAAGTGACAAGGTCAAGTTGATTCAGGAACGTTTGAAGATCGCCCGAAGTAGGCAGAAGAGTTATGCAGATACTCGCAGAAGAGAATTGCAGTTTCAGGTGGGTGACAAGGTGTTTTTGAAGATCTCACCAGTTAGAGGGACTTTGAGATTCGGACAGAAGGGCAAATTGTCTAGAAGGTTTATTGGTCCGTATGAGATTTTGAGCAAGATTGGAGATATCGCTTATAGACTTGCGTTACCGTCGGAACTCGCTGGGGTACACAATGTATTTCATGTTTCTATGCTCAAGAAATATGTTTCTAGTCCTTCACATATACTACAGCACAAACCTTTGGAAATTCGAGAAGATGCCTCGTATGTCGAAAGACCGATCAAGATAATTGATACCAAAGAGCAGGAATTGAGAAACCAGACTATTCATTGGGTCAAAGTACTTTGGGAAAATCTCGAGCCAGAAGAAGCCACCTGGGAATTGAGAGAGCAAGTGCAGAGGAAGTATCCACAGCTTTTGCCAGAGGTAATTGTTTGATTTATTTGGTGAACCAAATATCCTAAGGGGTGGAGGATGTTAGACCCCGACCCAGACCAATTTGATTAGTGTGCGATTAGTGTGTGTTTAGCTCTAAGTGGGTTTAGCTGTCGTTGTGTTAGAAGTAATTAGTTTAGTCTTGGACATAGCACTGGGAGTTTTGAGAACGTTTAGTACTAGTTTGACACACTCAGGAAGGCCTGAGTGCACGTGTAAGCTTGGGAGGATCGTATCGATTTTCGTGTATTTGTGATCTTGATTTCAAATGGATAATTTTACTGTGTGTTACAACTTTTGTTTACAGCCCATTCATGTTTGAAGCCCAAAAGCCCAAGTTCTGGCCCAGAAAGGGTAAAGTGGTCTTTTTGCACAAATCTGGACATAATTTTCGAGATCTCAAAACCATGTCAAAAATATACTTTTTGGAAACTAGATATTTCAAGGATCGTTTTATCCTTCTTCGTCGAGTTCATTCGAGGCCCGCAAGATCATGTTTTCACCGATACAAAAATTGGCCATTCGGGCCCCATTAGCATCACTTAAACCTTCTCTTCCACTCTTTTCATTCACTTCCCCAAAATTTCTGCAACTTTCTTAACCTAGGGCTGAAAATCCCTCTTTCCTTTCCATCTTCCTCACCTTGCATGATCTAGCTAGAGATCTCCAAATAAAGTTCCAAGGCCATCATCTACTTCCTCTCATCTCAAGCTTCCTATTGATGTCTCCTTCTTGAAAGCTAAAGTTGGGAAAGCTCTCCATTTTCTTCATTCCTTCTTGTTTGAGCAATTCTAGGTAAGAGCTTCAACCCATACTTTTCATAAAATCTTTTTTATTCTTAAAGATCTTGTTTTCCATGTTTACAAACCCCTTTGTGAAAATGGATTCTTTGTTTTCATATGTGTTGAGTTTTGAATGGATTTCCTTGGGATTATTTGTAGTGTTGGCTTAGCTTTTGAGTAAGAGTGCTTGAAGAGGATTGTTTAGCATTTGGGCAAAGGCAAGTAATCTCTATAGGCTCTTTGTTGCATGTGTATTTTAGATTTCATTGCTATTTTAGAAATTGTGCATATAAACTTGGTTATAAACTTCATGATCTTGTTTTCATTTAGATTGAATGGTTGAAATTAAAAAAAAAATGAACCCTCGGTGAGCATGAAGGCTCAAGGGATTGTATATGGCCTAAGGATGAGAAGAAGGAGAGAAATGTATTGAAAGTTGGACAAGAGGAAGGGTTTTTCTGCACTCTGCGAGCACAGGCAGAAGTTTGTCCGCTCGAGCGAACCTGCCAGATTCAGGCAGAAGAATTATTTCATTTGTGTATTTTCTTGAAGGTTGAAAAACTAGACTATGTTAAGGGTTTTGACTTGACATTGTGTAAATGGAACTTCGAAATGCAACCCAACTTTGGGGACACCAATTCTTATATATTCCGACATTTGGGGTCTCAAATACACAAAGGTCAATTAGTAGCCTTAACACATGCTTGTCAGATTTCTTATTTTGAATTTCCGTCTTGGTACGATAAGTACCATCGTGTACTCGTTTTGAATTTCAAGTATAAGCTTGTTTTGAAGATTTGCTTCAAGAAAAAGGGGATCACTTCCTAAGCGTGATATGCATATTAATTATGCCTTTTGCTAGTCGTGTTGTTGTGTTTGATAAGTGATTTTCCTCCCTTTTTATCTCGATGTGTTTAAACCGTGTTTCGCGTGTTTTGTGCATTCATGAAATAAGTGAACACCACTGAGCTTGGACTTCCCTTTTAGTTTGATCCACTATCTGGGGGTCCTTAAACATGTGGACTGTCTGCAGACTGGTCGTGTATTTATTACACATCGTGCGTGTCCGGTTCCGCGGCCGAAAATCCTCGTATATGTGGGAATCGTGTCGTGATTATATTATGTATATCGTGCTTGTCGTGCGTGCTTGCTCTTTTCATTATATATATGATAGAGAAAGGATGGGCTCTTTGTGGATTGTAACTATTCATGATATTATATGTACTCATGCTAGTTTGTTTTAGTATCTTAGCTTTGTTTGTATTCTCGAAAATGTATTTCAGTCATTGTAGTATTTCAAATCAGGGATTTGTTTATATGTTTTCTTATCATGTTATTTGTTTCATGTTTTCACCTAAATTAATTACCTGCCAAACCGTCGTGTTTGACCCTTGTCTGTTGGTGCCCAGGTGCAGGCGACGTTACCTTTGAGGAGGAGCGTCCGGAGGAGGCTTTTGAGCCAATCCCTGTTAGAGAGTGGCAGCCCGACGATGTCAACTAGACGTCGGGCGGGTTCTTGAGTTTCGTCATTTTGGTCATGGGTTTCGTTTGTTGTTTCAAGAATTGTATTGGCCTCTGTTGGCCTCTTATGGGATGTAACTAAACTTAACTTACTTTTGAGTTAGTCTCATAACTTGAATCTTGATGGGAATGCCATATTAACTCCTTCCTTTAATACTTATGTCTTGTTATCATTTGGTCATAGCACTTAAAGACTTATTGGCGCTTATCTTGATGTGATTTGCTACACGCTTCCACATACTTGATCATGTGAGTCAGATTCCGCGTGTCTTTGGGAATCCTCACCACGGGAACTTGTGGGAAAATGTAAACAACGCAATCGGCACACGTCGTGGGCCCGGGATCCGTTCCGGGGTCGCGACGGCGTGGACCCCGCGAGCATCTCATCCTTAATTTCAAGCCACCACTCCATCCAACTATCTATTTGGTAAGCTCTTCTTTTCCTTAGGTTTGGGTTAGTATACTTTGGGTGTGGAGCTGTGTTCGGAAGCTTAGAACCTTCCTTTCTTTGATTTATATTTTAATTTAGTTTTATTTTGCTAATACATCCTTCGGTTTGGTTTGTTGGGCTATGGAGGTAGGATTTATGGATTTGGGCAATTTCAACCAAAGGCAAGTATATATTTATATATATGCTTGGATATGTTTGTCTCTCATTTGATTTGATGATTGATGATGATTTAGATGACCACAAGCTCATTGATGTCTTCGATTTTGGAAAACATGATAATTAGATCTATATGCTTAAAGAAATGGATTCTTAATTGGATGGTTATATTGATTGGATTGGATGTTAGTTTGAATGGACTTGATAAGAAGGGGTATAGATGTATATGGAGAGGGCAATGCCTATTCTCTCTCTCTCTCTCTCTCTCTCTCTCTCTTTCTCTCCCTCTCTCTCTTTGTAGGTGTGAATGAAGGAGGGGAGTGAAACTCCCCATTTCTGAACCAATCTAAGAATTCACTTCAGAATTCTGGGAGCAGTTTGGGTGTCCGTTAACCGAACTACAGTTCGGTGACACTCGGTGACCTGTCTGTTCCAACTCTAAAATGATGCATTTTTGGAGGTGTTGGGCATTTGGTCCCTTGTCGGTCAACCCTTCCGGTTGATCGAACTACAACTCGGTGACCTGTCGGTCCCATTTCCAGAGAGCATGTTTTCTGGATGACCTATGCAGCCGGTGACTCTGTCGGTCAACCCTTGGTTAACTGAATTGGTCGTTTAACCGACTATAGTGTTTGCCTGACCGAATTCCCCTTTTTGGAAAAGGATTGTCCCCTTGGTCTGTGGACTTAGGTGGAACCTTGGCTACCTTCTTTGGACTCATTTGACTTGATACGGGGAATGTTTGAGCCGACGATTTCTCATAGTTATTCTGGTTTTCTCGGGTTTCAACTTATCTCAATCTTGAATGATACGGGACAACATGATACCCTCCTTTATATCTATACACGAAGATGACTCATTTGGGTATCGCAAACGTTATTCCTTTCATTGACTGAGTAGGGTTGTACGAGACTTTAGGAATAACAATTGACTCAGGATTTGATTGTTTATTGCCTCTGATTCTGAATTGTACCGTCCGACACCTTCTACATGCAATGTCCATGTTCACTAGCCCCGTTTACTTTGCTTTGTTGGGATCACATGAAGAACGTAGATGATGTACTTAGGATCCCTTTGATTTTCCGTTTGTTCTGAGATTTGATGAAAGTGTTGAGGCTAGGTGGTTTTGATTGTAAAGCTTGATGAGAACTACTTATGGTAATGATGTTTTGAAGAAGTTTGATGGTTTTGGTTTTGATTTGATGATGGAAATGTAGTTTCTCTTTTGATTAATAAATCTTGTTCACGCAAGAAAGTCTAGCCCTTCACTATTGTATGTTTAGGACTCTCATGTCAGGCACCACTCAGCTGTTAATGTCCAACACAACTGGGGCACCACCTTGTGTGAGGGCTTTGAAATTTTGACATCTGCAGTACGAATTTTTATATTTTAGATAGATGTACACCATCGGATACCCCTTTGAAAAGAAGTATTGAAGTTTGGTTTGAATGGTATCCATTTTGCTTGCTTGTTGGGTTTTTATCCTGTGTATTGAATATCTCTACCACAACTCTATGTGAGTAAGGGAGGGCGATGTTGAACTATCCCATGGTGATTAGCATATGTGGACCGCCTATCTTGTTAGATGTTTATGTTAGATTGATTATGATTCAAATGCTATGCATTTCCTATGATCTTGTCTATTGTTTACTCTGATTCATACTGCATATCTATTGATATTATATATATATGCCCGCTGATCGTAGTGTCTGATGCTGCACTTGGTGCATAGGTATTGGGTACATCTACCTTTGGGTAAGTGGGGGCATCGCTTCAGGCAATTTAGCCTGATAGTGAGTGCGAGTAGTCTGTTGACAGTATTGTTGTCGTGACCAGCACATGAGTGCCGTCATACTTTGGTTAGTTCGTATTTATTCTCTTTTGGCTTAGGTTTTGATAGAAGCCATTAATTAATATACTTTTGTTATCTTTTGCTAAACTTAAACTATAGAAAAGAAAGATGTGCATACTCTAAAATGTTATATCGTACCATTTGTCCAATATGGTGTTTCGCTATGTTTTATGGTTACCGAGGAAATATTTATACCACATCGCGGACTTGGATCCTATGGGACATGATTGGGACCATGTTATATTGGTTTAATGTTGGAAAATTTTTATTGGCCCTAATCTAACAAATAATCCTCGGTTCCATGTTGCGGGCGTGACACACAATCTCATAAGCTCCTCTATCTCTCTTCCTCCTTTCTCTCCTTTGATTATCTTCTAGAGTTTAACTGCTCCTAGTAAAAAACCCCATTTCTTTTTATGGACCCGGCCCTTTTTTTTTTTTTTTCTCTTCCCCCTCAAACTTCCGTCCCGGGGCCACTGGGAGGCAGGCGAAGGGGAGAAAAAGGCGGGCATCACCATTTTTGTACGGGTATGCCGGATTTTCTATTCTACTCGGGATTTAGAAATGGTGATCCGGAGATCCACCTTTGCAAGTAGAAAATGAAATCAACTTTTTTCCTAATTTTCCATTGCACATATATTTAAGAAAAGAGACAAGATTTTTGAATGTTGTAAGAGGCGATTTTTCTTTGTTCGCCGTAAAAGGAGGTTTTACCGTGAAATGCAATGTTTGCCGTGAAAGGCGATTTTTGCCGTGAAAGGCGATGTTTGCCCTGAAAGGCGATGTACAAATCTCATCAATAATGAAAGACAAGGATTGTGATTTTTTTATCTCTTTAAGAAAAATACAAAATATAATAGAAAAGTAAGAAAATGAATTCTGACTTCTCTGGAGATTGTGGGGACTTGTTCAGATTGACGGTCACAAGTCATGTATGGACTTCGCCATCGTCCTTCAGATGAGAACGTGTGATGCTTCGATTCTTTCGCCTTGGCTTGGACATTAGATTTTTAGAGGATAAAGACCAAGGGGAGGTTCTGTATCCAATAAAAAACTGAATAGACGGGCTGAAAAGCCGCGTGTAAGACTCCGACCCGAGCAAACCCGATTAGTACTAATTAAGTTGCGTGTTAGTACTAAGCTTGATTAGTGTTTGTGGCTTAGTTGGGTTTGGTATAGCTTTTGTATTGGTTTTGGAGAGTTTTGGTTGTGTTGTGTTAGTAGGACCCTTTGGAGGTTCCTTTTCATGACATTGCATATGTTTGAGGATTTATAGGAGATTTTTGTATTCATGATTTTTAATCTCGTTTTATTGGAATTGTTATTTCATTCAACTTTCATGTTGATCCCGCCCCCGTTTGAGATCCCGAAACCCGATTTCATAGCCCGGAGGGTAAAACAGTCATTGCACACAAAATCTGTACCCAAAACTTGATATCCCCGAAACCCGCGAAACCTATACTTTTTGGAAACTAGATATTTCGACGAACATTTCTTCCTTCTTCGTCGAATTCACCCGAGGTCCCGAGAGAGATGATTTTAGCCTAAGTAGATTGTTAGTGGTGGAGCCCACTCCTCACTTGCTGCAATAGGAGACCCTTCCCTTCCATTTCATTTTTCCAGCACAAAAGAGAGAACTAGGGCTTTGTGAGTAACTCCTTCTTCTTCTTGCTTCCCATCACTCAATCCACTCCCAAACTTGCACCAAGAGGAGATTAGAGGCCATCACCTTCTTCATCTCCTTGAGAGCTTTCCTTCAATAGCTTTTGTGGAGCAAACCATCCATTTCAAGATTTCCTTTGAGCTTACCATTGCCATTAGAGGACCTTGCAAGTAAGTATTTCCCTTCATCTTCTAAATTTGTATTCCTTTGGCCATAGAGAAGCCCCACCTTTATTATTGGAAGGTTTCATTGTTATCTCATTGTTTGACCATTTTAGGGCTTTATTTTGGGGATTTTGCGTTGTAGCTTGGACCATTGTCTTTGGAGGTTGTTAGAGCTTGATTCCTATTGTTAGAAGACATAAGGCAAGTGGATGAATGATTTCCTAAGTTTTCATTGATTTTGGTTATCTTCCATTAATGCACATTTATTGCTTTGTTTTGAAATGAATGTTCATGATAGAGTATTAATGGCACATTTATGATCATAGAGAAGTGGTAGTTCATAGCATTGAATGTCTTCTTGTTTTGCTTCAAATGTATATATTGTGAAATGGTTTCCTTCTCCCTTCTTCCTTGTATTGAATGTATTGTGATGGAGAAGAATAGGATGGAAGTTATTTGAGATTTAAGGTTGTTGGAATGGGGTTTTTAGACTCCTCACTTGATGTGTAAGAAGGGCTAAAAGGAGGTTGTAAAAAGGAGAAATAGAGAGGAGCTGAACCGGTTCAGAATCTGTTCCTGGACAGTTCGCTCGAGCGACCATGACACTTCGCTCGAGCGACCTGTCCAGGAATGGTTCGGAGCATTCCAGTAGCTGGGTCGCTCGAGCGGACCCTTGGTCGTTCGAGCAATCATCCCAGAACTAATTCCAGTGAGTTGTTCGCTCGAACGCATTTAAATAACCGCTCGACCCAATGAGTTCGCTCGAGCGAATTCACCCAGACAACCTTCCCAGCGAGCGACTCGCTCGAGCGAACCCTACAGTCCGCTCGAGCGATACGGGTCGTCTGGCTTAGGTTATGTTTCGGACAACGTTTGACTGTTTCAACGCATTGAGACTATTCTTTGGGAATCCCTCCATATCAAGGAGATTTGTTAGGCATTGTATGAGGCCATTTGAGGAAGAAACCATATCACATGGTTTTCATTCATAGTTTCGAAAAGATCGAAGTGTATAAGGAGCCCAGAATGTCTCCAAACTCAAGAGTACCAAATTGTTATGCGATCGACGTACGGGGTCCCTATCCATTTCAAATAAATGTTTTCCCGAAATGTCAATTGTTTACAGTACTTTACTGTTCCCAAGAATTGCACTACTTCTCTTGTTTTCCTGGAAGCATGGTTATACACTTGGAATGGTTATTTGACCCGAAGTGCATTGCACCACTTGATATGATAGTGTGCTCTTGAGCACCCCCTGTCTTGCCCGCTTGTTTATGTACTTGTACTTGATTTCATTGCATATGTCTCGATTGTAATTAACCTATGAGTCGGCACCACTAAGCTTGGATAACCCTGTTGGTCTGATCCACCGACTTGGAGATCCCCCTCTTGTCCCGCCAGCTGCAGTTTGGATCCCGCTACCCGGTCATTACCGTGGTCTTGTCCCGATGCCGTAGATTGCTACTGTGGTCCCCGATGCCCGGCTCGCTACCGTGGTCATGTATAGTATTGTATATGTATATGTATTTATATGAGATCCCCTGTTTCTCCTCACCTCGAGTGACTGAGATCATGGCCTAGTTATTGCTCTATCACCGTAGTGATAGAGGACTTAGCTTCGTGTGGTTGCCATCTTGCTTGTTTCCCGTTTCCTTGGTCACCTTACATGTTTTACATTGCATACGTATATTTGGAATAAATGTTTTATCTTGTTTTAGAGAAATTGTTATTTAAACAGGTTTTCATGTTTTGAAGGCAAATTCACGTATTCCCTTATTGTCATTGTTTTTCCTCCTTTTGCCAAACCGTTGTGTTTGACCTACTCTTTGGTACTCAGGTCCCGTTGTCGGTTATCCCGAGGAGGAGCTTGAGGAGGCGGTTGTAGAACCGCAGCAGTTGGTTGAGTGGCGTGCCGATGACGTCATGTAGACGTTTGTTGGTTGTGAGAGACTTATCATTTTGGGGAAATGTTTAACCATTCTTTCGATTGGTATTTTGTTATATTGGCCTTTGTTGGCCTCTATTTTTGGGGAAATGTAATTAAAAGATATTTGTATAAACTTCAACTTACTTTGAGTAACATGCTATAAATCATTGCTCATTCTGATACAGTACTTTAGACTTGTGTTATTGTCTTGATGACCAAGGATGGTTAACTATTTGATTTGCTACACGCTTCCGTACTTTAAAAGAAACATTCATTGATGGTTGTGATATCCTCACCGCGGACACTTGTGGGAAATTAAATAAGTGATTTATTGTCGAAGTATATCCCTTTCAATCTCATTCATCAGCGTCCCAATCCCGGATTGGGATTCCCGGTCCGGGGTCGCGACAGACTGGTATCAGAGCGAGACGTGTTTCAAGCAATTAAAAGAAACTAGAAATTCTAAGGACGTGGCGAGGATCCGTTAGATCTTTCGTTAGCTAGTATCGTGTGAGCAATGTGTGACCCTTTATGTTATCTTGTGCTAACAAATTGTTTTGCAGCATCATGCCTCCACGTAAGAGAACAGTGAATGGCATTCCTTCTGGCAGTAATAGTGATCACACAGGGCCAGTAGAAGAGGACATAGTCGAGAACAACCCACCTAATCAGTTTCAGGAAATGATGCAAGCCATGCTTGACCAACAACGTCAAGCCAAAGAAAACCAGTCCAGACTGCAAGAACAAATGCTCAAGAGGGAAGAAGACCATGCTAGGGAGATGGCTGAAATGCAGAGGCAGTTGCTTGAAGTCTTGCAAAGAAGACCAGATCCTGTTCAACCCCAACCAGCTATAGTCATAAAACCAAAGGCAACATGATCCCAATGCCTTGTTTGAGCGATTTAGGAAGAGAGCTCCGAAGGAATTCCTTGGGGAAGAGGACCCACTAGCTGCAGATGACTGGTTGGAACATACCGAGAACATCTTTGAAATTTTCCAGTGCACAGGAGGAGATAGACTGAAGCAAGCATCATCCCTTTTTGTTGGCACAGCAGACAGATGGTGGAAAACAGTGAGGGAAGAATATAGGACCATGGCTGATGCAGAAGTGTGGGCCAACTTCAAGAGGCAGTTTCATGACAAATATGTACCAGCCCACGTCAAGAAGCAAAAGGCTATAGAATTTCAGCAGTTGGTGCAAGGGAGCATGACAGTCCTCGAATACCTCACAAAGTTCGAGAGATTGTCCAGATATGCCCCGGAGTTGGTGGATACCGTGGAGAAGAAGATTGCTAAATTCTTTAAGGGACTTAATCCCTTCATTGAGAGAGATGCCACCGGAGTGGTACCACCTGTCACCTTTGATGAGGCAGTCAAGAGAGCCTATAAGTTTGAGAACTTCCACAACAAGATCCTCAGAGTGCAAGGCAAGGGACAAGCTCAGCAGCAGAACCACCAGCAAATGAACCATCAGAACAAGAGACAGAGGACAGAACCGAATGCCCAAGGCCCATTGGTTTGTACCCATTGTGGGAAGAACCATGAGAGTGCACAATGTCGTACCTTGACAGGAGCGTGTTTCAGATGTGGCTCCATGGCCCATCAGATGAGAGATTGCCCAAGGCAGAATAGGTAGAACCAGCAGCAGCAAGGGGCACAGCGTCCACCAGCACCACAGAATGCAATAGTTGTTCAGAATCAGGCAAGGCCACTACAGGAACAAGCACCACAGCAGCAGCAGTTTAGACAGCAGCAGCAGCATAGACCACAGCAACAACAACAACAAGCTCGTCAACAGGGACAGAACCCAAATCAGCGTGCACCTCAGCAGCATAGGAATGCACCACCAGGCAGGCCACAGCAGGCACATAATAGGCCACAACAGCGAGGGAAAATCTACGGAGTCAACAGAGTGGATGCAGAGGCAGCGGGAAATGTAGTGGAAGGTACACTTCTTGTTTGTGGGATAAAAGCTAAAATTCTATTTGACCCTGGTTCTACCCATACATTCTTATCCCATGAATTTGCTAAGTTGATTGATATGCATGCTAGAGAACTTGAGTTTATTTTGATTGTGGCAACCCCATTAGGCAAACAAATTACTTGTAGTACATATTACCCTAGTTGCACAGTCCAGATAGGAGAAGTGGTTTTAACCGCAGATCTCATTCTTTTAGAGATGTTCGATTTTGATGTCATCCTAGGGATAGATTGGTTGGTAGGGTACCATGCCACAATGGATTGTTTCCGTAAGACCCTGACTTTCAAGTTAGATGAGACAACAGCAGGGGTGTTGTTTCAGGGAGAGAGGAGGAGTCCTCATGCAGGGTTTGTCTCAGCATTGAAGGCTGATAGACTTTTGAGAAGTGGTTATGAAGCTTATTTGGCGTTTATCAAGGAGGATAAACGGTCCCAAGGGGTGGAGGAGATCCCAATTGTTTGGGAATTCCCGGATGTTTTTCCGGAGGAGATTCCAGGTTTGTCACCCATGAGAGAGATTGAT
Organism: Cinnamomum chago; assembly: GCA_038049695.1. Taxonomy (NCBI): domain Eukaryota; kingdom Viridiplantae; phylum Streptophyta; class Magnoliopsida; order Laurales; family Lauraceae; genus Cinnamomum; species Cinnamomum chago. Next base: position 61,678,059 of record CP142451.1, read on the forward strand.
TTCACTATCGAGTTGCTACCAGGGACCGCTCCGATATCTATTGCACCATATAGGATGGCTCCACCAGAGTTGGGGGAATTGAAGACCCAATTGCAGGAGTTGTTGGACAAAGGTTTTGTGAGACCGAGTGTTTCACCATGGGGAGCTCCAGTTTTGTTTGTCAAGAAGAAGGATGGTTCGATGAGAATGTGTATTGATTACAGAAGATTGAATCAAGTGACCATCAAGAACAAATACCCATTGCCAAGAATAGATGAATTGTTTGATCAATTGCAAGGTGCATCATACTTTTCGAAGATTGACTTGAGATCCGGTTACCATCAGCTGAGGGTTAGAGAATCAGATGTGTTGAAAACCGCTTTCTGGACGAGATATGGCCACTATGAGTTCCTAGTGATGCCATTTGGATTGACTAATGCACCGGCAGTGTTCATGGCTTTGATGAACAAGATATTTGCAGAGTACCTGGATCAGTTTGTAGTGGTGTTCATAGATGACATTTTGGTGTACTCCAAGACTAGAGAAGAGCATGAAGAGCATTTGAGGATTGCACTGCAACTCTTGAGAGAGAATCAGCTGTTTGCGAAGCTCAACAAGTGTGAGTTTTGGTTGGAGCAAGTAGCATTTTTGGGATATATCATCTCCAAAGAAGGATTATCAGTGGATCCGTCCAAGATTGAAGCAGTTATGAGTTGGGAAAGACCGAAGAATGTGACAGAAATCAGAAGTTTTCTGGGATTGGCAGGTTATTATCGGAGGTTTGTGCAGGGATTTTCGTCGATTGCGTCACCTTTAACGAAATTGACAAGGAAAAATGCACCATATGTGTGGACAGAGCAGTGTGAAGAGAGTTTCCAAGAGCTAAAGAAGAGATTGACTACAGCATCAGTCCTTACTTTGCCATCAGGGAGCAGCGGTTTCACCATTTTTACCGATGCTTCGAATGTTGGACTTGGTTGTGTGTTGATGCAAGAGGGAAAAGTGATTGCTTATGGATCCCGGCAGTTGAAGGATCACGAGAAGAACTATGCCACCCATGATCTTGAGTTAGCAGCGGTTGTTTTCGCGTTGAAGATGTGGAGACATTACCTCTATGGAGAGAAGTTCGAAGTCCACTCCGACCACCGTAGCTTACAGTACCTATTTTCACAGAAAGATTTGAACATGAGGCAGAGAAGATGGATGGAATATATCAAGGACTACGATTTTCCAATCAAGTACCACCCGGGGAAGGCCAATGTAGTTGCAGATGCCTTGAGTAGGAAATCAGTAGGCTTGGCAAATCTTAGTGGCACTTGTATTTTTGAGCAGTTTGAAGAGTTGAGTTTAGATCTTCAGCCACTGAGGAAGGGTGTACTATTAGATAATATGACAGTGTCAGAACCTTCTTTCATTCAGAAGATCAAGGATAGTCAGTTGCAAGATCCAGAGTTGGCCAAGATTTCAGAACATGTAGCAGAACGTCCTGACTTCCGTTTTGTTGATGGAGTTTTGTACTACCGTGACCGTTTGTGTGTACCTAACATTGAAGATTTGAGGAATGATATCATGACTGAGGCTCATAGCACGAAGTATTCTATGCATCCAGGCAGCACCAAGATGTATCAGAACTTGAAGGGCAGATTTTGGTGGAACAATATGAAGAGAGAGATTGCAGCGTTTGTCTCCCGTTGTATGACTTGCCAGTTGATAAAAGCAGAGCATCAGAGGCCTCCAGGATTGTTACAACCGTTAGAGATCCCAGAATGGAAGTGGGAGCACATTACTATGGACTTTATTTCGGGATTACCGAGGACTAGCAGAGGCAACGACGCGATATGGGTCATTGTGGACCGTCTCACCAAGTCAGCGCATTTCCTTGCTATGAAGACAGGGAAGAAGATGCACATGCTACCTTTGGCAGAGTTGTTTGCCAACGAGATTGTCAGTCGCCATGGGCAGCCAGTTTCTATCACTTCTGACAGAGACAGCAGATTCATTTCGAGGTTCTGGAAGACATTGCATGAGTCTATGGGTACGAGATTACAGTTCAGCACGGCTTATCACCCGCAGACCGATGGTCAGTCAGAGAGGACGATTCAAACTCTTGAGGATATGCTACGTGCTTGTGTATTAGAGTTCAAGACTCAATGGGATGAGAATCTACCGTTGTGTGAATTCGCTTACAATAACAGTTACCACTCGAGTATTGGAATGGCTCCTTTTGAGGCTTTGTATGGCAGAAGGTGTAGGACACCTGTTTGTTGGGAAGAAGTTGGCACTCGCAGTTTCCATGGACCGACTATTGTTAGTGAGACTAGCGACAAGATCAAGTTGATTCAAGAGCGTCTGAAAGTGTCCCGGAGTAGGCAGAAGAGCTATGCAGACTCCCACCGCAGAGATCTACAATTCAAGGAAGGAGATAAGGTTTTCTTGAAAGTGTCACCTACAAGGGGAACATTGAGATTTGGGTAGAAGGGCAAGCTATCACGGAGATACATTGGACCATATGACATTGTGGGCAAGATTGGTGACGTGGCCTATAAATTGGCCTTACCACCTGAGCTATCTGGTGTACACAACGTCTTCCATGTGTCTATGTTGAAGAAGTATGTTCCCGACCCTTCACATATACTCCGGCACGAGCCATTAGAGATCAGAGAAGATGCCACCTATGTGGAGAAGCCAGTTGAGATTATAGATACAAAGGAACAAGAGTTGAGGACTCGGACTATTCAGTGGGTGAAAGTATTGTGGGAGAATCATGGACCAGAAGAGGCAACGTGAGAATTACGAGATCAAGTGCAGAAGAAGTACCCACATCTTCTACCTGAGGTGAGTCTTATATTTCATTTGAAGGACCAAATGCCCTAAGGGGTGGAGGATGTAAGACCCCGACCCGAGCGAACCCGATTAGTACTAATTAAGTTACGTGTTAGTACTAAGCTTGATTAGTGTTTGTGGCTTAGTTGGGTTTGGTATAGCTTTTGTATTGGTTTTGGAGAGTTTTGGTTGTGTTGTGTTAGTAGGACCCTTTGGAGGTTCCTTTTCATGACATTGCATATGTTTGAGGATTTATAGGAGATTTTTGCATTCATGATTTTTAATCTCGTTTTATTGGAATTGTTATTTCATTCAACTTTCATGTTGATCCCGCCCCCGTTTGAGATCCCGAAACCCGATTTCATGGCCCGGAGGGTAAAACAGTCATTGCACACAAAATCTGTACCCAAAACTTGATATCCCCGAAACCCGCGAAACCTATACTTTTTGGAAACTAGATATTTCGACGAACATTTCTTCCTTCTTCGTCGAATTCACCCGAGGTCCCGAGAGAGATGATTTTAGCCTAAGTAGATTGTTAGTGGTGGAGCCCACTCCTCACTTGCTGCAATAGGAGACCCTTCCCTTCCATTTCATTTTTCCAGCACAAAAGAGAGAACTAGGGCTTTGTGAGTAACTCCTTCTTCTTCTTGCTTCCCATCACTCAATCCACTCCCAAACTTGCACCAAGAGGAGATTAGAGGCCATCACCTTCTTCATCTCCTTGAGAGCTTTCCTTCAATAGCTTTTGTGGAGCAAACCATCCATTTCAAGATTTCCTTTGAGCTTACCATTGCCATTAGAGGACCTTGCAAGTAAGTATTTCCCTTCATCTTCTAAATTTGTATTCCTTTGGCCATAGAGAAGCCCCACCTTTATTATTGGAAGGTTTCATTGTTATCTCATTGTTTGACCATTTTAGGGCTTTATTTTGGGGATTTTGCGTTGTAGCTTGGACCATTGTCTTTGGAGGTTGTTAGAGCTTGATTCCTATTGTTAGAAGACATAAGGCAAGTGGATGAATGATTTCCTAAGTTTTCATTGATTTTGGTTATCTTCCATTAATGCACATTTATTGCTTTGTTTTGAAATGAATGTTCATGATAGAGTATTAATGGCACATTTATGATCATAGAGAAGTGGTAGTTCATAGCATTGAATGTCTTCTTGTTTTGCTTCAAATGTATATATTGTGAAATGGTTTCCTTCTCCCTTCTTCCTTGTATTGAATGTATTGTGATGGAGAAGAATGGGATGGAAGTTATTTGAGATTTAAGGTTGTTGGAATGGGGTTTTTAGACTCCTCACTTGATGTGTAAGAAGGGCTAAAAGGAGGTTGTAAAAAGGAGAAATAGAGAGGAGCTGAACCGGTTCGGAATCTGTTCCTGGACAGTTCGCTCGAGCGACCATGACACTTCGCTCGAGCGACCTGTCTAGGAATGGTTCGGAGCATTCCAGTAGCTGGGTCGCTCGAGCGGACCATTGGTCGTTCGAGCAGTCTTCCCAGAACTGATTCCAGTGAGTTGTTCGCTCGAACGCATTTAAATAACCGCTCGACCCAATGAGTTCGCTCGAGCGAACTCACCCAGACAACCTTCCCAGCGAGCGACTCGCTCGAGTGAACCCTACAGTCCGCTCGAGCGATGCGGGTCGTCTGGCTTAGGTTATGTTTCGGACAACGTTCGACTGTTTCAACGCATTGGGACTATTCTTTGGGAACCCCTCCATATCAAGGAGATTTGTTGGGCATTGTATGAGGCCATTTGAGGAAGAAACCATATTACATGGTTTTCATTCATAGTTTCGAAAAGATCGAACTGTATAAGGAGCCCGGAATGTTTTCCCGAAATGTCAATTGTTTACAGTACTTTACTGTTCCCAAGAATTGCACTACTTGTCTTGGTTTCCCGAAAGCATGGTTATACACTTGGAATGGTTATTTGACCCGAAGTGCATTGCACCACTTGATATGATAGTGTGCTCTTGAGCACCCCCTGTCTTGCCCGCTTGTTTATGTACTTGTACTTGATTTCATTGCATATGTCTCGATTGTAATTGACCTATGAGTCGGCACCACTAAGCTTGGATAACCCTGTTGGTCTGATCCACCGACTTGGAGATCCCCCTCTTGTCCCGCCAGCTGCAGTTTGGATCCCGCTACCCGGTCATTACCGTGGTCTTGTCCCGATGCCGCAGATTGCTACTGTGGTCCCCGATGCCCGGCTCGCTACCGTGGTCATGTATAGTATTGTATATGTATATGTATTTATATGAGATCCCCTGTTTCTCCTCACCTCGAGTGACTGAGATCATGGCCTAGTTATTGCTCTATCACCGTAGTGATAGAGGACTTAGCTTCGTGTGGTTGCCATCTTGCTTGTTTCCCGTTTCCTTGGTCACCTTACATGTTTTACATTGCATACGTATATTTGGAATAAATGTTTTATCTTGTTTTAGAGAAATTGTTATTTAAACAGGTTTTCATGTTTTGAAGGCAAATTCACGTATTCCCTTATTGTCATTGTTTTTCCTCCTTTTGCCAAACCGTTGTGTTTGGCCTACTCTTTGGTACTCAGGTTCCGTTGTCGGTTATCCCGAGGAGGAGCTTGAGGAGGCGGTTGTAGAACCGCAGCAGTTGGTTGAGTGGCGTGCTGATGACATCATGTAGACGTTTGTTGGTTGTGAGAGACTTATCATTTTGGGGAAATGTTTAACCATTCTTTCGATTGGTATTTTGTTATATTGGCCTTTGTTGGCCTCTAGTTTTGGGGAAATGTAATTAAAAGATATTTGTATAAACTTCAACTTACTTTGGGTAACATGCTATAAATCATTGCTCATTCTGATACAGTACTTTAGACTTGTGTTATTGTCTTGATGACCAAGGATGGTTAACTATTTGATTTACTACACGCTTCCGCACTTTAAAAGAAACATTCGTTGATGGTTGTGATATCCTCACCGCGAACACCCGTGGGAAATTAAATAAGTGATTTATTGTCGAAGTATATCCCTTTCAATCTTATTCATCAGCGTCCCGATCCCGGATTGGGATTCCCGGTCCGGGGTCGCGACACCGCGTCTAGGCCAATTAGATAGAAAGAGAGGGCCTTGGGGGCACGTGGGGGTGGCCCCCAAAGGGGCTTTGATCACCTTGTGGTGTTTTTTGTAGTAGAGTTTCTTCAGAGCTTCTTTACGCAGTGTCTGGTCTCTGGATCTGTGTGTGTACGTGTGGATGTATGGATATCCGGCCTTGTTCTTCTTGGAATGACTCCCCTTTTATAGGCTTTTGGTAGCCATTAGGTGGGTTTATGGGCTTTTTGTTGGGATTGGTGTATGCCCTAAAGCCCACTGACTGCACTCACATCTCTGTTACTGGATATTTATTGGTTATTTAATAGAATGACATCTTTCTCTTATTACTTGTGTATATGTATGGTTGCGTAAGGCCCATTGTTTTCTAGTAATGACTTGGGTGTGTAGTGGCTACACACAGTAAGGTCTGAGTCATGGACACTTGAAACAATAAACTTGTTCATAACTGAGAGATGGAGTTGGGAACTTCATCTTGGTATAAGTTATAATGAGATACTCTCCTGTATTCAGGGTGACTTACCTTAGTCACGGAGGTCTTTCCGGATTTATCTCATTAGTGCATGTGTCATGCATTGATCAGGACCACTTGTAGGTGTGATCTCTAAAATAGTACTATCACAGAGAGAGATCAAGTCACCTCTTGCTACTGAGTGACCAGTGCTCTTAATCTTGAGCATTTGTGGATGAACTGATGAAGTCAAGTTCTTGTGCTGTAATTCACTATGGGTGAGATCCTGTTCATGGGTCAACAGCTCTGTGTTTTGGGTGCTCGGGCTTGATTAGTTGGGACGTGCAAATGCAATATGGAATCTATGCCATCGTGTGATGGAATGATCGTCCCCTTAGAATTATCCGATTAATCATCAGAATCTAAGATCTTAGTATATGGATGTTCCATATGGATATTGAACTTGTGGGTCGCTCCCTGGATCAAGAGAATGATATCCGGATGATGATTAAGTCAAGGGTATGAAGTTCTAAGGTTGAGATGTAATCAAGAAGGTAGATAGTACATCGGTTAACCTACTTGATTATGGATGTTACATAGAGGGGCATTGTGGTCATTGTACTTGGTAGGTCAAAGACAATCGTCAGTTTATGATGAGCTTTATTTACAATTTAATATTTGTCCCTGGAGTGCAACCATAACTCTTTAGTGGAATGAGTTAGGGTTAAAATGATCTTAATGTTGCTATGGGGTTAGCATGGACATTTTGATCATTTTGGGAGCCAAGGGCAAATATGTCTTTTGGTCCCTCTTCTAGCCACTTTCCTATATTGGCATGGTTTCCTAATTTAATTATATGATATGTGGTTGAATTAATTTTGTGGAAGAATAATTTTGAGTTTAAATTCAAATAGGCTTTTGATGGCATAAATGAATTTAACTCTAGCTAAATTATTAACTAGTGGGCCATGGTGTGTTTATCTATCTTGTGGGCCAACCATAAGGGGAGCCCCTTGGGTGAGGTTTCCAAGTTTAACTAGGTGTCTTTACTTGGAAGGAAGAACTCCTCTTTGGGTAAGAATTCCTATAATTAAAGCTTACTAATTTTTAGTATCTTTAATTAGAAAGTGTTGCACAACTAAGGGGGCTGGTTGCTTATTTTATGGGATTGTCATTCCTATTAGAAAGAGGACTCTCTTAAAAGGAATGTGATCTTTATAAATAGAGAGGAACTACCCTTGGGCGTGCAATATATAGAAAACAAGGAATAAACAAGGCAAAAAAAAAAAAAAAACCCTAGGGCGTGAAACACATTGGAGCTTCTTTGGCCGCCCAAGACAAGAAGAAGCACACTCACGCCCAGCCCTTGTTGCCTTCTTCTTCTTCTTCATTGGAGAGAGTAGATCAGGTCCTGGGCTTTTTCCACAAATTGTAGATTCAGAAAACCCTTCTTGGAATCCATATTTTGATCCCACAATCAACACCAATCAGATTGGGTTGTGGAATAGAAGAGAAGATCAAAAGGAAAGTTGCTGCAGTAAATTCCTGCAACATATATAGTTGATTGCAGGCGTGTGATCAGCAGTTTGCAAGTTCAGTTTCAGAGACTTGAAGCATTCATATCATCAAGGTATTAGTCCTCTATCATCTCCTTGCTTTATACACATGTTGATCATGATTTCATGGAGTTTTTATGCATGTTTCATGGCTGGAAATCAGATCTGTGTTCTTGTTTTAAAAACTTGAAAAACCAAAATCAGCCATGGAAGTCCACATTCAGATCTGTAATGCATGAACTTTCACTTTTAATGCATTAAAGCCACATAATGGGAGGAGTTATAAGTTTTTATTTCATGATTTTGTAACTCCCTTTTCTTGGCTTTTGATTGGCCGATGGAGAATGATAGGCATTGAATCACCTTTAAACTCCATGATTAAAGGAGTTATATGGTTTAATGCCATGATTACTTGGACTTGTAACTCCTTTTCGCGTGCTTCTGATTGGGCCGCCCGACATAATGTGTTAATGACCGCAATTATTTGTCATAAAACGTGTCATTTAACTACATTAAGTGGTCGTTGCGGTGCTAGAAGAGTCGCGGGCCGTACCGCGTCTTTTGGAATTCTTCTTGCGATGATCGCCGAGGGATCCACATGTTGTTTGATGTTGGATGGCGATGCAACTTCAGACACTGATTAATATCAATGGATCGGTGCTATCTGTCATGTCGATTTCTCGATCGATTGGGCAGAAGTGCGCTTTCTTGGTTGGCCGATTGGTGATTTGGAAGCGATCAATGATGATGTGATGCTCTTGACGGCGGATCCGTGATGTTGACGAAGATCGACGGATTGCGAGCCTCAAAAGTTAGAATTTTGGAAAACCACAAGGACCGAAAATCTCAAAACGTGAAAATGGACCGAAAAACGGTAACTCGGCAAAAATCCGGCGACACGGAATTCTAGGATCGCCGGCGACCATGGGGGATTTTTCCCCTTGGGTCGCCATCTTTCGGCCGTTTCTCTGATTTTTCTGTTTCTTTTTTTTTTCTTTGGCATTTTTCTTATACTTCTGTACATGTTTTGGCCTGATTTCCCTGTAGAAAAATGGACAAGAAGCCTTGCATATCGAACAGCAAAGTTTCCGATTTTCCGGGAAAGCCGCAAACTTTGTCACGTAAAGCTGCCGATTTGTCGTCAGAAGCCAAACTAGGTCAAACAATATCGGAATGACTTGAAATATGAGGTGGGGCCTCCTGAGCAATAGACAAGATCAACAATTGGCTTTTGTTTGAGTTTTGAAGCCATGTGGGGTTCTGTCGCCAATAGACTTGATTTTGCTGCGAGAGAGATGCCGCGCTTTGAGGTGTGGTCAACCGATGTCCGATCAACCTGAAATTTGACAGGGAGCCTATTGGAGTCTTTTTGAGACGATCCATTAGCTCCAATTTGGAAGTCATGGTCCCAGAGAACTCCGCCGTCAGGAGGCCTGATTTGGCTTTCGAGAGTCAAAGTCCGGTCAAATGTTGTCGAAATGACCTGAAATTTGACATGTAGCACTTTGGAAGCCTTTTGAACTCACCCGTGTGCCCTGTCTAATGAGTGATGGCCTTGGTGGTTCTTGCCGCCAAGAGGTTTGATTTTGCTGTTCAAGGGTTGATGTGTGGTCAAACGTTGTCGATTTGACTTGAAATTTGAACTGGAGCCTCTTGGAAGTATTTTGTGACCAACCATAGGCTTGGTTCGAAGATTTGACGCCTTTGACGCTGTCGCCGCCAGGGGCACATGTTTGGCTGCCCGAGGAGTGAAGTTAGGCCAAATGATACTAGAATGGACTGAAACTTCATATAGAGCCTCCTAGTGGCATTTTGAAGCAAGTTGTGTGCTCTATTTTGTGTGTCAGGGTCTCTGGCTTTATCACTGCCGGGAGCTCCTGCTAAGCTGCTGGAGGAGTGAAGTTAGGCCTAATGATGTTGAAATGATCCAAAACTTCAGGTGCACCCCTCTTTTGGCTGTCTTGAAGAATCTTGCAGTTTTTGTTTGGTTCTGACAAGATTTGACGCTTGAAGTAGCATTGCTTGTTTGTGGTAGGATGCGGCATCATGTAACTTCTTGATGTTGAAGAGGTAAAGTGACATTTTTTGGTGTCAACAAATGCCCCCTTGAGGTACAGTGACAAGTTGCATAACTATTGAAGTCGATGTGCCTCGAAGAGAACTTTGAAGGAGAACTTCTGACTTGACCAAGTGTTTCTGAACAGTTTTCTTTTTAGTAGGGTAGCCTTTTGAGTTTCCAAGGGGATTTTATAGTAGTGAAAGGGATCACGCACCATCTCAAGGCAAAGTTTTGAAAATGACATAAGGGCGTGTTTGGATGTGTGGTGAAGTGAGGTGAGGTGAGATAAAGCCTCCATTATCCATACAAGAAAAGACAATAGGTCATATCAAAAGTACACAATTTTAGAATTCCCTTCATCTTTTTAAAAAAAGTCAAAAAAGCAACATCCTTTCTCCACTAAAAGACAAAAAAGCTCCACTTTTTTTTACAAAAAGTCAAAAAGATTCTATACCAAACAACTAAAAATAAAACACCATCATAACACATTATATTTTATTATCTCTTGATTTGATGGTTCACCTCACCATACTTCAATTCACCATACATCCAAACAGACCCTAAGGGATTTGGTTTTGGATTTTGGATTTTGGGTTTTCCTTTTGACCTTGTGAACCTAAGGGCTTTATGTGGCACATCTGTAGACACCTCATTTTGGCACCCTTGGACAATGTTAATACTCATATTAATGATGCCCCAATTTTGCCCCACTTGGACAATTTTGAATAAATAAATTTAAATCTTCATTATCATGCACACGTAGGAAGGTTGCATCATTATAGGCCTTTTCTTTTATGGATCTCACTAGCTCTCATGTTTCGAGTTGGATCTCACTTCCATGATGATCTACCTTTAATAAGTTTCCTGCTGATATAAGGATTTAAAGAATCCAACGATCGGATCAAGAGATATGCATTTTTTTTATGAATTTAATATATGTGTGCACCCCAAAAATTCAAATCTTTTCTAGCTTTTCAAATGAACTAGACCTATATATCATCGGGACCTACTCGTTGAGAGATTTCCACTGATACTAAGATTTTAAAAATCGGACGGTCAGATCTCACATTATGATTTTTTCTTCAAAATTAATCAGGCTTGGGTTCCTTTTAAAAAAAAATTAAGTCTTTTCATGACTTCCAAATTATTCAAATCCATACACCAATATGATCTACTCATTGAGAAATTTCCAACAATATTCAGATCTCAAAAATCCGATGGGCGCGTCAAAATCTACAAAACTTAGGTCCTAGTGATAATGGCCTGGACCAAGCCCTGCTGCTGCCCACCTTTTGGGCTCCTAACCTCTGATCCAGATCCATGACCTGAACCCTAATCCAAGCCCTATTTGGCTAGATCAAGCTAGCCCAAGTCCCGAACCATATTAGCCTAAACCCACTTTGACCCAATTCAATTTCAGACCTCATCCGACGCAACCTGACCTGCGCCCGAACTACCCTTGACACACCACCTGGATAAGGGAGAGGAGTCCACGAGATTTGGTAATTGGAGTTCCAGATCTCTGGACTCTCTACCATCTCCCTCTCCTTAAGACCTTTCTCTTGGTTTCCATATGGGGGATATGCGCAGACTCATCCCCAGACCTCATCTTCATCTTCCATTTCCATCCCATCTCCACAACCTCTCCCTCAGGGGATCATCCTCCATCTCCACCTTCAGCCCTACGCATCATTAGCCAGCCTCCCATCTCCATCTCACTGCACCCATCTCTCACCCATCATCCACTCCCTCCTGATCATCACCTCGTCTCCACCATCTCACGTGTCACGTCCCCCAAAATAAGAATTGCGGAAAAACGTGAAAAATAAATTAAATTCAAATTTTCCTGTGTTTAATACAACACAAGCTTCCAAAAAGTGGACCCAGAAAAAAAATATTTCAACCTGTGGTGAGTCAAAATAGATTTCATTAAATGCAACGGAAGCTTATTCAATTGGTATTCAATGATCATAAATAAGATCCAACACGAAAATCAAATAAACATTAAATGTTAAAGTTGCAGAAAGAATAAAACAATTACTAAAGAAAGGTTTATCATTAAAGGAAGTTCATCTAAAGAATTGCTAAGATGACGTTCACTCTCATGCAGGCTCAGACATCTCTGAAACCGTCTCCGGCATCCCACTCGGGTTCATTAGTTGGCTCAAACGTTTGAAACGCTTGATCCTCCTTCGTCTCCTGGGTAAAGTAGGGCTCGGTACCTATGCACCAAATATTACAACATAAACAGCAAGTACATAATCATAATTCAAAATTTAATACAACAACAAGAAGAATATAAACGAGAGCAATCATATAGAAGTAATGACAATAATGATGACAAGAAAGGACGTATAGCCTAATCAAAATCAAACAAAAGGAGCAATATGATTCACACGAAGACAAGTGTCCCCGTTTTGGGTGGTCAGCCCTAAATAAATCGGGAGAGCCCGTCCATAACGTCGGTGGTCATAAATCGATCGAATTAAAAACAAATCAGGATAACCTGTTCACATTCAAAGCGGATTATAAGTGATCCGGTCACATCGGTGATCAACCGTCCATATATCGAGCTGCAGTCATCCATAAATGACCCACATAAACATAAACATATAAGCATAATAGACCTGAATAATAAAGCTCCGACACAAGAGTCCTAAGTCAAAGTAAAGTGCTGGCCATTCCACATCCCATATCATAATCAAATCGTCACACCAAATTTGTCGAGACACTTTATAGTCCATAATACACAATATGGTATGCATCTAAAGGAGTACATATCCTAAATCAACATATATATGCATGCGAAGGTTAAGACGTAGATACGAATCGATCCTAAGGTCAAACATAAGGTCTCGTACCCCATAACCATAGAAATCTCTAATAAATATAAGATCAACGCATCCCTTTTCCATCAATGGTGCATAGACCTACTTAAGGGTTTTCCAATAGAGATGGGTTGAACTTGAATTCATTAGGATTTGCCCGAGGTCATACGAAGTACTAAACCTTGTGTTAGTGATATACCGTGTGCCCGAACGGTATTTACTTGGTCCAAAGAAATAATATTAAAGTACAAAATTATAATTTTAACATATTAAAAACTAAAGATATCATTTAATATTAATTTGCAATAATGACAAATAACCTTAGTTTACAACTTTTAGAAAACTTGAGGACCCCATCCAAAACATTTTCCACATTCAAATAGTCAAAGGATTTAATTTGAGTTTATAAAAAAATCAGGGTCTTTTTCCTAATTTTCATAAACTAAAAGGTCCAGTAAATGATTAATGAAACTCAATGGCAAATGGGATGACATCACCCCTAATCACTATTGTCTCTCCTATTCACCTAACTACAACATTAGGTCCTTTATTAATACCACATGGGATGACATCATCAGTCATCACCACCACTCTTCCTTTCTTTTATATCAAGGCAACCCACATGTCATCCTCTCTTTTTCCAAACGTACCTAGGTGAGTGCATGTCCACACTTACACATACACCCCTGGATCACCGAGTTCCATTCCTTCTTCATCTACACGTTCTGTATTAGAACGTCTGCAACAACTTCTCTCACCTGGGACGTGGAGGCTTCTAAAATCGTGGGTCCTGGTGATGGAGACCTAAATCAAGCCCTACCATAATGGTCGCCCGGCCCTGTATGGCAAAAGGGTCGGCCCAGATCTACGATCAAACCACCCAGTGGGTCCCGCCACTGCCTGATGTCCAAACTAGTTATTTTTCCTCAATCACATCTTCTTTGATCAACCTAATGAATGGTGGGCCAGGGAGGGGACCAGCTCCTTTAGGGTCGTTCCACCATGTACGGCCATATGATCGGGCCAGATCTGTGATCCGATCAATCATGGATCCCACAACCTGATTAAATACCAAGGGCCTCTACAAAGTGATCGTGCACAGTTCAGTGAATCAATTCCCGTGGAAAATCTTGGACGATTAGAAAAATGTTTTGAAAAACAATTTGAGAAGGTAATGGCAGAAAGTAGAGCTGATTGAATTGGCCCCAAATCTCCAATCTCATATAACATAAATAATAACATTACGTAATGTGAAGAAGGGGCATCAACAAGGGTTTCCTACATGAATCAACATACTGACCAACAAGAAACATATGTATTAAATTCACAAATTATGTTTAGATACTTGCCTTTCACCGGGGTTTGAGGAAAAAGCAACAGATCCTCACCAATACCCAAACCGAGATTACCACGACACTCAATCACAATCCTAACACCAATGTGATATAAGAGATGAGAAAGAGATATCCATGTGATCAGATCTATGATATTCCTACCCAAAACCTAGCATTGGAAAGAAAAAGGGGATAACCCAAGAATACAGATCTACTCCTAATGATTTGAGGAAAGGGTTACCTGAGATGAGAAAGTTGAGCCAAAAATGCTGGTATCCTCTGATCTTGATTCTGATGGTTGGATTCAAAAGCTGGAATGGCTTGGGAAGTTGAAAGAGGGAAAAGACAGAGGTTACGGGAGGAGTTGCAGAGAGATAAGTTGTGAATATTAAAATTAGGGATTAGGTTAAGAAGATATCCTCTGGGCTTAAGTTATTGGGTCAAAACTATGGGTCAGGTCATCTACCCACTAACCCAACTCACTAAACCACGCATCTAATCTAACGTGTGACCCACTTAATCCTACCCACTTAAATAACTAAAATACATTAAATTAATATAATACTAATATGTTAATAATAAATATAATTAGTGGTGGGGCCGGATCTTACATTCTCCCCCCCTTAGGACATTTGGTCCTCCAAATGCAATCATACCTCTGGAAGAAGATGCAGGTAAAGCTTCTTCACTTGGTCCCGGAGTTCCCAAGTGGCTTCTCGAGGACTATGGTGCTCCCACTGGATTTCACCCAGTGTATTGTCCGCGTCCTGAGAACTTGCTCCTTCGTGTCGATGATCCGAGAAGGTCGCTCAACATAGGTAACATCTGGCTGCAATTCCAATGGCTCATACTGCAATACATGAGATGGGTCTGCGATATACTTCTTCAACATCGAGACATGAAAAACATTATGTACCGCTGACAATGCTGCTGGTAAAGCCAATCTGTAAGCAACTTCTCCAATTCTTTCCAGGATCTCAAATGGACCAATATATCTCCGAGATAACTTTCCTTTCTGCCCAAACCTCAATGTTCCTCGCGTTGGTGAAACTTTTAGAAACACATGTTCACCAGTCTCAAATTGAAGATCTCTCCTCTTCAAGTCTGCATAACTCTTCTGTCGGCTTCTAGTAATTTTCAACCGATCATGGATTTGCTTAACTTTCTCACTGGTATCACTAACAATAGATGGACCATGAAAACCCCTGACACCTATCTCCTCCCAACAGATTGGGGTCCTGCATCGACGTCCATATAACGCCTCAAATGGTGTCATACCGATACTGGAATGATAACTATTATTATATGCAAACTCGCATAATGGGAGACTTTTCTGCCAGTCCTTCCCAAAATCAAGGATGCAAGCTCGCAACATATCTTCCAGTGTCTGATTAGTCCTTTCAGTTTGACCATCGGTTTGGGGATGATACGCTGTACTGAAATTCAATGATGTGCCCAAAGCTTCTTGAAGTTCAGTCCAGAATTTGCCCAAAAATCTAGGATCTCTGTCTGATACAATCGATCGGGGAACACCATGAATTGTGACCACCTTCTCCATGTACATTCGAGCTAACTCATCCCGAGGTGTCTTCAGGCTCATTGGTAAGAAATGTGCCACTTTAGTCAATCTGTCAACTGTCACCCATACGCTATCTTTGTTATGCAACTAGTTTGGACATCAGGCAGTGGCGGGACCCACTGGGTGGTTTGATCGTAGATCTGGGCCGACCCTTTTGCCATACAGGGCCGAGCGACCATGATGGTAGGGCTTGATTTAGGTCTCCATCACCAGGACCCACGATTTTAGAAGCCTCCATGTCCCAGGTGAGAGAAGTTGTTGCAGACGTTCTGATACAGAACGTGTAGATGAAGAAGGAATGGAACTCGGTGACCCAGGGGTGTATGTGTAAGTGTGGACATGCACTCACCTAGGTACGTTTGGAAAAAGAGAGGATGACATGTGGGTTGCCTTGATATAAAAGAAAGGAAGAGTGGTGGTGATGACTGATGATGTCATCCCATGTGGTATTAATAAAGGACCTAATGTTGTAGTTAGGTGAATAGGAGAGACAATAGTGATTAGGGGTGATGTCATCCCATTTTCCATTGAGTTTCATTAATCATTTACTGGCCCTTTTAGTTTATGAAAATTAGGAAAAAGACCCTGATTGTTTTATAAACTCAAATTAAATCCTTTGACTATTTGAATGTGGAAAATGTTTTGGATGGGGTCCTCAAGTTTTCTAAAAGTTGTAAACTAAGGTTATTTGTCATTATTGCAAATTAATATTAAATGATATCTTTAGTTTTTGATATGTTAAAATTATAATTTTGTACTTTAATATTATTTCTTTGGACCAAGTAAATACCGTTCGGGCACACGGTATATCACTAACACAGGGTTTAGTACTTCGTATGACCTCGGGCAAATCCTAATGAATTCAAGTTCAACCCATCTCTATTGGAAAACCCTTAAGTTGGTCTATGCACCATTGATGGAAATGGGATGCGTTGATCTTATATTTATTAGAGATTTCTATGGTTATGGGGTACGAGACCTTATGTTTGACCTTAGGATCGATTCGTATCTACGTCTTAACCTTCGCATGCATATATATGTTGATTTAGGATATGTACTCCTTTAGATGCATACCATATTGTGTATTATGGACTATAAAGTGTCTCGACAAATTTGGTGTGACGATTTGATTATGATATGGGATGTGGAATGGCCAGCACTTTACTTTGACTTAGGACTCTTGTGTCGGAGCTTTATTATTCAGGTCTATTATGCTTATATGTTTATGTTTATGTGGGTCATTTATGGATGACTACAGCTCGATATATGGACGGTTGATCACCGATGTGACCGGATCACTTATAATCCGCTTTGAATGTGAACAGGTTATCCTGATTTGTTTTTAATTCGATCGATTTATGACCACCGACGTTATGGACGGGCTCTCCCGATTTATTTAGGGCTGACCACCCAAAACGGGGACACTTGTCTTCGTGTGAATCATATTGCTCCTTTTGTTTTATTTGGATTAGGTTATACGTCCTTTCTTGTCATTATTATTGTCATTACTTCTATATGATCGCTCTCGTTTATATTCTTCTCGTTGTTGTATTAAATTTCAAATTATGATTATGTACTTGCTGTTTACGTTGTAATATTTGGTGCATAGGTACCGAGCCCTACTTTACCCAGGAGACGGAGGAGGATCAAGCGTTTCAAACGTTTGAGCCAACTGATGAACCCGAGTGGGATGCCGAAGACGGTTTCAGAGCCGTCTGAGCCTGCATGAGAGTGAACGTCATCTTAGCAATTCTTTAGATGAACTTCCTTTCATGATAAACCTTTCTTTAGTAATTGTTTTATTCTTTCTGCAACTTTAACATTTAATGTTTATTTGATTTTCGTGTTGGATCTTATTTACGATCATTGAATACCAATTGAATAAGCTTCCGTTGCATTTAATGAAATCTATTTTGACTCACCACAGGTTGAAATATTTCTTTTGTGGGTCCACTTTTTGGAAGCTTGTGTTGTATTAAACACAGGAAAATTTGAATTTAATTTATTTTTCACGTTTTTCCTCAATTCTTATTTTGGGGGACGTGACAGTAAAAATAAGAAAATTAATTTGATTAATCTCAATCTCCCATCTCATCACAAAAGAATTAACATAATAAGGGGCATCAAAGGTTTCTATATGCTTCCACATACGAATCAAGAAGAAACATATGTATTAAATTCACAAATTATGTTTAGATACTTGCCTTTCACCGGGGTTTGAGGAAAAAGCAACAACTTCTCACCAATACCCAAACCGAGATTACCACGACACTCAATCACAATCCTAACACCAATCTGATATAAGAGATGAGAAAGAGATATCCATGTGATCAGATCTATGATATTCCTACCCAAAACCTAGCATTGGAAAGAAAAAGGGGATAACCCAAGAATACAGATCTACTCCTAATGATTTGAGGAAAGGGTTACCTGAGATGAGAAAGTTGAGCCAAGAATGCTGGTATCCTCTGATCTTGATTCTGATGGTTGGATCCAAAAGCTGGAATGGCTTGGGAAGTTGAAAGAGGAAGAAGACGAAGAGGTTACGGGAGGAGTTGCAGAGAGATAAGTTGTGAATATTCAAATTAGGGATTAGGTTAAGAAGATATCCTCTGGGCTTAATTATTGGGTCAAAACTATGGGGCAGGTCATCTACTCACTAAACCACGCATCTAATCTAACGTGTGACCCACTTAATCCTACCCACTTAAATAACTAAAATACATTAAATTAATATAATACTAATATGTTAATAATAAATATAATTAGTGGCGGGGCCGGATCTTACATGACGCCTTCTCGATCTCCCTCCAACACACCCTGCTACATCCTATGCGGGACCTCGCCTCGTCCCAGCGGCAGAATCTCACCCTCTCCATCATCACTCATGAAGAGCCCGCCATCTCTGCCTCCTCACATGTGACGCAGCACCCACATCAGGCATCTCTCCTTCACATCGCCTCTCGCCAGCCACAACCCCCAGCGCAGAGAAGACCCACAGGTGTTCTCCTCACCATCAGCTCCCTCATCCTCCTCTTCCTCTCGGTCGCTCCATCACAACCCCATATCAACACTTACCCCTCAAACCAAACGCCATCCAAACAGTACCACACCAAGTCCAAACCAAACTTGAACACCCTTTTCCTTCCTGTCCTCTTAACCAAATGCCCCTCCCATAAACAAGAACAAAACAAAAGAATAAAAGAAAATAGGAGCTAGATCATTTCGGAGCCAACCAAACCACCCTTGCAATCCTCCTATCCAAACAAGATCATATCATTTTTCTCTTCCACATCTCCACCCCGCGACAGAGCTGACTGCAGCTCCATCACTTTTCCATCTTATCCCCCTCTCTGTTCTTCTTCCCACTCACCGCACATTCCCTATTTCCTCTCTTTTACTTTTCTTTTTCTTTCTTTCTTTCTCACCTCGTCTCTTCCTCCCTTACCCCATGCCAGCGCCTCTCTCTTCTTCATCTTCCTTCACTCTCCCTCTCTGCCCTCTTCCTGCACGAACCACCTGCAACACCCCGCACTTCATCACACTTATCTCCCTGCACACGACCCTCGCTGCACACCCCGTGCCCGTGCACCCACCTACACACCAACACTTCCCTCTGCCTCCCCTTCTTCTCTCCCCCTCTTTTCTTCTCTCACTGCCCATCTCACCCACACTCCATCACATGCACGCAATCACCCCCTGAACCCATCTCTTTTTATTTCTTTCTCCTTCTTTCCTTTTCTTCCTCTCTTCACTTGCGCACGACCTACCCCCTGTACCGTCACACCATCACCTTCTTTCTCTTTCCTTTTCTTTTCTTCTTTTTTTCTCCATCTTCTTCTCTACTCTCCATGCACTTCTTCTTCCCCTTTCCCTGCACTGTCACCTGCACCTCTTTTTCCACTTTTCTCCTCCCACTCCACTTCACCCACCTATATGCCCACACCTTCTTCTCCCCCTCCTTTCCCTTTTCCCTCTCTCTTCTTCCTCTTCCCTTCACACACCACACTCGCCCTACACACAGCCCTTGCAGCACCTTCCTCCCCTCAGACGCCACAACTCCCTGCGTCACTACCTACTCCCAGTCCTCCTAACCAAAGTTCCCACCAGAACCCATTCAACCCAAACCGAACCACAAAAACAACCCATAACCCAATGAACCCATTGAACCAGCCAACCCACCTACAATCTAGCCAATCATCATACCAAAACCCACTTTACTGACCCATCCAACTCGAGCCAAAACCTATCTCAACCCACCTTCACTATACCTCTTACAGCCCATGTTTGGGACTTAATGCAAAAAGAGATCCAAGACTCAAAAAGAAAAGAAAAGGACATCTACAAGGTCTCAACGGTCAGATTTGGGATTCTAGCATCAAATTGGTGAGATCTTTCTATTATTACCTTAGTTTGATTTATATTAGTTTGTTTGCAGTAGATTCATATAATTCTGTGCATTTTCTTTTTAGGCTGCCATTTAGTCATACGTTCATCATTCATTTATTTTTCATTATTATTTTGATAGGGTGCACCTTATTGCAATTATTTTACACATTCATCATGCATCATCTTAATTCATTAGTTTGAACTACTTGTATAAGTATCCATTACATTCATTGCATTTGTCATTTGCAGTCTTATCCTCTCCATCTAACCTAGCCTTCTAGGGTCTAGGAGAACGGCAGTAGGCGGGCTGGCCCTTTCATGAGGTCAGCCCATCTACGCGCTCCAATGTAAAAAGAGATGAACAGTTAGATTAGGTTCCATGCACACCTCTATTTAGGCCCTTCTAACCCTATATTTACAAAAATCCTAAAAAATCAGAAAATCCGAAAAATCAAGAAAAATATTTTACATTTCTTTTCTTCATCCAACCTCTGCCAATTTTCATCATTGAGCTTTATGCTATTAGGGTAGGCTATACTAGATTCATGAATTCATTGATATTTGAAAAAGAATTTTCAACACATGTTATATTTTCAAAACCATCTTCCACCCATGCTTTCATTATCGCTTCAATGCACTGAGTAACACCATCCACCCTTTTACGTGACTCCCTAGTCATTACGGCGATAGCCTCCTAGTGGACTCCCTATGCTTGACAATGGCACACAGGTCCCTCACTCTCTCCTAAGTTAGGTTAGGTTAGTGTGTATTCATCCTCAACATGCCCTAAGCGATTGTTGGTTTTAAGATGTGCCTGATGGACGATAGTCCACTTCTCTAGGTGATCTTTCCCTAGATCGACCAGGTGCCTTAGTCCTCCCATCTTTAGACCAACGTTGTAGTGGGCACCTAGGCTTTTATTTTGAGCATCATATCACATGTGCTTTTGACCATTTTTCAAGCATCCTTACATGCATATTTTCAAATAAAGCCTGCCCTTTCCCCGCCAAGGGATTCGAGGAGGATATCCGGTGAACGGAGTTGATCACCCTCAATGAATATTGGCACCCAACCCCTTTTTCTATCTTATCTTATTTTATTTTATTTTTTTCTTTAGCTGAATGAAAGAAGGTAAACCGTGCTTGACTTTCCTTTGGGACTATAATTGGATGATAGGGATTTCTTTATTGCATATAATTATTAATTATAACCTTAGTCATTAGGAATTTCTTTATTGCATATAATGATTAATTATGACCTTGGTCATTATTTCTATCGGATTTTATGTGATTTTATGCTATGATTCATACTGAAATCTTGTGTATTTGGGCTATGATAAGGCACTATTGGAACCAAGTTTTTTTTGTACTGGAGAAGCTTTTCCAAAATGACTGAAATTCTGCATCATGCAATTTTCATAATTTGTTCCCATTTTTGCGGTTTGTTTTTTATGTGTTTCAATCCGAATCATGCCATGCTGATTTTTGTGTTTGTGCATCTCTGAATTATTTTTCCCGTCAGTCCAGAATTATGCATTTTCAATATAAAATGAATTTTCTAAAATCTCTGAGTTAAACCAGTCAAAATAAGTAAATCAGTCTGCAACAGATTTTAAAAATCTGTACCCTATTTCCAAATCCCTGATTCAATGATTTCTAATTTGAATAAAGACTCACTGATTTTTTTTTTAATACTCCCATACCAGTTGTCTTTCAGTGAGATTTAGTTTCAACTCATTTCAATTTTTCAAGAAATTATTAAAAATCAGACAACGAGCCTGAGTCATGGACTCTGCACTGCAGAAAACTCAGCATGTTAACAGGGATTTATGCACATAATCACAAGGATCTCTGTTCATTTAAAATTCATGAGAAAATCATACGAGCTTCCCCTTTGGGTCTATTAACTCCCATAAAATTTTTAAATTAATTGGAGCTTTATAAAATTTATCAAAATTCATACAGTGGATCTCGGTCACGAACCAAATTCTGCAGTACAGAAAATCCAGCAGGTTAATTTGGCCTTGTGCGCGTAATCACGAATAGTTTTGTTAAGAAAAAATTCATGAGAAATTTACAGAAGACTCCTCTTTGGGTCCATTAACTCTAATAAAAAATTTAGAATAATTGGAGGTCTGTAGAAATTATAAAAACTCGGAGAGTGGACCTGTGTCGTGGGCCAGATTCTGCAGTGCAGAAATTTCAGCATTTTTATTCGGATTTGTGTCCACTATTTCATAAGGTTCCAATACTCAGAAAAATCCAGAATTTAATATGGGGCTTTATCATCACATACACTGAATCCTTATAAAAATTGAGACCGATCCAACTTGCAAAAGAATTATTAAAAATTGGGCAACAAGCATGCAGCAACCCATAAAATTCAGGACTATGTTACCTATTTCATATTTCAGTTATTTTTCTTTCTTTTCTTCCAAATGCATGGAACTTAGTCTTCTCACTCATCTCGAATCGTAGAGATGGACTGAACCCCCATAATAATGACCCAAAATAATCTTAATGAGACCATCACACGTTGCCGGCAGCGTTGTGATGAGTGGGACCCTTAATTTCCTGCATGGAGGCGATCAAATGGAGTCATGGTCGTTTACCATGACAGGCGATCACACTTTTTTACCATTTCTAGGATTAGTAGGGAATCTTTGGAATCGGTTGATACTTTTGAGTATCGTTTTATATAACACTGTGTTTCCACCCACATCGGGTCCGAAAATCACATCCGACAGCTTAACGATCACGGTGGGACTGTAAAGTCCGGGGATCCGAACCCTAGAGGGAGGGTGAATAGGGTGAGCTTCAATTATGACCAATTTTAATCAAATTTAACTTCTTTAAAATAAACTAGTCACAAGTGATGATTACAAATAAAATGCGGAAGCTTAATCACAACAATCACCACAAAGCAAGCACCATCACACAAGGATTTATAGTGGTTCGGCCTCAATGCCTACATCCACTACCGGCTTGTGATCCAACACCCCACCGGATTTCCACTATTTATGCTTTTTAATAGGCTAAGCAATAACCTTTACAATATGCTTTTCAAGGCTAAGCAATAACCTTTACAATGATGTTTTTCAAGGCTTAACATCAACCTATACATTATGCTTTTATAGGCTAAGCAATAATCTCTTCAACCACAAGGTTGGATATCTCACTAAGTAGTGTCTAACATACACTTGATGGAGATACAAATTAGCTCGTTACATTTGCCTCTAAAATAGGCGGATATGAAAATGAAAATCTAATACACACACACACTATGAATGCAAAGATGAAAGTACATGATGTGTGTGTGTGTGTGATGTCCTCAATCATTTTGAAAATGAAACCTCATAAATGTATGCCTAAGGCTTTTGAAAGTTTTAGCTCATAAAAACATTTATGATTGAGGAAGGAATGCAAGTCACATGTTAAAAGTAACAACTTGTTAATGTGATCAAAGATTCACAAGTTGTATGAAATTAATTAGCTCTAAACATGTGTTGCATAGGGATGTCAATCAAATCAACAATGTAGCTCAAAACATAAAAATAGATTTGATTGAAATTAGGGGACAAATCATATGTAATTATAAATACAACTTGAAAAAGATATACCTATCAAAGTAAGGCAAGTTGTGAAACTTTAAAACAATAATACATATGATTTGTAAAGTTTGTTGAATCCAAAACATAAGATACATTTGAAAGAGATTTTCTTATGATGGAAAACAACAACCAAAGATTCAACCAAGTATATGAATCATGTTACATATGATTTCAAAGATTCTTTCGTTAACATGATCTAGTTAGATTTACCAAATATAGTACTACTTGGATTGAATCAATGGTGATGCATCCAAAACAATAGATCAATTCAAAACATAAAACATGTTAAGGACACAACACATCATAGTTTAACATGCTACTAAAGATTTACCAAAGATAAAACAAAAACATGAAAATATATGATTTGTAAAGATGTTGAATCCAAAACATAAGATAGTTTTGAAAGTGATTTTCTTATGTTGAAAAACAACAACCATAGATTCAACCAAGTATAGGAATCATGTTACATATAATTTCAAAGATTCTTTCATTAACATGATCTACTTAGATTTACAAAAAATAAAGTACTACTTGGATTGAATCAAATGGTGATGTATCCAAAACAATAAATCAACTCAAAACATAAAACATGTTAAGGACACAACACTTCATACATAGTTTATCATGCTACAAAAGATTTACCAAAAGTAAAACAAAGCATGAAAACATATGATTAAGGAAAGTAGAGCCTACTTGGTGATTTAACTTCATTAATCCAAGCTTTAGCTTTCCTAATGATCCCCTTCATCCCTTAGTACATTTCCCTTTGATTTGCCTCAAAACCCCTCAAGGAGGGCCCTAAAATTCCCAACTTTTGGCAAAGGAAAGAACTCATATTTATAGGCAAAATAGCCCAACGGCTAGTCCCCGGTCGACCTGGCTATAAACGGTCAAAAAAGTGACCGTTAGAAGAGCAACGACTCTTTGCCCTAGTCGACCTGCAACCGGCCACACTGCTGGTCGACTGCCTGGGACCAAAAATTCCCAACTTTTGCATATTTGAAGGTTTTCTTGAGGGAACTTTTTGGGCCATATAATCAAGCTTTAAAACATGTTTTAAATCATTCTAAGGGTTTTAAAACATGAACCATAAAAAGCCTAAAACATTTTGAAAGATTTAAAACTCATAGGCTAGCTTGATTTTCTAAAACTCTTTTAAAAAACAAATGCATCCAAGGTTAAAAAAAAATCATGCATAAATCAATATATCTTCAAGACTTAAAAACCAATGCATGTATAAAACAAGATTTCAAGATTTCTTAAAACAATGCATATGTGTGTAAATCAAATGATGCTTGAATGATAATGCATCCATCAAATTGCAATCTACAAAAATCCTAACAATCTCCCCCTTTGCATTTTTGATGGCAACTCACTCACCACACTCACCACTGAATAAACACACTTAGTCTTCAGCTCCCCCTAAGCTGGACAAGTCTTGAAATCTTCTTGGATCCTTCTCTTAGCTTGGGCTCTTGGGCTCTTTTCTTCATTCTTCATGATGCTTGGTGCTTGATCATTCTTCAATCTTTCTTTTCATCTTCCTTTCTATGGCCAAGCATCTTTTTTTGCTCCAAGCTTTCTTTCTTCTATTAGCTCTCCCCCTTTGACCATGCCTTTCTCTCCCTTTGGCAAGGTATGTATTCTCTCCCCTTGTAGAAGATCATACAAAATCTCCCCTTAGGAAGCTTGGACAATCTCTTCACCCTTTTGAGAATTTGAATGCTCTCCCCCCCTTTGACATTAAATTGCAAAGGTACCTACACACATGAAATAAGGAAAATACCTTTTAGAAGCACCTGTTAACAAAAGAAATCGAAAATGAAATACATAACAGGCTATCATGCATGGTAGTAGTCTCTAAAGGTTCAAATCCAATCCAAGGGTCAATTTGATCAAAACTAATACTTCCTATGAAGGTTTACACTCCCCCTCAATCCATTCTCTCCTTTTGTCAAACTTTTGACAAAGATATAACTATTTGGTGCAAGGAGAAGATGGTTTAACCAATTGAGGGTCAACTTCAAGAGAAGGATTAGATTCCTTTAACTATAAAGCTCAATATGATCAAATTGCCAAAAGAAAGCAAGGTCTAAAGAGAAAAGCAATCATGGATACCAATTGGAAAAACAAAGAATACCAATTGAGATTCAAAGATAAGTCTATTAAAGCAATCACTCTAAAATGGATTTAAAAATATACCTATTAGGAAAAATCCAAATTAGAGCTATCCATGATGAAATGGGGTTTATTAATCATAGCATCAAATAATTTAACTATGAAAATCATATGCTATGAAGGATTTGAAATCATTTCATTCAAACAATAAATATGACTATTAATGTGAAAAAATGAGTGAAATGAAATTCAAACATGAAGCCTACCTCAACAATTAACCAACCAATATTATGAACACATAAACATGGTGGTCATGAGATTTACCTATATGAGCAAGGGAGGAGGCAATCATGAAAATTATGATGCTAATGGAATGTGACATGGAATGAAAACATATAACTATCAAGTTGAAACCAATGTACACATGGTCTATCACATTCATAAGAAATCAAATCAATCGAAAAATTTACCAATTGAAACCAATTGAATTTGACAACATGATAAAGAGCAAGAATGTGACAAACACAAAATTCCATCAAGCATCATAAATGCATATTCATCACTTTTAAAGATATGACTATTGAGCATAGTGATGAACAAGGTAAATTGCAATGCAAAAGGATATTACTTGGTAATGCATGCAATTTCCAAAGTGTCAAAATCATATGAATTCAACATCTAAGATATCCATCAAACATATAGAAATATGAGGAATAGATTTCAAAGAGTTTCATATGATCAAGAACACTACTATGATGTTGAAACATGTACAAGGATGACATCATTTAGAGAATAAACATGAATCAACATCATAACCATCCAAAAAGAAATGACTAGAAGGCATAGAGGATGGATTTAAGTTCTAGTATGGTTTCTACAAATATAATAAATAACACAACCATACATAGAACAATTTGACATTTGCATAGAGAAGATCAATTAACAATCAAGATCTAACTCATACCATATCATCAAAAAAGAATATAACTATGCAAGCACAAGAAGGTATGAAGTTAAAGGGATCAATCTATCATGCAACATCTCCACTTTTAGCAAATGTACTAAGCTTACAATGCAATGGCAAAGGATATGAGGTTTAAAACAAATGAACTTAGCACATAAAATCACATATGTACTTAAAAAGCTCAAAAACAAGATTTTACTATAAAGTACATAAACAATCATCAATTTGCATTAATGAAAAAAAAATATATATATATATATACCAAGTTAGGCACAAACATGCAAATCAATGACACCATATCCAACCAAGCAATGTAAGACATCAAAATCAATTTGCATAAAAAGAATGTAACTAAATGATCAAAGATGCAAATTGTTTGTAAACATTATTTCCTTCCAAATGATATAATCATAATTAAGCACAAGGAAATAAATTCAAGGAAAATGCTTCTAAAAATACAACCAATAAAGCTTAGAACATTTTCCAAGGTTTTTCAAATCACTTTAATATATGAAATTCCAACAAAGAATCATTTATAGAATTATGAGCAAGTGAATTTGAAAAACAAGAAGTGTACTATTGTAAATTTTCAAATTGTAAAACAATAGACACTCACAAATTTTCCATACCAAGAGATATAACTTGAAAATCAATGGAAAACTTAAATTGCTTCAAATCATTTGATTTACAAAAAGGATCTAACTATGACATACATCAAATGATTTTCCAACATCAATTGATCATGAAAAATCTAGCTATGAAAGCATTTGTAATCACAATCAATTAATCATGAATAGATATGCACTACAAGAGATACAACTATATGAAGAAAATGCAAATCCATCATGAAAATATTGCAATCAAAGGATTTTGAAAACCATGAGATATAACTTAAAGGTTCATGAAGACAAAATCAAATGATCACAAAGAAACATTGCATTTTAAAAGATGTGACTTTAAAGAAACAAAATGCAAATGTAACATGACCAACAATTACATATAACTAAAAAGAATAGGTTGGTCTAGAGAGGATCAAGGCCTTAAGATTAGTCTAAATGTGTACCAATAAAGATTCACCTAAGGTCTTGAAAAGGTTGTCCTTGAGAGTTCATATAGAGGACTCACCAACTCTTGAAGATATAACTTGAAAAGGTCTTAGAGTGGTGCAATGATACTAGGGGAAATTTTATTTTCAATCAATGTGGAAATCAACACAAAGATATGCAATAAATCACAACACTAGGGTTCTAATCTAGCAAGGATCAACTCCGGGTTGTTAAGCCCTAAAATGGAGTAACCCGCTCTGATACCACTTGTAAAGTCCGGGGATCCGAACCCTAGAGGGGGGGGTGAATGGGTGAGCTTCAATTATAACCAATTTTAATCAAATTTAACTTCTTTAAAATAAACTAGTCACAAGTGATGATTACAAATAAAATGCGGAAGCTTAATCACAACAATCACCACAAAGCAAGCACCATCACACAAGGATTTATAGTGGTTCGGCCTCAATGCCTACATCCACTACCGGCTTGTGATCCAACACCCCACCGGATTTCCACTATTTATGCTTTTTAATAGGCTAAGCAATAACCTTTACAATATGCTTTTCAAGGCTAAGCAATAACCTTTACAATGATGTTTTTCAAGGCTTAACATCAACCTATCCATTATGCTTTTATAGGCTAAGCAATAATCTCTTCAACCACAAGGTTGGTTATCTCACTAAGTAGTGTCGAACATACACTTGATGGAGATACAAATTAGCTCATTACATTTGCCTCTAAAATAGGCGGATATGAAAATGAAAATCTAATATACACACACTAAGAATGCAAAGATGAAAGTACATGATGTGTGTGTGTGATGTCCTCAATCATTTTGAAAATGAAAGCTCATAAATGTATGCCTAAGGCTTTTGAAAGTTTTAGCTCATAAAAACATTTATGATTGAGGAAGGAATGCAAGTCACATGTTAAAAGTAACAACTTGTTAATGTGATCAAAGATTCACAAGTTGTATGAAATTAATTAGCTCTAAACATGTGTTGCATAGGGATGTCAATCAAATCAACAATGTAACCCCAAGGGGTAGCTTAGTTGGCCTAGGACCACGGTTTGCTCCCGGAGGTTGTGGGCTCGAAACTCTGCTACCACACTAGGGCTACAGGGGATTTACCCGGCTTCCCTCTGGGCCCGGAGGGATTAGTCCAGCCCAAAGGGTTGGGAACCCTCCGACAGCAAAAAAAAAAAAAAATCAAATCAACAATGTAGCTCAAAACATAAAAATAGATTTGATTGAAATTAGGGGACAAATCATATGTAATTATAAATACAACTTGAAAAAGATATACCTATCAAAGTAAGGCAAGTTGTGAAACTTTAAAACAATAATACATATGATTTGTAAAGTTTGTTGAATCCAAAACATAAGATACATTTGAAAGAGATTTTCTTATGATGGAAAACAACAACCAAAGATTCAACCAAGTATATGAATCATGTTACATATAATTTCAAAGATTCTTTCGTTAACATGGTCTAGTTAGATTTACCAAATAAAGTACTACTTGGATTGAATCAATGGTGATGCATCCAAAACAATAGGTCAATTAAAAACATAAAACATGCTAAGGACACAACACATCATAGTTTAACATGCTACTAAAGATTTACCAAAGATAAAACAAAATCATGAAAATATATGATTTGTAAAGATGTTGAATCCAAAACATAAGATAGTTTTGAAAGTGATTTTCTTATGTTGAAAAACAACAACCATAGATTCAACCAAGTATAGGAATCATGTTACATATAATTTCCAAGATTCTTTCATTAACATGATCTACTAAGATTTACCAAAAATAAAGTACTACTTGGATTGAATCAAATGGTGATGTATCCAAAACAATAAATCAACTCAAAACATAAAACATGTTAAGGACACAACACTTCATACATAGTTTATCATGCTACAAAAGATTTACCAAAAGTAAAACAAAGCATGAAAACATATGATTAAGGAAAGTAGAGCCTACTTGGTGATTTAACTTCATTAATCCAAGCTTTAGCTTTCCTAATGATCCCCTTCATCCCTTAGTACATTTCCCTTTGATTTGCCTCAAAACCCCTCAAGGAGGGCCCTAAAATTCCCAACTTTTGGCAAAGGAAAGAACTCATATTTATAGGCAAAATAGCCCAACGGCTAGTCCCCGGTCGACCTGGCTATAAACGGTCAAAAAAGTGACCGTTAGAAGAGCAACGGCTCTTTGCCCTAGTCGACCTGCACAGTGTGGCCGGTCGACCGGCCACACTGCGGGTCGACTGCCTGGGACCAAAAATTCCCAACTTTTGCATATTTGAAGGTTTTTTTGAGGGAACTTTTTGGGCCATATAATCAAGCTTTAAAACATGTTTTAAATCATTCTAAGGGTTTTAAAACATGAACCATAAAAAGCCTAAAACATTTTGAAAGATTTAAAACTCATAGGCTAGCTTGATTTTCTAAAACTCTTTTAAAAAACAAATGCATCCAAGGTTAAAAAAAAATCATGCATAAATCAATATATCTTCAAGACTTAAAAACCAATGCATGTATAAAACAAGATTTCAATATTTCTTAAAACAATGCATATGTGTGTAAATCAAATGATGCTTGAATGATAATGCATCCATCAAATTGCAATCTACAAAAATCCTAACAATCTCCCCCGTTGCAATTTGATGGCAACTCACTCACCACACTCACCACTGAATAAACACACTTAGTCTTCAGCTCCCCCTAAGCTGGACAAGTCTTGAAATCTTCTTGGATGCTTCTCTTAGCTTGGGCTCTTGGGCTCTTTTCTTCATTCTTCATGATGCTTGGTGCTTGATCATTCTTCAATCTTTCTTTTCATCTTCCTTTCTATGGCCAAGCATCTTTTTTTGCTCCAAGCTTTCTTTCTTCTATTAGCTCTCCCCCTTTGACCATGCCTTTCTCTCCCTTTGGCAAGGTATGTATTCTCTCCCCTTGTAGAAGATCATACAAAATCTCCCCTTAGGAAGCTTGGACAATCTCTTCACCCTTTTGAGAACTTGAATGCTCTCCCCCCCTTTGACATTAAATTGCAAAGGTACCTACACACATGAAATAAGGAAAATACCTTTTAGAAGCACCTGTTAACAAAAGAAATCGAAAATGAAATACATAACAGGCTATCATGCATGGTAGTAGTCTCTAAAGGTTCAAATCCAATCCAAGGGTCAATTTGATCAAAACTAATACTTCCTATGAAGGTTTACACTCCCCCTCAATCCATTCTCTCCTTTTGTCAAACTTTTGACAAAGATATAACTATTTGGTGCAAGGAGAAGATGGTTTAACCAATTGAGGGTCAACTTCAAGAGAAGGATTAGATTCCTTTAACTATAAAGCTCAATATGATCAAATTGCCAAAAGAAAGCAAGGTCTAAAGAGAAAAGCAATCATGGATACCAATTGGAAAAACAAAGAATACCAATTGAGATTCAAAGATAAGTCTATTAAAGCAATCACTCTAAAATGGATTTAAAAATATACCTATTAGGAAAAATCCAAATTAGAGCTATCCATGATGAAATGGGGTTTATTAATCATAGCATCAAATAATTTAACTATGAAAATCATATGCTATGAAGGATTTGAAATCATTTCATTCAAACAATAAATATGACTATTAATGTGAAAAAATGAGTGAAATGAAATTCAAACATGAAGCCTACCTCAACAATTAACCAACCAATATTATGAACACATAAACATGGTGGTCATGAGATTTACCTATATGAGCAAGGGAGGAGGCAATCATGAAAATTATGATGCTAATGGAATGTGACATGGAATGAAAACATATAACTATCAAGTTGAAACCAATGTACACATGGTCTATCACATTCATAAGAAATCAAATCAATCGAAAAATTTACCAATTGAAACCAATTGAATTTGACAACATGATAAAGAGCAAGAATGTGACAAACACAAAATTCCATCAAGCATCATAAATGCATATTCATCACTTTTAAAGATATGACTATTGAGCATAGTGATGAACAAGGTAAATTGCAATGCAAAAGGATATTACTTGGTAATGCATGCAATTTCCAAAGTGTCAAAATCATATGAATTCAACATCTAAGATATCCATCAAACATATAGAAATATGAGGAATAGATTTCAAAGAGTTTCATATGATCAAGAACACTACTATGATGTTGAAACATGTACAAGGATGACATCATTTAGAGAATAAACATGAATCAACATCATAACCATCCAAAAAGAAATGACTAGAAGGCATAGAGGATGGATTTAAGTTCTAGTATGGTTTCTACAAATATAATAAATAACACAACCATACATAGAACAATTTGACATTTGCATAGAGAAGATCAATTAACAATCAAGATCTAACTCATACCATATCATCAAAAAAGAATATAACTATGCAAGCACAAGAAGGTATGAAGTTAAAGGGATCAATCTATCATGCAACATCTCCACTTTTAGCAAATGTACTAAGCTTACAATGCAATGGCAAAGGATATGAGGTTTAAAACAAATGAACTTAGCACATAAAATCACATATGTACTTAAAAAGCTCAAAAACAAGATTTTACTATAAAGTACATAAACAATCATCAATTTGCATTAATGAAAAAAAAAAAATATATATATATATATACCAAGTTAGGCACAAACATGCAAATCAATGACACCATATCCAACCAAGCAATGTAAGACATCAAAATCAATTTGCATAAAAAGAATGTAACTAAATGATCAAAGATGCAAATTGTTTGTAAACATTATTTCCTTCCAAATGATATAATCATAATTAAGCACAAGGAAATAAATTCAAGGAAAATGCTTCTAAAAATACAACCAATAAAGCTTAGAACATTTTCCAAGGTTTTTCAAATCACTTTAATATATGAAATTCCAACAAAGAATCATTTATAGAATTATGAGCAAGTGAATTTGAAAAACAAGAAGTGTACTATTGTAAATTTTCAAATTGTAAAACAATAGACACTCATAAATTTTCCATACCAAGAGATATAACTTGAAAATCAATGGAAAACTTAAATTGCTTCAAATCATTTGATTTACAAAAAGGATCTAACTATGACATACATCAAATGATTTTCCAACATCAATTGATCATGAAAAATCTAGCTATGAAAGCATTTGTAATCACAATCAATTAATCATGAATAGATATGCACTACAAGAGATACAACTATATGAAGAAAATGCAAATCCATCATGAAAATATTGCAATCAAAGGATTTTGAAAACCATGAGATATAACTTAAAGGTTCATGAAGACAAAATCAAATGATCACAAAGAAACATTGCATTTTAAAAGATGTGACTTTAAAGAAACAAAATGCAAATGTAACATGACCAACAATTACATATAACTAAAAAGAATAGGTTGGTCTAGAGAGGATCAAGGCCTTAAGATTAGTCTAAATGTGTACCAATAAAGATTCACCTAAGGTCTTGAAAAGGTTGTCCTTGAGAGTTCATATAGAGGACTCACCAACTCTTGAAGATATAACTTGAAAAGGTCTTAGAGTGGTGCAATGATACTAGGGGAAATTTTATTTTCAATCAAAGTGGAAATCAACACAAAGATATGCAATAAATCACAACACTAGGGTTCTAATCTAGCAAGGATCAACTCCGGGTTGTTAAGCCCTAAAATGGAGTAACCCGCTCCGATACCACTTGTAAAGTCCGGGGATCCGAACCCTAGAGGGGGGGGGGGTGAATAGGGTGAGCTTCAATTATAACCAATTTTAATCAAATTTAACTTCTTTAAAATAAATTAGTCACAAGTGATGATTACAAATAAAATGCGGAAGCTTAATCACAACAATCACCACAAAGCAAGCACCATCACACAAGGATTTATAGTGGTTCGGCCTCAATGCCTACATCCACTACCGGCTTGTGATCCAACACCCCACCGGATTTCCACTATTTATGCTTTTTAATAGGCTAAGCAATAACCTTTACAATATGCTTTTCAAGGCTAAGCAATAACCTTTACAATGATGTTTTTCAAGGCTTAACATCAACCTATACATTATGCTTTTATAGGCTAAGCAATAATCTCTTCAACCACAAGGTTGGTTATCTCACTAAGTAGTGTCGAACATACACTTGATGGAGATACAAATTAGCTCATTACATTTGCCTCTAAAATAGGCGGATATGAAAATGAAAATCTAATATACACACACTATGAATGCAAAGATGAAAGTACATGATGTGTGTGTGTGATGTCCTCAATCATTTTGAAAATGAAAGCTCATAAATGTATGCCTAAGGCTTTTGAAAGTTTTAGCTCATAAAAACATTTATGATTGAGGAAGGAATGCAAGTCACATGTTAAAAGTAACAACTTGTTAATGTGATCAAAGATTCACAAGTTGTATGAAATTAATTAGCTCTAAACATGTGTTGCATAGGGATGTCAATCAAATCAACAATGTAGCTCAAAACATAAAAATAGATTTGATTGAAATTAGGGGACAAATCATATGTAATTATAAATACAACTTGAAAAAGATATACCTATCAAAGTAAGGCAAGTTGTGAAACTTTAAAACAATAATACATATGATTTGTAAAGTTTGTTGAATCCAAAACATAAGATACATTTGAAAGAGATTTTCTTATGATGGAAAACAACAACCAAAGATTCAACCAAGTATATGAATCATGTTACATATAATTTCAAAGATTCTTTCGTTAACATGGTCTAGTTAGATTTACCAAATAAAGTACTACTTGGATTGAATCAATGGTGATGCATCCAAAACAATAGGTCAATTCAAAACATAAAACATGCTAAGGACACAACACATCATAGTTTAACATGCTACTAAAGATTTACCAAAGATAAAACAAAATCATGAAAATATATGATTTGTAAAGATGTTGAATCCAAAACATAAGATAGTTTTGAAAGTGATTTTCTTATGTTGAAAAACAACAACCATAGATTCAACCAAGTATAGGAATCATGTTACATATAATTTCAAAGATTCTTTCATTAACATGATCTACTTAGATTTACCAAAAATAAAGTACTACTTGGATTGAATCAAATGGTGATGTATCCAAAACAATAAATCAACTCAAAACATAAAACATGTTAAGGACACAACACTTCATACATAGTTTATCATGCTACAAAAGATTTACCAAAAGTAAAACAAAGCATGAAAACATATGATTAAGGAAAGTAGAGCCTACTTGGTGATTTAACTTCATTAATCCAAGCTTTAGCTTTCCTAATGATCCCCTTCATCCCTTAGTACATTTCCCTTTGATTTGCCTCAAAACCCCTCAAGGAGGGCCCTAAAATTCCCAACTTTTGGCAAAGGAAAGAACTCATATTTATAGGCAAAATAGCCCAACGGCTAGTCCCCGGTCTACCTGGCTATAAACGGTCAAAAAAGTGACCGTTAGAAGAGCAACGGCTCTTTGCCCTAGTCGACCTGCACAGTGTGGCCGGTCGACCGGCCACACTGCGGGTCGACTGCCTGGGACCAAAAATTCCCAACTTTTGCATATTTGAAGGTTTTTTTGAGGGAACTTTTTGGGCCATATAATCAAGCTTTAAAACATGTTTTAAATCATTCTAAGGGTTTTAAAACATGAACCATAAAAAGCCTAAAACATTTTGAAAGATTTAAAACTCATAGGCTAGCTTGATTTTCTAAAACTCTTTTAAAAAACAAATGCATCCAAGGTTAAAAAAAAATCATGCATAAATCAATATATCTTCAAGACTTAAAAACCAATGCATGTATAAAACAAGATTTCAATATTTCTTAAAACAATGCATATGTGTGTAAACCAAATGATGCTTGAATGATAATGCATCCATCAAATTGCAATCTACAAAAATCCTAACAATCTCCCCCTTTGCAATTTGATGGCAACTCACTCACCACACTCACCACTGAATAAACACACTTAGTCTTCAGCTCCCCCTAAGCTGGACAAGTCTTGAAATCTTCTTGGATGCTTCTCTTAGCTTGGGCTCTTGGGCTCTTTTCTTCATTCTTCATGATGCTTGGTGCTTGATCATTCTTCAATCTTTCTTTTCATCTTCCTTTCTATGGCCAAGCATCTTTTTTTGCTCCAAGCTTTCTTTCTTCTATTAGCTCTCCCCCTTTGACCATGCCTTTCTCTCCCTTTGGCAAGGTATGTATTCTCTCCCCTTGTAGAAGATCATACAAAATCTCCCCTTAGGAAGCTTGGACAATCTCTTCACCATTTTGAGAACTTGAATGGTCTCTCCCCCTTTGACATTAAATTGCAAAGGTACCTACACACATGAAATAAGGAAAATACCTTTTAGAAGCACCTGTTAACAAAAGAAATCGAAAATGAAATACATAACAGGCTATCATGCATGGTAGTAGTCTCTAAAGGTTCAAATCCAATCCAAGGGTCAATTTGATCAAAACTAATACTTCCTATGAAGGTTTACACTCCCCCTCAATCCATTCTCTCCTTTTGTCAAACTTTTGACAAAGATATAACTATTTGGTGCAAGGAGAAGATGGTTTAACCAATTGAGGGTCAACTTCAAGAGAAGGATTAGATTCCTTTAACTATAAAGCTCAATATGATCAAATTGCCAAAAGAAAGCAAGGTCTAAAGAGAAAAGCAATCATGGATACCAATTGGAAAAACAAAGAATACCAATTGAGATTCAAAGATAAGTCTATTAAAGCAATCACTCTAAAATGGATTTAAAAATATACCTATTAGGAAAAATCCAAATTAGAGCTATCCATGATGAAATGGGGTTTATTAATCATAGCATCAAATAATTTAACTATGAAAATCATATGCTATGAAGGATTTGAAATCATTTCATTCAAACAATAAATATGACTATTAATGTGCAAAAATGAGTGAAATGAAATTCAAACATGAAGCCTACCTCAACAATTAACCAACCAATATTATGAACACATAAACATGGTGGTCATGAGATTTACCTATATGAGC
Source organism: Cinnamomum chago (assembly GCA_038049695.1). Taxonomy (NCBI): domain Eukaryota; kingdom Viridiplantae; phylum Streptophyta; class Magnoliopsida; order Laurales; family Lauraceae; genus Cinnamomum; species Cinnamomum chago. The sequence goes on from CP142451.1 coordinate 61,714,907, forward strand.
AAGGGAGGAGGCAATCATGAAAATTATGATGCTAATGGAATGTGACATGGAATGAAAACATATAACTATCAAGTTGAAACCAATGTACACATGGTCTATCACATTCATAAGAAATCAAATCAATCGAAAAATTTACCAATTGAAACCAATTGAATTTGACAACATGATAAAGAGCAAGAATGTGACAAACACAAAATTCCATCAAGCATCATAAATGCATATTCATCACTTTTAAAGATATGACTATTGAGCATAGTGATGAACAAGGTAAATTGCAATGCAAAAGGATATTACTTGGTAATGCATGCAATTTCCAAAGTGTCAAAATCATATGAATTCAACATCTAAGATATCCATCAAACATATAGAAATATGAGGAATAGATTTCAAAGAGTTTCATATGATCAAGAACACTACTATGATGTTGAAACATGTACAAGGATGACATCATTTAGAGAATAAACATGAATCAACATCATAACCATCCAAAAAGAAATGACTAGAAGGCATAGAGGATGGATTTAAGTTCTAGTATGGTTTCTACAAATATAATAAATAACACAACCATACATAGAACAATTTGACATTTGCATAGAGAAGATCAATTAACAATCAAGATCTAACTCATACCATATCATCAAAAAAGAATATAACTATGCAAGCACAAGAAGGTATGAAGTTAAAGGGATCAATCTATCATGCAACATCTCCACTTTTAGCAAATGTACTAAGCTTACAATGCAATGGCAAAGGATATGAGGTTTAAAACAAATGAACTTAGCACATAAAATCACATATGTACTTAAAAAGCTCAAAAACAAGATTTTACTATAAAGTACATAAACAATCATCAATTTGCATTAATGAAAATATATATATATATATATATATATACCAAGTTAGGCACAAACATGCAAATCAATGACACCATATCCAACCAAGCAATGTAAGACATCAAAATCAATTTGCATAAAAAGAATGTAACTAAATGATCAAAGATGCAAATTGTTTGTAAACATTATTTCCTTCCAAATGATATAATCATAATTAAGCACAAGGAAATAAATTCAAGGAAAATGCTTCTAAAAATACAACCAATAAAGCTTAGAACATTTTCCAAGGTTTTTCAAATCACTTTAATATATGAAATTCCAACAAAGAATCATTTATAGAATTATGAGCAAGTGAATTTGAAAAACAAGAAGTGTACTATTGTAAATTTTCAAATTGTAAAACAATAGACACTCACAAATTTTCCATACCAAGAGATATAACTTGAAAATCAATGGAAAACTTAAATTGCTTCAAATCATTTGATTTACAAAAAGGATCTAACTATGACATACATCAAATGATTTTCCAACATCAATTGATCATGAAAAATCTAGCTATGAAAGCATTTGTAATCACAATCAATTAATCATGAATAGATATGCACTACAAGAGATACAACTATATGAAGAAAATGCAAATCCATCATGAAAATATTGCAATCAAAGGATTTTGAAAACCATGAGATATAACTTAAAGGTTCATGAAGACAAAATCAAATGATCACAAAGAAACATTGCATTTTAAAAGATGTGACTTTAAAGAAACAAAATGCAAATGTAACATGACCAACAATTACATATAACTAAAAAGAATAGGTTGGTCTAGAGAGGATCAAGGCCTTAAGATTAGTCTAAATGTGTACCAATAAAGATTCACCTAAGGTCTTGAAAAGGTTGTCCTTGAGAGTTCATATAGAGGACTCACCAACTCTTGAAGATATAACTTGAAAAGGTCTTAGAGTGGTGCAATGATACTAGGGGAAATTTTATTTTCAATCAAAGTGGAAATCAACACAAAGATATGCAATAAATCACAACACTAGGGTTCTAATCTAGCAAGGATCAACTCCGGGTTGTTAAGCCCTAAAATGGAGTAACCCGCTCCGATACCACTTGTAAAGTCCGGGGATCCGAACCCTAGAGGGGGGTGGGGTGAATAGGGTGAGCTTCAATTATAACCAATTTTAATCAAATTTAACTTCTTTAAAATAAATTAGTCACAAGTGATGATTACAAATAAAATGCGGAAGCTTAATCACAACAATCACCACAAAGCAAGCACCATCACACAAGGATTTATAGTGGTTCGGCCTCAATGCCTACATCCACTACCGGCTTGTGATCCAACACCCCACCGGATTTCCACTATTTATGCTTTTTAATAGGCTAAGCAATAACCTTTACAATATGCTTTTCAAGGCTAAGCAATAACCTTTACAATGATGTTTTTCAAGGCTTAACATCAACCTATACATTATGCTTTTATAGGCTAAGCAATAATCTCTTCAACCACAAGGTTGGTTATCTCACTAAGTAGTGTCGAACATACACTTGATGGAGATACAAATTAGCTCATTACATTTGCCTCTAAAATAGGCGGATATGAAAATGAAAATCTAATATACACACACTATGAATGCAAAGATGAAAGTACATGATGTGTGTGTGTGATGTCCTCAATCATTTTGAAAATGAAAGCTCATAAATGTATGCCTAAGGCTTTTGAAAGTTTTAGCTCATAAAAACATTTATGATTGAGGAAGGAATGCAAGTCACATGTTAAAAGTAACAACTTGTTAATGTGATCAAAGATTCACAAGTTGTATGAAATTAATTAGCTCTAAACATGTGTTGCATAGGGATGTCAATCAAATCAACAATGTAGCTCAAAACATAAAAATAGATTTGATTGAAATTAGGGGACAAATCATATGTAATTATAAATACAACTTGAAAAAGATATACCTATCAAAGTAAGGCAAGTTGTGAAACTTTAAAACAATAATACATATGATTTGTAAAGTTTGTTGAATCCAAAACATAAGATACATTTGAAAGAGATTTTCTTATGATGGAAAACAACAACCAAAGATTCAACCAAGTATATGAATCATGTTACATATAATTTCAAAGATTCTTTCGTTAACATGGTCTAGTTAGATTTACCAAATAAAGTACTACTTGGATTGAATCAATGGTGATGCATCCAAAACAATAGGTCAATTAAAAACATAAAACATGCTAAGGACACAACACATCATAGTTTAACATGCTACTAAAGATTTACCAAAGATAAAACAAAATCATGAAAATATATGATTTGTAAAGATGTTGAATCCAAAACATAAGATAGTTTTGAAAGTGATTTTCTTATGTTGAAAAACAACAACCATAGATTCAACCAAGTATAGGAATCATGTTACATATAATTTCCAAGATTCTTTCATTAACATGATCTACTTAGATTTACCAAAAATAAAGTACTACTTGGATTGAATCAAATGGTGATGTATCCAAAACAATAAATCAACTCAAAACATAAAACATGTTAAGGACACAACACTTCATACATAGTTTATCATGCTACAAAAGATTTACCAAAAGTAAAACAAAGCATGAAAACATATGATTAAGGAAAGTAGAGCCTACTTGGTGATTTAACTTCATTAATCCAAGCTTTAGCTTTCCTAATGATCCCCTTCATCCCTTAGTACATTTCCCTTTGATTTGCCTCAAAACCCCTCAAGGAGGGCCCTAAAATTCACAACTTTTGGCAAAGGAAAGAACACATATTTATAGGCAAAATAGCCCAACGGCTAGTCCCCGGTCGACCTGGCTATAAACGGTCAAAAAAGTGACCGTTAGAAGAGCAACGGCTCTTTGCCCTAGTCGACCTGCACAGTGTGGCCGGTCGACCGGCCACACTGCGGGTCGACTGCCTGGGACCAAAAATTCCCAACTTTTGCATATTTGAAGGTTTTTTTTAGGGAACTTTTTGGGCCATATAATCAAGCTTTAAAACATGTTTTAAATCATTCTAAGGGTTTTAAAACATGAACCATAAAAAGCCTAAAACATTTTGAAAGATTTAAAACTCATAGGCTAGCTTGATTTTCTAAAACTCTTTTAAAAAACAAATGCATCCAAGGTTAAAAAAAAATCATGCATAAATCAATATATCTTCAAGACTTAAAAACCAATGCATGTATAAAATAAGATTTCAAGATTTCTTAAAACAATGCATATGTGTGTAAATCAAATGATGCTTGAATGATAATGCATCCATCAAATTGCAATCTACAAAAATCCTAACAATCTCCCCCTTTGCAATTTGATGGCAACTCACTCACCACACTCACCACTGAATAAACACACTTAGTCTTCAGCTCCCCCTAAGCTGGACAAGTCTTGAAATCTTCTTGGATGCTTCTCTTAGCTTGGGCTCTTGGGCTCTTTTCTTCATTCTTCATGATGCTTGGTGCTTGATCATTCTTCAATCTTTCTTTTCATCTTCCTTTCTATGGCCAAGCATCTTTTTTTGCTCCAAGCTTTCTTTCTTCTATTAGCTCTCCCCCTTTGACCATGCCTTTCTCTCCCTTTGGCAAGGTATGTATTCTCTCCCCTTGTAGAAGATCATACAAAATCTCCCCTTAGGAAGCTTGGACAATCTCTTCACCCTTTTGAGAACTTGAATGCTCTCCCCCCCTTTGACATTAAATTGCAAAGGTACCTACACACATGAAATAAGGAAAATACCTTTTAGAAGCACCTGTTAACAAAAGAAATCGAAAATGAAATACATAACAGGCTATCATGCATGGTAGTAGTCTCTAAAGGTTCAAATCCAATCCAAGGGTCAATTTGATCAAAACTAATACTTCCTATGAAGGTTTACACTCCCCCTCAATCCATTCTCTCCTTTTGTCAAACTTTTGACAAAGATATAACTATTTGGTGCAAGGAGAAGATGGTTTAACCAATTGAGGGTCAACTTCAAGAGAAGGATTAGATTCCTTTAACTATAAAGCTCAATATGATCAAATTGCCAAAAGAAAGCAAGGTCTAAAGAGAAAAGCAATCATGGATACCAATTGGAAAAACAAAGAATACCAATTGAGATTCAAAGATAAGTCTATTAAAGCAATCACTCTAAAATGGATTTAAAAATATACCTATTAGGAAAAATCCAAATTAGAGCTATCCATGATGAAATGGGGTTTATTAATCATAGCATCAAATAATTTAACTATGAAAATCATATGCTATGAAGGATTTGAAATCATTTCATTCAAACAATAAATATGACTATTAATGTGCAAAAATGAGTGAAATGAAATTCAAACATGAAGCCTACCTCAACAATTAACCAACCAATATTATGAACACATAAACATGGTGGTCATGAGATTTACCTATATGAGCAAGGGAGGAGGCAATCATGAAAATTATGATGCTAATGGAATGTGACATGGAATGAAAACATATAACTATCAAGTTCAAACCAATGTACACATGGTCTATCACATTCATAAGAAATGAAATCAATCGAAAAATTTACCAATTGAAACCAATTGAATTTGACAACATGATAAAGAGCAAGAATGTGACAAACACAAAATTCCATCAAGCATCATAAATGCATATTCATCACTTTTAAAGATATGACTATTGAGCATAGTGATGAACAAGGTAAATTGCAATGCAAAAGGATATTACTTGGTAATGCATGCAATTTCCAAAGTGTCAAAATCATATGAATTCAACATCTAAGATATCCATCAAACATATAGAAATATGAGGAATAGATTTCAAAGAGTTTCAAATGATCAAGAACACTACTATGATGTTGAAACATGTACAAGGATGACATCATTTAGAGAATAAACATGAATCAACATCATAACCATCCAAAAAGAAATGACTAGAAGGCATAGAGGATGGATTTAAGTTCTAGTATGGTTTCTACAAATATAATAAATAACACAACCATACATAGAACAATTTGACATTTGCATAGAGAAGATCAATTAACAATCAAGATCTTACTCATAACATATCATCAAAAAAGAATATAACTATGCAAGCACAAGAAGGTATGAAGTTAAATGGATCAATCTATCATGCAACATCTTCACTTTTAGCAAATGTACTAAGCTTACAATGCAATGGCAAAGGATATGAGGTTTAAACCAAATGAACTTAGCACATAAAATCACATATGTACTTAAAAATCTCAAAAATAAGATTTTACTATAAAGTACATAAACAATCATCAATTTGCATTAATGAAAAAATATATATATATATATACCAAGTTAGGCACAAACATGCAAATCAATGACACCATATCCAACCAAGCAATGTAAGACATCAAAATCAATTTGCATAAAAAGAATGTAACTAAATGATCAAAGATGCAAATTTTTTGTAAACATTATTTCCTTCCAAATGATATAATCATAATTAAGCACAAGGAAATAAATTCGAGGAAAATGCTTCTAAAAATACAACCAATAAAGCTTAGAACATTTTCCAAGGTTTTTCAAATCACTTTAATATATGAAATTCCAACAAAGAATCATTTATAGAATTATGAGCAAGTGAATTTGAAAAACAAGAAGTGTACTATTGTAAATTTTCAAATTGTAAAACAATAGACACTCACAAATTTTCCATACCAAGAGATATAACTTGAAAATCAATGGAAAACTTAAATTGCTTCAAATCATTTGATTTACAAAAAGGATCTAACTATGACATACATCAAATGATTTTCCAACATCAATTGATCATGAAAAATCTAGCTATGAAAGCATTTGTAATCACAATCAATTAATCATGAATAGATATGCACTACAAGAGATATAACTATATGAAGAAAATGCAAATCCATCATGAAAATCTTGCAATCAAAGGATTTTGAAAACCATGAGATATAACTTAAAGGTTCATGAAGACAAAATCAAATGATCACAAAGAAACATTGCATTTTAAAAGATGTGACTTTAAAGAAACAAAATGCAAATGTAACATGACCAACAATTACATATAACTAAAAAGAATAGGTTGGTCTAGAGAGGATCAAGGCCTTAAGATTAGTCTAAATGTGTACCAATAAAGATTCACCTAAGGTATTGAAAAGGTTGTCCTTGAGAGTTCATATAGAGGACTCACCAACTCTTGAAGATATAACTTGAAAAGGTCTTAGAGTGGTGCAATGATACTAGGGGAAATTTTATTTTCAATCAAAGTGGAAATCAACACAAAGATATGCAATAAATCACAACACTAGGGTTCTAATCTAGCAAGGATCAACTCCGGGTTGTTAAGCCCTAAAATGGAGTAACCCGCTCCGATACCACTTGTAAAGTCCGGGGATCCGAACCCTAGAGGGGGGGGGGTGAATAGGGTGAGCTTCAATTATAACCAATTTTAATCAAATTTAACTTCTTTAAAATAAATTAGTCACAAGTGATGATTACAAATAAAATGCGGAAGCTTAATCACAACAATCACCACAAAGCAAGCACCATCACACAAGGATTTATAGTGGTTCGGCCTCAATGCCTACATCCACTACCGGCTTGTGATCCAACACCCCACCGGATTTCCACTATTTATGCTTTTTAATAGGCTAAGCAATAACCTTTACAATATGCTTTTCAAGGCTAAGCAATAACCTTTACAATGATGTTTTTCAAGGCTTAACATCAACCTATACATTATGCTTTTATAGGCTAAGCAATAATCTCTTCAACCACAAGGTTGGTTATCTCACTAAGTAGTGTCGAACATACACTTGATGGAGATACAAATTAGCTCATTACATTTGCCTCTAAAATAGGCGGATATGAAAATGAAAATCTAATATACACACACTATGAATGGAAAGATGAAAGTACATGATGTGTGTGTGTGATGTCCTCAATCATTTTGAAAATGAAAGCTCATAAATGTATGCCTAAGGCTTTTGAAAGTTTTAGCTCATAAAAACATTTATGATTGAGGAAGGAATGCAAGTCACATGTTAAAAGTAACAACTTGTTAATGTGATCAAAGATTCACAAGTTGTATGAAATTAATTAGCTCTAAACATGTGTTGCATAGGGATGTCAATCAAATCAACAATGTAGCTCAAAACATAAAAATAGATTTGATTGAAATTAGGGGACAAATCATATGTAATTATAAATACAACTTGAAAAAGATATACCTATCAAAGTAAGGCAAGTTGTGAAACTTTAAAACAATAATACATATGATTTGTAAAGTTTGTTGAATCCAAAACATAAGATACATTTGAAAGAGATTTTCTTATGATGGAAAACAACAACCAAAGATTCAACCAAGTATATGAATCATGTTACATATAATTTCAAAGATTCTTTCGTTAACATGGTCTAGTTAGATTTACCAAATAAAGTACTACTTGGATTGAATCAATGGTGATGCATCCAAAACAATAGGTCAATTAAAAACATAAAACATGCTAAGGACACAACACATCATAGTTTAACATGCTACTAAAGATTTACCAAAGATAAAACAAAATCATGAAAATATATGATTTGTAAAGATGTTGAATCCAAAACATAAGATAGTTTTGAAAGTGATTTTCTTATGTTGAAAAACAACAACCATAGATTCAACCAAGTATAGGAATCATGTTACATATAATTTCAAAGATTCTTTCATTAACTTGATCTACTTAGATTTACCAAAAATAAAGTACTACTTGGATTGAATCAAATGGTGATGTATCCAAAACAATAAATCAACTCAAAACATAAAACATGTTAAGGACACAACACTTCATACATAGTTTATCATGCTACAAAAGATTTACCAAAAGTAAAACAAAGCATGAAAACATATGATTAAGGAAAGTAGAGCCTACTTGGTGATTTAACTTCATTAATCCAAGCTTTAGCTTTCCTAATGATCCCCTTCATCCCTTAGTACATTTCCCTTTGATTTGCCTCAAAACCCCTCAAGGAGGGCCCTAAAATTCCCAACTTTTGGCAAAGGAAAGAACTCATATTTATAGGCAAAATAGCCCAACGGCTAGTCCCCGGTCGACCTGGCTATAAACGGTCAAAAAAGTGACCGTTAGAAGAGCAACGGCTCTTTGCCCTAGTCGACCTGCACAGTGTGGCCGGTCGACCGGCCACACTGCGGGTCGACTGCCTGGGACCAAAAATTCCCAACTTTTGCATATTTGAAGGTTTTTTTGAGGGAACTTTTTGGGCCATATAATCAAGCTTTAAAACATGTTTTAAATCATTCTAAGGGTTTTAAAACATGAACCATAAAAAGCCTAAAACATTTTGAAAGATTTAAAACTCATAGGCTAGCTTGATTTTCTAAAACTCTTTTAAAAAACAAATGCATCCAAGGTTAAAAAAAAATCATGCATAAATCAATATATCTTCAAGACTTAAAAACCAATGCATGTATAAAACAAGATTTCAAGATTTCTTAAAACAATGCATATGTGTGTAAATCAAATGATGCTTGAATGATAATGCATCCATCAAATTGCAATCTACAAAAATCCTAACAATCTCCCCCTTTGCAATTTGATGGCAACTCACTCACCACACTCACCACTGAATAAACACACTTAGTCTTCAGCTCCCCCTAAGCTGGACAAGTCTTGAAATCTTCTTGGATGCTTCTCTTAGCTTGGGCTCTTGGGCTCTTTTCTTCATTCTTCATGATGCTTGGTGCTTGATCATTCTTCAATCTTTCTTTTCATCTTCCTTTCTATGGCCAAGCATCTTTTTTTGCTCCAAGCTTTCTTTCTTCTATTAGCTCTCCCCCTTTGACCATGCCTTTCTCTCCCTTTGGCAAGGTATGTATTCTCTCCCCTTGTAGAAGATCATACAAAATCTCCCCTTAGGAAGCTTGGACAGTCTCTTCACCCTTTTGAGAACTTGAATGCTCTCTCCCCCTTTGACATTAAATTGCAAAGGTACCTACACACATGAAATAAGGAAAATACCTTTTAGAAGCACCTGTTAACAAAAGAAATCGAAAATGAAATACATAACAGGCTATCATGCATGGTAGTAGTCTCTAAAGGTTCAAATCCAATCTAAGGGTCAATTTGATCAAAACTAATACTTCCTATGAAGGTTTACACTCCCCCTCAATCCATTCTCTCCTTTTGTCAAACTTTTGACAAAGATATAACTATTTGGTGCAAGGAGAAGATGGTTTAACCAATTGAGGGTCAACTTCAAGAGAAGGATTAGATTCCTTTAACTATAAAGCTCAATATGATCAAATTGCCAAAAGAAAGCAAGGTCTAAAGAGAAAAGCAATCATGGATACCAATTGGAAAAACAAAGAATACCAATTGAGATTCAAAGATAAGTCTATTAAAGCAATCACTCTAAAATGGATTTAAAAATATACCTATTAGGAAAAATCCAAATTAGAGCTATCCATGATGAAATGGGGTTTATTAATCATAGCATCAAATAATTTAACTATGAAAATCATATGCTATGAAGGATTTGAAATCATTTCATTCAAACAATAAATATGACTATTAATGTGCAAAAATGAGTGAAATGAAATTCAAACATGAAGCCTACCTCAACAATTAACCAACCAATATTATGAACACATAAACATGGTGGTCATGAGATTTACCTATATGAGCAAGGGAGGAGGCAATCATGAAAATTATGATGCTAATGGAATGTGACATGGAATGAAAACATATAACTATCAAGTTCAAACCAATGTACACATGGTCTATCACATTCATAAGAAATGAAATCAATCGAAAAATTTACCAATTGAAACCAATTGAATTTGACAACATGATAAAGAGCAAGAATGTGACAAACACAAAATTCCATCAAGCATCATAAATGCATATTCATCACTTTTAAAGATATGACTATTGAGCATAGTGATGAACAAGGTAAATTGCAATGCAAAAGGATATTACTTGGTAATGCATGCAATTTCCAAAGTGTCAAAATCATATGAATTCAACATCTAAGATATCCATCAAACATATAGAAATATGAGGAATAGATTTCAAAGAGTTTCAAATGATCAAGAACACTACTATGATGTTGAAACATGTACAAGGATGACATCATTTAGAGAATAAACATGAATCAACATCATAACCATCCAAAAAGAAATGACTAGAAGGCATAGAGGATGGATTTAAGTTCTAGTATGGTTTCTACAAATATAATAAATAACACAACCATACATAGAACAATTTGACATTTGCATAGAGAAGATCAATTAACAATCAAGATCTTACTCATAACATATCATCAAAAAAGAATATAACTATGCAAGCACAAGAAGGTATGAAGTTAAATGGATCAATCTATCATGCAACATCTTCACTTTTAGCAAATGTACTAAGCTTACAATGCAATGGCAAAGGATATGAGGTTTAAACCAAATGAACTTAGCACATAAAATCACATATGTACTTAAAAATCTCAAAAATAAGATTTTACTATAAAGTACATAAACAATCATCAATTTGCATTAATGAAAAAATATATATATATATATACCAAGTTAGGCACAAACATGCAAATCAATGACACCATATCCAACCAAGCAATGTAAGACATCAAAATCAATTTGCATAAAAAGAATGTAACTAAATGATCAAAGATGCAAATTTTTTGTAAACATTATTTCCTTCCAAATGATATAATCATAATTAAGCACAAGGAAATAAATTCGAGGAAAATGCTTCTAAAAATACAACCAATAAAGCTTAGAACATTTTCCAAGGTTTTTCAAATCACTTTAATATATGAAATTCCAACAAAGAATCATTTATAGAATTATGAGCAAGTGAATTTGAAAAACAAGAAGTGTACTATTGTAAATTTTCAAATTGTAAAACAATAGACACTCACAAATTTTCCATACCAAGAGATATAACTTGAAAATCAATGGAAAACTTAAATTGCTTCAAATCATTTGATTTACAAAAAGGATCTAACTATGACATACATCAAATGATTTTCCAACATCAATTGATCATGAAAAATCTAGCTATGAAAGCATTTGTAATCACAATCAATTAATCATGAATAGATATGCACTACAAGAGATATAACTATATGAAGAAAATGCAAATCCATCATGAAAATCTTGCAATCAAAGGATTTTGAAAACCATGAGATATAACTTAAAGGTTCATGAAGACAAAATCAAATGATCACAAAGAAACATTGCATTTTAAAAGATGTGACTTTAAAGAAACAAAATGCAAATGTAACATGACCAACAATTACATATAACTAAAAAGAATAGGTTGGTCTAGAGAGGATCAAGGCCTTAAGATTAGTCTAAATGTGTACCAATAAAGATTCACCTAAGGTCTTGAAAAGGTTGTCCTTGAGAGTTCATATAGAGGACTCACCAACTCTTGAAGATATAACTTGAAAAGGTCTTAGAGTGGTGCAATGATACTAGGGGAAATTTTATTTTCAATCAAAGTGGAAATCAATACAAAGATATGCAATAAATCACAACACTAGGGTTCTAATCTAGCAAGGATCAACTCCGGGTTGTTAAGCCCTAAAATGGAGTAACCCGCTCTGATACCACTTGTAAAGTCCGGGGATCCGAACCCTAGAGGGGGGGGGGGGGGGTGAATAGGGTGAGCTTCAATTATGACCAATTTTAATCAAATTTAACTTCTTTAAAATAAATTAGTCACAAGTGATGATTACAAATAAAATGCGGAAGCTTAATCACAACAATCACCACAAAGCAAGCACCATCACACAAGGATTTATAGTGGTTCGGCCTCAATCCCTACATCCACTACCGGCTTGTGATCCAACACCCCACCGGATTTCCACTATTTATGCTTTTTAATAGGCTAAGCAATAACCTTTACAATATGCTTTTCAAGGCTAAGCAATAACCTTTACAATGATGTTTTTCAAGGCTTAACATCAACCTATACATTATGCTTTTATAGGCTAAGCAATAATCTCTTCAACCACAAGGTTGGTTATCTCACTAAGTAGTGTCTAACATACACTTGATGGAGATACAAATTAGCTCATTACATTTGCCTCTAAAATAGGCGGATATGAAAATGAAAATCTAATACACACACACTATGAATGCAAAGATAAAAGTACATGATGTGTGTGTGTGTGTGATGTCCTCAATCATTTTGAAAATGAAAGCTCATAAATGTATGCCTAAGGCTTTTGAAAGGTTTAGCTCATAAAAACATTTATGATTGAGGAAGGAATGCAAGTCACATGTTAAAAGTAACAACTTGTTAATGTGATCATAGATTCACAAGTTGTATGAAATTAATTAGCTCTAAACATGTGTTGCATAGGGGATGTCAATCAAATCAACAATGTAGCTCAAAACATAAAAATAGATTTGATTGAAATTAGGGGACAAATCATATGTAATTATAAATACAACTTGAAAAAGATATACCTATCAAAGTAAGGCAAGTTGTGAAACTTTAAAACAATAATACATATGATTTGTAAAGTTTGTTGAATCCAAAACATAAGATACATTTGAAAGAGATTTTCTTATGATGGAAAACAACAACCAAAGATTCAACCAAGTATATGAATCATGTTACATATAATTTCAAAGATTCTTTCGTTAACATGATCTAGTTAGATTTACCAAATAAAGTACTACTTGGATTGAATCAATGGTGATGCATCCAAAACAATAGATCAATTCAAAACATAAAACATGCTAAGGACACAACACATCATAGTTTAACATGCTACTAAAGATTTACCAAAGATAAAACAAAAACATGAAAGTATATGATTTGTAAAGATGTTGAATCCAAAACATAAGATAGTTTTGAAAGTGATTTTCTTATGTTGAAAAACAACAACCATAGATTCAACCAAGTATAGGAATCATGTTACATATAATTTCAAAGATTCTTTCATTAACATGATCTACTTAGATTTACCAAAAATAAAGTACTACTTGGATTGAATCAAATGGTGATGTATCCAAAACAATAAATCAACTCAAAACATAAACATGTTAAGGACACAACCCTTCATACATAGTTTATCATGCTACAAACGATTTACGAAAAGTAAAACTAAGCATGAAAACATATGATTAAGGAAAGTAGAGCCTACTTGGTGATTTAACTTCATTAATCAAAGCTTTTGCTTTCCTAATGATCCCCTTCATCCCTTAGTTCATTTCCCTTTGATTTGCCTCAAAACCCCTCAAGGAGGGCCTTAAAATTCCCAACTTTTGGCAAAGGAAAGAACTCATATTTATAGGCAAAATAGCCCAACGGCTAGTCCCCGGTCGACCTGGTAACAGTGCCCGGTCGACCTGGTTATAAACGGTCAAAAAAGTGACCGTTGGAAGAGCAACGGCTCTTTGCCCTAGTCGACCTGCACAGTGTGGCCCCACACTGCTGGTCGACTGCCTGGGACCAAAAATTCCCAACTTTTGCATATTTGAAGGTTTTCTTGAGGAAACCTTTTGGGCCATATAATCAAGCTTTAAAACATGTTTTAAATCATTCTAAGGGTTTTAAAACATGAACCATAAAAATCCTAAAACATTTTGAAAGATTTAAAACTCATAGGCTTGCTTGATTTTCTAAAACTCTTTTAAAAAACAAATGCATCCAAGATTAAAAACAAATCATGCATAAATCAATATATCTTCAAGACTTAAAAACCAATGCATGTATAAAACAAGATTTCAAGATTTCTTAAAACAATGCATATGTGTGTAAATCAAATGATGCTTGAATGATAATGCATCCATCAAATTGCAATATACAAAAATCCTAACAGGGACTGCTTGTGTTTCATCTAAATTGTTTTGGGTCATTTTCTTTGAAAGGGTATATGTCTGTCTTCCAATGCTCTCCACATTAACATCCATTAGTTTTCACATTCATTTTAAATGTTACATATTTTCTTGCATTTACACTCTCAAGCATTCTTTGAATTTAGGTTTTGTCTAGGATTCCCATTCTGAACTTAGAGTCCATTTAGGACCCCTGTTTGAACCTAGGAATCAACTAGGTCATCCCCACTAAACATAGAAGCAATTTAAGATCCCTACAGAACTAGTTCTTAGGACGTCCTTATTTTGGTTCTTTGTTTGTTTTACTTGCACTTCCCACACACGGGGCACTTAAATCCTTTTTTTGAAATTCACTAGTGAGCCATTGGAATCTCTGGCCACCTAGTTTATATTGAAGTAGGATTAGGCCCATGCTTGTTTTCTAGGTGCACATCTTCTCTTCTTATTCTCACATTTTTGTGTGCTTTCCCTCCTTTCCTTCACTTTTCTTTTGCCATGGAGGGACATTCGTCCCAATCTAGGGTTAGTTTTCGTGATCCGGGGCACACGCCATGGTCACAACAAGCTCACAAATCCCAACACGAATCATATGATAGGTATCAAGGGCAGTACAACCCCTAATATGATGATATGTCTAAAAATCTGGAGAAAACCCCATTTACCACAACAGAGGTCACTTTGCCATATGGACAAGTCTTACCATTTAGAATACCTAACCCCACAGCCAAGGCTCCACAAGCTAGCTCCACCCAGAGAACCGGTTCGTAAGGGACCGACTATGACTGGTCCAGGCGACAGTCACCTTCTCAAACCCTTTCTGTCAACTCGAGAGCATCTTCTTCTGAAGAGAGTCTCCCTCCGAGTGTTAAAATTGTCTCTCGACCTCGAGGGTCTCCTCGGATCGAACCAACTCAACAGGGTGTTGTTCTTCGAGAATCACATAGGTCCATGGAGTACCCTGAACACCTTCATACTTCGTCCTCTGGGATCAATGAATCAACATTCATTGAGATCAGTAGTGACCAAACTCGTAGGATGCATCCTCGATATGTCTCTCCGGATAGTAGGCACCGTTCTATATCCCACACCCCAACTCCCAGTCATCACTCTAGGTCCCCATCGCCCGTGAGAGAAACCCGTCATTCACACCTTCTAGAACCTATTAAGACCAGGGTCTCTAGGTCAACCACCCCACGTCATAGGGACTTGCACTATCATGATCATCGGGAACACGATCTAACCACTAGACGTGACTCACTGATTGCCCATCCGCCTACAACTAGGTCAAGTAATGAAATAACAGGATCAAGATATTATGATGATTACACTTGGGATCCTCGGAGAGTAGTTTATGTTCCCCCACCTTATTCAAATACAGTTGAACATCCATATTTCATTAAAACATATACGCGAACCCATCGAGATGTCCGCATTCCTGGGTATTCTAGTAGGGTTCATTGAGAGGATCGTCACATAGGGATGCCTAGGCAGATTTATCAAGATGATCATATTCATTATAATCAACGGGGTTGGGCATCGTCCAAGGGGCTAGCCAAAAGAAGAGTCTCGAGGACATAGAGAGTATCGATGTTTGCTAATAGGCCTTTGAGCGCTCCCATCATATCCAAAGATGGATACAGATGTGTGACTCAGCTTGCTAGGTGGAATGCCCAGCTATTCGAGTGCCGAAGTAGAGATGAGGTTGAGTACAGAGCCTGTATCGATCTGGACTCAGTGTATTGACATTTATTTGACGTACCCTGTGAAGTACAAGGGTCGGTTGTGATTCGTCTCGCCTAGCGAGAGGTCATCCTTATCGAAGGCGATGGTTGCACTTGCTGTTTTTTGAATCGAGAGGCATTCAATGCCTGATCCCTCGGTTTTCTTCTTTTCTCCCTTTGAGGAAGTATTTGATTTTTTGATCCTATAGTCCATTTCAATTTTCGGACTTATGGGGCATGTTTGTCGACATTCGCATTTAGCTTTTGCAGTTCTGAAATGAGATTATCACGAGTGTGTGGAGACATTCGTAATAAGTCAAGGATGTGCAGTCATGCAGGTATGTGTTTGAAGTGCTCAATCAAGTCGTACTTGAAAGCCTCATTGGGGCCTGCATTTTCATTATCGCTGCCTCTTGGGGCGTTTACAACTTGCTTTTCCGAAGGATTTACATAAGAAGAAGAATGTTGGTTGTAATTTTTGTGGTAATCCCGGCCAGAGCGGGCACCTCTATCAACTTCAAGAGCTTCTGGAGAAGGTTCTTCGTTTGGAAGATCACCCTTGGAATCAGGGGGTTGATCATTCTCATTTGCTGAAGACGTCTCTATAGCAGCATTACCGTCCTTAGTGATTGTGTTGCATGGAGCATTTTCTGGGAACAAGTCCTGAACAACATCCAACAACTTTTCTTCCTTGTTGAGTAATTAATTGGTCCAGACATCTCTTATGAGGTTAGGTATCTGGGGCCAGCTGACCGGGTTTTCATCGAAGAGGACTTCATCGGCTGGAGTTTCTTCAAGATGATCAGTCGAAAGAGGTGTGAGTTCTGATGTCACAGCTTCAGGGGACGAAGGCTGAGAAGGTGATATCTCAGTAGAAGTCACCTGAGAGGATGTAGCTCCGAAAGATATTCTACCGGATGTAGTCTGAGAGTATGTGTCTTCGACAGATGAAGCTTCAGAGGCACTATTGTCCTAAGCTATCGCATTGCAGGTTGTCCCGATAGGAGATGCCCCCATAATAGACTGTTGGAAATCGGACTCATCCTTCGATGTAAGAGGATCATCGATCCAACAGCTTTCATCATTTTTCAAGATTACCGGAGGAGGTACTTATAAATCCTCAAGGAATTCTGGTGCTGGATTTTGATTGTGACAAAGGTGATTAATACGATCCTGTTCTTGCTCTATGGCAAGAAGCCGCAAGATCCGCACATATTATTCAGGATCGGGCATGGGAGCCAAATCTTCTTCGTCATCAGCCTCTTGGTCTTATTCATCATTGGACCAGGATCCTTGTGGCTATAAGGGATTATACCAGATTACTGGCATAAGATGAGATTCAGGAATCCATTCTTCGTCGGAGAGGTATTCTCCTGTTTTAAGGGATTCCTCCCACTCGTCGGTGTCATTGGCGGTGTCACTAGACTCGTATCCATCCATGGAGAATCCAATCACCGAGTTGCAAGAATATGATGCCCCATGCGTATCTTCATTTCTTAGTTGTGGTAACATGAAATCACTAAGGGTAACTTTTCTTGCCGCCCTTGAAATCTTGAGAACGGACTCCTCTGTTGCCCCCAGTGAATCAGTAGAAGAGGTCTCTGCCTTTTCAGGGACTTCTTAGTTTTGTGGAGCTTTCTCCTATTCTCTAAGCTTGCGGAGTTGTCTCCAGGCTTGCATTCTATCGCGACCCCGTACCGGGTTATTGAGGTCCTAATCCGGGATAGGGACTGAAGATTGTGTGTGTACATTTATTTAATTTCCCACAGGTGTCCGCGGTGAGGATATCACAACAATATAAATATTTCTTTTAATGCTGAAGCGTGTAACAAATCAAATTGATAATTCAAGTCATGTCATAAGATAATAATACATGTATAATCCGAGTATCAGAATGAACAATGATCATAAGTGCTTTCCCAAAAGAAAAGTTAAAGTTTATACAAAATACCATTTAGTTACATTCCCAAAAATAGAGGCCAACAAAGGCCAATATAAACAAAATACCAATCCCCAAAAGAATGGTTAAACGTTCCCAAAATGTTACATCTCTCAAAGCAATCAAATGTCTAAAGGACGTCATCAGTATGCCACTTAACTAGGCGTTGCGATTCACCGACCGCATCCTCAAGCTCCGCCTCGGGATAGGCAATATCCGGACTTGAGTACCAAAGAGTAGGTCAAACACGACGGTTTGGCAAATGGGTGGAAAGACATGACAATATAACAATAAATGAATTTACCTTCAAAAGCTTTTAAACCTGTTTAAATAACAATTTTCATAAAAGAGATAAATCATTTATTCAAATACAAGTATGCATTGTAAAACATACAAAGGTAACCAAGGAAACGGGAAATGAGCAAGATAAAAACCACACAAAGCTAAGTCCTCTATCACCTAAGTGACGAAGCAATATCAAGGCGTTGGTCTCAGTCACACGAGGTGAGGAGAAACAACGAAATATATATAGATATATATATTATACGGGACATGACCACGGTAGCAAGCTAGGCATCAGGAACCACGGTAGCAATCCAGGATATCGGGACAAGACCACGGTAATAACCGGGTAGTGGGATCGAAACTGCAGCTGACAGGACAAGAGCGAGATCTCTAAGTCGGTGGATCAGACCAACATGGTTATCTAAGCTTAGTGGTGCCGACTCATAGGTCAAATGACAAGATCAAAACATATATGAAATACTTCAAGTGCAAGTACATAAATAAACAAGACAGGGGTGCTCAAAGGCACAAATGCAACAATTAGGGCATGCTTATCGGGACTAGTAAAATGCTACAATTTCAATTTCAATATTTTCGGGAATGCATAAGAAATTTGGGAATAATGAAATACAAATGAACTTTCAAAATCTCAAGACAAGTATCGGGGTTCAAGATTTGTTTAAGGTGAATAGGGTTCCCGTATGTCGATTTAATAGCAACTTGGTACTCTTTGAGTTTGGGGACATTCCGGGCTCCTTATAAACCTTAGGATTCTCAAAACTTCAAATGAAATCTTCGTGAAGTGGTTTCTTTCTCAAATAGCCTCATACATTGCCTAGTAAATCTCCTTGGCATAGAGGGGTTCTAAATGAATAGTCCCCAAAACGTTTAAACAATTCATCACTGTCCGAAACATAGCCCTTGACCGACAAAGCTCATCGCTCGAGCGAACCGGAGAGTTCACTCGAGCGAGGTGGTCTCTAGAATGGTCTTCTGGGAGGGTTCGCTCAAGCGAAATCGGGTTCACTCGAGCTAACTCGTCCAGTTCGGGTTGGCTCGAGCGAACAATCCGTGCGCTCGAGCTAACCACTTTCTGGAATGAGTTCTAGGAGGGTTAGCTCGAGCGAACTGTCCTCTAGAATGGTTCGAACCCTTTTCTGGACACTTCGCTCAAGCGGTCTATCAAGTTTGCTAGAGTGAACTATCCAGAAATTGGTCCCGGGACATTTCTGCTCTGCTCCATTTCTTCTTCTTACAATACCCTTTGAACCTCATTTCTACATCAAAATGGGAGGCTCAAAACTCCCTTCAAACATCATCCAAAACACCGTAGAAGCATCCATAAACACACATCAAATCTCCATCTTCTTCACCTCATTCCACCATAAGAGAAAGAGAAAAAGAAACCACCATACATAAGGATTCATTTGGTAAAATCAAGACATATATGAAAGACTATAAATCACCTTTCCATTGCAATAAATGAGTTAGCAAAACTCTTTAATGAGCATTTATTTCAAATCAATGCAAGCTAATAAATATGAACATGAATCACACAACCAACCACATTCTTCACAAAACCATTAAATGCTCAAACGATAATTTCATCCACTTGCCTTAGGTCTCTAACAAGCAATCCAAGCTCTAAACAAGCTTTCCAAGCCAATGGTCCAAGCTACAAGCAAAAAGCCCCAAAACAAAACGTTAAAAGAGTCAAAACATGGAATAGGGAGGAAGAAGCTTCAATAATAGAGATGGAGATTCCCTTAGGCTAGGAGAAAACATTATCAAAAGAGGGAAAATATTACTTACATGAGGGTTCTTCAAAATGCTAGGTTAGTTAAAAAAGGAGGTCTTGGAGTAGGTGGTTTCCTCCACAAATGCGATTAAGAGAGAGTTCTCAAAGAGATGAAGAAGATGACGGCCTCAAATCTTCTATTGGTGCAAGTTTGGGAGTGGATTGAGGATGGAGAAGCAATAAGAAGAGGAAGGAAGGGAAACCCTAGCTTGGGGTTTGGTTTGAGCTAGAAAAAGGGAAGTGAGAAAGAAGGATTTCCTTATAAAGCAAGTGGGGAGTGGGCTCCACTAGTGAAGTCTTTGTGGGCTGAAATTACGACTTTCGGAACTTCGAACGAGTTCGACGAAGATGGGAAAAATGATCACCGAAATATTTAGTTTCCAAAACGTATATGTTTCGCGGGTTTCGGGAATATCAAATTTTGGGTATAGATTTAGTGTAAAATGACTGTTTTGCCCTCAATGCTAGGAGAGTCGGGTTTTGGGGTCTCGAACGAGCACGGGATCAACATAAAAGCTATAGGGATTAACAAGACAAGAAAAACAGGATTATAACGATAAACACAAGAATCTCATATAAACCCTCAAATAAGCGCAAAGTCATAAAAGGAACCCCAAAGGGCTCCACTAGTCATAAAGGCACTCAAAATTCCCCAAAACTATATCAAAAGTTATTCTAATCCCAACTTACCCAAAACACACTAAACACGCTTATAACTAAAACACCACTTAATTAACATTAATCGATGTCACTCGGGATGGGGTCTTACATCCTCCACCCCTTAGGGCATTTGGTCCACCAAATGAAATATAACTCACCTCAGGTAGTATATGTGGATACTTCTTCTGTACTTGATCTCGTAGTTCCCATGTTACTTCTTTCGGTCCATGGTTCTCCCAAAGTACTTTCACCCATTGAATGGTTTGTGTCATCAACTCTTGTTCTTTCGTATCAATGATCTGAACGGGCTTCTCAATATATGTAGCATCCTCTCGAATTTCCAAAGGTTCATGTCGGAGTACATGTAAAGGGTCGGGGCCGTACTTCTTCAGCATAGACAAGTGAAAGATGTTATGTAAACCGGATAGCTCGGGTGGTAAGGCTAATCTATAAGCCACATCACCGATCTTGCTCACAATATCGTACAGTCCAATGTATCTCCGTGATAGATTGCTCTTCTGTCCAAATCTCAATGTTCCCCTTATGGGTGACACTTTCAGGAAAACCTTGTCTCCTTCTTTGAACTGTAAGTCCCTTCTGTGAGAGTCTGCATAACTTTTTTGTCTACTCCGGGCCACTTCCAAACGTTCTTGAATTAGCTTGACTTTGTCGCTGGTCTCACTTACTATGGTTGGTCCATTGAAACTGCGAATTCCGACCTCTTCCCAACACACAGGTGTCCTACACCTTCTGCCATACAAAGCCTCAAAAGGCACCATCCCAATGCTCGAGTGGTAACTATTGTTGTAAGCAAACTCACAGAATGGTAGAGTCTCATCCCATTGAGTCTTGAAATCCAATACACAAGCACGGAGCATAACCTCATGAGTTTGAATAGTCCTCTCTGACTGGCCATCTGTCTGAGGGTGATAAGCCGTGTTGAACTGTAGTTTTGTACCCATAGACTCATGTAGTGTCTTCCAGAACCTCGATACGAATCTGTTGTCTCTGTCAGATGTGATAGAAACTGGCTGTCCATGTCGACTGACAATCTCATTGACAAACAACTCTGCCAAAGGTAGCATGTACATCTTCTTCCCTGTCCTCATAGGAATGAAATGAGCTGACTTGGCGAGACGGTCCACAATGACCCATATCGCATCGTTGCCTCTACTGGTCCTCGGTAGTCCTGAAATAAAATCCATGGTAATGTGCTCCCATTTCCATTCTGGAATCTCTAATGGCTGTAACAATCCTGGAGGCTTCTGATGTTCTGCCTTAATCAACTAACAAGCCATGTAACGGGAGACAAACGTTACAATCTCTCTCTTCATAATGTTCCACCAAAATATGCCCTTCAAATTCTAATGCATCTTCGTATTGCCTGGATGCATAGAGTACTTCATACTGTGAGCCTCGGTCATAATGTCATTCCTCAAATCTTCAATATTGGGTACACACAGACGGTCACGGTAGTACAAAACTCCATTAACAATACGGAAGTCAGGACGTTCTGCTATATGCTCTGAAATCTTGGCCAACTCTAGATCTTGCAACTGACTATCCTTGATCTTATGAATGAAGGAAGGCTCTGACACTGACATATTAGCTAACAAAACACCCTTCTTTAGTGGCCGTAGATCTATACTCAATTCTTCAAATTGCTCAAAAATACAAGTGTCACTTAGAGTTGCCAAGCCTACTGATTTCCTGCTCAAGGCATCAGCAACTACATTAGCCTTCCCCGGGTGGTACTTGATTCAAAAATCATAATCCTTGATATATTCCATCTATCTTATCTGCCTCATGTTCAGTTCCTTCTGAGAAAATAAATACTGCAAACTGCGGTGATCGGAGTGGACTTCGAACTTCTCTCCATAGAGGTAATGTCTCCACATTTCTAACGCAAAGACGACCGCTGCTAATTCAAGATCGTGGGTGGCACAGTTCTTCTCGTGATCTTTCAACTACCAGGATCCATATGCAACAACTTTTCCCTTTTACATCAACACGCAACCAAGTCCAACATTCGAAGCATCGGTAAAAATGGTGAAACCGCCGCTTCCAGATGGTAAAGTAAGGACTAGTGTTGTAGTCAATCTCTTTTTCAGCTCGTGGAAACTATCTTCACACTGATTTGTCCACACATATGGTGCATTCTTCCTTGTCAATTTCGTCAATGGTGATGCAATCGATGAAAATCCCTGCACAAACCTCCGGTAATATCCTGCCAATCCTAGAAAACTTCTGATTTCTGTCACATTCTTCGATCTCTCCCATTTCACTACTACTTCAATCTTGGACTGATCTATTGATAATCCTTCCTTGGAGATAGTGTGCCCCAAGAATGCTACTTGCTCTAACCAAAATTAACACTTGTTGAGCGTTGCATACAGCTAGTTCTCTCTCAAGAGTTGCAGTGCTATCCTCAAGTGCTCTTCATGCTCTTCTTTGGTCTTAGAGTACACCAAAATGTCATCAATGAATACTACTACAAACCGATCTAGATACTGCGCAAATATCTTGTTCATCAATTCCATGAACACTGCTGGTGCATTAGTCAACCCAAATGGCATCACTTGGAACACATAATGGCCATATCTTGTCCGGAAAGCTGTTTTCAACACATCTGATTCTCTGACTCTCAGCTGATGGTAATCGGATCTCAAGTCAATCTTTGAAAAATATGAGGCACCTTGTAACTGATCAAATAATTCATCTATCCTTAGCAACGAGTATTTGTTCTTGATGGTCACTTGACTCAATCTTCTGTAATCTATACACATCCTCATCGAACCATCCTTCTTCTTGACAAATAAGTGTTAGGGATTTTGTAGATTGCAATTTGATGGATGCATAATCATTCTACCATCATTTGATTCACACACATATGCATTGATTTTAGAAATCTTGAAATCTTGTTTTAAACATGCATTGTTTTTAAGAGTTGTAAAAGTTTTGATTTAAGCATGTTTTGTTTTTAATCTTGGATGCATTTGTTGCTGAAAAGAGTTTTTAGAAAATCAACCTAGCCTATGAGTTTTAAATCTTTCAAAATGTTTTAGGCTTTTTATGGTTCATGTTTTAAAACCCTTAGAATGATTTAAAACATGTTTTTAAGCTTGATTAAATGGCCCAAAAAGTTCCCTCAAGAAAACCTTCAAATATGCTAAAGTTGGGAATTTTTGGTCCCAGGCAGTCAACCTGCAGTGTGGCAGGTCGACCTGCCACACTGCAGGTTGACTGGGCTCCTGAAGCTCCAACAGATCTTTTTATGACCGTTGTGTGTAGCAGGTCGACCCCCCCCTGTTGGTAGGTCGACCTGGGACTAGCCGTTGGGTATTTTTTTGTATAAAATGGAGTTCTTTCCTTTGCCAAAAGTTGGGAATTTTAAGGCCCTCCTTGAGGGGTGTAAGACCCCGACCCGAGTGAACCCAATTAGTGCTAATTAAGTTGCGTGTTAGTGCTAAGCTTGATTAGTGATTTCTGGCTAAGTTGGGTTTGGATTAGCTTTGATTATGGTTTCGGGCTAATTCGATTGTCTTGATTTGCTTTGGTAGCTTGTGGGGCCCTTTGGGGGTTCCCTTTTCGGCTTTGTATTTTCTCGAGGAATTTCCTGATTTATTGTGGATTATGTTTTTGGCCCGTTGCATGCATCTTGTAGATCTCAACAACTTTCATGTTAATCCCGTATTCATTCGAGATCCCGAAACCCGATTTTCATAGCCTAAAGGGCAAAACAGTCATTGCACACCAAGTCTGTACCCAAAACTCGATATCCCCGAAACCCACGAAACATGTACTTTTTGGAAACTAGATATTTCGACGATCATTTCTTCCTTCTTCGTCGAACCCATCCGAGGTCCCGAAGTAGATGATTTCAGCTAATATAGTTCCTTAAGTTGTGGGACCCATGCTCCCTTTGTTAACAAAAGAGAACCCATCTCTTCTTTCTCATTCACTCTCCATTCTTGTTCCAGCACAACTGAGCCTAGGGTTTGCTCTTGTGCTTTTCTTCTTCTTCTTCTTGTTTCTTCATCCCCAAGCCACACCTAGGGCTCATCAATCAAACATTGGAGATCACCAATCACTCCCTCATCTCTCAAGCTTTCCATTGGTACCATTTGTGAGGAGAACCCTCCATTCCAAGACCTTCATTGAGCTTACCATTGCCATTAGAGGACCTTCAAGGTAAGTGATCATTCTCATCTTCTAGATTTGTTGTCTCCTAGGCCATGAGGTACTACTTTTGCATTATTGTTGGTTTGTTCATTGTCATTCCTTGTGTAACCCATTTTAGGGTTGTTTTTGGGATTTTTGATTTGTAGCTTGGCTTTGAGCAATAGAGGTGATAAAAGGCTTGATTTCAACTAGCTTGGACTAGAGGCAAGTGGATGTTTTGATCTTTATAAGTTCCATAATTTTTTGGTGTTTTTCACTCATGTCTATTTATTACATTGCTTTGACATAAATGTTCATAATGGAGCTTTGGTAGTGCATTCATGGTATTGCATTTATGACTTATAAGTGTAGTAATGAATGGCATTTAATTCTTCTCTTGTTTATACCCAAAGTACTCTATGATGAAATGGTTTCCTTCTTTCTTTGTATGGAATGGGATGTTGATGAAGGAAGTGATGCATGAACAATTATGGGAGCCTTGGGAGAAGTGTAATTAGATGCATTGGAGGAGCTTTTAGCTCAATTTTGTGTCAAGGATTAAGTAAAAGTGAGGAGGATGGTTTTGAGGAGGAAAATGACTCAAAAATCTGAACACAGTGGGTGATTCCCGCACTGGCGGTCAGCCTGCGGTCACCCGGCGGTTAGCCGCTTGGTGACTGGCGGCTAACCGCCAGCTAGCCGAAATGTCACGGTGGCTTTTCCAGAGAGCACACTTCTTCTCCTCAAAACTCAATCAACTCCACGGTTGGCCAGCGGCTAACCGCCGAACACATCGGCGGCTAACCGCCAGATAACCGCACTTGGCGGTCAGCTTTCCAGTAAGCTGCATTTCTGCAGCCCAGCCGCGGTCAGCCAGCGGCTAGCCGCCCATCCTCCGGTTCGTTCGAGCGTTGAGCTTTGTCAATCGAAGGGGATTCACTAGGCATTGCTTGATGCCATCCGAGAAAGAAACCATATCACAAATATGTCATTCGAAATTTTGGAAAAATCGTAGGAGTGCATAAGGAGCCCGGAATGTCTCAAAACTCAAAGAGTACCAAGTAAGGGCTATAATAGACATACGGGACCCCTATTCACTTAATTGGATTTCTAAATTGATATTTTACCCGAATTTCATTATAGTGTATTGTTTCACCTCATTCCCAGGAATTTCATCGCATGACTTGTTTTCTCGAAAGCTTTGGAGCTACAATAGTAACAGTGAATTGCCCCGAAATGTATTGCCCGATATGGAAAGACAGTGTGCCCTTGAGCACCCCCGTTTTACCGTTTATTTACTGTACTTGAATACTTGATATGCCTCGATTGGTTTTATCCTATGAGTCGGCATCACTAAGCTTGGATACCTTGTCAGTCTGATCCACTGACTTGGAAATCCCTCTCCCATCCCGCCAGCTGCAGTTTGGATCCCGATACCCGGTCTAATACCGTGGTCCCGTCCCAATACCCGGTTCGCTACCGTGGTCCCGTTCCCGTATAATTATATTGTATATATGTATACGTTGTTTCCCCTCACCTTGTGTGACAGAGATCAACATCCCGTGATACTGTTGTCACTTTAGTGACAGAGGACTTAGCTTTATGTGATTGCCACCTTGTTAGTTCCCGAATCCTTGGATACATGATATGTTTTATATTGTTTACTTGTTCATCGCAAATGATTTATCTATTTTATGAGAGTTCTTGCTTAACTCAGATTTATACGCTTTGCCAGAGATTTTCTTCTATTAGATATTGTTGTATCCTTGCTTTCTCTTGCCAGACCGTCGTGTCTGACCCTTTGCTTTGGTACTCAGGTCCCATTGTCGGCTTCCTTGAGGAGGAGCCGGAGGAGGCGGTAGGCGCGCCGCAACCTCTAGTTGAGTGGCGTGCTGACGATGTCATGTAGACATCAGATTGCTTTGAGAAGCGTAACATTTTGAGGGGAACTATTTAACCATTCTTTTGGGTTGTTGTTTTGTGTACATTGGCCTTTGTTGGCCTCTATTTTTGGGAATGTAATTAAATGATATTTTGTCTAACTTTAACAACCATTGGGAAACATGCTATAAATCATTGCTCATTCTGATACAGTATTTTAGTCTGGTGTTATTGTTTTTATGACCAAGGATGGTTTGACTATTTGATTTGCTACATGCTTCCGCATTTAACAGAAATATTCAATTATGGTTATGATATCCTCACCGCGGACACCTGTGGGAAATTAAATAAATCATATGGTATTATTAAGCAGTTGTGGATCATCCTAACATCAATATTAGTCCCGATCCCGGATCTCTCGGTCCGGGGTCGCGACAAGGGGTTTTGAGGCAAATAGAAGGGAAATGAACTAAGGGATAAAGGGGATCATTAGGAAAGCTAAAGCTTGGATTAATGAAGTTAAATCACCAAGTAGGCTCTACTTTCCTTAATCATATGTTTTCATGCTTTGTTTTATTTTTTGTAAATCATTTGTAGCATGATAAACTATGTTGTGTTGTATCCTTAACATGTTTTATGTTTTGAATTGATTTATTGTTTTGGATACATCACCATTGATTCAATTCAAGTAGTACTTAATCTTTGGTAAATCTAAGTAGGTCATGTTAATGGAAACATCTTTGAAATTAGATGTAACATGATTCATATACTTAGTTGAATCTTTGGTTGTTGTTTTCCAACATAAGAAAATCACTTTCAAAACTATCTTATGTTTTGGATTCAACTTCTTTACAAATCATATGTTTTCATGTTTTGTTTTATCTTTGATAAATCTTTAGTAGCATGTTAACCTATGATGTGTTGTATCCTTAGCATGTTTTATATTTTGAATTGATCTATTGTTTTGGATGCATCACCATTGATTCAATCCAAGTAGTACTTTATTTGGTAAATCTAAGTAGATCATGTTAATGAAAGAATCTTTGATATTATATGTAACATGATTCATATACTTGGTTGAATCTTTGGGTGTTGTTTTTCATCATAAGAAAATCTCTTTCAAAATATATCTTATGTTGTGGATTCAAAATCTTTACAAATTATATGTGAATTTGTTTTAAAGTTTTACAACTTGCTTTGCATTGATTGGTATATCATATTCAAGTTGTATTTATAATCACAAATGATTTGTCCCCTTATTTCAATCAAATCTATTTTTATGTTTTATGAGCTACATTGTTGATTTGATTGACATCCCTATGCATCACATGTTTAGAGCTAATTAATTTCATACAACTTGTGAATCTTTGACATCATTAACAAGTTGTTACTTTTAACATGTGACTTGCATTCTTTCCTCAATCATAAATGTTTTTATGAGCTAAAACTTTCCAAAGCCTTAGGCATACATTTATGAGCTTTCATTTTCAAAATGATTGAGGACATCACACACACACACATCATGTGCTTTCATCTTTGCATTCATAGTGTGAGTGTGTATTAGATTTTCACTTCCATATCCGCCTAATTAAGAGGCATTGTAATGAGCTTAATTGAATCTCCATCAAGTGTATTATAGACACTAACTTAGTGAGATAACCAACCTATGGTTGAAGAGGTTATTGCTTAGCTTATAAAAGCATAGTGTATAGGTTGATGTTGAGCCTTGAAAAACATCATTGTAAAGGTTATTGCTAAGCCTTGAAAAGCATATTGTAAAGGTTATTGCTTAGCCTATTGAAAAGCATAAATAGTGGAAATCCGGTGGGGTGTTGGATCACAAGCCGGTAGTGGATGTAGGCATTGAGGCCGAACCACTATAAATCCTTGTGTGATGGTGCTTGCTTTGTGGTGATTGTTTTTATTATGCTTCCGCTTTTTGTTTGATAATCATCACTTGTGACTAGGTTGTTTTAAAGAAGTTAAAATTGTCTAAAATTGGTCATATATGAAGCTCACCCTATTCAGCCCCCCTCTAGGGTTCGGATCCCCCGGACTTTCAATAAGACTGGAGCTCCCCATGGTGAAATGCTCGGTCTCATAAAACCTTTGTCCAATAATTCTTGCAACTGAGTATTCAATTCTTCCAATTCTGTCGGAGCCATTCTATAAGGTGTAATAGAAATCAGAGCGGTCCCTCGTAACAACTCAATAGTGAAATCAATCTCTCTGATGGGTGGTAATCCTGGGATCTCCTCCGGAAAAACATCTGGGAATTCCCAAACAATTGGGATCTCCTCCACCCCTTGGGACCGTTTATCCTTTGTGATAAACGCTAAATATGCTTCACATCCACTTTTTAATAGTCTATCAGCCTTCAACGCTGAGACAAACCCTGTACGAGGATTTCTCCTCTCTCCCTGAAACAACACCCCTGCTGGTGTCTCATCTAACTTGAAGGTAAGGGCCTTACGGAAATAATCCATTGTGGCATGGTACCCTGCTAACCAATCCATCCCTAGGATGACATCATAATCATACTTCTCCAATAAAATGAGGTATGCGGTTAAAACCACTTCTCATATCTGAACTGCACAACTAGGGTAAAAGGTTCTACAAATAACTTGTTTACCTACTGGGGTTGCCACAGCCAAAATGAACTCAAGTTCTCTATCATCCACATCAATCAACTTAGAAAATGCATTAGACAAAAACGTGTGTGTAGAGCCAGGGTCAAATAAAATCTTAGCTTTAATCCCACAAACAAGGAGTGCACCTTCCACTACAGCTCTATTGCCTGCAGCTTCTTCATCAGCTCTATTAACCGCATAGATTTGTCCTCGCTGTTGTGGCCTATTCTGAGCCTGCTGTGGCCTGCCTTGTTGGACATTTCTGTTCTGTTGTGGTGCACACTGATTCTTGTTCTATCCTTGTTGAAGGGCCTATTGCTGCTGATGTGGTCTATGATGTTGCTGTGGTGCCTGTTGCTGAAGTGGCCTTGCCTGATTCTGAACAATGATTGCATTCTGTGGTGGTGCTGGTCATTGTTGTCGCGACCCTGGACCGGGTTACCGAGGTCCTAATCCAGGATCGGGACATTAATGGTGATGATATTGTGGTGAATGAACGGTTAATATGTAGAGTGTGTCAACAAGGTGCACACACTTATTTAATTTCCCACAGGTGTCCACGGTGAGGATATCACAACCATACATGAACATTTCTTTTAAGTGCGGAAGCGTGTAGCAAATCAAATATTCAATCCATCTCAAATCATAAAGATAAATAACACAAGTATAATACCGCATCAGAATGAGCAATGATCATTGGCATGTTACCCAAAAGTAAGTTAAAGTTTATACAAAGATCATTTAATTACATTTCCCAAAAATAGAGGCCAACAAAGGCCAATACATCTCAAAATATAATCCCAAAAGAATGAGTTATAAGGTCTCCCAAAATGTTGGCTCTCTCTAGCAACCCAATGTCTACATGACATCATCAGCACACCACTCAACTAACTACTGCGGTTATCCGACCGCCTCCTCGTGCTCCTCCTCGGGATAACCAACAACGGGACCTGAGTACCAAAGGTGGGTCAAACACGACGGTTTGGGAAATGGGTAAAATACAATGACAATATGATAATAAATGAATTTACCTTCCAAAAGCATTTAAACCTGTTTAAATAAGAATTTCTATAAACGAGATAAAACATTTATTCAAACACAAGTATGCATTATAAAACATGTAAGGTAACCAAGGGAACGGGAAACAAGCAAGATGGCAACCACACGAAGCTAAATCCTCTATCACTAAAGCAATAGAGCAAGAACTAGGCACTGATCTCAGTCACTCGAGGTGAGGGGAAACAGTGGATCTTATAAATACATATACATATACTATACATGACCACAGTAGCGAGCCGGGCATCGGGAACCACAGTAGCAATCTGCAGCATCGGGACAAGACCACGGTAATAACCGGGTAACGGGATCCAAACTGCAGTTGGCGGGACAAGAGGGGGATCTCCAAGTCGGTGGATCAGACCAACAAGGTTATCCAAGCTTAGTGGTGCCGACTAATAGGTCAAATAACAAAGTAAAAGTCTACTTGGCCCGACTGGGGAGACCGGCTCATGGCCCGGTCCTCCAGGAGGGCCATTGGATCCCAACACTCCTTGGGATCCAATGGCCCTCCTGAGGGACCAGGCCATAAGTCGGTCCCCCAGTCGGGCCAAGTAGCAGCCCTCAATAACAAATCGAGACACGTGCAAGTAAATCAAGTACAAATAAATAAACGGGCAAGACGGGGGTGCTCAAGGGCACACTGTCGTTTCATGTCGTGCAATGCACTTCAAGACAAGTAACCATTATAAATGTAATTCCATGCTTTCGGGAAAATAAGACATGTAGTATAAATCTTGGGATCGATAAAGTACAATGAACAATTGAAATCTCGGGTAAAGTATTGGGTTCAAGATTTATTTGAAGTGAATAGGGGTCCCGTATGTCGATATAATAATAATTTGGTACTCTTTGAGTTTGGGGACATCTCGGGCTCCTTATACACTTTGAATTTTCAAAACTTCGAATGACATCTTCGTGATATGGTTTCTTTCTCGGGTGGCCTCATACAATGCCTAGTGAATCTCCTTTGACCGACAAAGCTCAGCGCTCGAGCGAACCGGAGAGTTCGTTCGAGCGAGGAGCTCTCCGGAATGGTTGTCTGGGTAATTTCGGTTACCTTGCGGTCAAATGGCGGTTAGCCGCTGGCTGACCGTGGTTGGCCTGACAGAAAGACAGGTTACTGGAATTGTAACCGAAATGGTTCGGTCGGCTGGCGGTTTGTAACGCCCCACCCTTCACACATGCATGATATTGTCCGCTTTGGCCCACGTGCACGCGCGAGGACTTCCCAGGAGGTCACCCATCCTAGTACTGCTCCCGCTCGAGCATGCCGGGGCCGCACGGTTTTAAAAGGCCTCTTGCAAGGTAAGGGTGTAAACTTTACATATAATCCATTCACTTTCCTCTCTATAGTCGATGTGGGATTCCGGGGCGTCACATTCCACCCCCCTTAGGGTTGCACGTCCCTGAGCAGTAGCTTGCCAGTCCTTGTAGCCTGCCAGCCCTCTTGGCCCGCCCACATGGAGACCCGCCCACTTACACCAGACCACGGCAGGGGACCCACACTCGAACTAGTCGAGAGTCGGCTCTGATACCATTTGTAACGCCCCACCCTTCATACATGCATGATATTGTCCGCTTTGGCCCACGTGCACGCGCGAGGACTTCCCAGGAGGTCACCCATCCTAGTACTGCTCCCGCCCGAGCACGCTTAACCTCGGAGTTTTATGTTTTTCTGGGGCCGCACGGTTTTAAAAGGCCTCATGCAAGGTAAGGGTGTAAACTTTACATATAACCCCATTCACTTTCCTCTCTATAGTCGATGTGGGACTCCGGGGCGTCACACGGTTAGCCACCGATATGTTCGGCGGTTAGCCAGCAAGGCTGACCGTATTTTCAGGAGAAAATGTTGCTCTCTGGAAAAGCAACCGAATGGGTCGGTTGGCTGGCGGTTAGCCGCCGAGGGTTCAGCGGTTAGCCACTGGCTAACCGTGAGGCTGACCGTGTTTTCAGGAGGAAAATGTTGGTCTCTGGAAAAGTAACCACGACTGTTCGGCTAGCCGCCAACCACCAGACGGCTAGCCGCCAGGTGACCGCTGGTTGACCGCCAGGTGCGGGAAACACCCACTGTGTTCAGATTTGAGCCATTTTTCCTCCTCAAAACCATTCTCCTCACTTCCATTTAGTCCTTGCAATAAAACTGAGCTAAAAGCTCCTCCAATGCAACTATCTACACTTCTCCACAACTCCAATATGGGTTCATTCCATCACTTCCTCCACCAACATCAAATCCCATACAAAGAAAGAAAGAAGGAAACCATTTCACAATAGAGTACATTTGGTACAAACAAGAAGAAAATAAATGTCATTCACCAATACACTTATAAGCCATAAATGCACTACCAAACTCTATCATGAACATTTATTTCAAACCAATGCAATAAATAGGCATGAGTGAAAAATACCAAAATCATTGAAAGCTTATAAACATCAAATCATCCACTTGCCTTGGTTCTTCTAATAAGCAAATCAAGCTCTTATACTCTTCCAACCCCAAGATTCAAGCTATGAGCAAAATCCCCAAAACAAACAAACCCTAAAATGGTCAAACAATGAAATAGAAAGGGAAACCTTACAATAATGAAGATGGAGCTTCTCTAGGGCTAGAAGAATACGAATCTAGAAGAAGGGAATGGTTACTTACTTGTAAGGTCCTCTAATAGCAAGAGTAAGCTCAATGAAGATCTTGGAATGGAGGGTTGTCTTCACAAATGGTATCAATAGAGAGTTATGGTGATGAGGAAGAAGATGATGCTCTCCATTTCTTGATTGATGCAAGTTTGGTGTGGATTGGAGATGGAGAGAGCAAGAAGAAGAAGAAAAGTTGTCAAACAAACCCTAGACTCTCTTTTGTGCTCTAAAAAGGAAAAATGAGGAAGATGGGTCTCCTTATATAAGCAAATGGAGATGGGTCTCACTACTTAAGACATTCAAGGGCTGAAATCTTGGCTTTCGGGATCTCGGATGAATTCGACGAAGAAGGAAAAAATGATCGCCGAAATATCTAGTTTCCAAAAAGTATATGTTTCGTGGGTTTCGGGAATATCAAGTTTTGGGTACAGATTTTGTGTGCAATGACTGTTTTCCCCTCAAGGCTATGAAATCGGGTTTCGGGATCTCGAACGGGGACGGGATCAACATGAAAGTTGTAGGGGTTAACGATACAAATAAAACGGGATTAAAATAATGAATGCAAAAATCTCGGATAAATCCTCAAGCGCATGTAAGGTCGTAAAGAAGGAACCCCCAAAGGGTCTCACTATCACAAAGCAATCAAAATTCCCCAAAATTATTTCAAAAGCTATTCCAAACCCAACTTAGCCAAAATCACTAATCAAGCTTAGACTAACACACGACTTAATTAGTACTAATCGAGTTCACTCGGGACGGGGTCTTACAATTGTGCCCCTTGCTGCTGCTGATTTTGTCTATTCTGCCTTGGACAGTCTCTCATCGATGGTTCATGGAACCACATCTGAAGCACGCTCCTGTCAGTGTACGACACTGTGCACTTTCATGGTTCTTCCCACAGCGTGTACAAACCAATGGACTCTGAGCATTATGTTCTGTCCTCTGCTTCTTGTTCTGATGATTCTGTTAGGAATTTTGTAGGTTGCAATTTGATGGATGCATCTTCATTCAAGCATCATTTGATTTACACACTTGCATTGAGTTAAAGAAAACTTGTAATCTTGTTTTAAACATGCATGGTTTTTAAGAGTTGTAAAAGTTTTGTTTTATGCATGTTTTGTTTTAATCTTGGATGCATTTGTTTTAAGAAAGAGTTTTCAAGAAATCAAGCAAGCCTTTGTTTTAAAAGTCTTTGAATCCTTTTAGGCTTTTTGTTTCATGTTTTTATACATCTTAGAATGATTTAAAACATGTGAAAATGCTTGATTTTAAGTGGCCAAAAGATCCCCAAAGAAAATCTTCAAGAAACCCAAAAAATGGGGAATTCTGGGCAGGCCCGGTCAACCGGCCATGTGTGGCCGGTCAACCGGCCAAGAGGCCCGGTTAACCGGCCACACAGGGCAGGTCAACCGGGCTCCTGAGCCAACGGCTCTTTTTCTGACCGTTGGCTTACCCGGTTAACCGGGTAAACTAGCCGTTGGGCTGTTTTGGCTATAAAAATGAGTTCTTTCCCTTGCCAAAAGTTAGGATTTTTAAGCCCCTCCTTGAGAGGTATTGAGGCATATCAAAAGGGAAAAGAACCAAGGGATGAAGGGGAAGATTAGGAAAGCTAAAGCTTGGATTAATGAAGTTAAACCACCAAGTAGGCTCTTCCTTTCTTAATCATATGTTTTCATGCTTTGTTTTATTTTTGGTAAATCATTTCTAGCATGTTAAACTATGTTTGTGTTGTGTCCTTAACATGTTTTATGTTTTGAGTTGATTTATTGTTTTGGATACAACACCATATGATTCAATCCAAGTAGTACTTAACTTTGGTAAATCTAAGTAGATCATGTTAATGGAAAAACCTTTGGAATTATATGTAACATGATCCATATACTTTGTTGAATCTTTGGTTGTTGTTTTCCATCATAAGAACATCTCTTTCAAAACTAACTTATGTTTTGGATTCAACTTCTTTACAAATCATATGTTTTCATGTTTTGCTTTATCATTGGTAAATCTTAGTAACATGTTAATCTATGATTTGTTGTATCCTTAGCATGTTCTATATTTTGAATAGATCTATTGTTTTGGATACATCACCATTGATTCATCAAAGTAGTACTTTATCTTTGGTAAATCTAAGTAGATCATGTTAATGAAATATGTAACATGATTCATATACTTTGTTGAATCTTTGGTTGTTGTTTTTCCATCATAAGAAAATCTCTCTCAAATGTATCTTATGTTTTGGATCCAACATCATTACAAATCATATGTGTATTATTGTTTTAATGTTTCACAACTTGCCTTACTTTGATTGGTAAATCTTTTTCAAGTTGTCTTTATAATTACATATGATTTGCCCCCTAATTTCAATCAAATCTAATTTTATGTTTTGAGCTACATTGATGATTTGATTGACATCCCTATGCATCACATGTTTAGAGCTAATCCATTTCATACAACTTGTGTAACTTTGATATCATTAACAAGTTGTTACTTCTAACATGTGATTGCATTACTTCCTCAATCATAAATGTTTTTGAGCTAAAACTTTCAAAAGCCTTAGGCATACATTTATGAGCTTTCATTTTCTAAATGATTGAGGACCACACACACACACTTCATGTACTTTAATCTTTGCATTCATAGTGTGAGTGTGTATTAGATTTTCACTTCCATATCCGCCTATTTAAGAGGCATTGTAATGAGCTTAATTGAATCTCCATCATGTAAGTCCACCTGGATCCGAACCCTAGAGGGGGGGTGAATAGGGTGAGCTCCTTTTATGACCAATTTTAATCAATTTTAACTTCTTTAAAACAAACTAGTCACATGTGATGATTAATCATACAAGATGCGGAAGCTAACAAAAGAATCACCACAAAGCAATCACCATCACACAAGTATTTATAGTGGTTCGGCCTCAATGCCTACATCCACTACCGGCTTGTGATCCAACACCCCACCGGATTTCCACTATTTATGCTTTTCAATAGGCTAAGCAATAACCTTTACAATATGCTTTCCAAGGCTAAGCAATAACCTTACATTGATGTTTTTCAAGGCTTAACATCAACCTATACACTATGCTTTTATAGGCTAAGCAATAACCTCTTCAACCACAAGGTTGGTTATCTCACTAAAATAGTGTCTTTAATACACTTGATGGAGATTCAATTAAGCTCATTACAATGCCTCTTAAATAGGCGGATATGGAAGTGAAAAACTAATACACACTCACACTATGAATGCAAAGATGAAAGTATATGAAGTGTGTGTGTGTGGTCCTCAATCATTTTGAAAATGAAAGTTCATAAATGTATGCCTAAGGCTTTTGAAAGTTTTAGCTCAAAAACATTTATGATTGAGGATGTAATGCAATCACATGTTAAAAGTAACAACTTGTTAATGATATCAAAGTTACACAAGTTGTATGAAATGGATTAGCTCTAAACATGTGATGCATAGGGATGTCAATCAAATCATCAATGATGCTCAAAACATAAAAATAGATTTGATTAAAAAGAGGGGACAAATCATATGTAATTATAAGGACAACTTGAAAAAGATTTACCAATCAAAGTAAGGCAAGTTGTGAAACATTAAAACAATAATACACATATGATTTGTAATGATGTTGGATCCAAAACATAAGATACATTTGAAAGAGATTTTCTTATGATGGAAAACAACAACCAAAGATTCAACAAAGTATATGAATCATGTTACATATTTCATTAACATGATCTACTTAGATTTACCAAAGATAAAGTACTACTTTGATGAATCAATGGTGATGTATCCAAAACAATAGATCTATTCAAAATATAACACATGCTAAGGATACAACAAATCATAGATTAACATGTTACAAAGATTTACCAATGATAAAACAAAACATGAAAACATATGATTTGTAAAGAAGTTGAATCCAAAACATAAGTTAGTTTTGAGAGAGATGTTCTTATGATGGAAAACAACAACCAAAGATTCAACCAAGTATATGGATCATGTTACATATGATTTACCAAGTTTCTTTCATTAACATGATCTACTTTGATTTACCAATTCAAGTACTACTTGGATTGAATCATGTGGTGTTGTATCCAAAACAATGAATCAACTCAAAACATAACACATGTTAAGGACACAACACAAACATAGTTTAACATGCTAGAAATGATTTACCAAAAATAAAACAAAAGCATGCAAACATATGATTAAGGAAGGAAGAGCCTACTTGGTGGTTTAACTTCATTAATCCAAGCTTTAGCTTTCCTAATCATCCCCTTCATCCCTTGGTTCTTTTCCCTTTTGATATGCCTCAAATCCTCTCAAGGAGGGGCTAAAAATTCCCAACTTTTGGTAAGGGAAAGAACTCATTTTATAGCCAAAAAGGTCCAACGGCTATATCCTCGGTCGACCGGCACACAGGCCTCGGTCGACCGGGAAGGCACAACGGTCAGATTTCTGACCGTTGGAGGTTTCAGTGCAAAAATGCAGTTTTTACCTCCAGTTGTCTCGGTCGACCGAGACCTGTGTCTCGGTCGACCGGCGACACTGCCGGGACTCCCCCCTATTTGCAAAAAATGCAACTTTTGCATATTTGAAGGTTTTTCTTTGGGGGACCTTTTGGCCACTAAATCAAGCTTGGAAAACATGTTTTAAGGATTCTAAAGGTTTTTAAAACATGCCATAAAAAGCCTAAAAAGTTTCAAAACTTTTTAAAACAAGGCTTGCTTGATTTCTTTGAAAACTCTTTTCTAAATCAAATGCATCCAAGATTGAAACCAAAACATGCATAAATCAATACTTTTACAAAACTAAAAAGTAATGCATGAATAAAACAAGATTTCAAGTTTATTTAAAACCAATGCAAGTGTGTAAATCAAATGATGCTAGAATGATAATGCAACCATCAAATTGCAATCTACAAAATTCCTAACAATCTCCCCCTTTGCAATTTGATGGCAAACACACTCACCACTGAATAAACACACTTAGTCTTCAGCTCCCCCTCAGCTGGACAAGGCTTGAAATCTTCTTGGATGCTTCTTCTCATAGCTTGGGCTCTTGGGCTTCAATCTTCATGATGCTTGGAGCTTGATCAACCTTCAAGCTTTCTTTCTTCTTTCTTTCTTTATCCAAGCATCTTCTTTAGCTTCCAAGCTTTCTTTCTTCTATTTGCTCTCCCCCTTTGACCATGCCTCTTTCTCCCTTTGGCAAGGTATGCATTCTCTCCCTTTTGTAGAAGATCATACACAACTCTCCCCTTAGGAAGCTTGGACATTCTCTTCACCCTTTTGAGAACTTGCATAATTTCTCCCCCTTTGCCATTAAATTGCAAAGGTACCTACACACATGAAACAAAGAAAATACCTTTAGTAGCACCTGTTAACAAATGAAATCGAAAATGAAATACATAACAGGCTATCATGTGAGGTAGTAGTCTCTAAGGGCTCAAAGGCAATCTAAGGGTCAATTTGATCAAAACTAATACTTCCTATGAAGGTTTACACTCCCCCTCAATCCATTCTCTCCTTTTGTCAAACATTTGACCAAGATTTAACTATTAGATGCAAGAAGAAGATGGTTTTACCAATGAGGGTCAACTTCAAGGAAAGGATTAGATTCATTTAACTATCAAGCTCATATGATCAAATTGCCAAAAGAAAGCAAGGTCTATGGGAAAAGCCATCATGGATATCAATTGGAAAGACAAAGAATACCAATTGAGATTTAGGATATGACTATTTAAATCAATCACTCTAAAATGGATTTAAAAATATACCTATTAGGAAAAATCCAAATTAGAGCTATCCATGATATGGGGTTTACTCAAACATAGCATCAATCAATATTACTTATGAAAATCATATGCTATGTAAGATTTTGAAAATCATTTCATTCAATCAATAAATATGACTTATTAAGGTGCATGAAAGAGTGAAATGAAATTCAAACATGAAGCCAACCTCAACTAATAACCAACCAATATTATGAACACATAAACATGGTGGTCATGAGATATACCTATATGAGCAAAGAGAGGTGGCAACAAGAGCATAATGATGCTAATGGTGTGTGACATGGAACAACCATATTACTTATCAAGTTCAATCCAATGCACACAAGATTTATCACATTCACAAGAAATCAAATCAATCAAACATTATACCAATTGAAACTAATTGAATTTGATAACATGATAAAGAGCAAGAATGTGACAAAAATCCATCAAGCATCATAAATGCATATTCATCACTAATAAAGATATAACTATTGAGCATAGTGATGAACAAGGTAAATTGCAATGCACAAGGATATGACTTTGAAATGCATGCAATTTATAAAGTGACTAAATCATATGAATTCAACATCTAAGTTATCCATCAAACACATAGAAATATGAGGAATGGATTTCAAAGAGTTTCATATGATCAAGATCACTATTATGAAGTTGAAACATGTATTAGGATGATATCACTTATAGCATATACATGAATCAACATCATAACCATCCAAAAAGAAAGGACTATAAAGCATAGAGGATGGATTTGAGTTCTAGTATGGTTTCAACAAATAGAACTAAGATCACAACCATACATAGAACACTTTGACATTTGCATAGAGAGGATCAATCAACACTCAAGATCTAACTCATACCATAACATCAATAAAGAATATAACTATGTAAGCACAAGAAGGTATGAAGTTAGAGAGACATCATGGATCACATAAAGATGAAGATGGACCACATAAATGGATATACCTATTAAGAACAATGGTTTAATTCCAATTCATCTAAAATGATCCATTAAGCTATCATGTAACATCTCCACTCTTAGCAAATGTACTATGCTTACAATGCAATGGAAAAGGATATGTGGTTTAAACCAAATGAGCTTAGCACATAAAATCACATATGTACATAAAAAGCTCAAATGCAAGATTTTATTATAAAGCACATAAACAATCATCAAAATGCATCTAAGAGAATATACCAAGTTAGGCACAAACATGCAAATCAATGAAACTATATCCAACCATGCAATGTAAGACATCAAAATCAATTTGCATAAAGAATGTAACTCAATGAGCAAAGATGCAAATTGTTTGTAAAAATTATTTCCTTTCAAATGATACAATCATAATAAGGCACAAGGAAATAAATTCAAGGAAAATGCTTCTATAAATATAACTAATAAAGCTTAGAACATTTTCCAAAGTTTCTCAAATCACTTCAATGTATGAAACTCCAACAAAGAATCATTTATAGAATTAAGAGCAAGTGATTTTGAAAAACAAGAAGTGTACTATTGTAAAGTTTTCAATTTGTAAAAACAATAGACACTTACAAATTTTCCATATCAAAAGATATAACTTGTAAATCAATGGAAAGTTAAATAGATTCAAATCATTTGATTCAAAAAGGATATAACTATGACAATCATCAAATGATTTTCCAACATCAATTGATCATGAAAAACTAGCTATGAAAGCATTTGTAATCACAATCAATTGATCATGAATAGATATGCACTACAAGAGATATAACTTATATGAGCAAAATGCAAATCCATCATGAAAAATTTGCAATCAAGGGATTTTGAAAACCATGAGATATAACTTAGAAGTTCATGAATACAAAATCAAATGATCACAAAGAAACATTGCATTTTAAAAGAAATGTGACTATAAAGCAACAAAATGCAAATGTATCAAGACCAACAAATAGATATAACTAAAAAGAATAGGTTGGTCTAGTCGGATCAAGGCCTAAGGTTACTCAAATAGTCTACCTTTGAAAATTCACCTAAAGCCTTGAAAAGGTTGTCCATGAGAGAACACTTTGAGGACTCACCAACTCTAGAAGATATAACTTGAGAAAGTCTTAGAGTGGTGCAATGAGGCAAGGGAAAAATCAATTTTCAATCATAGTGGAAATCTTTAAAAGATATGCAATAAATCACAACACTAGGGTTCAAATCTAGCAAGGATCAACTCCGGGTTGTTAAGCCCTAAAATGGAGTAACCCGCTCTGATACCACTTGTAAGTCCACCTGGATCCGAACCCTAGAGGGGGGGTGAATAGGGTGAGCTCCTTTTATGACCAATTTTAATCAATTTTAACTTCTTTAAAACAAACTAGTCACATGTGATGATTAATCATACAAGATGCGGAAGCTAACAAAAGAATCACCACAAAGCAATCACCATCACACAAGTATTTATAGTGGTTCGGCCTCAATGCCTACATCCACTACCGGCTTGTGATCCAACACCCCACCGGATTTCCACTATTTATGCTTTTCAATAGGCTAAGCAATAACCTTTACAATATGCTTTCCAAGGCTAAGCAATAACCTTACATTGATGTTTTTCAAGGCTTAACATCAACCTATACACTATGCTTTTATAGGCTAAGCAATAACCTCTTCAACCACAAGGTTGGTTATCTCACTAAAATAGTGTCTTTAATACACTTGATGGAGATTCAATTAAGCTCATTACAATGCCTCTTAAATAGGCGGATATGGAAGTGAAAAACTAATACACACTCACACTATGAATGCAAAGATGAAAGTATATGAAGTGTGTGTGTGTGGTCCTCAATCATTTTGAAAATGAAAGTTCATAAATGTATGCCTAAGGCTTTTGAAAGTTTTAGCTCAAAAACATTTATGATTGAGGATGTAATGCAATCACATGTTAAAAGTAACAACTTGTTAATGATATCAAAGTTACACAAGTTGTATGAAATGGATTAGCTCTAAACATGTGATGCATAGGGATGTCAATCAAATCATCAATGATGCTCAAAACATAAAAATAGATTTGATTAAAAAGAGGGGACAAATCATATGTAATTATAAGGACAACTTGAAAAAGATTTACCAATCAAAGTAAGGCAAGTTGTGAAACATTAAAACAATAATACA
This sequence comes from Cinnamomum chago, assembly GCA_038049695.1. Classification (NCBI taxonomy): domain Eukaryota; kingdom Viridiplantae; phylum Streptophyta; class Magnoliopsida; order Laurales; family Lauraceae; genus Cinnamomum; species Cinnamomum chago. Next base: position 61,757,286 of record CP142451.1, read on the forward strand.
CATATGATTTGTAATGATGTTGGATCCAAAACATAAGATACATTTGAAAGAGATTTTCTTATGATGGAAAACAACAACCAAAGATTCAACAAAGTATATGAATCATGTTACATATTTCATTAACATGATCTACTTAGATTTACCAAAGATAAAGTACTACTTTGATGAATCAATGGTGATGTATCCAAAACAATAGATCTATTCAAAATATAACACATGCTAAGGATACAACAAATCATAGATTAACATGTTACAAAGATTTACCAATGATAAAACAAAACATGAAAACATATGATTTGTAAAGAAGTTGAATCCAAAACATAAGTTAGTTTTGAGAGAGATGTTCTTATGATGGAAAACAACAACCAAAGATTCAACCAAGTATATGGATCATGTTACATATGATTTACCAAGTTTCTTTCATTAACATGATCTACTTTGATTTACCAATTCAAGTACTACTTGGATTGAATCATGTGGTGTTGTATCCAAAACAATGAATCAACTCAAAACATAACACATGTTAAGGACACAACACAAACATAGTTTAACATGCTAGAAATGATTTACCAAAAATAAAACAAAAGCATGCAAACATATGATTAAGGAAGGAAGAGCCTACTTGGTGGTTTAACTTCATTAATCCAAGCTTTAGCTTTCCTAATCATCCCCTTCATCCCTTGGTTCTTTTCCCTTTTGATATGCCTCAAATCCTCTCAAGGAGGGGCTAAAAATTCCCAACTTTTGGTAAGGGAAAGAACTCATTTTATAGCCAAAAAGGTCCAACGGCTATATCCTCGGTCGACCGGCACACAGGCCTCGGTCGACCGGGAAGGCACAACGGTCAGATTTCTGACCGTTGGAGGTTTCAGTGCAAAAATGCAGTTTTTACCTCCAGTTGTCTCGGTCGACCGAGACCTGTGTCTCGGTCGACCGGCGACACTGCCGGGACTCCCCCTATTTGCAAAAAATGCAACTTTTGCATATTTGAAGGTTTTTCTTTGGGGGACCTTTTGGCCACTAAATCAAGCTTGGAAAACATGTTTTAAGGATTCTAAAGGTTTTTAAAACATGCCATAAAAAGCCTAAAAAGTTTCAAAACTTTTTAAAACAAGGCTTGCTTGATTTCTTTGAAAACTCTTTTCTAAATCAAATGCATCCAAGATTGAAACCAAAACATGCATAAATCAATACTTTTACAAAACTAAAAAGTAATGCATGAATAAAACAAGATTTCAAGTTTATTTAAAACCAATGCAAGTGTGTAAATCAAATGATGCTAGAATGATAATGCAACCATCAAATTGCAATCTACAAAATTCCTAACACATCAAGTGTATGTTAGACACTAATTTAGTGAGATAACCAACCTATGGTTGAAGAGGTTATTGCTTAGCCTATAAAAGCATAGTGTAGAGGTTGATGTTAAGCCTTGAAAAACATCAATGTAAAGGTTATTGCTTAGCCTTGGAAAGCATATTGTAAAGGTTATTGCTTAGCCTATTGAAAAGCATAAATAGTGGAAATCCGGTGGGGTGTTGGATCACAAGCCGGTAGTGGATGTAGGCATTGAGGCCGAACCACTATAAATACTTGTGTAATGGTGATTCTTTTGTTAGCTTCCGCATCTTGTATGTTTAATCATCACATGTGACTAGTTTGTTTTAAAGAAGTTAAAATTGTTAAAATTGGTCATAAAAGAAGCTCACCCTATTCACCCCCCCTCTAGGGTTCGGATCCTAATGGAATTACAAGTGGTATCAGAGCGGGTTACTCCATTTTAGGGCTTAACAACCCGGAGTTGATCCTTGCTAGATTTGAACCCTAGTTTGTATTTATTGCATATCTTTTTAAAGATTTCCACTATGTTTGAAAATGAAATTTCCCTAGCCTCATTGCACCACTCTAAGTCTTTTCCAAGTTATATCTTCTAGAGTTGGTGAGTCCTCAAAGTGTTCTCTCATGGACAACCTTTAGAAGACCTTAAGTGAATTTTCAAAGGTAGACTATTTGAGTAACCTTAAGGCCTTGATCCCACTAGACCAACCTATTCTTTTTAGTTATATCTATTTGTTGGTCTTGATACATTTGCATTTTGTTTCTTTATAGTCACATCTTTTAAAATGCAATGTTTCTTTGTGATCATTTGATTTTGTCTTCATGAACTTTTAAAGTTATATCTCATGGTTTTCAAAATCCTTTGATTGCAACTTTGGAAAATGTTCTAAGCTTTATTAGTTATATTTATAGAAGCATTTTCCTTGAATTTATTTCCTTGTGCCTAATCATGATTGTATCTTTTGAAAGGAAATAATTTTTACAAACAATTTGCATCTTTGCTCATTTAGTTATATTTCTTTATGCAAATTGATTTTGATGTCTTACATTGCTTGGTTGGATATGGTTTCATTGATTTGCATTTTTGTGATTATCTTGGTATATATTCTCATTAATGCATTTTGATGATTGTTTATGTGCTTTATAGTAAAATCTTGTATTTGAGCTTTATAAGTGCATATGTGATTTTATGTGCTAAGTTCATTTGGTATAAACCTCATATCGTTTTCCATTGCATTGTAAGCTTAGTACATTTGCTAAGAGTGGAGATGTTACATGATAGATTGATCCTTTTAACTTCATACCTTCTTGTGCCTAAATAGTAATATTCTTTTTAATGATTGGTATGAGTTAGATCTTGAGTGTTGATTAATCCTCTCTATGCAAATGTCAAATTGTTCTATGTATGGTTGTGATATTTATTATATTTGTTGAAACCATACTAGAACTCAAATCCATCCTCTATGCCTTATAGTCATTTCTATTTGGATGGTTATGATGTTGATTCATGTATATTCTCTAAGTGATAACATCCTTATACATGTCTCAACCTCATAGTAGTGCCTTGATCATATGAAACTCTTTGAAATCCATTCCTCATATTTCTATGTGTTTGATGGATAACTTAGATGTTGAATTCATATGATTTAGTCACTTTATAAATTGCATGCATTTCAAAGTCATATCCTTGTGCATTGCAATTTATCTTGTTCATCACTATACTCAATAGTTATATCTTTAAAAGTGATGAATATGCATTTATGATGCTTGATGGAATTTTGTCACATTCTTGCTCTTTATCATGTTATCAAATTCAATTGGATTCAATTGGTATATTGTTTGATTGATTTGATTTCTTGTGAATGTGATAAAACTTGTGTGCATTGGATTGAACTTGATAAGTAATATGATTGTTCCATGTCACACACCATTAGCATCATAATGCTCATGTTGCCACCTCTTTTGCTCATATAGGTATATCTCATGACCACCATGTTTATGTGTTCATATTTTTTGGTTGGTTATTAGTTGAGGTTGGCTTCATGCTTGAATTTCATTTCACTCATCTTGCACTTTAATAAGTCATATTAATTGATTGAATGAAATGATTTTCAAAATCTTACATAGCATATGATTTTCATAAGTTATATTGATTGATGCTATGTTTGAGTAAACCCCATATCATGGATAGCTCTAATTTGGATTTCTCATAATAGTTATACTTTTAAATCCATTTTAGAGTGATTGATTTAATAGTCATATCCTAAATCTCAATTGGTATTCTTTGTTTGTCCAATTGATATCCATGATTGCTTTTCTCTTTAGACCTAGCTCTCTTTTGGTAATTTGATCATATTGTGCTTTATAGTTAAATGAATCTAATCCTTTCTTTGAAGTTGACCCTCACTTGGTTAAACCATCTTCTTCTTGTACCTAATAGTTAAATCTTTGTCAAGAGTTTGACAAAAGGAGAGAATGGATTGAGGGGGAGTGTAAACCTTCATAAGAAGTATTAGTTTTGATCAAATTCACCCTTGGATTGCCTTTGAGCCCTTAGAGACTACTACCTCACATGATAGCCTGTTATGCATTTCATTTTCGATTTCAATTGTTAACAGGTGCTACTAATGGTATTTTCCTTGTTTCATGTGTGTAGGTACCTTTGCAATTTAATGGCAAAGGGGGAGAAATTATGCAAGTTCTCAAAAGGGTGAAGAGAAAGTCCAAGCTTCCAAAGGGGAGAGTTGTGTATGATCTTCTACAAAGGGAGAGAATGCATACCTTGCCAAAGGGAGAAAGAGGCATGGTCAAAGGGGGAGAGCTAATAGAAGAAAGAAAGCTTGGAAGCTAAAGAAGATGCTTGGATAAAGAGAGAAAGAAGAAAGAAAGCTTGAAGGTTGATCAAGCTCCAAGCATCATGAAGATTGAAGTCCAAGAGCCCAAGCTTTGAGAAGAAGCATCCAAGAAGATTTCAAGCCTTGTCCAGCTGAGGGGGAGCTGAAGACTTAGTGTGTAATTTCAGTGGTGAGTGTGTTTGCCATCAAATTGCAAAGGGGGAGATTGTTAGGAATTTTGTAGGTTGCAATTTGATGGATGCATCTTCATTCAAGCATCATTTGATTTACACACTTGCATTGAGTTAAAGAAAACTTGTAATCTTGTTTTAAACATGCATGGTTTTTAAGAGTTGTAAAAGTTTTGTTTTATGCATGTTTTGTTTTAATCTTGGATGCATTTGTTTTAAGAAAGAGTTTTCAAGAAATCAAGCAAGCCTTTGTTTTAAAAGTCTTTGAATCCTTTTAGGCTTTTTGTTTCATGTTTTTATACATCTTAGAATGATTTAAAACATGTGAAAATGCTTGATTTTAAGTGGCCAAAAGATCCCCAAAGAAAATCTTCAAGAAACCCAAAAAATGGGGAATTCTGGGCAGGCCCGGTCAACCGGCCATGTGTGGCCGGTCAACCGGCCAAGAGGCCCGGTTAACCGGCCACACAGGGCAGGTCAACCGGGCTCCTGAGCCAACGGCTCTTTTTCTGACCGTTGGCTTACCCGGTTAACCGGGTAAACTAGCCGTTGGGCTGTTTTGGCTATAAAAATGAGTTCTTTCCCTTGCCAAAAGTTAGGATTTTTAAGCCCCTCATTGAGAGGTATTGAGGCATATCAAAAGGGAAAAGAACCAAGGGATGAAGGGGAAGATTAGGAAAGCTAAAGCTTGGATTAATGAAGTTAAACCACCAAGTAGGCTCTTCCTTTCTTAATCATATGTTTTCATGCTTTGTTTTATTTTTGGTAAATCATTTCTAGCATGTTAAACTATGTTTGTGTTGTGTCCTTAACATGTTTTATGTTTTGAGTTGATTTATTGTTTTGGATACAACACCATATGATTCAATCCAAGTAGTACTTAACTTTGGTAAATCTAAGTAGATCATGTTAATGGAAAAACCTTTGGAATTATATGTAACATGATCCATATACTTTGTTGAATCTTTGGTTGTTGTTTTCCATCATAAGAACATCTCTTTCAAAACTAACTTATGTTTTGGATTCAACTTCTTTACAAATCATATGTTTTCATGTTTTGCTTTATCATTGGTAAATCTTAGTAACATGTTAATCTATGATTTGTTGTATCCTTAGCATGTTCTATATTTTGAATAGATCTATTGTTTTGGATACATCACCATTGATTCATCAAAGTAGTACTTTATCTTTGGTAAATCTAAGTAGATCATGTTAATGAAATATGTAACATGATTCATATACTTTGTTGAATCTTTGGTTGTTGTTTTTCCATCATAAGAAAATCTCTCTCAAATGTATCTTATGTTTTGGATCCAACATCATTACAAATTATATGTGTATTATTGTTTTAATGTTTCACAACTTGCCTTACTTTGATTGGTAAATCTTTTTCAAGTTGTCTTTATAATTACATATGATTTGCCCCCTAATTTCAATCAAATCTAATTTTATGTTTTGAGCTACATTGATGATTTGATTGACATCCCTATGCATCACATCTTTAGAGCTAATCCATTTCATACAACTTGTGTAACTTTGATATCATTAACAAGTTGTTACTTTTAACATGTGATTGCATTACTTCCTCGATCATAAATGTTTTTGAGCTAAAACTTTCAAAAGCCTTAGGCATACATTTATGAGCTTTCATTTTCTAAATGATTGAGGACCACACACACACACTTCATGTACTTTAATCTTTGCATTCATAGTGTGAGTGTGTATTAGATTTTCACTTCCATATCCGCCTATTTAAGAGGCATTGTAATGAGCTTAATTGAATCTCCATCAAGTGTATGTTAGACACTAATTTAGTGAGATAACCAACCTATGGTTGAAGAGGTTATTGCTTAGCCTATAAAAGCATAGTGTAGAGGTTGATGTTAAGCCTTGAAAAACATCAATGTAAAGGTTATTGCTTAGCCTTGGAAAGCATATTGTAAAGGTTATTGCTTAGCCTATTGAAAAGCATAAATAGTGGAAATCCGGTGGGGTGTTGGATCACAAGCCGGTAGTGGATGTAGGCATTGAGGCCGAACCACTATAAATACTTGTGTAATGGTGATTGCTTTGTGGTGATTCTTTTGTTAGCTTCCGCATCTTGTATGTTTAATCATCACATGTGACTAGTTTGTTTTAAAGAAGTTAAAATTGTTAAAATTGGTCATAGTTGAAGCTCACCCTATTCACCCCCCCTCTAGGGTTCGGATCCCCATGGACTTACAGATTCTTGTGCCGGTAGTTCTGCTGATGAGCTTGTCCTTTCCCTTGAACTCTATGGATCTTGTTATGAAAATTCTCAAACTTGTAGGCTCTTTTGACAGCTTCCTCGAAGGAAATAGGTGGCACTACGCCCGCAGCGTCTCTCTCAATGATGGGGTTAAGTCCCTCTAGGAACTTTGCAATTTTCTTTTCCACCGTGTCCACTAGCTCTGGAGCATATCTAGACAATCTCTCGAACTTAGTGAGATATTCGAGGACTGTCATGTTCCCTTGGACAAGTTGCTGGAATTCCATTGCCTTTTGCCTCTTGATGTGGGTGGGTACATATTTATCATGAAACTGCCTTTTGAAATTTGCCCAAGCCACTGCATCTCCAATGGTCCTGTATTCATCTCTAACTGTTTTCCACCAAATGTCTGCTGCACCGTTAAAGAGAGATGTTGCAAGTTTCACTCTGTCTCCTCCAGTGCATTGGAAGATCTCAAAGATGTTCTCGGTATGCTTTAGCCAGTCATCTGCAGCTAATGGATCCTCTATGCCTAGGAATTCCTTTGGAGCTCTCTTCCGAAACAGCTCAAACAAAGCGTTTGGGTCATGTTGCCTCTGATTGATGACGATGGAGGGTTGGGCTTGAACCAGTTTGGGCCTTCTCTGTAACACCTCTAACAACTGTCTCTGCATTTCTGCCAATTCTCTGGCATGATCTTCCTCTCTCTTCAGCATTTGTTCTTGCAATCTAGCCTGATTCTCATTGGCTTGACGCTGTTGGTCAAGCATTGCCTGCATCATTTGTTGGAATTGATTTGGCATGTTGTTATCAACCCTGTCTTCCTCAACAGCTCCTATGTGATCACTGTTACTTGCAGAGGGGTTGCCGTTTATCGGTCTCTTACGAGGTGGCATGATGCAGCAAAACAAGTTGTTAGCATATAATAATCAAATAAAGGGTCACACATTGCTCACACAATACTAGCTAACAATAAGTCTAACGAATCCTCGCCACGTCCTTAGGATTTCTAGTTTATTTTAATTGCTTGAAACACATCTCGCTCTGATACCAGTCTGTTGCGACCTCGGACCGGGTTACCAAGGTCCTAATCCGGGATCAGGACTGAAGATTGTGTGTGTACATTTATTTAATTTCCCACAGGTGTCCTCGGTGAGGATGTCGTAACAACATAAATATTTCTTTTAATGCGGAAGCATGTAGCAAATCAAATTGATAATTCAAGTCATGTTACAAGATAATAATACATGTATAATCCGAGTATCAGAATGAGCAATGATCATAAGTGCTTTCCCTGTAAGACCCCGACCCGAGTGAACCCGATTAGTACTAATTAAGTTGCGTGTTAGTGCTAAGCTTGATTAGTGATTTTGGCTAAGTTGGGTTTGGAATAGCTTTGATTCTAGTTTTGGGCTACTTTGAGTGCTTTGATAGTTAGTGGGGCCCTTTGGGGGTTCCCCTTTCGACTTTGCATTTAGTTAGGTGGTTTTCCGGAATTGTTTTGAATTGCATTCTTAGCCCGTTTCATGTATCTTAGTGATCCATACAACTTTCATGTTGATGCCGTTTCCATTCGAGGCCCCGAAAACAGTCGATGTACACTAAACCTGTACCCAAAACTTGATATCCCCGAAACCCGCGAAACATATACTTTTTGGAAACTAGATATTTCAACGATCATTTCTTCCTTTTTCGTCGAATTCATCCGAGATCCCGAAGGAGATGATTTCAACCAAACCAGTTCCTTTAGTAGTGGGACCCAACTCATTTGTTAACAAAGAGAAGCCATTCTTCATTCATTTCATTCTTCTTGTTCCAGCTCAACATCTGAACCTAGGGTTTCCTTGCAACTCTTCTTCTTCTTCTTCTTGCTTCTCCATCTCCAAGCCACACCAATCTTGCACCAACATCGAAATGGAGATCACCATCCTCTTCCTCATCTTGCAAGCTTCATCTTGATACCATTTGTGGAGAAATCTTCCAACCTTGAGATCTTCTTTGAGCTAGCTCTCTTCATTTGAAGGTCATCCAAGTGAGTAATCCTTCCCATCTTCTAGATTTGTAGTCTTCTAGCCCTAGGGAAGCTTCATTTGTATTATTGAAAGTTCTATCATTTTCATTCTTTGTGTAACCCATTTTAGGGTTTGTTTTGGGGTTTTTTTTATTGTAGCTTGGATTTGAGCTATAGAGGTGATTAGAAGCTTGATACAACTAGCTTGGACTTGAGGCAAGTGAATGATTGGGTGTTTTAAGTTTTAAATGGTTTGGTGAAACATTAATGGATTTTCATGCTTTCATTGATTTTTATTGTTGAAATAAATGCTCTTAATGTATCTTGATAGCCTCATTTAATGCCTTGAAAACATGAGTTTAAAGTCTTCTTGTTTCTAGTTTTATGTGGTTGTATATGTGTTGGAAGGAGGGGAAAAAGAGGAGGACCAGGCCACTGCAGAACAACACCTGAAACCTGTTCCGCAGTGTGCTCGGTCGACCTGGGACACACTGACGAAATTCTGGGAACCAATTAAAAGTTACAACCGCCGGTCGACCGGGCACACAGAGGGCAGGTCGACCGGGCCTGGGCCAGGTCGACCGGCCCAACTGGAATTTCCTGCTGAGTGGAAAATTCCAACCTGATTTAGAATGGTTCTAGGTGGGACCTTGGCTACCCTTTTTGGACTGTTTGGACTATGTGTGAGGATGTCTTAAGCCGACACTCCTCACGGTTGGTTCGGGGGCATCGAAGTTCAATCCATTTCAATCTTGAACGGGATGGGACGACGCGATATCTTCCTTACAGCTATACGCAAAGTCTATTTCCTTGGGTATCGCGAATCCTATTCCTTTCGATGACTGAGTAGGTTGCTCGATGTATCCGGATTAACGTCATGCCTAGGATGGACCGTTTATAGTCTTGATTTTTCTAGCATAGCATCTAGTATTGTCCATAAGCTCGTTTAAAGTTTTAAAAACCGTAAAAGTGCATAAGGAGCCCGAAATGTATTCAAACTCAAGGAGTACCAAGTCTTTATTATAATCGACATACGGGACCCCTATTCACTTAAATAGATCTTGAAACCAATATTTTACCCGAAATTGTTATAGTTCATTGTTTCACTTCATTCCAAGATTTACATTACATGATTTGTTTTCGCGAAAGCATGATAGTTACACTAGTAACATTGACTTGTCCCGAAGTGTATTGCCCGACATGAAATGAAAGTTATGCATTTGAGTATTCTTGCTCCGTTCATTTATTTACTCGAACTTGATGTATTTTGCATATGTCTCGATTTGATATTTAATCAATGAGTCAGCATCACTAAGCTTGGATAACCTTGTCGGTTTCATCCACCGACTTGGAGATCCCTCTCCCGTCCCGCTAGCTGCAGTTTGGATCCTGATACCCGGTTTATTACCGTGGTCCCGTCCCGATACCCGGTTCGCTACCGTGGTCCCGTCCCGTATATTTATATTGTATATATGATTTGTGTTGAATCTCCTCACCTTGTGTGACTGAGATCAACGTCCCGTGATACTGTTGTCACTTTAGTGACAAAGGACTTAGCTTTATGTGATTGCCATCTTGTTAGTTCCCGATTCCTTGGATACCTTATATGTTTTATCTTGTTACTTGTTTTCTAGCAAATGATTTATCTACTTTATGAGAGTTCTTGTTTAAACATATTTCTATGTTTTTCAAGATATTTCCTTTATTATTACATGTTGTTGTATCTTTTCACTCTCTTGCCAGACCGTCGTGTCTGACCCATTTGCTTTGGTACTCAGGTCCCATTGCCGGCTACCTTGAGGAGGAGCCGGAGGAGGCGGTAGGTGAGCCGCAACCTCTAGTTGAGTGGCGTGCTGACGATGTCATGTAGACATCGGGATTGCTACGAGAGATATGACATGATGGGGAAAACTATTTAATCATTCTTGGATTATTGTTTTGTTATATGGGCCTTTGTTGGCCTCTAATTTTGGGGAATGTAACTAAATGATCTTTTGTTTAAACTTTAACTACATTTGGGAAACATGTTATAGATCATTGCTCATTCTGATACAGTAATTCATACGTGATGTTATCTTCTTGACTAAGGATAGTTTGACTATTTGATTTGCTACACACTTCCTCACTCAAAAGAAATATTCATTTATGGTTGTGATATCCTCACTGCGGACACCTATGGGAAATTAAATAAATGCATGGTATTATTAAACTGTTGATGTAGGTTATCATTATTAGTCCCGATCCCGGATCAGTCCCTCGGGGGCCCGGTCCGGGGTCATGACATTCCCAAAAGAAAAGTTAAAGTTTATACAAAAGATCATTTAGTTACATTCCCAAAAATAGAGGTCAACAAAGGCCAATATAAACAAAATACCAATCCCCAAAAGAATGGTTAAACGTTCCCAAAATGTTACGTCTCTCAAAGCAATAAAATGTCCAAATGACATCATCAGCATGCCACTCAACTAGGCATTGCTGTTCACCGACCGCGTCTTCAAGCTCCGCCTCGGGATAGGCAATATCCGGACCTGAGTACCAAAGAGTGGGTCAAACACGACGGTTTGGCAAACGGGTGGAAAGACATGACAATATAACAATAAATGAATTTATCTTCAAAAGCATTTAAACTTGTTTAAATAACAATTTCCATAAAAGAGATAAATCATTTATTCAAATACAAGTATGCATTGTAAAACATATAAAGGTAACCAAGGAAACAGGAAACGAGCAAGATGGCAACCACACGAAGCTAAGTCCTCTATCACCGAAGTGACGGAGCAATATCAAGGCGTTGATCTCAATCACACGAGGTGAGGAGAAACAACGAAATATATACAGATACATATAATATACGGGACATGACCACGGTAGCGAGCCGGGCATCGGGAACCACGGCAGCAATCCGGGGTGTCGGGACAAGACCATGGTAATAACCAGGTAGCGGGATCCAAACCGCAGTTGGCGGGACAAGAGGGGGATCAGACCAACAGGGTTACCCAAGCTTAGTGGTGCCGACTCATTGGTCAAATAACAAGATCAAAACATGTATGAAATACATCAAGTGCAAGTACATAAATAAACGAGACGGGAGTGCTCAAAGGCACAAATGTCATATCAATTAGGGCATGCTTATCGGGACTAGCAAAATGCTACAAATTCAATTTCAATATTTTCGGGAATGCATAAGAAATTAAGGAATAATGAAATACAAATGAACTTTCAAAATCTCAAGACAAGTATCGGGGTTTAAGATTTGTTTAAGGTGAATAGGGGTCCCGTATGTCGATTTAATAACAACTTGGTACTCTTTAAGTTTGGGGACATTCCGGGCTCCTTATAAACCTTAGGATTCTCAAAACTTCAAATGAAATCTTCGTGTAGTGGTTTCTTTCTATTGGCCTTATACATTGCCTAGTAAATCTCCTTGGCATAGAGGGGTTCTCAATGAATAGTCCTAAAAATGTTTAAACAATTCATCATTGTCCCAAACATAACCCTTGACCGAGTTGGCTATCATTGAGCTAACAAAAGACATGCGCCGTGTTGATAGGGAGGTCATTGAGACCAGGTAGCGTCTTGAGCTATTGGAGGAAGAAGCTGCTGCGAAATGGGCCGCCATCGTGGAAGCTCGTGCTAGAAAAAGGACCCGAAGACGATGGTCCGGGGAGTAGAGGTCGACCCGGTTTGATAGTTGCCGAGGGAGGTGATGCTTCGGCAGCTGCTAGGGCGCTTGTGAGTGCTTTTGTTTTGCTTTTCTTGAAGCAGGAGTTGGTACTTGTTCTCATCGAAAGTGATGGTCAATGAAGCTGCTATTGTTAGTTTGGAAAACTTCTTAAACAAGACCAGATCCATTAGTAATCACAAGAATGTAGTGATCATAAATGAAAAATAACTATGGTTTTGTCTTTTCAAATCGCTCGAGGGGACATGGCCCAGCCCAAGCAAGATGAAAGAGGCAAAAAGCCATAAAGGGTACAATTGTTCTAAATGCAAGTATGGCAGGCTCAGGGCGAGCGTTCTAGTGACTGCTAGAAGCAATTGTGAACCTTAATTCAAATTACCGAGAAGCAAGACTCACTCGAGGTAAGATGATATAAGGTTGGAGATACAAATGTGTCGGTCGCGAATACAGTAGACCCGAAAGGGCGTACTAGCACCGCTGGGCACAAATGTTGTAAATCGCATCCTTGGAAAGGGCACGAGATGGATTTTTTTGAAAGGTCAAGATTGGATTCATAAAGGTGAGAAAATGGTATTCCAATCTGAACAAGCCTCAAACATTTCAGCGAGCACTAAACCCGAAAAGGAAAAAACCACAGTTTCTCGAATCTGAATCCAAAAGTGACAAAAGTTTTCTTTTTTGAAAGGTCAAGATTGAATTCATCAAAGAGAGCAAGTGGTGTTCCAATCCGGACATAGGCTCAAACATTTCTGCGAGTGCTAAATCCGAAAAGGAGAGAACCAAGATTTTTCAAATCTAAATTCAAAATGATGGAGGCTTTTTTTTATCAAAATTGAATCCATCAAAGAGAGCAAATGGTGTTCCAATCCGAATAAAAGCTCAAACATTTCTACGAGCACTAAATCCGAAAAGGAGAGAACCAAGATTTCTCAAATTTGAACTCAAATGTGACGAAAGTTTTTTCTTTTAAAGGGTTTTTTTTAAAGATTTTTTATTTTTTTATTTTTTTTTTTTTTTTGTGAAGACATAGGTCTCCAATTTGGTCTTATGAAACCTTAGTAGATTGATCAACCCACAGGTAAGGGTTGGATTACTTAATGAACCTGTTTGAAGGACCCTTGCCTCGAAGAGTCTAACTGCCTCCACACTCTGGACAAGGCTTTTCTTAGATCCATTTTGGTTAAAGAACGCAATTGGTGCAACCTTAGTGGGTTTTGAACTATTTTGTTTTTAGATTTCTAATGGACCCATCAAAGAGAGCGAATGGTGTTCCAATCCGAATAAAGGCTCAAACATTTCTGTGAGCACTAAACCCGAAAAGGAAGAAACCAAAGTTTCTCAAAATCTGAATCCAAAAAAAAAAAATTTGAAAGAGTTTTTTTTTAGAAAGATCCCTATCGAATTCATCAAAGAGAAAAGATGGCCCATTCCCCGATAAGAACAATAGCTGCGACCATTTTTGTGAGCTATCAAGTTCAAAGAGGAGAGGATCAAAATTTCTCAAAATTGAATCCAAAAAAGAGAAATCGGATTTCTTTTTCGTTTTTTTTTTAAATGAGAAAGAGTGGAAACAAATTCAAATGTAGAAATTTCCAAAAATCCCATCTTTTTTTTTTTTATGCAAGATCCAACATAAGCCACCAACTAGAAAGGGGCCTAAGAATTCAAGCATCGCGTTCTCAAATGAACGAGTCCCACCGGGTATGCCAATTTGATGGGGGCTCCCACCTTTCGTCCTCTCCTTCCCACCCCTAGGGCTGCCGGGAGTATGGCGGAGGAGGAAAAGCGAGTCATCAACATTTTTTGTATGGGTATACTAAATTTTCTATTCTACTTGAAATTTGAAGTGGTGATCCGGAGATTCACTTTCACAAGTAGAAAGGAAATCAATTCTTCTTTCTAACTTTTCATTGCACATATATTTTAAGAAAGAGACAATTTTTTAAATGCCGTGAGAGGCGATTTCATTTTGTTTGCCGTGAAAGGAGATTTTGTGCCGTAGAAGACAGTTTTGTGCCGTAGAAGGCGATTTATGCCGTGAAAGGCGATTTACAAATCTTATCAATGAAGAAAGACAAGAAATGTGATTTTTTGTCTCTTTACAAATAATACAAGATACAATAGAAAAGTAAGAAAAGGTATCTAACTTCTCAGGAGATTGTGGGGACTCGTTCAGATTGACGATCGCTAGTCGTGTATGGACTTCGCCATCGTCCTTCAGATGAGAACGCTTGATGCTTTTGATTCTTTGGCTTGGCTTGGACCTCGGTGTTTTAGAGGATAAAGACCAAAGAGAGGTCCTATATCCAATGAAAAACTGAGTAAACGGGCTGAAGAGCCATGTTTAGGCCATGTTGGATAGAAGGAAATAGAAGGCCTTGGGGGGGGGGGGGGGGGTGGCCCCCCAAGGGAATTCGATCACCTTGTGGTGTTTCAACAGCAGAGTACCAGGATTTCTTCAGATTCTTTCTTCCTTGCTTGTGAGTATGAATCTTTCTCTCTGTGTCTGTGTATCTCTCTCGCTTCGTGTGTATAAGTCCGTCTCTAGATTTCTTGGAATTACCCCCTTTTTATAGGCACTTGGTATCCATGGGGTGATTTGTGGGATTGATGACCCATGATGAGGGAATTGATGGCATTGATGTTCAGTGATGGGAGGAGTTACAAGTTTTAATTCTTGATTTTGTAACTCCTTTTTCTTGGCTTGTGATTGGCCGGTGGAGAATGATGGGCATTTAATCGCCCTTAATCTCCATGATGAGGGGTGTTTCATGGTTTTAATGCCATGATTACTTGGATTTGTAACTCCCATTTGCTTCATTTTGATTGGGCCATCCAAAATAATGAGTTAATGACCGTATTAAGTTGTCAAAAACGGGTCAATTAATAGCATTAAGTGGTCGCCAGGGCATTTGAAGAGTCGTGGGCTGTGCCACGTCTTTTGGAATTCTTCTTGTGATGATCGCCGATGGATCCACAAGTTGTTTGATGTCGGATGGCGATGCAACTTCAGACATTGGTTGATACCAGCGAGCCGGTGACGTCAGTCTTGTCGATTTCTCGATCGGGTGGATAGAAAGTGTACTTTCTTGGTCAGCCGTTTGGTGATCTTGGAGCGATCAATGATGATTTCATGCTCTTGACGGCGGATCCAAAATATTGATGAAGATCGGTAGATTTCGAGCATAAAAAATCAGATTTTCGGAAAACCATAGGGGTTGGAAGTCTCTAAATGGGGAAAGGGCAGAAAATGGGCCACCCGGCGACAAATCCAACGACCCAGATTTCCATGGTCGCCGGGCGACCATGCACCCAAGGTTGCCGGCGCCGACCATCGGCCAAGGTCGCTGGCGACCATGGAGATTGTTCCCCTTTTGGTCGTCGTTTCTCGGCCATTTTTCGGTCTTTTTTTATGTCGTTTCCTCATGTATTTTTCTTGACATTTCTCCTCGTTTATTGGCTTGATTCCCCTGAAGAAAACTTGAAGAGAAGTTGTACAAATCGGAGCACAAAGTTTCCTATTTTTTGGAAAAGTCGAGGACTTTGTGGCCGATTTTCCGTCAACAGTGAAAACTAGGTCAAAGATGTCGGAATGACCTGAAATTTGAGGTGAAGCCTCCTAAGCAGCAGATAGTGTCACGTCCCCCAAAATACGAATTGGGGAAAAAAGTGAAAAATTAAATAAAATTCAAATTTCCTGTGTTTAATACAACACAAGCTTCCAAAAAGTGGACCCACAAAAATTTCAACCTGTGATGAGTCAAAATAAATTTCATTAAATGCAGCGGAAGCTTATTCCATTGGTATTCAATGATCATAAATAAGATCCAACACGAAAATCAAATAAACATTAATTGTTAAAGTTGTAGAATGAATAAAACAATTACTAAAGAAAGGTTTATCATTAAAGAAAGTTCATCTAAAGAATTGCTAAGATGACGTTCACTCTCATGCAGGCTCAGACGGCTCCAAAGCCATCTCCGGCATCCCACCCGGGTTCATCAGTTGGCTCAAATGTTTGAAACGTTTGACCCTCCTCCGTCTCCTCGGTAAAGTAGGGCTCAGTAGCTATGCACCAAATATTACAAAGTAAACAGCAAGTACATAATCATAATTCGAAATTTAATACAACAACGAGAAGAATATAGATGAGAGTGATCATATAGAAGTAATGACAGTAATACTGACAAGAAAGAATGTATGGCATAATCCAAATAAAGCAAAAGGAGCAATATGATTCACACGAAGACAAGTGTCCCCATTTTGGGTGGTCAGCCCTAAATAAATCGGGAGAGCCCGTCCATAACGTCGGTGGTCATAAACCGATCGAATTAAAAACAAATCAGGATAACCTGTTCACATTCAAAGCGGATTATAAGTGATCCAGTCACATTGGTGATCAACCGTCCATATATCGATCTGCAGTCGTCCATAAATGACCCACATAAACATAAACATATAAGCATAATAGACCTAAATAATAAAGCTCCGACACAAGAGTCCTAAGTCAAAGTAAAGTGCTGGTCATTCCATATCCCATACATAATCAAATCGTCATACAAAATTTGTCGAGCCACTTTATAATCCATAATACACAATAGGGTATGCATCTAAAGGAGTGAAAGCCTGGGGATCCAAACCCTAGAGGGGGGGGGGTGAATAGGGTGAGTTTCAATTATGACCAATTTTAACCAATTTTAACTTCTTTAAATTAAACTAGTCATAGGAGGTGATTAAGTAAATAAATGCGGAAGCTTACAACAACAATCACCACAAAGCATGCACCATCACACAAGGATTTATAGTGGTTCAGCCTCAATGCCTACATCCACTACCGGCTTGTGATCCAACACTCCACCGGATTTCCACTATTTATGATTTTCAATAGGCTAAGCAATAACCTTTACACTATGCTTTTCAAGGCTAAGCAATAACCTCTACATTATCCTTTTCTTAGGCTAAGCAATAACCTCTTCAACTAAAGGTTGGTTATCTCTCTAAGTAGTGTCTAAAATACACTTGATGGAGATAGAATTTATAGCTCATTACAATGCCTCTTAATTAGGCGGATATGAAAGTGTAAATCTAATTCACACACACACACACACACACACACACACACACACACACACACACACACTTATGAATGCAAAGATGAATGCATAATGCATGTGTATGTATGATGTCCTCAATCAATTTGAAAACGAAAGCACATAAATGTATGCCTAAGGCTTTTGAAAGTTTTAGCTCATAAAAACATTTGTGATTGAGGAAAGAACGCAAATCACATGTTAAAAATAACTTGCAAAAGATATACATATGTATTCTAAACAAGTTGTGAAATTCTAAGAACAAAACATGTCATGCATAGGGATGTCAATTAAATTAACAATGTAGCTCACTATGTGTATGCTATAAGGATAAAACATAAAAAAGATTTGATTGAAATTAGGGGACAAATCATATGTACTTATAAAATCAACTTGTAAAAGATATACCTATCATAGTAAGGCAAGTTGTGAAACTTTAAAACAAAAGTACATATGATTTGTGAAGTCGTTGAATCCAAAACATAAGATAGATTTGAAAGAGATTTTCTTATGATGAAAAACAACAACTATAGATTCAACCAAGTATAGGAATCATGTTACATATAATTTCAAAGATGTTTTCATTAACATGATTTACTTATATATACCAATTTAAGTACTACTTGTATTGAATCAAGGTGATGCATCCAAAACAATAGATCAATTCAAAAACATATAAATGTTAAGGATACAACAAATCATAGTTTATCATGCTACAAAAGATTTACCAAAAATAAAGCAAAGCATGAAAACATATGATTAAGAAAAGTAAAGCTTACTTAGAGATTTAACTTCATTAATCCAAGCTTTAGCTTTTCTAATGACCCCTTTCATCCCTTAGCTCATTCCCCTTTGATTGGTCTCAAAACATCTCAAGGATGGCCTAAAAATCTCTAACTTTTGGCAAAGGAATGAACTAGTATTTATAGCCAAAAAGTGCCCAACGGCTCTTCCCCGGTCGACCTAGCCTTCAACGGTCATAAAACTGACCGTTTGAAAAAAAGGCACAACGACTCTTTACCCGGTTGACCCGCAATGGGTGCGGTCAACCGGGCCCCTGTGCCGGTCGACCGAGCCCACTGAGGGTCGACCCGGGCCTGGGACCAAAATTCCCTAAAAATGTATTTTTCAAAGTATTTTCTTGAGGGAACTTTTGGGCCATTAAATCAAGCTTGGAATCATGATTTTAAATCAAACTAAGAGGGTTAAAATCATGAAACACAAAAAGCCTAAAATAATTTGAAAGATTTAAAACTCATAGGCTTGCTTGATTTCTAAAACTTCTTTTCAAAAAAAAATGCTTCCAAGTTTAAAAACAAAACATGCATAAATCAATATTTTTACAAGTCTTAAAAACAATGCATGTATAAATCAAGATTTCAAGTTTTTCTAAATCAATGTATGTGTGAAAACTCAAATGGTGCTAGAATGATAATGCATCCATCAAATTGGAATACACAAAATTCCTAACAAGGAGTACATATCCTAAATCAACATTTATATGCATGCGAAGGTTAAGACGTAGATACAAATCGATCCTAAGGTCAAACATAAGGTCTCGTACCCCACAACTATAAAAATCTCTAATAAATATAAGATCAATGCATCCCTTTTCCATCAATGGTGCATAGACCCACTTAAGGGTTTTCCAATAGAGATGGGTTGAACTCGAATCCATTAGGATTTCCCCAATGTCATATAAAGTACTAAACCTTATGTTAGTAATATTTATTCAGATAAAAAAAATCCAATTAATAAAGTACAAAAAAATCTAATGTTTAACACATTAAAAACCAAGGATATAATTTAATATTTAATTTGAAAATAATGATAAATAACAATCTTAATTTATAATTTTAGAAAACCCGAAGATTTCATCCTAAAACATTTTCCACATTCCAAATAAGTCAAAGGTCTAATTTGAGTTTATAAAACAATTAGGGTCTTCTTCTTAATTTCCATAAACTAAAAGGGCCAGTAAATGATTAACGAAACTCAATGGCAAATGGGATGACATCACCAGTAATCACTATTGTCTCTCCTATTCTCCTAACTACATCAGGTCCTTTATTAATACCACATGGGATGACATCACCGTCATCTCCATCCTCTCATTCATATCAAACACAGAACCCAGTTCTGTAATGGGTGAAACAACGCCAGATGCATCAAGACCCTCTGGATAGTGGACCCCACCGTTTCCAATCCCAAATCAACTCCACCATCTGGGTCGCCCAGCTCTACACGGCTACAAGATCGGGCCTGATCATGGATCAGGTCATCAAATGGGTCCCCCAACGTGATCGACTCCAAAACTAGTTTTCCCTTCATTCACGTCCTCTCTAATCAATCCAATGGATGGTGGGCCATGGGTATCCATTGCTTTTTGGATCAGCCCCACTAAAGTCACTCGTGGGTCCTCCTTCGGATCCACGGATTAGATTCATTATCATATGGCCCACCTGGCCTCATAATCCAAAATATGGGTATGGTTTCCAACGATTTCAGTCACAGGGCTAGTTCTCATGATGGATTTGATATAAAACATATGTAAAATTTCTATCTGCTAACAGAATCTTAGATGAGGAAAAGAAAACGGGGTTTTTGAAATCCAAACGAGAGTGGGCGGTGGTTAACATAAAATTGGAATTAAGCAACAGTAAAACAGAAAATGAAATCGCAATCACATTATAATATGAAAGGGCATCACAAGTTTCTACATGCAGTGACAGGCTAATCAAAGAGAAAAGAAGCATTAAATTCATAAATCATGATTAGGTACTTGCCTTTTACCGGGGTTGAAGAAAATGCACAGATCCTCACCAATACCCAATCCGAGATTACCACGGCACTCAATCACAATCCTAACACCAATCTGATATAAGAGATGAGAAAGAAATACCCAGGTGATCAAATCTATGATATTCCTACCCAAAACCTAGCATTGGAAAGAAAAAGGGGATAACCCAAGAATACAGATCTACTCCTAATGATTTGAGGAGAGGGTTACCTGAGATAAGAAAGTTGAGCCAAGAATGCTTGTATCCTCTGATCTTGATTCTGATGGATGGATCCTAAAGCTGGAATGGCTTGGGAAGTTGAAAGAGGAAGAAGACGAAGAAGTTACGGGAGGAGTTACAGAGAGATAAGTGGGGAGGGATAAATCGTGCGATTAGTTAAAATAGGGATTAGGTTAAAAGGGAATATCCTCTGGGCTTAAGTCATTGGGTCAAAACTACGGGTCAGGTCATCTACCCATTAACCCAACTTACCGATCCAAGAATCCTATCCAACGTGTGACCCACTTAATCCTACCCACTTAAATAACTAAAATACATTAAATTCATATAATACTAATATTTTAATAATAAATATAATTAATGGTGGGGCCGGATCTTACAGATAGGACCAACCATGGGCTTTTGTTTGAGTTTTGAAGCCATGTGGGGTCTCGTCGCCAGTAGGCTTGAATTCACCGCGCGGAAGATGCCGCGCGTTGATGTGTGGTCAACCGATGTCTGATTGACTTGAAATTTGACAGGGAGCCTTTTGGAGGTATTTTGAGACCATCTGTAGGCTCTGATCGAAGTTTTAATGTCTTCGACGCCCTCACCACCAGGAGCACCTGTTCAGCTGCCGGAGGAGTGAAGTAAGGTCAAATGATGTTGGAATGACCCGAAACTTCATGTGAACCCCTCTTTTGGCTGTCTTGGAGGATCTTGCAGTTTTTGTTTAATTCTGACAAGATCTGATGCTTGAAGTAGCATTGCCTGTTTTGTAGTAGTATGCGGCTTCATGTGGCTTCTTGATGTTGAAGAGGCAAAATGACATTTTTGCTGTCAACAAATATCACGCCCGGTGGGACTCGTTCATTTAAGAACGCGATGCTTGAATTCTTAGGCCTTTTCTAGTTGGTGGCCTATGTTGGTTCTTGCATCCAAAAAAAAAGAAAAAAAAAACATGAGATGGGATTTTTGGAAATTTCTACCTTTGAATTTGTTTCCACTCTTTCTCACTAAAAAAAAAAGAAATCTGATTTCTCTTTTTTGGATTCAATTTTGAGAAACTTTGATCCTCTCCTCCTTGAACTTAATAGCTCACAGAAATGTTCGCAACTATTGTTCTTATCGAGGAATGGGTCATCTTTTCTCTTTGATGAGTCCGATAGGGATCTTTAAAAAAAAATCTTTCAAAAAAAATCTTTTTTTATTCAGATTTGAGAAACTTTGGTTTCTTCCTTTTCGGGTTTAGTGCTCACAGAAATGTTTGAGCCTTTATTCGGATTGGAACACCATTCGCTCTCTTTGATGGGTTCATTAGAAATCTAAAAAAAAAAAAAGAGTTCAAACCCCACTAAGGTTGCACCAATTGCTTTCTTTGACCAAAGTGGATCTAAGAAAAGCCTTGTCCAGAGTGTGGAGGCAGCTAGACTGTTCGAGGCAAGGGTCATTCAAACGGGTTCATTAAGTAATCCTACCCTTACCTGGGGGCTGATCTATCTACTAAGGTTTTATAAGACCGAATTGGAGACCTATGTCTTCAAAAAAAAAAGAACCTTAAAACAAAGAATCTTAAAAAAATCTTTAAAAAAACCCTTTAAAAATTTTTTTCGTCATATTTGAGTTCAGATTTGAGAAATCTTGGTTCTCTCCCTTTTTAATTTAGTGCTCGCAGAAATGTTTGAGCCTTTATTCGGATTGGAACACCATTTGTACTTTTTGATGAATTCAATTTTGATAAAAAAAACCTTCGTCATTTTGAATTTAGATATGAGAAATCTTGGTTCTCTCCTTTTCAGATTTTGCGCTCGCAGAAATGTTTAAGCCTATGTTCGGATTGGAACACCACTTGCTCTCTTTAATGAATTCAATCTTGACCTTTCAAAAAAAAAAAACTTCCGTCACTTTTGGGTTCACATTCGAGAAATTCTGGTTCCCTCCTTTCTGGACTAAGTGCTTGCAGAAATGTTTGAACCTTGTTCGGATTGGAATACCATTTGCTCTCCTTTATGAATCCAATCTTGACCTTTCATAAAATCTCATCTCATGTCCTTTCCAAGGATGCGATTTACTACATTTGTGCCTAGCGGTGGTAGCACGCCCTTTCGGGTATACTGTATTCGCGACCGACACATTTGTATCTCCAACCTTATATCATCTTACCTCAAGTGAGCCTTGTTTCTCGGTGATTTGAATTAAGGTTTACAATTGCTTCTACCAGTCACTAGAACGCTCGCCCTGAGCCTACCATACTTGCATTTAGAACAATTGTACCCTTTACGGCTTTTTGCCTCTTTCATCTTGCTTGGGCTGGGCCATGCTTGGGACTTGGTTGTGTGTTGATGCAAGACGGGAAAGTGATTTCTTATGGATCCCGGCAGTTGAAAGATCACGAGAAGAACTATGACACCCATGATCTTGAATTAGCAGCGGTTGTCTTTGCATTGAAAATGTGGAGACATTACCTCTATGGAGAGAAGTTCGAAGTCCACTCTTGTGAGAACCCGACCCCTAATCTCTTGGATTAGTGTTGTTTTATTTGTGGATTAGTTCTTTTAGTGGGATTAGTAGTTGTTGGGTTGAGTTTGTGAGCTAGAATGAGTTTTCTTCTACTTTTGGGCTTTTGAGTGCTTTGGTAGCTTGTGGGGCCCTTTGGGGGTTCCCTTTTCGGCTTTGCATTTTCTTGAGAGATTTTCCCGATTGGTTTCGTATCGTGTTTTTGGCCCGTTGCATTCATCTTGAGGAATCCTACAACTTTCATGTTGATCTCGTATCCATTTGAGAACCCGAAAACCGATTTCTTGGCCTTGAGGGCAAAACAGTCATTGCACACCAAATTTGTACCCAAAACTTGATATTCTCGAAATCCGTGAAACATATACTTTTTGGAAACTAGATATTTCGACGATCATTTCTTCCTTCTTCGTCGAATCCATCCGAGGTCCCGAATTAGATGATTTCAGCCACCCAAGTCCCTTAAGTTGTGGGACCCAAACCCCACTTGCTTATAAGGGGAACCCATCTCCTTCCTTCTCCATTTTCTTGTTCCAGCTGAACCTAGGGTTTTCCCCTTTGTGCAACTTCTTCTTCTTCTTGCTTCTTCATCTCCAAGCCACTCCAAGAGATCATCACTCAAGAAATGGAGATCACCATTCTCTTCTCCACCTTGCAAGCTTTACATAGATGCCATTAGAAGAGAAATCCACCAACATTGAAACCCTCCTTGAGCTTGTTCTTCTCATTTAAAGGTCATCCAAGTGAGTGATTCTTCCCATCTTCTAGATTTGTAATCTTCTAGCCTTAGAGAAACTCCACCTTGATTATTGGAAAGTTTCATTGTCATTTCATTGTTTAACCCATTTTTGGGTTGTTTTGGGGGTTTTTGTAGAGATTGTGGATCTTGAGCTTGAGAGGTGATTAGGAGCTTGATTTGCTTGATTAGAGTCAAAGGCAAGTGGATGAATGGATTGTTTTGATTATTAACATGTTTTGTGAGAAAATCTTGATTCATTAATGGTTTTGGTGATTTTAATAGTTGTCTTTAATATGATTAATATTGATTTCAAGATGTGCTTATTGATGAGTTATTTCTCCCTTGTTAATCTCTTGGAAATGTATGTATCATAGTGTCAAGATTTCAAATGATTTCACATGAATGAGTTTTCTCCACCTTGTGATTAATTGTGAATGGAAAGAATGGAAAGAATGGAAAGAGAGGAATTGGAAATGAGGAGCTCTTTAGCTCATGTTTTTGTCTTGGAAACATGCATTTAAACCATCTTGTTTATGGTTCTTTGTGGTTGATCATGTGTTGGAAGGAAAGGAAACAAAAAGGAAGGAAAAAAATCAGCTTTCCCGGACTTGCTGTACCCAGGTCCGATCGATCGGACCTACAGGCCGATCGATCGGACTGTTAGTAACTGTGAGCCTTTTTGGGCCGATCGATCGGCCGATCGATTGGACCCTGTACATTCTGGTACAGAAATTTCGACCGATCGATCGGCCCTTCGGCCGATCGATCGGAGGACTCAGTTTGAGTCCAGTGGAATTTGATATTGTGTTTTTTTTTTTGGAAACCTTTGGGCCTTCTATGAGTCCTAGAGGTATATACCTTAGTGTTAAGACCAATTGTACCCTAATCTAAGGTCTCTGAGACTAGGGAACTAAAAGAAAAGAATGGTGTTGATTTAGACACTAATTCTTGGTTCTAGGTGGGACCCCGACTACCCTTTTTGGACTGTTTGGACCATGTGTGAGAATGTCTTGAGCCGACACGCCTCACGGTTGGTTCGGTGGCATCGAAGTTCAATCCATTTCAATCTCGAACGGGATGGAATGACGCGATATCTTCTTTATATCTAAACACAAGTCTATTTCCTTGGTTATCGCTAATTCTATTCTTTTCGATGACTGAATCGGTTACTCGATGTTTCCGGAGTAATGTCATGCCTAGGATGGACCGTTTATAATCTTGATTCTTGCTATTGTAATACCTAGTACTACCCATAAGCTCATTTTAAGTGTGGAAAAATAGTAAAAGTGCATAAGGAGCCCGGAATGTCTTCTAACTCAAGGAGTACCAAGTAATTGTCATAATCGACATACGGGACCCCTATTCACTTAAGTAGATCTTGAAACCGATATGTTTACCCGAAATTGTTATAGTTCATTGTTTCACCTCTTTTCCCGAGATTTGCATTACATGACTTGTTTTCCCGAAAGCATTGAAGTTACACTAGTAACAGTTATTCGTCCCGACATGTATTGCCCGATATGAAATGTTAGTGTGCCCTTGAGCACCCCCGTCTTGCCCGTATATCTATTGTACTTGATTTACTTGCATTGTCTCGATTGTATTTGACCTATGAGTCGGCACCACTAAGCTTGGGTAACCTTGTTGGTCTGATCCACCGACTTGGAGATCCCCCTCTTGTCCCTCCAGCTGCAGCTTGGATCCCGATACCCGGTTATTACCGTGGTCCCGTCCCGATACCCGGTTATTACCGTGGTCTTGGCCCGATACCGCAGATTGCTACTGTGGTCCCCGATGCCCGGCTCGCTACCGTGGTCCCGTATAGTATATGTATATGCATTCATGAGATCCCCTGTTTCTCCTCACCTCGAGTGACTGAGACCAGGGCCTAGTATATGTATATGTATTGATATGAGATCCCCTGTTTCTCCTCACCTCGAGTGACTGAGATCAGGGCCTAGTTATTGCTCTATCGCTTTAGTGATAGAGGACTTAGCTTCGTGTGGTTGCCATCTTGCCAGTTCCCGATTCCTTGGACACCCGACATGTTTTATATTGCTTACTTGTTTTCAGATAAATGATTCATTGCTTTTATGAAAGTTGTTATTTAAACAAGTGTTAATATTCTCCAATGTAAATTCAGTTATTGTTATATTGTCTTCTATTCTTTGTACCCGCACATGTTTTAAATGAATGCCGGTTGGGGGAATAACCATGCTTTTACATATGGTTCTAACGATCGATGGTTTTGCTAGAGTTATATGATTTCACATGTTTTAAAATGAATACCCGAGTTATTAAATGTCCATGCTTTGGAATGTGTTTTAAATGACACTCGTTTTGTTAGATCCCGATGTTTATACATGTTTTAAGTGAATACCCGAATTGCTGAACATTCGTACTTTGTTTTAAATGACACTTGTTCTGCCAGATCACTATGTTTATACCGGTTTCAAATGAATACCCGATTTGTTAAATATCCCTGTTTTGAAATATGTTCTAAATGACGCGTGTTTTGTCAGGTTTCTATGTTTATACTTGTTTCAAATGATTACCCGAGCTATTTAACATCCATGCTTAAGAATATGTTTTAAATGGCACGCGTTTTGCCAGATCCCTATGTTTATACCTGTTTTAAAGGAATGCCCGATCTGTTGAAGATCCATGCTTTGAAATATGTTTAAATGAACGTGGTTTTGCCAAACTTCCATATTCGTACATGTTTTCCACGAACACCCGATTGTCAAATATCTACGCTTTTATAGATGATGTAGATGAACATATGCTTTATTAGATATTCCTGTTTTAACCATGTTTGAAAAGAATACATGTTTTATCCGAGATTCCTGAGTTTTCACCCGTTTAATTATATGCAGCATTTTGAGCAAACAGTATGATTTATCATTTGTATTATTATTCGCTATATTGTGTTCTTTTCATCCACCTGCCAGACCGTCGTGTCTGACCCACTACTTTTGGTACTCAGGTTCAGATTTCTTCGCCCCGAGTTGAGTGCTTTTGTTGGCTGTAGAGCCATGCCTTGCAGGTTAGTTTGTCGGCTATGTCATGTAGACATTGAGCTTGACATCGGAGTTACATCACATTTGGGTAGTGGTTTATAGCTTCTTGTTGTATGGCTTTTATTAGCCTTTTTCTTGGGATTCTTAATTAATGTACATTGATAATTGTAACTTGAATATATTTGGGAATGTAATATCCTGTTACTGTCAGCTCTGTAAATTATTGTGATGGTTACTCCAGTCTGATATGATTCTTGATATAATAGCTATGGGCTAAAGGTTGAGTGCGACGCGGAATCCGATGGCCACGGACTTCGGGTCGCAACGCCACAAATGCTTCCGCAAAATATTCAGAATGTGTTGTCTTCACACACGCGGATCTTGGGAGAAGTAAAATAGATTTATGCTTAATCCCATCTCCCGCCCCCGAGGTTTCGGTTTGGGGGCGTGACAACTCTGATCACCGAAGCTTACAATACTTGTTTTCTCAGAAGGAATTGAACATGAGGCATATAAGATTTCAGAACATATAGTAGAACGTCCTGACTTCCATATTATTGATGGAGTTTTGTATTACCGTGACCGTCTATGCGTGCCTAACATTAAAGATTTGAGGAATGATATCATGACCGAGGCTCACAGTACGAAGTACTCTATGCATCCAGGCAGCAAGAAAATGTATCAGAATTTGAAGGGCGGATTTTGGTGGAACAACATGAAGAGAGAAATTGCAGCATTTGTCTCCCGTTGCATGACTTGTCAGTTGATAAAGGCAGAACATCAGAGACCTCCAGGATTGTTACAACCATTAGAGATCCCGAAATGGAAATGGGAGCACATTACCTTGGATTTTATTTTGGGACTACCGAGGACTAGCAGAGGCAACAATGCGATATGGGTCATTGTTGACCGACTCACCAAATCGGCTCATTTCATTCCTATGAGGACAGGGAAGAAGATGCACATGCTACCTTTGGCAGAGTTATTTGTCAACGAGATTGTCAGTCGACATGGGCAACCAATTTCTATCACTTCTGATAGAGGCAGCAGATTCGTCTCGAGATTTTGGAAGACATTGCATGAGTCTATGGGCACGAGATTACAGTTTAGCACGGCTTATCACCCTCAGATAGATGGCCAGTCAGAGAGGACAATTCAAACTCTTGAGGATA
This sequence comes from Cinnamomum chago, assembly GCA_038049695.1. NCBI lineage: Eukaryota > Viridiplantae > Streptophyta > Magnoliopsida > Laurales > Lauraceae > Cinnamomum > Cinnamomum chago. Next base: position 61,785,106 of record CP142451.1, read on the forward strand.
TGCTCCGTGCTTGTGTGCTAGATTTTAAGACTCAATGGGATGAGACTCTACCATTGTGTGAGTTTGCTTACAATAATAGCTACCACTCGAGCATTGGGATGGCGTCTTTCAGGGCATTGTATGGCAGAAGGTGTAGGACACCTGTATGTTGGGAAGAAGTAGGCATTCGCAGTTTCCATGGACCGACTATTGTATGTGAGACCAGCTAGAAAATCAAGTTGATTCAAGAACGTCTGAAAGTGTCTCGGAGTAGACAGAAGAGCTATGCAGACTCCCACCGCATAGATTTACAGTTCAAAGAAGGAGACAAGGTTTTCTTGAAAGTGTCACCTATAAGGGGAACATTGAGATTTGGACAGAAGGGAAAACTATCACGGAGATACATTGGACCGTATGACATTGTGAGCAAGATCGGTGACGTGGCTTATAGACTAGCCTTACCACCTGAGCTATCCGGCGTACATAACGTCTTTCACGTGTCTATGTTGAAGAAGTATGTCCCCGATCCGTCGCATGTACTCCGACATGAACCTTTGGAAATCAGAGAAGATGCTACATATGTTGAGAAACTCGTCCAGATCATTGATACAAAGGAACAAGAGTTGAGGACACGAACCATTCAGTGGGTAAAAGTACTTTGGGAGAATCATGGATCGGAAGAGGCCACATGGGAACTACGAGATCAAGTTCAAAAGAAGTATCCACATCTAGTACCTGAGGTGAGTTTTATATTTCATTTGGAGGACCAAATGCCCTAAGGGGTGGAGGATGTAAGACTCCGACCCGAGAGAACCTGGTTAGTGTTAATTAAGTCGTGTGTTAATCTTAAGCGTGATCAGTAGTGTTTTGTATAAGGAGGGTTTGGAATAGCTTTTGATATAGCTTTGGGGAATTTTGATTGCTTTGTGATTAATGGGGCCTTTGGGGGCTCCTTTTTCTGACTTTGCATATGCTTGGGGATTTATCGGAGATTCTTGCATCCATTGTTTTAATCCCGTTTTAATTGTATTGTTAATCCCTACAACTTTTATGTTGGTCCTGTGCCCGTCCTAAATCCCGAAACCCGATTTCCTAGCCTTAAGGGCAAAACAGTATTTTCACTCTAAATCTGTACCCAAAACTTGATATCCCCGAAACCTGCAAAACATATACTTTTTGGAAACTAGATATTTCGGTGATCGTTTTTCCCTTCTTCGTTGAATTCATTAGAAGTCCCGAAAGACACGATTTCAGCTTAACAAGTTTCTTAAGTGGTGGGACCCAACTCCAATTGCTTATAAGAGGAGAACCCATCTTCCCTTCTCTATTTTTCTAGCACAACTCAGCATAGGGTATCTTCTCCCATTTTTCTCTTCTTCTTCTTGCTCTTTCCATACTCCAGTCCACACCAAACTAGCATCAATCAAGAAATGGGGGTCATCATTCTCTTCCTCACCTTGCAAGCTTCCTTTTGATACCATTTGTAGAGAAATCCACCAACCTTGAGACTCCCTTTGAGCTAACTCTTCCCATTTGAAAGTCATCCAAGTAAGCAATCTTCTCCATCTTCTAGTCCTTGAGAAGCTCCATTTTCATTATTATGAGTTCTATCTTCTCCATTTTTGGTTTGACCCATTCTAGGGTTTGTTTTTGGGGGTTTTGTTGGTGCTTGTAGGATTCTTGAGAGAGCTTGTTTAGTAGCTTGATTTTTTATTAGAAGACCCAAGGCAAGTGGATGAAATGATAGTTTGAACATTTAATGGTTTTATGAAGAATGTGGTTGGTTTTACTATTCATATCCATATTTACTAGCTTGCATTCATTTTGAAATAAATGCTCATGAAAGGCTTTTTGTTAACTCATTTATTGTCATGGAAATGTGGTTTATTACCTTTTCTTTTATCTCTTTGATTATAGCTCAAATGAATTTTTCATGGTTGTGAGTTTTTTCCCTCTTTGGTGATTGAATGGGAAAGGATGGAGGTGTTGGGTTAGATGTTTGTGAAATTTGGAGTCGTGGAGAAGTATTGAAAGATGTATTGGAGGAGCTTGTAGCTCACTTTTATTGCATGAAATAAATGGGAAGTGAGGAGAGTGGTTTGAGGAGGGAAAGAGCTGAAATTCTGATCGAGCCTCACAGTTAGCCAGCGGCTAACCGTTATATAACCGAACCATTTCGGTTACATTTCCAGTAACCTGTTTTCTATCAGGCGAACTGCGGTCAGCCGGAGGCTAGCCGCTAAACCCAACGATGGCTAACCGCTAGCTGACCGCTAGGTCACCGAAATCACCCAGGAACCCTGAAATGAAGAGAATGAAGAGGGTTTTGGTCCCAATCATTGCGCACCCTATTAGAGAATGATGGGGACTATTCACCTGGAGATATGTATGGATCCGTTTGAGGAAGAAACCACGTCACGAAGATTTCGTTTGAAGTTGTAAAAATCCTAAGGTGTATAAGGAGCTCGGAATGTCCCCAAACTCAAGGAGTACCAAGTGGTCATTAAATCGACATATGGGACCCCTATTCACCTTAAAATAATCTTGAACCCCAGTACTTGTCTAGAGATTTTGAAAGATTCATTTGTATTTTTCTATTTCTCGAACTTCCCATGTATTCTCGAAAATGTTCAAAATTGCACTTGTAGCAACTTACTAGCCCGATAAGCATGCCCGAATTGATATGACAGTTGTGCCTTCAAGCACCCCGTCCCGTTTATTTATGTACTTGCACTTGATGTATTTCATACATGTTTGATATTGTCATTTGACCTATGAGTCGGCACCACTAAGCTTGGATAACCCTGTTGGTCTGATCCACCGACTTGGAGATCCCCCTCTTGTCCTGCCAGCTGCAGTTGGATCCCACTACCCGGTTTCCACCATGGTCTTGTCCCGATGCCGCAGATTGCTACTGTGGTTCCCGATGCCCGACTCGCTACCGTGGTCATGTATAGTATATGTATATGTATTTATAAAATCTACTGTTTCTCCTCACCTCAAGTAACTGAGATCAGTGCCTAGTTCTTGCTCTGTCACTTCGGTGATAGGGGACTTAGCTTCGTGTCATTGCCATCTTGCTTGTTTCCCGATTTCCTTGGATACCCATACATGTTTTACACTGTACTTATGTTTTCATTAAATGATTTGATTCCTTCATGAAGTTATTGATCTAACAGGTTTAAATACTTTTGAAGGTAAATGTATTTGTTATTGAATTGTTATGTCTCCTCACCCATTTGCCAAACCGTCATGTTTGACCCACTCTTTGGTACTCAGGTCCCATTGCCGGCTACCTTGAGGAGGAGCCAGAGGAGGCGGTCGATGAACCACAACACTTAGTTGAGTGGCGTGCTGATGATGTCGTGTAGACATTCAACTGCCATGAGAGACATAATATTTTGGGGAAAATTGTTTAACCATTCTTTGGGAATTGGTATTTTGTTTATATTGGCCTTTGTTGGCCTCTATTTTTGGGAAATGTAATTAAATGATCTTTGTATAAACTTTAACTTACTTTTGGGTAACATGCTAATGATCATTGCTCATTCTGATACAGTACTATACCAGTGTTAATGTCTTTATGACTAGAGATGGTTTGAATATTTGATTCGCTACTCGCTTCCGCACTTAAAAGAAATGTTCATATATGTTTATGATATCCTCACCGCGGACACCTATGGGAAATTAAATAAATTTATGGTATTAAACCGATGTGGTACATCATTAGTCCTGAGCCGGATCAGGACCTCGGTGGGGCCCGGTCCGGGGTCGCAACATCAACAAATGATAAGAGTCAACCCCTTGATCCCGAGAGCGATCTTCCAAAAGAAGACCCTTCTCCAAAAGCTCTTGAAGTTAGTAGAGGTACCCTCTCTGGCCGGGATTACAACAAAAACTACAACCAACCTTCTTCTTCCTATGTAAATCCTTCGAGAAAACAAGTTGAAAACGCCCCAAGTGGCAATAATAATGAAAATGCAGGCCCGAAGGAGGCTTTCAAGTACGACTTGATTGAGCACTTCAAGCACATACCTGTACGACTACACATCCTTGACTTATTATGAATGTCTCCACAAACTCGTGATAGTCTCATTTCAGAACTACAAAAGCTGAATGCGGATGTCGACAAATATGCCCCACAAGTCCTACAAATTGAAATGGACTATAAGGTCAAAAAATCAAATACTTCCTCAAAGTGAGGAAAGAAGAAAACTGAGAGATCAAGCATCGAATGCCTCTCAGTTCAAAAAGCAGCAAGTGCAACAATTGCCTTTGATAATGATGATCTCCTGCTAGGTGAGACAAAGCACAACCGTCCCTATACTTCATAGGGTACATCAAAGAAGTGCAAATACACAGAGTCCAGATCGACCCAGGTTTTGCACTCAATCTCATCTCTACTTCGGCACTCGAAGAGCTAGGTATCTCACCTAGCAAACTGAGTCACACGTCTGTACCCATCTTTAGGCACCATGGGAGTGCTCAAAGGCCTGTCGTCAAAATCAGGTTCAAATTACAAATCGGTGATCTTATTTCTGAAGTCACTGTGTACGCAATAAGAACCCCTTCATGCTATAACATCCTTCTTGGACGCCCCTGGATACATGAGAATGGTGTCGTCCCTTCAACTCTGTTAGGAATTCTGTAGATTGCAATTTGATGGATGCATTATCATTCAAGCATCATTTGATTTACACACATATGCATTGATTTAGAAAATCTTGAGATCTTGACTTACACATGCATTGTTTTTAAGATATTGATTTATGCATGTTTTGTTTTTAAACTTGGATGCATTTTAATTTGGAAAGAAGTTTTGGTAATCAGGCTAGCCTATGTGTTTTCAATCTTTCAAATCGTTTTAGGCTTTTTTATGTCTCATGTTTTAAAAACCCTTAGAATGTTTTTAAAACATGTTTTTCAAGCTTGATTTAGTGGCCAAAAAGTTCCCACAGAAAATACTTTGAAATATGCAAAAAGTTGGGAATTTTGGTCCCAGGGGGTCGACCGGCCACACTGCAAGTCGACCGGGATAGAGCCGTTAGCCCCTTTTTAAACGGTCTATTTTTTTACCGTTGTGAAAGCCAGGTCGACTGGGGTAGGGCCAGGTCGACCGGGAGACTAGCCGTTGGGCTGTTTTGGCTATAAATACTAGTTCATTCCTTTGCCAAAAGTTGGGAATTTTAAGGCCCTCCTTGAGAGGTTTTTAGGCCAATGAAAGGGGAATGAACTAAGGGATGAAGGGGATCATTAGGAAAGCTAAAGCTTGGATTAATGAAGTTAAATCACCAAGTAGGCTCTACTTTCCTTAATCATATGCTTTCATGCTTTGATTAATTATTGATAAATCTTTTGTAGCATGATAAACTATGAGTTGTTGTGTCCTTAACATGTTTTATATTTTGAATTGATTTATTGTTTTGGATGCATCACCATTGATTCAATCCAAGTAGTACTTTATTTGGTAAATCTAAGTACATGTTAATGAAAGAATCTTTGAAATTACATGTAACATGATTCCTATACTTGGTTGAATCTTTGGTTGTTGTTTTTCATCATAAGAAAATCACTTTCAAATATATCTTATGTTTTGGATTCAACATCTTTACAAATCATATGTTTTCATGTTTTGTTTTGTTTTTTGGTAAATCTTTTGTAGCATGTTAAACTATGATTTGTTGCGTCCTTAACATATTTATGTTTTGAATTGATCTATTATTTTGGATGCATCACATTGATTCAATCCAAGTAGTACTTTAATTGGTAAATCTAAGTAGATCATGTTAATGAAATAATGTTTGAAATTATATGTAACATGATTCATATACTTGGTTAAATCTTTGGTTGTTGTTTTCCATCATAAGAAAATCTCTTTCAAATGTATCTTATGTTTTGGATTCAACAAACTTTACAAATTATATGTATTATTGTCTTAAAGTTTCACAACTTGCTTTGCTTTGATAGGTATATCATTTTCAAGTTGTATTTATAAATACATATGATTTGTCCCCTTATTTCAATCAAATCTATTTTTATGTTTTGAGCTACATTGTTGATTTGATTGACATCCCTATGCATCACATGTTTTGTGCTTAGAATTTCACAACTTGTTTAGGATACAAATGTATATCTTTTACAAGTTATCTTTAACATGTGATTTGCATTCTTTCCTCAATCATAAATATTTTTTATGAGCTAAAACTTTCAAAAGCCTTAGGCATACATTTATGAGCCTTCATTTTCAAAATGATTGAGGACATCACACACACACATCATGTGCTTTCATCTTTGCATTCATAGTGTGTGTGTGTGTATTAGTTTTTCATTTTCATATCCGCCTATTTTAGAGGCAAATGTAATGAGCTAAATTGAATCTCCATCAAGTGTATTCTAAACACTAACTTAGTGAGATAACCAACCTATGGTTGAAGAGGTTATTGCTTAGCCTAAGAAAAACATAATGTAGAGGTTATTGCTTAGCCTTGAAAAGCATATTGTAAAGGTTATTGCTTAGCCTATTGAAAAGCATAAATAGTGGAAATCCGGTGGGGTGTTGTATCACAAGCCGGTAGTGGATGTAGGCATTGAGGCCGAACCACTATAAATCCTTGTGTGATGGTGATTGCTTTGTGGTGATTGTTTTTATTAAGATTCCGCATTTAGCTTGATAATCATCACTTGTGACTAGTTTAATTTAAAGAAGTTAAAATTTATTAAAATTGGTCATAATTGTAGCTCACCCTAGTCACCCCCCCCCTCTAGGGTTCGGATCCCCGGACTTTTAAACTCTACATCAGTGCATCAAGTTCGTTGGCAACGATGGCTTAATACATCGAGTGTTTGCAGAAAAAAAGCCCTTCAAGGGCAAAGATGCCCATCTAGTAGATACTCAAATGTACATGGATGAAGAAGATGAAAAGGATGAAGAAACAACACCCTTTACCAAAAATCTCCAGAAAGATTAAGGCAAGGCTCCTCAGCAATCATCGGAAGAAAACAAACCTTCCGACAAATCTGAAGAGAGCAGTCATTCTCCCGTCGTTGTCTCCCTCAAACCTTAAAAGCCTTTGACAATTGCCACCAAAGCAGAGAAGACAAAACAAAAGTCTGGGGGCAAGTTCACTATCTCCTTCGTGTCTATCATGCAAGACACGAACTCGGATTCAGAGCCGATACATCATCAAGCCAAGCTGATACTCAGCAAGTTCAGCCCGCTCTCACTCCATTGGAGACACTTATCGACGTACAAGACCCTACGTCAGCTTCCTTCGTCGTGTCGGTAGCTTCGGCAGAAGAAAAGAAGATCTTCTTCCAGAAATCGGAAGCCTCTTCACCAAAATCTTCACTTGAACCTTACCAAAATAAAGGTATGCCTCAACTATTCCTGTATAGTCTAATGGCACAAGCTATCATGAAGAAAATGGGATTTGATGGTCAAAATCCAATCAATTTGGGAGGTGGCCGTGGTATTCTCACACCATTGGAACCCACCCTGACCAAAAGTCAACTGGAGGATTGGAAACTCCATACTCACATAGACAAGTCTTCATATGGGTTGGAGTATGATCCTGACACTCCTATGAGACAATTGACACAAAGGCTACAAATTCGTCTTGCCGACCAAGCCTCGACGTTTCGTGTCTGTGAAGACATTGATCTCCCTGGATATCTCTTTGAAGAGTCACCCGTCAAGGATTCAGGAAGCTCTTCAAATTGGTATGATTTCTCTGACGATGAAGAGGAATTGTCCGATGACACAGACGTACAATTTTCTAGCCCAGGAGAACCATCGTCTCCAAAAGAAGTACCTTACTTTGACCCAGTTTCAACAGGTGATTTGGATCATCTCATTGCTAGTCTTGAGAAGAATACCAATCAAGAAGACCCATGGACAAAAGCAAAACCTTGGTCTGTAAATGCCTTTGGAACTCCAGAAGGTCTTGTTAAGTTGGAAGCCTTCGAAAACATTGTGGAGGAACCACTTTCAAACCTTCCAATAGAAGATCCTGTTCAAAAAATAGACTTGGGGAAACCTGATAACCCACGTCCTATATTCATAAGTAAGAATATAAAGGATGATGAGTTACCCGAGTATATCGCTTTTCTTCGTGAGTTCGCTGATTGTTTTGCATGATCTTACGCTGAAATGCCTAGCTTAGACCCCAAAATAGCAGTCCACAAACTCAATCTGCAAAGGACATCAAGCCTATCAAACAAGGCCAAAGAAGATTCCGTCCTGATGTGATGGGAAAAATTGAACAAGAAGTTCAGAAACTCAAAAGCGTTGGCTTCATCCTCGAGGAACAACATCCTGAGTGGTTGGCCAACATCGTCCCCGTGACAAAGAAAAATGGGCAGTTCAGGGTCTGTATTGACTATAGAGACCTGAATAGTGCATGCCTAAAGATGAATTTCCGCTCCCCATCCCAGAGGTGATGATCGACAACACCTACGGATTCGAGTGAATGACATGCATGGATGGATTCTCTGGCTACAATCAGATAAAGATGCATCCTGAAGATGAAAGACACACATCATTTCAGACTTCATTTGGCGTGTATTGCTACAGTCATGCCATTCGGTCTGAAAAATGTGGGTGCAACATATCAGAGGGCTATGATGAAAATATTCCAAGATATGCAGCATAAGACGGTCGAATGTTATGCTGACGACCTCGCTGTCAAAAGTAGAAGAAAATAAGACCATCTCAAAGATCTTCGAGAAGTCTTCCTCCGACTTCGCAAACACAAACTGTTGATGAATCCACTAAAATGTTTCTTCGGTGTCTCATCGGGTAAGTTTCTCGGATTCATAGTTCAAAAAGGTGGAATAGAACTTGACCCCACCAAAATCAAGGCTATCCTAGAAATGCCATCTCCAAGAACCCTAAGAGAACTAAAAGGGCTTCAAGGAAGGTTGGCATACATTCGACGGTTCATCTCCAATCTGTCAGGGAAGTGTCGTCCATTCTCTCACCTAATGAAGAAAGGTGTGGACTTTGTTTAGGATGCTGAATGTGAAGCCGCAGTTCAAGACATCAAGACATACCTGACCAAACCTTCAATGTTGGCAGCCCCCACAACTGGAAAATCATTCATCTTGTACACAAGAGCTCTTGATTACTCTTTGGGCGCATACTAGCACAAGAAAACGACGAGGGAAAAGAAGTTGCTCTATATTACCTCAGCCGCATGTTGGTAGGTGCAGAGCATCGCTACTCTCCAGTCAAAAAAGTATGTCTTGCAGTGATGTTCGTCGTACAAAAGCTGCGTCACTATCTGCTATCCAATACAGTATACCTGATTTCGAGGATCAATCTCTTAAAGGTCCTTGTCACAAAAGCATGTTCTCTCAATGCCCGATTGGCAAAATGGTCCATCCTTCTGTCGCAGTTCGATATTAGGTATGTACCACAAAAGGCAATCAAAGGCCAAGCTCTAGAAGACTTTCTCACAGAGCACCCATTGCCTAAGGATTCTCCACTGAGGGATGATCTCCCAGACGAATCTGTCTACAATGTGGAAACTTCCTTATCAAATGCTTCCTGGGACATGTATTTTGACGGCGCAATCAGGATGAATGAAAAGAGAAAGCAAATATCGGGAATTGGCATCCTCTTTGTCAGTACCGACAAATACATGATTCCACACTCTTTCTCGCTACTGGAGCCATGTTTAAACAGTGCAGCTGAGTACCAAGCCCTGATTATAGGATTGGAACTCGCTCTCGAATCTGGTATCACCATGCTGGAAGCTTTTGGGGACTCTCAACTGATCGTCAATCAGATTAATCAGAAATTTGAAGTCAGGAAGCCTGATCTGTTGCCTTACTACAACAAGAAGCAATCCCTTCGACAAAAGTTTGACATCTGTCACATCACCCACATCCCTAGAGGTGAAAACATCCGTGCAATCCAAGAAGGCGAAAACTTGCAAATCACAATGTGTCAAAGAAGAATGATTCTCCCTCCTCTTAACACACACCAAGCAGTTGCTGAATGCCACCAAGTGGTTGGAAGTCGGATCTCCATCCTCAAACCTCTGATCGGCGACTAGAGAGATCCGTTCATTGATTACATTATGTTTGAAATCCTACTTGAAGATCCAAAAAGCTGGTAAGCCTTCAAAGACGAGCCCCAAACTTTCATTTGGATATTCCTTCAAAAATGCTTTACAGAAAACCCTTCAACGGAGTACTTCTATGCTACTTGTCACAACAAGAAGCCGAGGAAACTCTCAAAGAAGTACATGCTGGTCTTTGTGGAGCTCATCAGGCTGGTCGTAAGCTCTATGATCAGATAAAAAGGTTAGGTTATTATTGGCCTACCATGGTAGCTGACGCTATGTAATTTGCTAAACACTGCCAACAATGCTAAGTTCATGGAGATTATGTTCAGATGCCTCCAGAATGGCTACATCCCACAGCGATCCCATGGCCTTTCGAAGCCTGGGGTTTGGACATTATAGGTCCTATCTCTCCTCCATCAAGCAAAGGTCATCGCTTCTTCTTCGCCGCTACGGATTATTTCTCAAAGTGGTCAGAAGCATTTGCGCTCAGCGAAATGAAGACTTCATCAGTCCTTCAATTCTTGCGCGTCAACATTATCTGTCGCTTCGGCATACCTAAAAGATTTATCCATGATAACGGACCACAATTCCGGTATCACAGATTCTACAGGTTCTGCGACAAGTACAAAAATCAAAGTTGTCCTTCGACTCTATACAATCCGGCGGTGAACGGACTAGCAGAAGCCTTCAACAAGACACTCTGCAAATTTCTCAAGAAAATGGTCTATAGTCACAAAAGAGACTGGGGAGACAAACCACCTGAAGCTTTGTGGGCTTATCGAACCACCGTTCGAGGACCAACCCAAAGTATACCATTCGCTTTGGTCTATGGATGCGAAGCTGTTGTCCCTTTGGAAGTACAAATTCCTTCCTTAAGGGTATCTTTGCAAAATGACATGACGTAAGAAAGCAATGACAAATTGAGACTCCAAGAGCTGGATAATCTTAATGAAAGACAGCTCGAAGCTCTACGAAGCATTGAGCTATACCAAGCACGCATGGTAGGATCTTTCGACAAGAAGGTCAGGCAACACGCGTATAAAAAGGGTGACTTGGTTCTTGCAGTAAAAAGGCCAATGGTTTTCGCCCACAAATCCAAAGGCAAGTTCGAACCAAAATAGGAGGGACCTTTCATCATCGACAAAATCTTCTCCAACGGCGCATATGCTCTCCTAAACATGGAAGGCGGCAGATGTATGCTGCCCATCAACGACAAATTCTTGAAGCGGTACTACCCTTGAAGACTTATGCCACTGGGTCAAAGCAATGCCTGCCCGGTCAAAGCGTATTCCCAGGTACTTGCTCGTCAAACCCACTCCTTTTGGAATTTTCATCCTTATGTTGAAATTTCTATAAAATTCAAAACAATGTTTACTTCCATAGTTTCATTGTTCAAAAAAAAAATCCAAAAATCCAAGTTTTGGAACCTTTTCCCGGACTTGACCAAAACTTTCGATCCTTGAACCCAAAATTCATGGTTTGAAGCAAAAATCAGGACTCAGGAATTTCCACCCTAGTCCATCCCGACTTTTACAACCAAAAATGGTTTTGAGTCAAAATTTATGACCCTCGTTTCTTTAAACAAAAATGGTTTTTTAGAAACCGTGGGGAAGCGACGCTCAGTCGATACTCGCAAAACCCAAAAATCGGAAGGATGTGAACCCCATTCGATACTTTCAAAATTTCAAAATTGCAAAGAAGCGACACCTCTTCGATACTTACAAAATTTCAAAGAAATCATGGAGATGCAACATTCCATCGATACTCGTAAACCGAATGAGCAAGGAGGCGACATTACATTGATACTTGCAATACCATTCAGCAGGGAGGCAAGTGTTCAGTCCATACTTGCATTTTTTAAAACCAAAACCTAGCTTTTACACCAAAAACAAACATCGACTTTTATGCCAAAAACCAAAACCCAGCTTTTACGGCAAAAAAATCTAAATTCTAGCTTTCATGCCAACAAAACAAAACTTGGTTTTCAAAAAAAATCTGGCTTTCACGCCAAAAACAAAAAAATCGGCTCTCATGCCACCCAAAATTTCGGCTTTCACGCCAACAAACAAAATCAGCTCCTACGCCACAAAAACCTGGCTCTCATGCCAATTCAAAAATCGGCTTCCATGGCAATTCAAAAATCGGCTCCTATGCCACAAAACCTGGTTTCCATGCCAATTCAAAAATTGGCTCCTATGCCAAAAAAACCCGGCTTTCATGCTAATTCAAAAATCATCTTTCATGCCATCTCAAAAAAAAAAAAAAAAAAAAAAAAAAACAAAACCTTGGCGTCCATGCCACAAACAAATTTTGGCTCTTACGCCACTAAATTCGGTTCTCATGCCATCTAAAAAAAAATTTGACTTTCATGCCATCTCGAAAACCTTGGCTTCCATGCCCCAAATAAATTTTGGCTCTTATGCCACAAAATTCGTCTCCCATGCCATCTCAAAATCTAGCTTTCAAGGTATCAAAAATCGGGTTTTCGCCACAAAATCTGGCTTTCATGCCCAAAAAACAACCCTTTGACAAAAGATTTTCACAAAATGATAACCTTTTGATCAAATTTCCATACACACATCTTACTTTTGCTTATTTTCATCATAAAGAATTTGAGCAAGAGGTATATAAAGAACCAAAAATGTTTTTTACATGGAGGTACCAAAAAAAAAAAAAAAGAAAAAGAGTTTGTTACAAAAGTCAAGAGCTCAGTCTGACATGGTATTCAACCAAAGATTCAACTCCTCAACCAGACTCTTGGCCTTAGCCTCTAAAGCTTCCAGGTCACGCTTCTTCAAAAAAATTTCATAAAATGCGGCAGAACGCTGCGACCCATCTGCAGTACGGGGAAGCTCTTCCAAAGAATCTGTCATTGCTTGTACTCTTGAGTCTTCCTCCGGAGATTGCTCTCAGCCGCCTTGACCTGGTGAATCAGAGTCCCTTCTCTCGCACGAGCTTCCACGATGGTGGCCCATTTTGCAGCAACTTGTTCCTCCAATAGCTTAAGACGCTGCTTGGTCTCAACGACCTCCCTATCAACATGACGCAGGTCTTCTGTTAGCTCAATGATAGCGAACTCGGTGACGTTCCTCTCCCAAACGAATTGCTTCTAAGTCCGCGAGATCTCGTTCAGTTCAGACTTGACCTCACCAGAAGGCTTTAAAAACATCTCATTGAAGAAGTCATCACTTGGGAAGTTCTTGGTCTCATTCCACTTGTTGCCTAGAGCTATGACTTCATCAACGAAAGCCTTCACACTTGCAATGTCCAGACCGACCTCTTCGATATTAGCAAGGATGTCCTGTACATGCTTAATCATGCCAAAGCCAGCTTCTAAATGGCCAGAAGAAAGAGTTTCAACCCATGAGCTCAAAACGCTCTTCAACACTTTCTTCGCATACTAAAGAGATGGCCCGGATGAAGGCTCGCCCCTCTCCATTGGTCGACTGCCCATGCCATGCCCTGTTGGTGGAGTGATCATCAAACTCTTTCTAATCAAAGACACTGGCGAAGGAATCTGCTCAGAAGATTTCATCTCTGCCGCATTGAAATTGGAAGAAGAAGTCCCTACTTCCGGACCAACTCCAGGCATCCCCTGCTCTGGCACTAAGAAAGACGGAGGAACTTCTCCGTTACTTCACAACCTGCCAGCAAAATAAAACAAAGAAAAAAGGTATGAATATGATCCTGTCGAAAAAATTATTATTATCAGGGTAATTGCTACAAATACCTTATTTGACGATCAGCGGAATACTTTTTGCCTCCATGAGTTCATTCGAAGCGTCGTCAAAGGTCGCATCAATGGATGGCTCGAAACCGTCGGAATCCTGTGGCAAGTCAGCTGATAAGAAAACAAGCTGTTAGTTTTATGGTCTCAATACCAGTATATGATGAATAAATTGATTAATTTCTTTATTTATCAATATATATTATTGCTTTCCTTTCATGAGATGAATGGTGTTTTATTACTTGTTTGCACATAACTAATACGAATGACATAATGGTTCATGAGATGAACCGGAGTCCACAAGTATACTACATGTAATACATGTGTATGGATGAGATCCACATACAGGAGACATGTATTGCAAATCTTATACTTAAATATCTTCACAACCAGCAATGAGATTGGGCATCTCATCTGACAAGGTTGCAGCACTTTGATCACTATGAGATAGTGTGATTTGTCTCGATCATCAGAATGTAAGATTCTGGATCATGGTGCTGGTACATTGGATGTATTGAAGGACCATGAGAAGCACCTTATATACACTGTTTTTACTTTTAAGGTCTGCTCTCATAATTCCCTAGCAATAGGCTCATAATCCTGAGAGATTATTGAACTCAAGTTTCTATCTATTCATTTGCATTGAGTCACCAATGAGTGAGGCCAATTGTAGGTCAACACCTCGGTGATTTGGGTACGTGGTAGTAGAGCTGTGGGAACATTCAATGGTCAAGATGGAATCTATCTTTAATATCCCCTTGTGCCAATTAATGGATTTATCATTGGTAAGTGCGCACCCATTCCGATTAAGAGTTAATTGGATCGGTACCAAATGATCACTATAATTAATTGTGGCTCACGGATAAAAAGATATGGATCTTGTTAGGGATTTTGTATTTGCAATTTGATGGATGCATTAACATATTCATATCATTTGAATTTACACTCATGCATTGTTTTAGAATATCTTGAAATCTGGTTTTATACATGCATTGCTTTTAAGAATTGTAAAAGTTTTGTTTTATGCATGTTTTGGTTTTAAACTTGGATGCATTGTTTTTAGAATTCAAACTCTTTTGAAAACCTAATTCTTTGTGAATTATATTTGGAAAATCAATTTGAGAAGTTAGGTTTGTGCATTGCATACATTCATCATTTTCAGAATCAGTTTTGTGTGCATTCTCATTTGAAAAGAGTTTTTTCAAATCAAGCTAGCCTTTGGTTTTAAACTTTTGAATCTTTTTAGGCTCTTTGTGTTTCATGTTTTTAAACATTTTAAGTTGACTTAAAACATGTTATTCAAGCTTGATTTAGTGGCCAAAAAGTTCCCCAAAGAAATACCTTCAAATATGAAAAAATTGGATTTTTGGTCAACAGGGCAGTCACCCGGCAGTGTCGCCGGTCGACCGAGACCTGTATCTCGGTCGACCGAGGACACTGCAGCTTGACTGCACCTGAAGCTCCAACGGTCACTTTTTTGACCGTTGTGTGGTCTAGGTCGACCGAGGCCTGTTTCTAGGTCGACTGAGAGACTAGCCGTTGGACTGTTTTTTGCTATAAAGTCCATTCATTTCCAACCTTTTTCAAGGCTTGACACATGAACTTTTGAGACTATTTTGGAGCCAAGGAAAGGGGAAGAAGTTGGAAAGGCTAGAGGGTCATTAGGAGAGCTAAAGCTTGGATTAATGAGTTAAACCACCAAGTAAGCTCTACCTTTCTAAAACATAGTTTACATGCTTTGTTTAAGTTATTGGTAATTGATTTTGTGCATGTTAACTATGATGTGATGAATCCATTCTTCTCTTAATCTTTGATGTAATTAAGATTGGATTCTTCACTTTGTTTTCATCCAAGTTGTTTTTAAATCTTCTTAATCATGCTTAGCCTAAATCTTTGATTTCCTTTATATAGCATGATTCATTTTCTTGGTTGAAACATAACTTGTTGTTTTCATTCATTTAAACATTAGTAAAATTAATTTGGTTTTGAAAACAACATTGCACATGCATCACATGTTCTAAGTTAGTCATTTTCATACAACTTGTGATTCTTTGATTTTCATATCATTAACAAGTTATTATACATACATGTGATTTGCATTAAACTTCAATCAAATCTTTTGTGTGCCTTAAACTTTGAAATGCTTTGAGCATACATTTGAATAAGCCTTCTTTTTAAACTTGATTGAAGTTATCACACACACACATCATGAGCATTCATCTTTGCATTCATATAGTGTTTGTGTGAGTTTGTTTTAAACTTTCATATCCGCCTATTTTAGAGGCAAATACATTGTGCTTAATTTGTATCTCTTAGAGTGATCTTTTGTGAAGACACTTTCTTAGAGAAATCTTTCTTTGTAAAGGTTATTGCTTAGCCTAAGAAAAGCATCTTGTAAGGTTATTGCTTAGCCTAAGAAAAGCATTTTGTAAAGGTTATTGCTTAGCCTAGAAAAGCACATTGAGAGGTTGTTGTTTAGCCTAGAAAAACAACATTGTAAGGGTTATTGCTTAGCCTAGTAAAAAGCATAAATAGTGGAAATTCGGTGGGGTGATTAGATCACAAGCCGGTAGTGGATGTAGGCATTGAGGCTGAACCACTATAAACCTTGGTGTTGTGGTGCTTGCTTTTGTGGTGATTGTGTTTATTAGCTTCCGCATATTGTTTGATTAATCATTACATGTGACTAGTTTTTGTTAAGAAGTTAAAATTGGTTAAAATTGGTCACAATTGTAGCTCACCCTATTCACCCCCCCTCTAGGGTTAGGATCCCAAGGACTTTCAGATCTAATTTGGTGGACAGGTCCAATTGATCCATGGATATTGATAGAGGGGTCTACTTGTGGTTATTGGGAAGTTTAGGGTCTTCATTGTAATTTATTCCTAAGACTGGAGTGCAATTGCATTTATATAGTGGAGTTATTTGCATTTAACTGTGGGCCCGGATTGCACATGAGATGTGGGGTCGTGTGTCCCAGTTGGAGCCAGCTTTCTAAGGAATCCCTAGTGGTCCCCACGCTAGCCCAAGATATTAGAAAGATACTAATTTTAGTAGAACTTTAAAAGGAAATAGAAAGTTACTATTTCTATTTGAAGTGAGACTTCTAATAGTGGTAATAGTAAGTTACTAATTATTAATGGAAGTGAGACTTCTATTTTAATTAGTAAAAGAGGAAGTTACTAATCATATTTGAAGCAAGACATCTAATTGTGATTTAGTAAGCAACTAATTGTTGTGGAAGTAAGACTTCTATTTCAATTAGAATGAGGTGGTTGCTTAAGTGCTATAAAAAGGGGAGAGGAGTGCCTTGGATGTCCCCATGCATTAATTACATCTTGGAATTCACGCCCAAGCCCCTTTTGTGCAAGTGTTACACACTCCTCTTCCTCTCCCTCTTCTTGTTCTCTTCTAGTTTCCTTTAGGGTTTTTCTCTTGAAGATTCCACCATCTTCTTGAGAAAAGAGATCTAATACGGGTCATAGCGTGGAAGATCAAAAGGTGTTGGAGATTCTGATTTGGTTAGTGAAGGTGTTCATCCTCAAAGAAAGAACTCAAATTCTCCATTAGAGCACTACAAAGCTCCAAAGGTATATCTACATCCTTGTATACTGTAGATTTCGTGGTTGCATGTTTGGGTGTTGTTTTCTATATTCTAGATAGGTTATGTTGCTGTACATGATTTATGAGTTTAAGGGATTGCATCCTGGATTGGGTTTGTTGCCTTCTAGATAGTTGATCCCTGCATTAAGTGGGTCAAAAGTTTTTGAAACCTGTCTGAATGGCCCACCTATTTTCCAACACAAGCAACATGTTAGGAAATGACATCACAGCAAAAAAAACAAAAGAAAAGAAAGAAAACGCAAAGAAGTCATACCAGGTGAAGGTTCTGGAATCACTCTAAAGTCCCTCGATTCTTCTTCAAATGCCACAATTAGATCTGTCATTGCTTCATCAGCCGGAACCTCAGGCATCACCAAATCATCATCTCCCACTGAAAAGGAGAGAGAAAGAAAATAAAAAACAAAAGAAACATCAATGAAAGATACAGAAAGAGAAAGAGGATGAATCATACCTTCATTAACGGTCTCTTCCTCTCGACTCCTCTTTTCCGGAGGCTCATCAGTGTCCCCTGACATCTCTTCAGCAATGGTGCGAGGGACCTCTGAATCAGGAGAGTCATCATGTCGTCTCTTATTACGGCGCTGCCTTTTCCTCTTACTTCTGTGGGCTGGTTTGCTTGAAGTACCCACTGAAAGTCCGAGATCCTTACCCCAGTGGGGGGTGAATAGGGTGAGCTACAACTTAGTGACCAATAATGACCAATTTTAACTTCTTTAAATTAATTAGTCACAAGTGATGATATAGAACTAAAATGCGGCAGTTAACAAAAATAATCATCACAAAGCATTCACCCACGCAATGATTTAAAGTGGTTTGGCCTTATTGCCTACATCCACTACCGGCTTGTGATCCAACACCCCACCGGATTTCCACTATTTATGCTTTTCAATTGGCTAAGCAATTACCTTTACAATGATGTTTTTCTAGGCTAAACAACAACCTATCAATGTGTTTTTCTAGGCTAAGCAATAACCTTTACAAGATACTTTTCCAAAGCTAAGCAATAACCTCTATACTATGCTTTTCTTAGGCTAAGCAATAACCTTTACAAGATAATTTTCTCAAATAAGTGTCTACACACGATACAATTAAAGGTCATTACATTTGCCTCTTAATTAGGCTGATATGAAAATTAAAACAAACTCACACAACACTTTATGAAATACAAAGATGAATGCACATGGTGTGTGTGTGAAAAACTTCAATCAAGTTAAAAATGATAGCTCAATGAATGCAAGCTTAAAGCTTTTGAACGTGTAAAACACAAAAATAGTTTTGATTGAAGTGAAGGAACAAATCACATGTAATTTAAAAACCAACTTGAAAATGATGTATAGCAATGCTAAGCAAGTTGGGTGAAACTTTAAAACAAAATACATGTGATTTGTGAAGTTGTTGAATCCAAAACATAAGATAGATTTGAAAGTGATTTTCTTATTATGAAAAATAACAACCAAAGATTTAACCAAGTATATGAATCATATTACATATAATTTCAAAGATGATTCCAAAACATGATTCACTTAGATATACTAATTTGAGTCCGACTTGGTTTGAATCAAGGTGATGTATCCAAAACAATAAATCAGTTCAACACATATATATGTTAAGGATATAACTATCACGCCCCAAAAACAAGAACCTCGGGGGCGCGAATGGGATTAAGCATAAATATATTTTTCTCCCAAGATCCGCGTGTGTGAAGACAACACATTTCAACACACTCTGAATATTTTTGTGGAAGCTTTCGGGGCATTGCGACCCGGAGTCCGTAGTCATCGGATTCCGCATCGTACTTAACCTCTAGCATATAGCTATTATATCAAGAACCATATCAGACTGGAGTAAACCATCACAACAAAGTACAGAGCTGACAGCAACAGGATATTACATTCTCATATATGTTCAAATTACAATTATCAATGTACAATAATTAAGAATCCCAAGAAAGGCTAATAAAAGCCATACAACAACAAGTTATTAACCACTACCCCATATGTGACGTAGCTCCGATGTCAAGCTCAATGTCTACGTGACATAGCCAACAAAACAACCTGCAACTCATGGCTCCACAGCCAACAAAAGCACTCATCTCGGGACGAGGAAGTCTGGACCTGAGTACCAAAAGTAGTGGGTCAGACACAACGGTCTGGCAAGTGGATGAAAAGACAATAAATATACTGAAGAATAAAACATATGATAAATCATGTTATTTGATCAAAGGCCACATATAATTAAACGGGTGCAAAATCGTAGATCTCTGACAAAACATGTATTCGTTTCAAGCATTGGTAAAACATGAAGATCTAACAAAACATATGTTCATTACATCGTCTATAAAAGCATAATTTGACAATCGGGTGTTCGTCTAAAACATGTATAAATATAGTGGTCTGGCAAAACAAACGTTCATTTGAGACTTAGGTAAAAACATAAGTATTCAACAAACCGGGTATTCATTTAAAACGTGTGTAATCATAGAAAACTAGCGAAACCAATGTTCGTTTGAAACATATGTAAAAGCATGGGTATTTAACCAATCGGGCATTCATTTAAAACATGCGTGTGTACAAGGAACGGAAAACAATATAACAATAACTTTCATAAAAGAAATGAATCATTTATCGGAAAACAAATAAGCAATATAAAACGTGTAGGGTATCCAAGGAATCGGGAACTAGCAAGATGGCAATCACACAAAGCTAAGTCCTCTATCACCAAAGTGACAAGAGTATAACGGGGCGTTGGTCACAGTCACACAAGGTGAGGAGATTCAACGAAAAGCATAAATACAATATAAATATACAGGACGGGACCACGGTAATAAACCGGGAATCTCCAAGTCGGTGGATCAAACCGACAAGGTTATCCAAGCTTAGTGATGCCGACTCATAGTCAATTAACAAATCGAGATATGAACAAGTAAATCAAGTACAATAAATAAATAGGCGGGGCAAGGATGTTCAAGGAATAATTTCCATTTCTTGTGGTGCAATACATTTCGGGACAAGTAACTGTTACTAGTGTAACTTTAATGCTTTCGGGAAAACACGTCGTATAATGTAAATCTCGGAAATGAGGAAATACAATGACTATTACAATTTTCGGGTAAAATCTTGGTTTCAAGATTTATTTAAGGTGAATAGGGGTCCCGTATGTCGATTATAATAATGACTTGGTACTCCTTGAGTTTGAAGACATTCTGGGCTCCTTATACACTTTACGATTTTCAAAACTTTAAATGAGCTTATAGATATTACTGGATGGTACGATTAAAAACCAAACTTATAAATAGTCCATCCTAAGTATGATGTTAATCCTGAAGCATCGTACAACCTACTCAGTCACCGAAAGGGATAGGATTCGCGATACCCAAGGAAATAGACTTCGCGTATAGATATAAGGAGGGTATCGCGTTGTCCCGTACCATTCAAGATTGAATTAGATTGGATTCCGATGCCACCGAACTAACCGTGAAGAACATCGGCTCAGGACGTCCTCACATATAGTCAAATGAGTCCAAAAGGGGTAGCCAAAGTCCCACCTAAGCCCGTTTGAAAACAGGGTAAAAAAATCACTTCCAGCAGGGATTTCTCAGTTGGCCTGGTCGACCCCATACACAGCAGCCCCGGTCGACCTGGTCCCTGTGTGCCCGGTCAATCGGCCCCCGGGGGTTGTAACTGAAATGGTCCACAGTGTTTTGGTCAGGCTCCCAGGGAGCCTGAACCTGTGTCACCGGTCGACCGAGCCCCCCGCGCGGTCGACTGCGTACACTGCGGAACAGAACTCATGTTCTGTTCTGCAGTGGGCTGGGTCCTTCTCTTTTTCCCTCCTTTCAACACTTATACAAACTGAGCTTTCCTTGCTTCAACAAACATCCTAACTAAAATAAAACTCCAATCAAACTTCAATGAACATTAACTCCAAACACCTTCTTCTTCACATTCAAACATCAAGGAAAAGAAAACCACTATCCATAAGATTCATCTACACTTTAACAACATAATGGATACATTTATCAACATGTATAATAGAGAAATCAACTCATCAATATGTATTTCAAAAGTAATAGAAATCAAGGCAAGGAAAACTATGAAAACACATGTAAAAATCATTAAGAACCAATAGTGTAAAACAAGAGATTTCCATGAAACATGTAAATGTTCAAAAACTTATCCATTCATCCACTTGCCTTGGGTCCAAGCTAGCAAACCAAGCTTCTAATCACACTCTCAAGCTCAAGATCAACAATCTCTACAAGACACCCAAAACAAACCCTAAAATGGGTCAAACAAAGAATGAAAAGGATAGAACTTCCAATAATGAAAATGGAGCTTCTCAAGGCCTAGAAGATGGAAAGAAGTCATTACCTCTAAGGCTATCAATCAGCAAGAAGAAGCTTGAAATAGGGGCTGCCCACCTTGGATTTGTACAATAATGGTGTCCATGAGAAGCTAGAAGGATGGAGAAGAAGATGGCACGGTTGAGTTTCCACCATGAATGGGGAGGAGAAAACAAGAAGAAGAGGGAGGGGAAGCTCATTTGCAGAGCTCCCCTCTTTGGCTGCAACGAATGAGTGAGGGGAGAGGGGAGAGTCATCTTATATAATGGGTGGGTGTGGGCCCCACCACACTTAAAACTTGCCAAGGGTAAAACATCAATTTCTGGGCCTCAGATGCGATCGACGAAGAAGAGGAAAATGTTTCTCATAAAATCTAGTTTTCAAAAAGTATAACTTTGGCATGGTTCTGGGATCTCGAAATTTGGGTCCATATTTGGTGTGAAAAGGACTATTTTATCCCTAACATTAGGAAAGTAGGGTTTCAAGGTCTTGAACGGGGACGAAGTCAACACGAAAGTTGTAGAGATTAACAAAATAAGTCAAACGAGGCTAAAACAAGAATTATTGGAAATTCGAATAATCTCCCAATCACGCGCAAGGTCACTAAAAGAACCCCCAAAGGGTCCCACTAATCACAAAGGCACTCGAAACTCCCAAAAACTGGTGAGAAACCATTCTAGCTCACAAACTCTACCCAACAAACACTAATCCCACTAAAAGAAACTAATCCACAAATAAAACAACACTAATCGAGTTCACTCGGGTTGGGGTCTCACAATAATAAATCATAGTTAACATGCCTAAAAAGATTTACTAAAAATTTAAGCATAGCATGAAAACATATGAAAAGGAAAACTAAGCTTACATAGAAGATTTACTTATGATTACAAGCTTTAGCTTCCCTTTTTGACCAACTAGCCTCCCTTAGCTCATTCCCCTTTGTTTGGTCTCAAATTACCTCAAGGAGTATCCCTTGGATCCTCTCATTTAGCCTAGGAATGATCTTTTCATATAGAGAAAACTGTCCAACGGCTCCATTGTCGGTCAACCAAACTCCCAACAGTCATAATGTTAGATTGTATGGACTCAATCCATTAGTTGATGTAATAAAATGATTAATTTCTTTATTTATCAATAAAATCATGCTTTCCTTTCATGAGATGAATGATATTTTATTACTTAATGCACATAACCAATACATATGACATGATGGTTCATGAGATGAACCGAGTCCCATTAGTATATTAGATGTGATATATGTATATGGATGAGATCCACATACGGGAGACATGTGTCACAAATCTTATACTTAAAAATATCTTCACAACCAGTGATGAGACTGGGCATCTCATCTGATAAGGTTGCAGCACTTTGATCACTATGTGATGGTGTGATTTGTCTCGATCATTAGAATGTAAGATTCTGGATCATAGTGCTGGTACATTGGATGCATTGAAGGACCATGAGAAGCACCTTATGAAATATTGTCTCGATTTAAGGACTGCTCTCTTAATTCCCTAGCAATAGGCTCTTAATCCTGAGACATTGATGAACTCAAGTTTCTATCTATTCATTTGCTTTGAGTCACCAATGAGTGAGGCCAACTGTAGGTCAACACCTCAGTGTCTTGGGTACTTGGTAGTAGGACTATGAGAACATCCAATGGTCAATATGGAATCTATCTACATTATCCCCTTGTGCCAATTAATGGATTTATCATTAGTAAGTGCGCACCCATCTCGATTAAGAGTTAATTGGATGGTACTGATGATCACTATAATTAATTGGGGCTCAAGGATAATAAGATGTGGATCTAATATTGGATGGGACAGATTTATTCCAATTGATCCATGGATAATGATAGAGGGGCCTACTTGTGGTAATTGGGAAGTTTAGGGTCTTCATTGTAATTTATTCCTAAGACTGGAGTGCAATTGCAATTATATAGTGGGGTTATTTGGAATTAACTGTGGGCCCGGATTGTTAGGGATTTTGTGCATTGCATTTTGATGGATGCAGTATCATTCTAGCATCATTTGAATTTACACACATGCATTGATTTAGAAAAACTTGAAATCTTGATTTATACATGCATTGTTTTTAAGACTTGTAGAAATCTTGATTTATGCATGTTTTGTTTTTTAAACTTGGATGCATTTTAATTTGAAAAGAAGTTTTATGAATCAAGCTAGCCTATGTTTTAAATCTTTCAAATCATTTTAGGCTTTTTGTGTTTCATGATTTTAACCCTCTTAATTTGATTTAAATCATGATTCCAAGCTTGATTTAATGGCCGAAAAGTCCCCACTTGAAAATACTTTGAAAAATGCTATTTTAGGGAATTTTGGTCCCAGACCCGGGTCGACCCGCAGTGTGGTCGGTCGACCGGGAAAGAGTCGTTGGCTACTTTTTCAAACGGTCAGATTTTTTACCGTTGAAAGCCAGGTCAACCCGAGGGTCATGGGGTCGACCGAGGACTAGCCGTTGGGCAGTTTTTGGCTATAAATAGTGGCTTATTCCTATAGTCTATTCAGTGCTTGGTTTTGCCTTCCTTGGTCATGTTTGTTCTGTTATGGAGGACGAGCATTCTGATGCTGTGCTGGTGGCCTAGCCTGCTGCTACCGCTGAGGTGGTCTAACCTGATTCAGAACCGGTGCTTGATTCTGAGGAGCTGCTTGTCTCTGTTGTTGGTTTTTGTTCCCTTCGTTCTGAAGTTGTGGGCAATCCTTGATTGCATGGTTCATAGCTCCACATTTGAAACAGGCACCCATGGCCTTACGACATTCACGAGTTTCGTGGTTCTTACTACAGTAGCCACAACCCTGTCTCACTTGACTTTGTTCTTGCCTTGGTTTCTTGTTGTGCTGCTGCTTCTGATTCTGCTGCTGGTAGTGCTGCGTCCTGTCTTGAACGATCAGGTTGTTAATATCTTCAAACTTATATGCCCGTTTGACCGCCTCATCATATGTAGCTGGTGGAACTACTCCTATAGCGTCTCTCATGATAATCGGATTCAACCCTTCCAAGAACTTCGTTATCTTTTTCTGCTCAGTATCAATCAACTTGGTAGCATATCTATGAAAGAAAGTGTGATTCAGATCTGAACTCTTGATGAAACTAAGAGATCTATGGCTGGAATTTTCAAAATTGAATCTGGTATGATCTGGACTGCTGAAACCAGCCATGTAAATCACACAAAACCACCATGAAATCATGATCAACTTGTGTGTATTCAAAGAAGATACAATGGAGAAGACATACCTGATGTACTTGGGTTGAATAACCTCTGATTTCTGAACTTTAAGACCAGATCTATAGGCTGCAACTTCCAGCACACCTTGCTGTAATTTCTGCAGCAGGTTTCTCTTCTAGTCTTCTCCTCTATTCCTCTTTCTCCAAATCTGATTGGCTAGTGTTGGTGGGAACTTACTAGGTTTTCCTCTTCTTGTTTTTCCTTGATCTTATATGAAAAGATTAGATCTGATGTGGTCTTTCTTCAAGAATAGAAGATGCAATCAGCCAAGATCCTTTTCTTGTGCAAAGGACGTCCAAAGTGGGCTGGACGTTTTCTATGGGAGGCTCCTCTCAATGTTTCCAAACCCTTGCACGCCCAAAGGAGGATTTCTCTCCTTTCTTTCTATGTGTTCCACGCCCAAGGGAGGGGAGAACCATATATTTATGGAGGAATTCCTATTGAAGATGTTTCCTTATAGAACTTGGAAACTAAGAGGAGCTTTCCAAAAATAAACCAACTACCATGTGGACGTCCAACACCTCCTTCTTTATTTAGAGTCCAAGTAGAATTAGGAACTCTATAAAATATAGGAATTCTTGCACAAAGAGAAATCCTTCCAAGTAATAGGACCTACACAAACTTGGGACCCACATACTAGGGACCACATTGGTTAGCCCAAACAAACTATGGCTCATGCACCAAATAATTTATCTAGAGTTGTAATTCATGTATGCCATCATGGGCCTATTTGAATTTATACTCAAAAATTATTTCTCCACACAATTAAACAATTTAGGAAACCTTGCCAATCTAGGAAAGTGGCTAGAGAAGGGACCAAAAGACATATTTGCCCTTGGCTTCCAAAATGACCAAAATGTCCATGCTAACCCCATAGCAACACTAGGATCATTTTAACCTTAACTCATTCCACTAGAGAGTTATGGTTGCACTCCAGGGACAAATATTAAATTGCAAATTAAGCTCATCATTAACTGACGATTGTCTTTGACCTACCAAGTACAATGACCACAATGTCCCTCTATGTAACATCCATAATCAAGTAGGTTAACTGATGTACTATCTACCTTCTTGATTACATCTTATCCTTAGAACTTCATACCCTTGACTTAATCATCATCCGGATATCATTCTCTTGATCCAGGGAGCAACCCACAAGTTCAATATCCATATGGAACATCCATATACTAAGATCTTAGATTCTGATGATTAATCGGATAATTCTAAGGGGACGATCATTCCATCTCACGATGGCATAGATTCCATATTGCATTTGCACGTCCCAACTAATCAAGCCCGAGCACCCAAAACACAGAGCTATTGACCCATGAACAGGATCTCACCCATAGTGAATTAAAGTACAAGAACTCAACTTCGTCAGTTCATCCACATATGCTCAAGATTAAGAGCACTGGTCACTCAGTAGCATAAGGTGACTTGATCTCTCTCAGTGATAGTACTATTTTAGAGATCACACCTTTAATGGTCCTGTTCAATGCATGACACATGCACTAATGAGATATATCCGGGAAAGACCTCCCGTGACTAAGGTAAGTCGCCCTGAACACAGGAGAGTTTCTCACTATAACTTATACCAAGATGAAGTGCCCAACTCCACCTTTCAGTTATGAACAAATTAGTCATTTCCAGTGTCCATGACTTAGACCTTTCTGTGTGCAGTCACTACACACCCAAGTCATTTACTGGAAAACAATGGGCCTTACACAACCATACATATACACAAGTAATAAGAGAAAGATGTCATTCTATTAAATAACCAATAAATATCCAGTAACAGAGATGTGAGTGCAGTCAGTGGGCTTTAGGGCATACACCAATCCCAACAATCTAGCCAACCTTTCGAACTTGGTGACATAGTCTAGCACAGTCATGCTGCCTTGCTTGAGCTGCTGGAATTCAATAGCCTTTTGTCTCTTAACATGAGAGGGAATGTACTTATCCTGAAACTGTGTCTTGAATGCTGTCCACGCATCTTCATTAGCCATTACCGTGTATGGATCCTTAACTGTTTGCCACCACCGATCAGCAAGCCCCGTAGAATAGTGAAGCTGTGAGGTTGACCTTCTGTCTACCCGTGCACGTAAAGACATTAAAGATTTTCTCGGTATTAGCTAGCCAGTCATCTGCGACTAACGGGTCCTCATTGCCCAAAAATTCCTTCGGTGATATCTTCCTAAACTTCTCAAATAGTGCATTAGGGTCATGATCTCTATTATGGATAACAATGTGTGGACCCAAAGGTTGTGGAGCTACATTCCTTATCTAAAGAACTTCCAAGAGTTGCCTCTAGACTTGAGCCATTTCTTCATCTTTCTTAGCTAACTGTTCTTGAAATTTGGCTTGAGTCTCATTTGCCTGCCTTTGTTGTTCTATCATAGCTTGCATGAGTTCCTGAAATTGTGTAGCGGTTGGCGTATTTGTCATGTCTGACTCGTTCTGATTACTGCCTGAAGCATTATTGTTTGGAAATTTCCTTGGAGGCATGGTGTTGTAAAACAAAGTGTTAGTACACAATAAACATGGTATAAGGGTTTCTAAGGTCTTATACCAACGAATCTATCGACCTTACGAATCCTCGCCACGTTCCTAAGACCTTTCTAGTTTCTTTTAAGTGCCTGAAACATGTCCCACTCTGATACCAGTCTTGTCACGACCCCGGAACGGACCCGGGGCCCGCGACGAGTTGATTGATGATTGTTATGTTTTCCCACAGGATCTCGCGGTGAGGATTCCCGAAACACGCTGAATTTGTCTCACATGATCAAGTTTGCGGAAGTGTGTAGTAAATCACATCAAGATAAGCACCAATAAATTTTTAAGTGCTATGACAAATAATAACAAGACATAGTATCAAAAGAAAGGAGTTAACATGGCATTCCCATCATAATTCAAGTTATGAGACTACACAAGGTAAGTTAAGTTTAGTTACATCCCATAAGAGGCCAACACAGGCCAATACAATTCTCAAAATAATAAAAGAACCCCATGACAAAATGACGAAACTCAAGAACCCGCCCGACGCCTAGTTGACATCGTCGGGCAGCCACTCTCTAACTGGGGGTGGCTCAAGAGCCTCCTCCGGACGCTCCTCCTCAAAGGCAACGTCACCTGCACTTGGGCACCAACATATAAGGGTCAAACACAACGGTTTGGCAGGTAATCAATTTAGGCATGAGCATAAGTAGTAAATGTTGAAGGAAACATTTAAAGACATTTTGTTGAATGGTAAACAGTTACATGACTAAGGTACATTTCAAAATACGAGCAAAACTTGACATGAATACTTATAATATCATGAATAGTTACATTCCACAAAGAGCCCATCCTTTCTCTATCATTTATAATGAAAAGAGCAAGCACGCACGGCAAGCACGATATACATAATATAATCACGACACGATTCCCACATATATGGGGATTCCGGCCGCGGAACCGGACACACACGATGTGTAATAAAATACACGACTAGTTTGCAGACAGTCCACATGTTTAAGGACGCACAAACAGTGGATCAAACTGAAAGGGCAGTCCAAGCTCCGTGGTGTTCACTTAAATTCATGAATGCACAAAACACGCGAAACAATGTCTAAACAGGTCGAGATAAAAAGGGGGAAATCACTTATCAAAACACGACAAGCACGACTAGCAAAAGGCATAATTAATATGCATAACACGCTTAAGAAGTGACCCATTTTTCTTGACACAAAACTTCAAAACGAACTTGTACTTAAACTTCAAAACGAACACAAAGCCTATCAAGCACATGTAAGGACCTTTGATTGATCTTTGTGTAAACGAAGCCCAAATGTTGGAGTTTAAAAGAGAATCGGTGCCCCGAAAGTTCAAAGACATCTCAGGTTTCGAGTGCACAATATCCAGCTAAAGGTCACTTGATATGTTCTAGTTTTCATTCTTACAAATACTCTTCAAATGGCAATGGTGTCAAATTCAGTCAGCTCGCGGTCAGGTGTCGGCTAGCCGAACTAGGATCTGGCGGCTAGCCGAATTGACCGACAGGCTGACCGTTGGAAATCCAGGTCCAAACGCAACTCTCTGGAAAAGAAGCCGAATGAGTTCGGTTGGCCAGCGGTTAGCCGAAGTGGGGAATTTCGGCTGGCCGCTAGCTAACCGTCACACTGACCGAGAACCACTGTCAAAATGCAAGCTTCTGGAAAGGGAACCGCCGAGCTTGGTCAGCTTGCAGTTAACCAAAATGGGGATCTCGGCTAGCCGCCAGCTGACCAGCGGCTGACCGAAACTGCACGGGAAGTGCAGCTGAGTTCAGATTTTCACATTTTCTTCTTCCTTTCTTCTTGTTTCTCATTCCACCTGCACTCCGTGAGCCTCCATGCTCTCCAAGGGTAAAACACACATTTCAAAACACAAATTGAGACATTTTATTCCCATTATCCAATCAAAAACAAAATCCCCAAATTTTCCATTCAAGACATAAATTTCAATGAAATGAGAGGACTGAAAAGAAAACAATCAAATGCACACATGCTATCATCCATCCTAGATTGGTTACTTGCCTTGGTCCAAGATGTTACACACTTGTCCAAGCACTTCACTCAAGCTTATCCAAAGACTACAAAACCCATGAAAACCACACAAAACTCACTCAATCTTGAAAACAAGAAACCCATTTTCACAAAAGGGTTTGTAAACATGAAAAAAGGATTTTAAGGAACCAAAAAGACTTCATTAAGGAGGTGGGTTGGAGCTCTTACCTAGAAAAGGCCAAACAAAAGAGAAGGAAGAAAATGGAGCTCTTGTCCAACTAGAAACTTCAATAAATTTGCATCAATGGAAAGCTTAGGATGAGAGGAAGAAGATGATGGTCTTGGAATTCTCTTTGGAGTCTTCTAGCTTGATCATTCAAGAGAAAAAAGTGGAAAGAAAAGGCTTTCTCTCCTTTGGCTGCTCTAGGGTTAGGGTTTGAGAATGAAAAAAATGAAGGAGAAAAAGAGTAGTTGACTTAAAACACTTGCAAATGGGGCCCAAATGGCCAAATCTTGTATCAATGAAAACATGATCTTGCGTGCCTCGAATGAACTCGACGAAGAAGGATAAAACGGTCCTCGAAATATCTAGTTTCCAAAAAGTATATTTTTGACATGGTTTTGAGATCTCGAAATTTGTGTCCAGATTTATGTATAAAAGACGACTTTACCCTTTTTGGGCCAGAACTTGGGTTTTTGGGCTTCAAACATGAATGGGCTGAAAATGAAAGTTGTAACACATAGTAAAATCATTCAAATGAAATCAAAATCACAATTCCCAAAGCTATGTCCAAGACTAAAACTAATTATTTCTAGCCGAACGACTACTAAACACACACTAATCGCACACTAATCGAATTAGTCTGGGTCGGGGTCTAACACTAGTAGTTTCTTTCTTTTGTTTTGCCATGCAGATGGAGGGCTCTATTGATCAGCCCCATTGCCTGAGGGTTGCACCTAAATAAGTTTTTTTTTTTTTTTAAATTTACATCAATTAATCCTCTAATGCATGTCTCTTGAAATTTTCTATAATATTAGTTGTTGTTTGAATTTTTACCAGTCTAAGAGGACTACGCCTTTATTCTCTGTTGGTGTATTCAGGATATATGTAGTTCTGCCTACAACTGGTTTAACCTTGCCCTTTGGTGGAGAAGTAAGTATATTTTTTTTTTAGCTTTCCAATTTCTTTGATGGGGCAAAGCATATTCGGATCCTTTAAAAGTGGAAATTATATCGCCCTGACCATCCTTGAGAGTGAATGGTATTACATTTTCAACTTTTACTTTCTTTTGGCATCTCAGTGTAGTTCTCTTTGATTGTGTTGGGATTTTTCTTGTTGTTTTTAATAGTTCTCTTTGGTGTTTTGGTGTTGAGGGGTTTTCTTATGTTTGTAATGACCCCCTTCCTTTTTCATTACCGTTACTCTAATTGGCCTTCGATTTATGGGGTTGGTTTTTGTTATTTAATGATTTGGTATTTGGACTTTTCTTAAGTTTTTAATGCCCCCTCCTTCATTGCCATTACTCTGACTGGCCTTCCCTTTATGGGGTTGGTTGTTTGTTATCTGGATCTGTTTACTCCACATGAATTATTTTGTTGGTTGTCTGATAAAGCATAAGCACATGGCTCCATGTGCGATGAATATTGCAGGCCAGAGGCAGACAGATATTGCAGGCCAGAGGCAGACGATGGTGGTGATGTTAACATGGATCTTTGTAAATTATTAATATAGTATTCCATTGATCATGATGAATATTTATAGAATGAGTTTAGATTGTGTAATGATTCTGTTTGTCATGATTTATTTGTTTCTCTCATTGAGGGTTAGTCACACTTTGTAAAAAAAATTAAAATTGTGTGGATCCATTTACCACAGTTCATTGATATGGTCATTGACCAGTAAGTAGGATTGCTAAAGTTGTTGGGCTTATGGCTAACTTAAATTTTCCTTATAGCCTTTGTTTAACAATAGAAAGTTTTTTCCTCAATTTCTTATCCAGAAGTACATGCCTAGGAGAAAAACAGAAATACTCTGTTTGTTTTGGGTGATGATATTCAAGCAAGATGTTGCAAATTGGATTACATCAAGATTCTTTCTTGCATATAGATTACAATCTATATTTAGCGTAAGGGTTCATACTTCATACAATTTACTTGATGATATTTTGCATGCGTACTTCTATGATTGAGTGGAAATAGAATAAAGAGACCATCCAATGCATCCTTCTTGCTACTGCATTTATCTTCTATTCTTTAATTTCTGTTGTGGGTTTTTTAAAGGACTTGCTGAAGTTAGTTATTCTTGTTGAATTATTTTCCAGTTGACTAGAGGTATCAAAATGGACAAAAAATGGTACAATATCAGACAGGAAACAAATAGCCAAGATAAACAACAGCCAGAATTGGAAGAGGTAACAACTTTCCAAATGGTTTCTTGTTTGCTATTTGTTCTGAAGTCAACTGTTACATTACTTTGTTTTGAGATTTTATTGCCTCTATGGAAATGCGTTCACATCAGCGTGCTTGATTTAGAACTTGGTCAAATGCATCTTTATTAAAATATAGCTGTTGTGTTGAATCATTGAATACAATATGATCTCCAAGATAATATTACTGTAGCCCTGGTTCCACATAGAACCGCATCATGGAGTGAAAGAAACTCTGAGTTGTCTAATCAGCAAGGTTATTGTTTTGTGTTTCGGTGTTGTAGGCATATGACAATTCTGCTGTTGAAGATCTGGAGGACTTTCGTTTGCAATTGATCACAAACCTACAGAAATACTAACGAATTACCCCATTTAAAATTATCTAAGTATTTAGATATGAAATACTCTGATTATGAGCAAGATTTTATATTCACTTGTATATTTCATGATGAAGATCCTCTGAGGCTTCTAAGAGAAATGAAAAAAAAAATTACAAAGTTGTTAACTTCACCATTTTAGGCTTTGTTACTTATCTAACCCATTCAGAACACGGGTCTCACTTCAGATGACACATAGCCAAAAGATTCTACCTGATTTTGAATAAAACCTGGTGAGGAGGAGTCATCAAATAGATGGTTAAAAAAAATACAACCATCTAACTTCAATGAAGGATGGGATGGTAAAAATTTGTGCAGAAGTTTCTTTCCCATAATCTCCATGCTCTTGAGGTAGTAATGGTGAATGCTTTGTGTTGGAACTTGAAACTAGTAATTAATTGGCATCAGCTTTGATATATACTAGACTTTTGCTTTATCAATCATATGTTAGAAGATCATACCACTATAATACCTTATCAATCATATGTTAGAAAACCCTATTATTTTTTGCTGTGAGAGTTTTTATTTTTATTTTTGGGTAAAAACGTGTGGAAAAAAGACTCTATGACAGTTGCCTTTTATCTTCTTAGTTCACCATGTTCTCATATAAGTTGAATAGGAGAAATAGTCGAGTGAATTTAGGTATAATACAGGTACTCGTTAGAAATCTCTGTTGTGGTTGTTTACTTCTTCACAATCAAATGATGCTTATTGAAATAGATACTAGTCACATTGTTGTTTTAATTGTATTTTCTTTTTCAAAATTTCAGGTACTCAAGAGGTAGTAAAATTAGATCAAAGACGTGCAACTTATCCAAGGATTTGACTCAAGATAGATCGGAATGGAGAAACAAAATTCATGTAACTGGCCCCAACATAGGTGGGACAAGTCTTTGATGATGGTGATGATGAAGTAACTCTGAGGAAGTAGATCGTAGCTGCATCATTGTAGCGTGTAAAAGATTATGGGTATAATTTTGGAACTGTTATTATTGTTTTTATATTTTTAATTTGAATGGACTTTTGAAGTGAAGATTTTATAATTTTCCTCTTAGGGATTACCTTGTTTATTTCGATCACAGACATTTGTGGATGTTAAAGATTTTTGAAAATGATCAAGTAATAATATTTGTGTATTATAGAGATTTGTGGGTTTATTTTGGTTTATGGATGTAGGATATTTGGTTGTGGATGTTATTTTGGAATTGTTGGTGAACCTATTTTAATTTGGGTTGTGCATCAAGTTTTTGTTTGAACAGGTATTCAGATTCTTATTTGTGGTATACAGGGAGAAATGAAAATTTAATTTAAAAATAATAATATGTATAACCGGCGCTGTGTGTGCGTCGTCAAATATGTACACTGACGCTAGTATGTGCGTTGACAATTGTATAACCGACGTTATTATGCATCGCAGTGAGGTAAATCTACTTCCCGACAAACTCACTGCATCGTTAAAAGTAATTTTCCTGCATCGTTGAATATATTTCCCGACGCTTCAACACGTCGGGATATGTATTACCCGCGTTGTATATGCGTTGTCAAATATGTATTCCGACGTTAGTATGTGCGTTGGCAAATGTATAACGATGTTATTATGCGTCGGTAGTGGGTTAAATCTATTTCCCGACGCACTCTCTGACATCACCAAAAGTAATTTTCCAGCATCGTTGAAGACATTTCCCGACTCTTCAACACGTCGGGATATGTATTATCGGCGTTGTATATGCGTCGTCAAATATGTATTCCGACGTTAGTATGTGCGTTGGCAATTGTATAACCGACGTTATTATGCGTCGGCAGTGAGGTAAATCTATTTCCCGACACACTCTCTGCGTCGCCAAAAGTAATTTTCCTGCGCCGTTGAAGACATTTCCCGACGCTTCAACACGTCGGGATATGTATTACCGGCGTTGTATATGCGTCGTCAAATATGTATTCTGACATTATTATGTGCGTTGGCAAATGTTTAACCGAAGTTGTTATGCGTCGACAGTGAGGTGAGGTTGACCACTAAGTTTGATTTTTTCCCGACGCAGTTGACATTGCCGACATTTGGGACGACGCACCATTGCGTCAGTGAATGGCCCTTTTTAGCCGACACTAAACACTATTACGTCGGGAATGGTTTTCCAGGCATTAGGTTGCCGACGTGGTGTCAACGCATTGTACTACGT
This sequence comes from Cinnamomum chago, assembly GCA_038049695.1. Classification (NCBI taxonomy): domain Eukaryota; kingdom Viridiplantae; phylum Streptophyta; class Magnoliopsida; order Laurales; family Lauraceae; genus Cinnamomum; species Cinnamomum chago. The sequence continues at coordinate 61,819,602 of CP142451.1, forward strand.
CGGTAAAGCCTGTCCCGATGCACTTTTGATTTTTCAAGACACGGTGACTGCGTTAACAAAACTGTATTTTGTTGTAGTGCTTCTGTAAAAGCAAGAGGAGATTGGATCTTTGCTTCTTTGCTTTCTTTCTTTCCAAGAGTCTTCAAGAGTGCTCCAAGATCAAGAATTCTTCTTTTTCTTCAAAGATCTTCAAGCTTTTCTTCTTCTTCTCCGTCAATGGCTTCAAGTAAGTTTTCTTCCTCCACAAGAAATTCCATGTAAGAGTAGAAATTACTTTCCTTTTCTTTTATTTTCTTTTCTTTCCCCTTTTTTTCTTTCTTTTCTTTTTTCTCCACGTGTTATCTTTTTCTCTTTTTTTTTCACGTGCTGTTTTTTTTTTGCTGACGTCTTTTTTTTTCCTGTTCTTTTTTTTTTCTTTTCTTGGCTGTACGGACCTGGCCGCACTGCCACGTGGCAGTGGGCCACGGCCTGCTGGCCAATTTTAATTTTTTTTTGAAGAAATTCCTCTCTCTCTCTCTCTTTTTGCTTCTCTTTTTTTGCTCACTAAGATAATGAGGTTTATGCACCATGATGACGAGGTTTATGCATTCCAAGATGTTCATGCAAACTTGTTTTTTTTTTTTTTATGCATCAAGATAGAAGGCTAGAATCTCTAGGTCATGTCAACATGAATTTTGACTTTGACAAAGTTTGATTGGTTTTGACCAAGTTGGGTTGAAATTGATGAAACTTTGGTTAAAGTTTTCCTAGCATCTAATGCACGATGATTTTTGACGCATGCTTTTTAGTAAATTGATTGGGAGCATGATGATGCATACTTGGAAATCTTTTGCAAGTTTTGGGATTTGGAGCTCGCAGGAGCCCTTTCCTGATCTTGCTGGATTTTGAGGAGCTTCACAATTTTTAAAGTTTGGAGCTCGCAGCAATGTTGAGCCCTTCTTCAAGCTTGCGGAGATTTGATGAGATTGATTTGGTCTTGCAACAATGTTTGAGCTCAAACCTTCTTTGAGGATGCTTCATTGAGTTTGCAACAGTGATGGGCTCATCTTCAAGCTTCCTATCTTCTTTGGGATGTTTCCCTTTTCTTCGGAATTGTCCCGGAATCGTGCCAAAATTTCGCTAGAATTTTCTTTTTTTCTTAGCAAAATTCTGTCACTTTGATGATTGATTTTTCCTTTTTCATCTTTTGCAGGTAGTTCCTCCAGAACGAACAAGGGCAAAGAGCCTATTACTGATGCACCTCGTCGGTCTGCTAGGTCTCCTAATGTGGGTGTACAACAGGCCTAGGAGAAGGTCCAGTTTGTGGAGAAGAACTTTGAAGAATGTGACTCCCTTAACCGCGATGAGATGAAACAAGGGGGACTCTGATTCGCCAGGTGGAGGAGGCTGACAGGAATATCCGGAGGAAGAACCAGGAACTTGAGCAATGGTAAACTCCCTAGGATGAACTTCCTCGTACTGAAGATGGGTCGCTGCATTCTGCCGCATTTTATGGAAAGATTTTGAAGAAGCGTCGCCTAAAAGCTTTGGAGACTAAGGCCAAGAGTGTGATTGAGGAGTTGAGTCTTTGGTTGAAGACCATGTTAGACTGAGCTCCTGATGCTTGTAAGAAACCCTTTTTTCTTCTTTTTTTGGTACCCGTGTATACAAAAAAATATTTTTTGGTACTCTTTCTCTTTTAGTGCTTGTGGACAGTTTTTTTTAGCACTCCTCTTTTTTTGTATTCCCTCTTTTCGCTCACATTCTTTTGTGATAAATTCAAGCAATAGTTAAATGAGAATGTTTGTTTGGAAATTTGATCAAAAGTTTGTCATTTTGTGAAAAACCTTTTATCAAATGGTTGCTTTTGCGATGGCATGAAAGCCGAATTTGGGTCGGCATGGAAGCTGGAATTTGTGGCAAAAAAGCCAAGATTTGGGATGGCATGGAAGCCAATTTTGTTTGTGGCGTGAGAGCCATTTTTTTTTTGAGATGGCATGAAAGCTAATTTTTGAAATGGCATAAGAGCCGAATTTTGTGGCGTAGGAGCCGAAGTTTTTTTTTTTGAAATGGCATGAAAGCCAAAATTTGGGATGGCATGGAAGCCGGTTTTTTGAGATGGCATGGAAGCCAAGGTTTTTTGTTTGTGGCATTGATAGACGGATTTGTTTTTGGCATGGAAGCCGAAATTTATTTTTGTCATGAAAGCTGAAGTCTTGTTTGTGGCATTGATAGCCGATTTTTGTGGCGTTTAAAGCCGATTTTTTTGTGGCATTTGTGGCCGAGTTTTGGCATGAGAGCCGATTTTTTGAAAATCGAGTTTTGTTTAGTTGGCATGAAAGCAAAATTTTGAATTGGCATGAGAGCCAGGTTTTGTGGCATTTATAGGCAATTTTGTGGCGTTGATAGCCAATTTTTGGCATGAGAGCCGAGTTTTGTGGATTTATAGCCGATTTTGTGGTGTTGATAGCCGATTTTTGGCATGAGAGCCGGGTTTTGGTTTTAAAAAACGCAAGTATCGACTAAAAGTCGCCTCCCTGCTGAATGGTCTTGTAAGTATCGATGGAATATCTCCTCCTCGCGAATTTGGGTATAAGTATCGACAAAGCCTCGTTTCCTTGCTTTTTTCAAAAATTTTGGTTTTGTGGGTATCGATTGAATGTCGCTTCCCCACGATTTTTGAAATTTGAGGCCTTTTTTTTTCCTCGGTTTTTGTTTGAACTTTGGGTTCGTGGATATCAACTGGAATGTTGCGTCTCCACGATTTTTGAAATTTTGAAAGTATCGACAAAGTGTCGCTTCCCTGTGATTTTGAAAATTTGGAAGTATCGAATGGGGTTCGCATCCTTCCGATTTTTGGGTTTTGTGAGTATCGACTAAGCGTCGCTTCCCCGTAGTTTTTAAAAAAACCAGTTTTTTGTTTAAAGACACTAGGGTCGTAAATCTTGACTTAAAACTGTTTTTTGTTGTAAAAGTCAGGGTGGACTAGGGTGGAAATTCTTGAGTCCTGATTTTGTTTCAAACCATGAATTTTGGGTTCAAGGATCGAAAATATGGTTAAGTCTGGGAAGAGGCTCCTAAACTTGAATTTTTGGGGTTTTTTTTTTTTTTTTTTTAACAATGAAACTATGAAAGTAAGCATTGTTTTGAAATTTTAGAAATCTCAACATAAGGATGAAAAATCTAATGGCGTAAGTCTTTGGCTGTGCAAGCGCTGCTCTGACCCAATGGGGTAAGTCTTCAAGGGTAGTACCGCTTCAAGAACTTGTCATTGATGGGCAACATACATCTGTCACCCTCCATGTTTAGAAGTGTGTATGCGCCGTTGGAGAAGACTTTGTCAATGAAGAAAGGTCCCTCCCATTTTGGTTTGAGTTTGCCTTTGGATTTGTGGGCGAAAACCATTGGCATTTTTACTGCAATAACCAAATCGCCCTTTTTATAGGCGCATTGCCGAACCCTTTTATCGAAAGATCCTGCCATGCGTGCTTGGTACAACTCAATGCTTTGTAAGGCTTCGAGCCGTCTTTCGTCGAGATTGTCCAGTTCTTGGAGTCTCAGTTTGACATTGCTTTCTTGCGTCATGTCATTTTATAAAGATGCCCTTAGGGAAGGAATTTGCACTTCCAAAGGGACAACGGCTTCGCACCCATGGACCAAAAGAATGGTGTGCTTGGGTTGGTCCTCGAACGGTAGTTCGATGAGCCCACAAAGCTTCAGGTAGTTTGTCTCCCCAATCTCTTTTGTGACTAGAGACCATTTTCTTGAGGATTTTGCAGAGTGTCTTGTTAAAGGCTTTGGCTAGTCTATTTGCTGCCGGATTGTATGGAGTCGAATGACAACTCTGGAATTTGTATTTGTCGCAAAACCTGTAGAATCGATGATCCAGAAATTGCAGTCCGTTATCATGAACGAATCTTTTAGGTATGTCGAAGCGACAAATAATGTTGGTGTGCAAGAATTGAAGGACTGATGCGGTCTTCATTTCACTAAGCGCAAATGTTTCTGACCGCTTGGAGAAATAATCTGTAGCGGCGAAGATGAAGCGATGGCCTTTGCTTGACATGGGAGAGATAAGACCTATGACGTCCATACCCCAAGCTTCGAACGGTCATGAGATTGTTGTGGGATGTAGCCATTCTGGAGGCATACGAACATAGTCTCCATGAACTTGGCATTGGCGACAGCGTTTAGCAAATTACATGGCGTCAGCTACCATGGTAGGCTAGTAATATCCCAACCTTTTTATTTGATCGTGGAGCTTAGGACCAGTCTGATGAGCTCTACAAAGACCGGCATGTACTTCTTTGAGAGTTTCCTCGGCCTCTTGTTGTGACAAGCAGCGTAGAAGTACTCCGTCGAAGGATTTTCTGTAAAGCATTTTTAAAGGTATATCCAAATGAAAGTTTGGGGCTCGTCTTTGAATGCTTACCCGTTCCTTTGGATTTTCAGGGAGGATTCCGAACATGGTGTAATCAATGAACGGATCTCTCCGGTCGCTGATCGGAGGTTTGGGGATGGAGATCCGACTTCCGGCCAATTGCTGGCATTCAGCAACTGCTTGGTGTGTGCTAAGAGGGGGGGAGAATCCTTCTTTGACACACTGTAATTTGCATGTTTTCCCTGTTAGTTTTATGGTCTCAATACCAGTGTATGATGAATAAATTGATTAATTTCTTTATTTATCAATATATATATATATATATATATATATTATTGTTTTTCCTTTCATGAGATGAATGGTGTTTTATTACTTGCTTGCACATAACTAATACGAATGACATAATGGTTCATGAGATGAACCAGAGTCCACAAGTATACTAGATGTAATACATGTGTATGGATGAAATCCACATACAGGAGACATGTATTACAAATCTTATAATTAAATATCTTCACAACCAGTGATGAGATTGGGCATCTCATCTGACAAGGTTGCAGCACTTTGATCACTATGAGATAATGTGATTTGTCTAGATCATCAGAATGTAAGATTCTGGATCATGGTGCTGGTACATTGGATGTATTGAAGGACCATGAGAAGCACCTTATATGCACTGTCTTTACATTAAAGGCTGCTCTCATAATTCCCTATCAATAGGCTCATAATCCTGAGACATTAATGAACTCAAGTTTCTATCTATACATTTACTTTGAGTCACCAATGAGTGAGGCCAATTATAGGTCAACACCTCGGTGATTTGGGTACATAGTAGTAGAGCTGTGGGAACATTCAATGGTCAAGATGGAATCTATCTTTGTTAAGTGCGTACCCATTCCAATTAAGAGTTAATTGGATCGGTACCAAATGATCATTATAATTAATTGGGGCTCAAGGATAATAAGATATGGATCTAATTTGGTGGACAGGTTCATTTGATCCATGGATATAGATGGAGGGGCCTACTTGTGGTACTGAGGAAGTTTAGGGTCTTCATTGTAATTTATTCCTAAGACTGGAGTGCAATTGCATTTATATAGTGGAGTTATTTGTAATTAACTGTGGGCCCGGATTGCACATGAGATGTTGGGTCGCGTGTCTCAGTTGGAGCCAGCTTTCTAAGGCATTCCTAGTGGTCCCCACGCTAGCCCAAGATATTAGAAAGATACTAATTATAGTAGAACTCTAAAAGAAAATAGAAAGTTACTATTTCTATTTGAAGTGAGACTTCTAATAGTGGTAATAGTAAGTTACTAATTATTAATGGAAGTGAGACTTCTATTTTAATTAGAAAAGAGGAAGTTACTAATCATATTTGAAGTAAGACATCTAATTGTGATTTAGTAAGCAACTAATTGTAGTGGAAGTAAGACTTCTATTTCAATTAGTAAGAGGAGGTGGCTTGAATGCTATAAAAGGAGAAGAGGAGAGCCCTTGGACGTCCCTAATGTTAATCCACCTAGGGATTCATGCCCATTATTACTCTTCCTCTCTTTGTGTAAGTTGTTGCACATCTTCTCCCTCTTCTAGTTCTCTTCTAGTTTCCTTTAAGGTTTTTCTCTTGGAGATTCCACCATCTTCTTGAGAAAAGAGAATCTGATATGGGTCATAGCGTGGAAGATCAAAAGGTGTTGGAGATTCTAGTTTGATTAGTGAAGGTGTTCATCATCAAAGAAAGAATTCAACTTCTCCATTAGAGCACTACAAAGCTCCGAAGGTATAATCTACATCCTTGTATGTTGTAGATTTCGTGATTGCATGTTTAGATGCTATTTTCTATCTTCTAGATAGGTTATGTTGTTGTACATGGTTTATGAGTTTGAGGGATTGCATCCTGGATTGGGTTTGTTGCCTTCTAGATAGTTGATCCCTGCATCAAGTGGGTCAAAAGTTTTTGAAACCTATCTGAATGGCCCACCTAGTTTCCAACAATTGGTATCAGAGCCATACATTATCTCTAATCATGTTAGATCAGCAAGTTTTCTCTAGTCTTTGCATGAGATGCGAAGAAGATGAAGCAAGGGCTATGTACGGATCAGTTATGATTGGGTTTGTTTACTTTATGTAGTAAATCCATGTTTGGATAGTCACAAAAAGGTTTAATTATGATGGAAGGATGGCAGGATGTCATTGAGAGCCTTCAAAAATGTTTTGGAGGTGTTTGGACTCGAGTTAGAAAAACCTAATTTTCCGCCTTCGTCAGGCGGGTCGACCTGGCCTCGTGCTCGGCCGACCGGGTGCCTGTAGGGTAGGTCCACCGATCCCTCTAGCCGGTCGACCGGGAACACAGGATCACTTCATTATGTGATCCGGATTTTTTGGTCTGGGGGCGACACCCCGGACCCCCTCTACGAAGTGCATGCATTAAAAGGGTGGTTACTTTTGGCATCTTGTTTTTCCATTGTGGTTTGATAACCTGGTTTTGTGAGATGCTATGTTGTATGGGATACTAACTTGCAGATGATCATGTCCTCTCCATATGGCCCACAAGACTTTTGCTTTCTATTTATGGTTAATGGTTTGTTTAAGGCTAAATGTAAAGGGCGTCATGGTTTCCTTGGTTTCCCGTGAAAGGGCAAGGCATGATGAATTTCCCTATAGCCCTTTTATTTCCATGTTTAGATTACCATGTAAGTCTCATAATCGAGGCATAGGAATTTATGTAATTTTTATAAATTTGTAAATTCTGGCGATGTCCGAGACGAAGAAGGAAAGCGATGTTGGACTCCTAATCAAAGAGTTTGAAGATTACCAAAAGAGTTTTGGAGTTGCCCAAAGAGTTTGAGGAATTCCAAAGTTTTGGAAAGTCTAGAAGTCCAAGAAGTCTATTCCGCTAGGGCCATGTGGACGAGGGGACTAGTTTCTATTTTTTAGCACTTTCTATTTATGGATGAATGCTTAATTTAGAATGTCTCCAAATCTGATCCAAACATAGCAAGTTACTAAAATTGGTCAAATCAAATTAATTTTTGGAAAGAGTTCTAATTAGTGTTGATGACCCGTGAGATGGACACATTGGTAACACTAATTTAGAAACTGGACTTTCCTTAAAATAACTTGACTTGGAACCAATCTTAGATCATATCATGAGATGATTTGATGTTCATATGTATATATGTGGGCCTTAATACCTTACAAAAAAATCCTCAATTCTAAAATATTAAGTGGGAGCGGGGCATTTATATTTAGAAATCCCCATGGTTTTCCACCATAGGTCCATTGTAAGGAAAGTATTAGCCTCGCGCCATCTTGAGTATGGTCGTTCCCCACGGAGGGCTTTTACTTGTCTGGCTACTAGATATGGATCTCCTATGGATAGTTTTGGTGAGACGGGGCGGGGGCCCACTCCCCAAGGAGGAGCTGCTCGCAACGGTTGTCATGCAATGCTAGTTGGTGGGTCACACTTAACTAAAATAATGATGTAGTATCCCCAAGGATTTGCCTCATGTATTTTAGAAACCGAAGCTAATTGGGAGTCGTTGATTATTTGGTATGAGATACCTAGATAATAATGGATGAAGGGGATCATGGAAAGTTAGTCTTAATCCTAATTATGACCAACTTTGATCCGCACCAATCTAGGTGGTATTCGCACTCCCCAAGGAGGCATACCCCGGGGATTGGGATTCCGATGTATTCTTAATTTAGTGGTTGTGAGGATTCCACATAAATTTGGTAGAATACTAAACCCAAATGTTATTTAAATTCATTAATTGAATGCATGGTTATGTGCTACAGTATTTCAAGCATGAATTCAAATACTTTCAATCCACTTGTGACCATCCTCAACCAGAATAAGTTGATGGAATCCAACTTTATAGACTGGAAAAGAACCCTGGATATTATCTTGACAGCTTCAGGATGCAGATATGTCCTTACCATACCCCCCTTCCTGAGCTTGAGCTTCATGCACCTCAATATGAAAAGGACCTTTACACCGAATGGACAAAAGACAATGAGGTAGCCAGATGTTTTGTACAGGCATCCATGTCTAGTGTTTTACAACACCAACAACAATCCTATAAGTCAACATACGATATTATATCGAACTTAAAGGAGATGTTTGCGGACCAGGTTAGACCTGCTAGGCAAGCTGCTATGAAGGTGCTGATAAACACTAAGATGACTGAGGGAACCCCAGTACAAAAACATTTGTTGAAAATGAGTCTCGCACTAAATGAGTTAGATGTACTGGGTGTTACAATTGATAAAGAATCGCAGATCGACATGATCCTTCAATCACTACCGGATTCTTTCAATCATTTCGAGATCAATTATAATAAATTGGAAATGACTATAGCTGAGCTGTCTCGCCAGCTGGTAGTGACTGAGGAAATCATAAAGAAAGAGAAAAATTCCCTCATGACAGAAAAGTCATTTGCTAGGACCAAGCCGAAAGGCAAAGACCAAGATAGCAAGAAGAAATCAGTCATCAAGGGTCCTAAGGTGGAGAATGGTTCTACTTGTAGTATGGCTAAGGCTAAGGGTACGAGAGTAAAAGGAAAGTGTTTCCATTGTGGTAAGACAGGACATTGGAAAAGGAATTGTCCAGAATATCTGTCTAAGAAGAAAACCTCAGGTATGATTGAGTCACTTGTTTCTGAAGTTAGTTTTGCAACTGGTACTTCAGAATCTTGGTGTATGGACTCCAGGGCAACTGATCATATATGTAATTCGTTGTAGGGGTTCAGGGAAACCAGGAGGTTCAGTAACGGAGAAATCATTGTCAACCTAGGATCTGATGCTAAGGCAGAGGTTGTTTCAGTGGGAGTTATTACATTATGTTTTTCAAATGATAAATTGGTTTTGTCAGACACGTTATATGTACCGTCTTTACGACGGAATTCAATTTCAGTTCCTAGTATGGTGAATAAGAGTTAGTTATTACTCTTGGTACTGAAATTGTCATAAAGAGATACGGTACTTTTATGTTTTCTGACAAGGTAATCAATGAAATTTATTTGTTAATCCCACAATGTATGAGATACATGTTACTGAAACAATTAATAGACCATCATTAAAGAAGAAATCACCTTCATCTGATCCAACAAAACTTTGGCACTTGAGGCTAGGTCATATAAACCTAAATAGGATTGACAGGCTAATGAAAGATGGTATCTTGCCTTCATTGGTGGTAGAACCAATGCCTGTCTGCGAGTCCTGTCTGGAAGGTAAAATAACCAAAAGGTCCTTTTTTATCAAAAGGCAACGGGGCCAAAGATTTATTGAAATTAATGTATATTGATGTGTGTAGACCCATTAATGTCAGAGTAGTGGGAGGATATCTCTCCGCTAATTTTATGGGATACTTATCAGAAAATGGGATTTAATCCCAGTTGTTTGCTCCTTGTATGCCTCAACAGAACGGAGTAGGAAGACCAAATTTTGGCGCCGTTGCCGGGGAGTGATTATAGTTGATTTTTTTTTCTTTTTTGTGATTTTCTAAATAAATAAAAAAAAAAAAACCCTGTAGCAGTTTGCGCCGGCTAATCCACCTGTTTTCTCAATCTTTGTGGCTCCTCACGGTTCTCTACACCATCACCCAGCGCCGCTGTCTCTGTCTCAGTAAACTCACAACAACAACTTTCATCTCATCCATTTATTCTCTCATACATCAGCAACTTTCAACATCACCTCTCATCATCTCATATCTCTTTATCATCTCATATCATCCCAAATTCTCTCTCCATCTCTCTACTACCTGCGCCTGCTGCCCTGTTTTTTCTCTTTGTTCTATGTTTCTCTCTGACTTCATTCATCTCATATCTTCATTACATCTCCTGTTTCTTCTTTATTTTTTTTCCAGGGACGCTGCGCATAAAGGGGGCACTGTTCCGGAGTTTACGGACCGGATTTCTGAAGATCCGGACTGGTCTCATTTTCTATCACCAGACTGGACGAAGAAGACCTGCAGCAGTTGCCTCAAGTCTTCGATTCTAGTTACAGAAACCAGAAGAGGAAGAAGAATAAGAGGACCAG